>CM052901.1:77275386-77303573 GCA_028534135.1 Potos flavus
CTATATAAGCATGCGCACTCTGAAATAAAGCTGAACACAATCTGGACATCATCCGTTGTGTTCCTCCCGCCCCCATGCTTTGTCTCTCTACTTCTTTTTTCCTCATTCCCTTACCCTCAGCTCTGGTTCGAGATTGTCGCGCCGGCCGCGGCAATATGTTTACCTGACTTTTTTAAAATTCAGTACATTTCTTAATGATAAGTGCTATATTTCTTAACTAAAATCCTAGCATCCAGCATCAGGCCTGGCACATTCTGGATAACTATGTATGTGTTGAATGCATGAAATAATGATTTGGAAAAGGTTTGGCAGAAATTATAACTTAACAGGCAAGCAATACTACAAAATTATGTTAACTAAGTGAAAGAAGTCTAGGCTGAAATAGATCACATCCAGGGTGCTGGGTAACAATATTAAAATAAGTTTTCTCTGGAGAATAAAGGGTGAAAAATAAGCCTGGGATGCTAACATTAGCCCAAAATTCTGAAACTGAACCAAGAACTCTCTTTGGTAAAATTTTTGTTTGTTTGACATGTTTTAATTGAGTATATTCTATACACACACACACACACACACACACACACACACACACACGCTGATGCCATAACTATGCTAGTCTTTTTTTTTTATGCTAGTCTTTAGAAATGTAGCAATAATAGTAAAAAGAAAGCTCTTGTGGAGCTTCTGCTTAAGAATAGGAGTGGGGAAGAACACAGGTACAAGATAAATAAAAAATATGTTTTAGAGATAAGTGCCATAACAACAAAAAATACACTTCGAGGATAGATGACAAGCGTAGAGGTGGTGGATAGCTGTACTGTGACTAGTGATGTCAGAATGGATAACCCAGAACCCAGAGTTGGCTGATAATTAGTGTCTGTCTTGTATGAATGGTGGATTCTCATCTCTCGAAAAAGGTATTTCCTGAAAATGCTTTTCCAAGCCCCCACATTTTTGTGGTAATGTTAAAGATGCTGGTTTCATAACTAAAAATGGAGTTTCAACTGTCATACAAAAGGAGAGTCTCTTATTATGTCACAGTGAAAAAGCCCAAGTTAGGATGGGAAAGAATTTTCAAATCTTAAAGTTACAAAAAATATAGTTCAGATTTCCATTCAAAATTCTCATAGCAAGGGCACCTGGGTGCCTCAGTGGGTTAAAGCCTCTGCCTTCGGCTCAGGTCATGGTCTCGGGGTCCTGGGATCAAGCCCTGCATCAGGCTCTCCGCTCAGCGGGGAGCCTGCTTCCTCCTCTCTCTCTGCCTGCTTGTGATCTCTCTCTCACTCTCTGTCAAATAAATAAATAAAATCTTAAAAAAAAAAAATTCTCATACCAGAACATTTCTTATAGAACAGATTATACATTTACCTCTCATATAATGAAAAGATGTAAAATGTTCGGTTAACTATTGTAAAGATACTGCAGATGAAGATACTGAGATCTCAAAGCAAGTTGATGGCAGGTAATATTACTCAACAGAAACATTACATTCCTTTGTGAAATTTTTAATACATGCAGTGTTTTGATGTTCATATTGTTATATGCTCAAACTTGTTTGCACTTATGGAAGAATTTTTATACTTCATGGAAGATTGAGAGCACAACTTATTTTTATGGTTAGCCAAAAAAAGATACACTTTGTTACTATCAGAGACCTATCCATTGGCTATAACTGCTTTCAAAAAGAATTTATTATTCAGATAAGGTTTTGTTTTTTTAAGTAGGCCAGAATAAACAAACAAATAACTAGAAAGAAAATAAAGGAGAAAATTGTCAAGAAGGAAGTATTTATGTTCACACTCATGAGTATAACTGATAATGTGGATTTAAACGATAAATTATAATGTAAAAAACAGATCAAGTGAAGATTAGAAAATTCAGGTACAAATCTTCCCAACTTCTGATATTTGGTAGGGCAGATACAGAGGAATGTGATTTGGGAGTTCAATATAATACTCAGCAATTGCTTTGAGACAAAAATAAGCTTTATAATTTGAAAGTTGGTATTAAATTGTGCTTATGATATAAGCAGCATACAGTAGTAGAATGGGATCAGTTGATGTGAAGTAAAGTTAAACTGTTAAGATATTGGCGGTTTTTCAAACAGGAATGATATTGTCTTTTTGAAGCTTTGATAGCAAGAATTAGTTAGGGATTCCATTCTAGAGGAAAATGGTGCCCAAAGATCAAGAATTGTATTTTTGGCAGGACCAAGAATATAATTATAGTAGGCCTAGAAGGAAGATATTGAGCCATTTAGGACTATTATATTTTTCTGAGCATAGGGTGAATCATAGATGAGCAGTTGGTTAGTTTTCTAATCTGCATAAGAAATTGGCACAAATGTAGTGACTTAAAATAATATCCCTTTATTAGTTCACAGGTCTCTAAGTCAGGATACTGGCATGAGGTGACTTGAGTTCTTTGTTAAAGGTCTTAAAGGCCTTAAATCAGTATTAAAAACCTTGTCAGATAATTTGAACATCTAATTCATTTTGGGATTGGCATCATTCAAGTTGTCATGTATCTGGTTCTTGGTATGAAAGGTGATATTTTATTGTCTCTTGAACATTTTGGCTATTATGTTAGGATACTTTGGTTTCTGTTTAAAGTTTGTTTTTTGTTTTGTTTAAATTTTAGCTGGTATTTAGTTTAGGTTTGGCACACAGTGCCTCTTATACTTCTGTGGACTGTGGTTCCATGACATTCTAATTTTCAGAACCTTTGTGGTACTATTTTGTCTGTTTGATTTATCTTGTGCAGGTGGGGTTAGTACAGATCTGTGCTTGTGCTGCTTAAGTGGGCAGAAAAAGCTTCCCAGGCCAGGGCACCTGGTGCTTCTAGATGGGGGAAGGGAAACTCTGGTCCACTGGGATGAGGAGTACTTCCTGGGCCAGGCACTTGTGACAGGATCTCCCTTATCTGTAAGGGATGGTGCGTACTTACCAAGTTGGTAGCTTTTTGTGGTGTTGGTAGGTATAGGCAAGTTGCCTGGTATCTCTGGGTATGGGAGAGGAGTCTCAGGCCCAGCTAAGGAGAAGACCATTTTCCAGGTAGGAGCTTTATATGGTGGGATCACTTTTGGTGGTACCCTTGATCACCAGTATGTCTGGGTGGGGAAAGGGGGCCTAAGGCCCAGTGGGGAAGGGAAGTACTTTTCCAGGTCACTTATTGTCAGCAGGGCTTCCAATTGTTTCTCTTTACAGCTTCTGCATGGCTCACCTGGTGTTTTCAGTGGGACCCCCATTTGATCTGATGGAGAAAGAGCCTATTTGAACTGCTTTCTGTTACTAAGTTGGGAGTTAGGAAGTGCTGAGCCTGGGCCACATTTTTATTTTGGGAGGGGGTCATAAGATGTCCTGCCACGAGGTTGTTCCTCCATTCCAAGGGTCCCTAGCCAATTCACTTTCCCCTTTAGAACTTTCAGAGTTCTCCTTTGGTTGTCTCATGTTATTTCTAGGATATATAGTTGTACTTATAGAGGGGGGAGCAGAGAGAGAGGAGTATAAACCATCTTATCTGGACTAGAAATCCTGTGACTTTTAAGGACTCACCTTATTAGGTCAGGCTCATTCTGGATAAGCTCCCAATCAACTGTACCATACATCATAACCTAGGAATGGGAATGATATTCCATCACATTCACAGGTGATATTCCAGGGGAGGCGCTACCCTAAAAGTCATTGGGGGGGGGCACCTGGGTGGCTCAGTCGGTTAAGCGTCTGCCTTCAGCTCAGCTCAGAGTCCTGGGATCGAGCCCCACATCAGGCTCCCTGCTCAGCGGGGAAGCTTGCTTCTCCCTCTCCCACTCCCCCTGCTTGTGTTCCCTCTCTCGCTGTCTCTCTCTCTGTGTCAAATAAATAAATAAAATCTTAAAAAAAATAATAAAAAAAATAAAAGTCATTGGGGGCCATTTTAGAATTCTACCACAGAAAGCATATGTGAATGTACTGAAGCATTGATTAGGCAGTCGTTATCATCTGGAGGGTTGGAACACATTAGGATAATAAGAAAACAGTTAGAAAAGAAAAAAGTTATCCTCTCACTTTAAATGAAATAGATGTAGTATCAGAAATACTTAGTAATGGGGCACCTGGGTGGCTCAGTCGGTTAAGCGTCTGCCTTCAGCTCAGGTCATGATCTGAGAGTCCTGGGATCGAGCCCCACATCAGGCTCCCTGCTCAGCGGGGAAGCTTGCTTCTCCCTCTCCCACTCCCCCTGCTTGTGTTCCCTCTCTCGCTGTGTCTCTCTCTGTCAAATAAATAAAATCTTAAAAAAAAAAAAAAGAAATACTTAGTAATAATCAGAATATTCAAACAACTTTCGGAATTTAATGTGAATTTCGGAGGTTCATTTAAGACCTTATTTCCAGCCATGCAAATATCTTCTGTGCGAAAAATATTCTAGCTCAAAGATGTATTAAAAGACTTCACCATCATATCCTGTTTATATTTTATGTTTCTGTATAATTACTGTAGCTGCCAGCAATTCACATAGAAAATAAAGGTCAGGGGTGCCTGGGTGGCTCAGTTGGTTAAGCATCTGCTTTTGACTAAGTCATGATCTCAGGGTCCTGGGATTGAGCCCTACATTGGGCCCCCTGCTCAGCAGGGAGTCTGCTTCTTCCTGTCCCCTTCCCCATGCTCGTTCTCTCTCTCTCTCAAATTCTCAAATAAATAAATAAAATCTTTAAAAAAAAAAAAAGAAACATCAGTGATGATTCTGACTTTAAATTTTTAGAGAAAGCTTATACTTAACCCTGACCATATTTATATAGGTTTATGACTGTTGCTTTGATTATAATACAGTGTACTCTCACCTAAACCAGGATTGAAAATTTTAAGCAAAATTTGCTGGTTTGGCCAATATACAAAAAATGAAAACAAAAACAAAAAATTAAAAACTCCAGAGTTTCCAGGCTGAATTGGAGAAAAATCCTTCACTATTTTTGGACTGGAAAGGAAGCATGACCTGAGCCGAAGGCAGATGCTTACCATCTGAGCCACCCAGGTGCCCCTAAAATTTGATTTTAAAGTGTCATGGTTTTGGGTGATACTTTGATGGGGATGATTAGAATTGAATTAGGTAAGCATGTTTTTGAACTCCAGTTTTTCAGATTACAGCTTGGAGGCTCTAAGCAGCAATTGGGTACTTTGGATCATTCACATAAAGATTAAGATATATAAACCGTAAGACACTTTATAAGAATAAAGGATATGTTTTTTAAAATTCTATGAACTAAACTTATAAATAAAAAGAAATTCAGGGCACCTGGGTGACTCAGTCTGTTAAGTGTCAGACTCTTGGTTTCGGCTCAGGTCAATGATCTCAGGGTCATGGGCTCGAGCCCTGTGTCCGGCTCTGTGCTCAGCACAGAGTCTACTTGAGTTTCTCTCCCTCTGTCTCTATTCTCTGTCCTCCCCGCCCCCCCGCCCCAACTCACACATACATCTAAAGTAAATTTAAAAAAAAAAAAGAAAAGAAATTGAGACTTGAATGTACTTATAAAGCAAAAACTGAAGAAGTACCCATACTGGCTTTTTCCCTTAGTTGTTTACAATCACAGCAAACCAAAGTGTGACATGTTTAAGGGCAATGTAATTAAATTCTGTGGTTTGTCATCTCATCACTTCTAAAGATAAAATGTACTTGTTCTCTCCTTCATGGTACCGGCTCTGAGTAGATGAAAGGAAAATTAAAAGAAGATTGTTAAAGAGCTGAGTCAAAGAACAGAATAGAGGACAAGGGGAAGAGGTAACTACTACCTCTCTATACCCCTTCAAGCCTAGAGGTGATAATACTGACTTCTCACAGTCGCTAGCCTCAGTGTACTTCATCTCTTGGTTTCCTTTCATTCTTTACACACTTTTAGTAAATAGTCTCTTCATTAAACTCTATTCCATCACCCTTTTCAAGTGTGCCATCAATTTTTGCCCAGGACCCTAACTAATATATTAGTAGAAAATGGGAGAAACTTTAAGGTAATATTAAGGGTTGGGATAAAATGCTGAGAAGAGAGATAGGAAGACAAAGTTTTTAGCTTTTTTATGGCATTCTATGAATGTAATGACTTTTTATGTGAGTGACTCTAATAAATTCTTAATTTGCTTAATTATTTTGGTTATGTTCCTGTTTCTTTGTATGCACATCTAGGATGAGACATGGCATGAGATGTCTAAGATTTGCATGACTAGATAAGTCTACTAGGCTCTATCTGGATTGATTATATATTAAGACATTTCTCCTGTGGAATCAGGAACATCCCACCCTAGTATACCTGCTAAGTTTCTTTTGAAATTCAGTGACCCATTATGGTGTGAAATTTGTTTTTGCTCTCAGATAGGACAATATTGTTTGTTTTTTTAAATATTTTCTTTTATTTTGGAACAGAAATTGAGGAAAGTCCAAACATTCCTTCAGGAACCAATGAATCAGTACAGATTGTTACATTGGGATTCAATTTTAGATTAGATTCAGATTCTTATATTTAACAGATAGGACAATATTGCTGTCAGATAGGACAGTTTTTTTTTTTTTTTTTTTTTTTTAATTCTGGAACAGAAATTGTGGAAAGTCCAAACATTCCTTCAGGAACTGATGATTCAGTTCAGATTATTATATCGGGATTCAATTTTATTTTTTAATTTTTTTTTTTTTTTCGAGATTCAACTTTAGATTAGATTCAGGTTGTTATATTTAAGAATCACTCCGAAAGTGGACATTAGGCGGGTCACTACTCTTTGTCCATCACTATAACAGTTTATATAGCTGAGAATTCAGATCTTAATTAGAATTTTCTCTTTCACCAGACTCTACTGCTTTCCTACGACAAATAGGACAAGTAGAGTTCTCCAACAGCCAGCGATCGATACAATGGATGTGAAATTCATGGGAGCAAGGTAGGATGCGAAGTCTGTTGCCTTCTGTGTACTCCGTGATGCAAATACTACAGGCTTTTAATGCACCACTTTTACCAAAAGGTCTTACAGCCAAGTTGTCAATTTGTGCTTTGGTGAGTCCTGTAGTTTGGTCATGATGGTCTTCATTCAAGAGGAAAAAATGGTCCAGATTAAGGGAGGTCCAAGAGTCACTTTCATCAAATATTATTGGGCTCATAGGCCTACTTTCTCGCCTGGTTTCTGGTGGTGAACCTGATGATAAGTTTATTTCATTACTGCCTTCAAACATCAGTGATCTAATTTCTGAATTTTCATCACTGGAGCTGGAACTGGAAATAGGACTAGAATTGAAACTAGATATGTAGCTGGAATTTGAACTAGAAATCAATGGAAAACTTGAATGGAAATCAGAACTAGGATTTGAATTGGAACCAGAACTAGTCCTACCACCAGAACCATCTCTTTCATTTGGTGACTCTGCCCTTTCCATGTTTTGACTCGAGGGTGAGACACTATGCACTGAATCACTGTCACTGTCTATAAGGTCAATTGACTCAGTGAATGTTGTCACTGTCTGCGTTAATGTGCTCTGAATTGTAATAGATGTTGTATCATTTAAACCAGTGTTTAAAATTCTGTCAATGGGAATTCCGATGGTACTGAGATAAGCTGTTGCATCTGTCTGCTCAAAATATGGAAACATATGCCAAAATCCTCCTTGTTCACTTTCTAAAGTTGGTGTCTCACATGTTAATGGAATTCTGCTAGTTATGCTATCACTATGAGAATATGCCCCAAGATGAACTTGTTCTACTTCAAGATCGAACGATATGGTTGAACTTATCTGTTCCACTTCCCAAGATTCACTATCACTGGTTGTATCTGGAGAACTTTCTTCTTGAATAGCATTGCTTGTTTCAGAAGTTGAAAAAAGACCCCTATTTTGCAGCTCAGGTCCAGTTATTTGCTGTCTGGATGTTTCCTGGTGCTGAATTCTAGAAAATAACTCATTCTCCTCTTCCATAAGCTGCTCAAAAGTCTCAGGTGCTATATTCTGATGAAATCTTAGTAAAAGTTCACTCAGTGAATTTGGAGCTGAACTACTTTCAGTTCGTGCTCTGGTGCTCCGATGCTCTGGGCTCCTGCTTCTTGCTCTTCGCTGACCTCTGGTAACTGGTACTTCTATTAATGCTTCACTTGTACTTTGTTCTGATATAGGTGGTCTTATAAATGTTGATTCAGACTGTGTATTTTCCGCTTGCCTTTGGATGTTTTCCATATTGTCTCCTCTGGGAAGTCTTGTAGATGGTACATATTTGTTCTCTGGATTTGGGCTCCCATTATTAACGTTAAAATTCATTTCTAAACCAAATCTGGAATTATCGCTATTTGAATTAATCTGGCTCAATTCTTCCCAAGATTGGTTTTCTGTTTGCCCACTTGTCACATTTTCAGTTTGTCCGAAAGAGTTAACCCAGTCTAATAGAGAGCGACCACTTGATGTATTGTCAGAAGAATCTCTTCTACCTGTTAACAAAAAAAAGTGGGGGCAGAAAGGAACTACCAAAGTTAGAACCATCATAAAATAGCATTCTGAAACCTTGTTTCAAAAGCAAACAAAAAATTAGAACTTTAATACTCAGATGTTTTAAACATATTTCACATTTATAGAGTTAATATTTTGTAAACTACATTTTCTAGATTTACAAGTGAAGGCAGGACAATTTGAGTTCCTTCTGAAAAGAGCTAGTTAATCCTAGATAAATTTAGAGAATTTTTTTAAAGGAGTCTGGAGAAAGTCTGTTTTCAATATTTCATCATATGCATGGCCTTGTGTACCACCATGAGAGGACAGTCAAGAGACATTTTTTCACTCTACTGTCAAAACACTAGTGCAATTAAACAATGTTAAGGTATAGTGCTAGTATTTTAGTTCAATTTACATTACTGCCTAATTCTTATTAGCCTACAACATTACTTCTAGGCTCTTAAGTGCTTATGGTAATATATAAAGTTGTTTTAAAATATAAGACCATTGTAACCATTGCCCAAACTTAAATGAAGTTTATAGGTTTAAAAGTTTTTGAATACTTCTTGATGTTACCAAGATTTTGAGTTGACATGAAATTGAAGGTCAGATCAAATGAAGACACTGAACCTAGTGTAGTATATATGAGGCCATATTTAAGAACCAAACTATTATATATTGTTATATTCAAACATCATTTGAAGGAATGGCCTTCATTCAATAGTAAAATTCTCTACTTCACACTAGGAGAGAAACACCAGACCTAATTAGAGCAGGATTTCTCAATCTTAGCACTGTTGACATTTTGGTGTTGGATGATTCTTAGTTTTAGGGAGCTATCCTATAAATTGTGAGGTGTTTGGCAGTATCCTTGGCCTCTGCCCACTATTTGCCAGTAACACCCACTCATCATTTTTTACAACCAAAATATCTCCAGACGTTGTCAAATGTCCCTTGAGGGTTGGAAGCAAAATTACCCCCAGTTGAATAGAGTATATAATATTTTTTGCTGGTGAGGAAGTCCATGTCTTTATAGAAAAAATAATTCAGGAAGTAGGAGGAACTTTTAGTTGAGGTGGAAAACCAAGGAAAATATCAATAGGCTATTTCACACTGTTTCCCAATTAAAGTAATCCCAAATGTGAATTGGGGGAAAAAACATATCTCCACATTCTCACCAAAAATCAGGTAAATACTAGTTCTTTTTAATGAGAAGTTACTTAGCACCAAATTAATGTGTGCCACTTTTGTATCATCTTTGGCTGACACTACTATGAAGTTCCTTACCCGTCCCATTCTAGTCTCCCAAAAAGTGAAATATACCTGTATTTTCATCTGAATTTTGCGGTGGGTTGTCTTTAATTCGTTGAAGTCTCCTCTGTAACTCTTCTAATGTAGGTTCACCTGGAATGCCTAGGAGATTGTTATCCCTCATAAGCTTGTAATCTTCTTCACTCAGGTTATTTACAAATTGATAGAAATCTTCTTCCCGGACCAATCGGTCCATCTGACTTCTGCGCAGGGCCGCAGATTCATCTTCATCGTCGAAACCTGAATTTTCCATCTTGATGAACGAGTGGAAGATATCTGACTTTTATGACATGCTGTTGAAAAACAATAACTGAGGCTTAATTTATATATGAATATATCTATATAATCTATGAAGTACACTGACTGGATTCTCTGTCTGCTGCGGTTGGAGTATCAGGACCGGATGTAGTTGGATCTGCCTCCGCGTAGGTTTCTTCCGCCTCCGCGACCGCAGCTCTGTTGCTTCTGATGAGTCCTTAGTTGAGAACCGCCTTTATCTCGGAGCTTGCTAGGCACCGTTGCCTAGGTATCCATTATCTACCTCATTGTTACCAACTAGGGACTATATTCAGGGTAGGTTTCATTTCATTTAAAGCCAGCAAATACTACCGAAGCTGAATTTGTTTTACTGGGTCTTTTCCTTTTCACTCTTTTATTATCATTTTTTAATTTATTATTTTAAAATATTTTTTATCCTCTTCACTCTTAAATGGCCTCATCTTTTATTATACAGTCCCTCAAACTTCTGTTAAAGCAAAACATCCTGCTCAGCAGGGTGTATGTTTCTCCCTCTGCTCCTTTATTTGTTTTGCTTTAACAAACAAAAACTTTGGCAGGTTTTCTGGTCAATTCCTTAAGGAATTGACCAGAAAAGCATAGTTTCATTTTAGTTCTCCTTTCTCATAGATATTAGAAATAATTCTTAAGTCTACCCAGAACTTCACAGGCACTTTTAAAACAATTTAAAATAGCTACATTGCCTGCCTAATGTGTACTGATTCTGCTGATTTTGTTCCATGTATGTTAGTGCAGCCAGGATGGCGTGGTGAAAATAATGCTCAATTGCAGTGCTATCTGAAGGAGGCCTCGAAGAGTTTTTGGACTCATTAATCTTACCAGTCCCACTTAACACTTGTTTTGGAATCTTTCAAGTTTTTTGTGTAAAGACAAGATTTGGCTATGGAATTTGAAACATTATTCAATTGGACTTACTTAACAATGAATCTGTCCAGCCTAAACAGTCAGTTAATATCCACTAGAGATATGTCAAATATTGCAGAAGTCTGTACTCCCAAGTAATTTATTTTCCAGATGATGGAAACATCACATAGAAACTGTGAAAATATATTATATGCGATAAGAGATTTATATCTTTAATATTGTATAAGTACAAGGAACTCTGTGATGGTTATTTAATAGGAGTTGGGGAATAGTTCACAGATAGTACATTTAAATCTGGATCTTTAAATATAATTATGAGTTTCTCCTGGAGGGAAGTGTCAGTTGGGTATGTGTTGGTGAAGAGAGAGTATGTCAGACTGAAGGAATAGACCTGAAAGACCTTGGCTTCTTTGGGGAACTGTGGCCACAATTTTGCAGTTGGGGTGGAAATGATGTGAAATTTATCCCAGAAGGAATAATTGACACAGATAATAAATTGAGTTTTGAGTTTTTCCAGAAATAGGGCACATATTAAGATGTTTTATTATTTTTTGAGTACAGATAATGGATTTTATTTTTGCCTGCTTAGTGTCCACTTAACATACTTATGATAATAGCACCCTAATTTTCTTGAAGGAAAAACCCATTTTTCAATCTTAGTCCAGTTGGTTTAGTTTCAGCTGAATTCACTGCCACAGATAAAGGAAAGGACACATAATGCAGTCATGTCTAATCAACAGATCTCCAATTGCTGGTTATGGTAGCTGGTTCAAGCGTGGGCATGTGACCAAAAGTGTATTTAAAAGTTAAATCTGAGGCACGTGGGTGGCGCAGTTGGTTGCGTATCTGACTCTTGGTTTGGCTCAGGTCATGATCTCAGGGTCATGGAATCAGGCCCTGTGTTGACACAGGGCTCCTTGCTTAGCAAGGAATCTATTTGGGTTTCTCTCCCTCTCCCTCTGCCTGCCCCCCAACCTCCCTGTGCTCTCTCTCACATATAAATAAGTCTTTAAAAGTTTTTTTAAAAAGTTAAATCTGAGGTGTTACCTATAACTATTGAAAATGAAAAATTAGAGGCGCCTGGGTGGCTCGGTGGGTTAAAGCCTCTGCCTTTCGCTCAGGTCATGATCTCAGGATCCTGGGATTGAGCCCTGCATTGGGCTCTCTGCTCTGTGGGGCGCCTGCTTCCCCCTCTCTCTCTGCCTGCCTCTCTGCCTACTTGTGATCTCTCTCTCTCTGTCAAATAAATAAATAAAATCTTTAAAAAAAAAAATGAAAAATTATTTTTTTAATGTGGTTGCTAAGCTGGTAGGATATAAACCTGAAGATGCTTGGGGCTATCTTGTATACCCAAGAATGAGGAAAATCAACATAAAGAGACAGAGAAAAACAGATGGTGAAAGGGCCAGATACCTAAGAAAAAATTTGAGAAATACCTGAATCTAGATGTGCCTTAGGATCTTTAAATCTGTAAACCAATGTATTTCTTCTTCTTCTTTTTTAAATGTAAAGCTTCTGTAGAATTTCTGTCACTTACAATTAGAAGGTTCCTAATAGTTGCAACAAGAGAGTGATATGATCAGTGATCTAGTCAGATGTCAAAAAGTTTTTTTTAGTAAATTTGCCACCTAAAACTTATTTGCTATTGTCTATTTTATAAAGTTAACTTGTTTATGTGTTTATGTAAGTTTAATTGGGTTTATTTTTTTTTTTTAAGATTTTATTTATTTATTTGACAGAGAGAGAGATCACAAGTGGGCAGAGAGGCAGGCAAAGAGAGAGGGGGAAGCAGGCTCCCTGCTGAGCAGAGAGCCCGATGCAGGGCTCGATCCCAGGACCCTGAGATCATGACCTGAGCCGAAGGCAGAGGCTTTAACCCACTGAGCCACCCAGGAGCCCCTGGGTTTAGTCTTTTATGAAAATATAAGAATATAGATTTTTTCTGTCATTTATTTAATAAGTATCACACACTGAAATTGTATATAATTAAGTTGAAATAAATGAGCAATCATGTTCATTTGATTATGAATCAAATCTGGTTAGGCATATAATGTTAATTTGTTAGATAAATTTCCTACTTCTGGGGGTGCCTGGGTGGCTCAGTCAGTTAAACATCTGTCTTTGGCTCAGGTCATGATCCCGAGGTCCTGGGATTAAGCCCCACATCTGGCTTCCTGCTCAGCAGGGTGTATGCTTCTCCCTCTGCTCCTCCCCTTCTTCATGTTTATGCTTACACATGTGCTCTCTTTCTGAAATAAGTAAATAAAATCTTTTAAAAAAATATTTAAAAAAATTTCCTACTTCTCTGTACCAGGAGATCCTTTTAAAGTATCCCTATTTTCATATGTGTTTCACATATTATATAATGTATTCTGATACCCTGGCCCAATAATGCTCATTTAATTGTCGAGTGAAGAGAAAATATCCTGAAGTAAATTACCACTGAGCATTTGGTTTATTTTAGAAACGGAATGATTCTGGTGGGAACTAAAATGTTTTTCACTGATATTTTGATAAAGAGTGAGATAATGTTATGTGATCAATTAGCTCCCTGGTGGGATTTTTAGGATGCCTAAGTTTAGCAAAGTCTTAATTAGTGTGAATAGGTGTGTGCTTGTGTGTGTCCATATGCATATAGGTGTGATGTATTTAAACATTTTAAACAGATGTTTGGTTACGTTACTAACCATTGGCTCAAGTCTAGTTTCTGGGTACTAGTAGTAGGTCTATTTCAGTTAAGTCTTGGAATTTCCTTTGCAGTGTGAATGTACTTCATCTCAAACATTGAGTTCCTACAGCATTATCATTGTTGTATGCTTTAAAGTCTTGTTTTTAATATTTGTTATCAAACATTACAATTGATGTTTCCAAACATTATTTGAATTCAACGTATTTAAAAGTAATATGCTTGAGGCAATTCAGTATATAAGAAAGAGTATTGGGTTGAGAATTTAGAGACCAAGGTTGAAGACCAATCATTAATTCTTATTTGCCCAATCATTTAAACTCTCTAGACTCCCATTTCTGAAACTTTAATATGACAAAGTTGTATCTGTTTTTCAAAGTTTGATTTAGTCAGTTGCTTAGACAGAGAATTAGGCAGTGGGAATTGAAAATAGTACCCGAACCATAGTGCTGGATTGGCAACCATGAAGTAGAGAGGAAAGACTGAGTGGGGATTAAGTTAGTACAGCAGTGCTGAGCTAACAGAGAGGCAAGAGAATCAGAACAGGTCCAAATTCCAATATCAAGCTAGGAATAACTGTCTCCCAGAACATTAATTCAAAGCCAGTGAGTTGAAATGGAGTATTGAGCCATAGAAGGCAATTCCAGAGTCAGGGCAAGGTCATGACAAGCATGGGGATCAAAGCCATGAGGTAGTAGCATATGTGTATGACTTTGATTTTAGCTTGCTAAGTTAAAATATTTATACCTTGGATCTCTGACAGTTGATCCTCTATTGTCTTAATATTTTTGTTTATAAGACATTTGAAATATATGACCTCAATATTTTTTATTTCACAATTTTATGAATGAGAATATAATCACAACAAATTTTAATTTTTAAGACACCAGAGGGGTGCCTGGTGGCTCAGTGGGTTGAAACCTCTGCCTTTAGCTCAGGTCATGATCTCGGGGTCCTGGGATCCAGCCCTGCATCGGGCTCTCTGCTCAGCAGGGAGCCTGCTTCCCCCTCTCTCTCTGCCTGCCTCTCTGCCTACTTGTAATCTCTCTCCCTCTGTCAAATAAATAAATAAAATCTTAAAAAAAAAAAAAAAGACACCAGGAAAAACATTTTAATTAAATTTTGGAAGGTAGTTACAGTACAGTGTAAGCATAAGCAAAAAGATATAGCATGTTATTAGTACTTATAAAGTTACAAATTATTTGCTTCTTAATATTTTTCATATTTAAATTCATAAATGTAGATGATCAGATTTACCATTTTGGGGGTGAGGGGAAAAAGAAAGGCATATTTATCATCTGCTAAATGTGCTTACTGTATGCTCTGTTATATATATGTATACGTGCAAGGCCTAGGTGACTGGAAGTGGAATTGTTAGACTTTTTAATAAACTGGATAGCCACTAGTTTCTTTGCAGCACATCATCTTAACATAGGAGCAATCAGGAAATAACATGAAATAACTAAGCATTCTACACTAGGAAATAGCACCTTAAGAGCTAACCAGCATTACTCAGCTGCTATACAAGTATGTCTAGTGCACAAAAATACATTAAAGATTAGAGCTTTGTTTGATAACCCTTTAAAAAAAATCAGTTCTTTTCACCTGAAGTGTTTTTTATTTATTTTTTTAAAGATTTTATTTATTTGAGAGAGAGTGAGAGAATGAGAAAAATGTGCCAGTGGGGGAGGGGCACAGGGAGAAGGAGAGGGAAGATCTTAAGCAGACTCCCCTTTGAGGGGGGAGCCTGACATGGGGCTTCATCCCAGGACCCTGAGATCATGACCTGAGCCGAAATTGAGAGTGGACTGCTTAACTGACTGAGCCACCCAGGTGCCCTTAGTAGGCCTGTCTCTTCCTTCCCTCCCTCCTTCCTTCCTTCCTTCTTTCCTTCCTTCCTTTCTTCCTTTTTTTGTAGATCTCTTTTTTTTTTTTCGAGTAGGTCTTTCTTTGAAAAGGATGATGGCAATGATGAAATGATGACTCAGTTACTAGACAGTTTTTAACTACTCAACAAGAAAAGGCTGCATGTGGGACCCCTGGGTGGCTCAGTCGGTTAAGTGGCTGCCTTCGGCTCGGGTCATGATCCCAGGGTCCTGGGATCGAGTCCCACATCAGGTTCCTTGCTGGGCGGGGAGCCTGCTTTTCCCTCTACCTGCTCTGCCTGCCGCTCCCCCTGTTTGTGCTCGCTTGCTCTCTTGCTCTCTGACAAATAAATAAAAAAAAAAAAAAGAAGAAAGAAAAGGCTGCATGTATTTTCTTAAATCAGGAGGTCACAAATTAGATCAACATTCTGTTTACTTTCAAGTACAAAGTCAGCAGTATATAAAGAAAAATAAAACTTTACCTGAAATATCCAAATCAGTAATAACTTTAAGTTACTCACCTCACTAACTTAAAAGATATTTAAATAACAGCGAGGGCAAAAAGAAGTTTACCACTTAATGCAAAATTTAGAACAAGTAGAAACTTAGGCAACATATTAAAGAATGAACTTCTTAAGCTCTAGTAGTTTGATTTAAGGACCTTTTGATCGACTGAGTATATTGTTCCCCTTCCCTCCCCTTCCATGAGTCCTCAGTTAGGTTGCTTGCTGACTCATAACTCTAAGAGGGCACCACTCCTTCCTCTTCAGGAAACCTGAAGAGATTCTTAAATTACAATGTGGACTTGGATTTTCTTTCTGGTGGAAGGCTTCTGTATCTAGACCTGGACCTGGTTGGGAAGGAAGAACAGGATACCAAGGGCAACTTGGACTTGGATTGTTGGGTAGATCTGGATGTAGAGGTTGATGGTGATCTCCTGCAAGAGCAAGAGCAAGACTTTATGTGGCCGAAGGCAGATCTGCCCCGGAATCAGGATCGGCTTCTACTATTGGAATGGCATTGTTGCTTGGGTCTTTGGTTCTGGCATTCACACTTGTTGGGAGGAGCTCTCTGGCAGAAGTGGCCACGATGGGAATCTAGTGGGCAACTGTCGTGTGCCATCTGTACCCAGAGTTTGTGGCTGTCCAGCACGATCCCGTGAAGGGCGTCCATGGTGATGTGGCACTTGTGGAAGCGGACAAAGGCAAAGTCACAGGACTCTAGTGAAGTGGCCCTGCAGGATGTACACATTGCTGATGCGCCCATATTTCTCAAAGGCTTGCTACATGGTGTTGGCTCGGATGTGCTAAGTCAGGTTGTTCACCTTCAGAGAGATCATGGCCTTTGAGAGCTCTGGCTGGGCACTGCAAACTGAGCCCCAGAAACTGAAAATCTGGGAAGACTGCAAGTTGACTCAGGCGGCTGCAATGGTTTTCTCAAGTTTGTTCTACTTGAGGATTCCTTTTTTTGTGTGTGTGTCACTTGCCTTCTCTGTGTGGATGCTTAGAGACACTAGAATGTTTGACACAGCTCTGCTTATTTCCAGAGCTGAGACTGCCTAAGAAACAACTCCTTACCATTTTTTTTAATGAATGTTCAGGATTATAATATAAATCTTTTTGTGAAGTTTTTGGTGTATTTCTAAACACTGAGTTATAATTACAGATAAAAGTATATACTATAGGTATAATTATGTGATGTGAAATACATTACAATGCTGACTCCTATAGGGTAGAATCATTTGTCTGCTTAGAGACAAAAACAGAAAAGAAACAAAATACCAAAACAAATCGTGGACAGATATGATGATTCAGTTGTAATAACAGGCAAAGAGAGATTGAGAACTACTACTACTCTAGTAGATTGAGAACCCTACTACTTGTAGGGTGTGAACTGCAATCAAAAACTCAATATGGGATCCCTTTTCTGCTTGAAAAATATAACTAAATGAGTCAAAGGCGCTATAATGTGATTCCAAATTATATAATTGAATATAACCCAGTTTATTAGAATTTACTTCTTCCTCATTAATTGACCCATTATGCCCTCTGATAGAGTAAGCTCCTTTGACATAATTTACATTTTAAAAATTGTTTTTAGGGAGGGACACCTGGGTGGCTCAGTGGGTTAAAGCCTCTACCTTCAGCTCAGGTCATGATCTCAGAGTCCTGGGATCGAGCCCTGCATCGGGCTCTCTGCTCAGCGGGGAGCCTGCTTCCCCCTCCCTCTCCGCCTGCCTCTCGGCCTACTTGTGATCTCTCTCTCTCTGTCAAACAAATAAATAAAATTTTTAAAAAAAATTGTTTTTAGGAATGCCTGAATGGCTCAGTTGGTTGAGTGTCTTACTCTTGATAACAGCTCAGGTTATGATCTCAGGGTCGTGAAATTGAGCCCCATGTCTGGCTGGCTGCACATTTAGCCTGCTTCTTTCTCTCTCTCTCCCTCTGCCCCTCACACCCCATCTCTCTCTCTCAAATAAATAAATCTTTAAAAAAATTGTTTTTAGAACTAGTAATTACATTTTATCAAATTATTGACAAGACATCTTTTTTCATGAATCATGTCAGTTGAACTCAAATGAGCTTCATAATCACAGGGAGTAGAAAATAATATTTTATTAAGTATTTCTCATCTTTGATGAATTTTGTGTGCTCTTTGCAAGCCACATGTTCTGCACATTATTATTTCATAGATATGTGCTCTGGTTATCCATTGTTGCATAACAATTTATATCAAAACTTAGTAGCTAAAACCAATGATTTATCATTATCACACAATTCTAAGGCGCTGGAATTCAGACACAGGATAATAGGGCTTATTTCTTTTCCATTATATCAGCTAAATTAGCTAGGGTGACTGGGATAGCTTCTCTGGAACTACTGGGTATCGGCTGGTTCCCAACACTCTCCACCACCCCCACCTCAGCTCCTTTTCTAGAGCCGCTCCATGTAGTTAACCTAGCAATACTAGTCTTACTATAACACTTCTTACATAGCAACTCAGGTTTATAAGAAGTCATAGTAGAAGTACCAGCCCTTTTAAAGTCTACACCCAGGGCAGTATATAGTATCAGTTTTGCATTATTTCCAGGATATTCCATTGGTCAAAGCAACTACAGGCCAGACCAGCTTCAAAGGAAGAGAAAAAGAATCATTGAATGAAGTGTGAAGGATTTACAGCCATCTTTAATCTACCATAGTCAATCCTCTGGACAGATAATATTTACATTCTTCTCACATTAAAAAACATATTTACCCCCTTTCAAGACCACCAAAGTACAAATATCCAGGACCTTGTCATCTTAATTAAGCCTAGGTTAGATGAAACCCTTCAGGTACAATTTCTTGAGTCTTATTTCTCTCAATAAGACCTGCGAAATAAAGAGGCATGTAACATACACTTTTGAGCTAGACATAAGAAAGCCTTAATAGACAATCCTGTTCGACAGGAGTACTAGTGCACAGTAATTCTAAAATTCATCTGGGCACATGTTTCCAGGTCCTTGGTTAAGGCCTAGTCCCATTCCCTGAGTTACTAGTTGGTCTTGTGATATCTTAGTTCAGCCTTCTGAGTCATCCCATCTTCCTTCAAATAAATAGTCCATGTTTGTAGCCAAGTAGCTTTCTTAGTATTTTTCTGTGTCTATAAGGTTGAGAGTACCCAAGAATTTTTCTCATTCTGACTGTTTCTGTCCCTTTTACTCTAAGCTCACAGTGCTTCTAATTGCACAAATTCTGTCAGATAGCCTATGATTCTTATTGGATGTTCACTCCATTAAACAAAATCCACACGCACATTACTTTCTGGACAAGCCCTTATTTACCTTTGGCCACATGAGGCTGATGTGAGTTGCCTAGCAAAGAGTTGGTGAGGGATGTTTAAAATCTTTCTGAGAACTTTATTTTATAAGATTTTATTTATTTATTTGACACACAGAGAGACACAATGAGAGAGGGAACACAAGCAGGGTGAGTGGGAGAAGGAAAAGCAGGCTTCCCACTGAGAAGGGAACCCAGCAGCAGGGGCTCGATCCCAGGACCCTGGGATCATGACCTGAGCCCAAGGCAGATGCCTAATGACTGAGCCATCCAGGCGCCCCTTTCTGAGAACTTTAAAGAGGGATTGGATAGCTACATCCTTTTCTTCTTTATGCTGAGACTATTTTACTGTCCAGGTTTTGTTCTATGCTTTACCATTGTTTACCTTTGGATCTTTTCTTAGCGGGAAAGGCTGTCCTGAGCAGCCTTTTTTGTCTACATTTTTGTTCTAAAACTAAACAGTTTTTTCTCTAGTTCATCTTCTATCTTCTCATATATTCTCAGAGGCATTTAAAGAAATTAATTGAATTTTCTTTTTACTCTTTCTAGAGATATCCTTAGCCAGATTTAGGAATTTATTAGGTACACTTTGCTATTTTCCACAATACTCCAGGTGATAGTTTTGCTAATCATTTTGCAGTGGGTAATTTAGGTGTCCAGTTCTCTAGGTATTCCTTTACTGTCTTTCAGTTCTTTCAAATTTTAACAATTATGTCATGGCCTACCAAGGGACACACAGTAAGCAATGTTTTAGTTGTTCAAGCTCCTTTATCACTGTCTCAATAAAAAAGATTTTAGCTCTTAATTACATGACTTCCCTTAAGAGAAACCATTCTAAGGTAACTGAGAATTATTCGTATAAACCATTCTAAGGTAATTAAGAATTCACCAATAAGGTGGATTGATGGATATTTTGTCCCAATTAACAAAAATTACAGTATACATGTCAGAAGTGTTAAAAGTTATATGGGCTTTTATCCATTTAAAGGACTCTGCTTTTGTATAAATTAGTTTTATGAGAACAAATTATGTATTCTTTATGAAAATCAGATTTGTCTTATGTCAGAGAGTAGAGAGCACTGAATCAACATTTGGGGACTTAGATTCCTATCCTGGCTTCACTATAAATAAGCCACAATACCTGAGACAGTCAGCCCCCGGGTTTAGGTTTTAATCTTTCTTAAATGAGGGTGTTAGACCAGGTGATCTTTGTTCTATCCCAGCTATACAACATCACTTACCTAAAATTGTTGAAATGTTCTTTTTAAAAACTTTGACAAAAATTCAAACCAATTTATTGAAACTAATATTACAATTAAATACTAAAAGTTCTTTTCAAAATGATAGTTTGCTGACTGTGCTGGATTCAATTCTCTGGTAACAATTTACTCATTTAAAATGATTATCACTATTATGATTTAGATTAAGTAAAGAATGACTTCAGAAACTTTAAATGTTTGTTATCTAAGGCATATATCCCTGATTTGAAAGTCAGGAAACCTGTGTTCCTGTTTTACTGTCCCCTTTCATGACGCAATAATTCTTTTTTTTTTTTTTAAGATTTTATTTATTTATTTGACAGAGAGAGATCACAATTAGGCAGAGAGGCAGACAGAGGGAGAGGGGGAAGCAGGCTCCCTGCTGAGCAGAGAGCCTGATGCGGGGCTGGATCCCAGGACCTGAGATCATGACCTGAGTCGAAGGCAGAGGCTTTAACCCACTGAGCCACCCAGGCGCCCCAATTTGAGGCAATAATTCTTAACAAATTCTCACACCTGTTGTAGTTAACAGCGTCCTGTATTTTGTGAGGTGATTTGAGATTTTCTAAATTTAGCATCAACTTTGCCCTTGCAACTCAAATAATTTGAAGTCTAATAGAAACTTTTCTCCATGAGTTTATCCTTCTTTCTCAATATTTCTATTTCTTTATTGTCCAAAAATATTTCTAGACTTACTACTATAGACCTTTTCTAGATGCCATATGTTTCTCAGCTTATTTATCTATTAGATGAAAGCATTAAGATGAATTGGTTAAATATACTCGGTGGCAGGGTACCTGGGGGGCTCGGTGCCTGGGGGGCTCAGTCAGTTAAGTATCTGCCTTTGGCTCAGGTCATGATCCCGGGGTCCTGGGATCCAGCGCTGCTTTGGGCTCCCTGCTCTCCAGGGAGCCTGCATCTCCCTCTCCCTACCACTCCCCCAGCTTGTGCTTGCTCTCTCTGTCAAATGAATAAATAAAATCTTTATTAAAAAAAAAATACTTGATGGCTACTCTAAACCTCTTTACTTGATATAAAGGATTGTAAACCTGAGCCACTAGAAGAAAGCTATACTGTACATTGCAGTGGCTTCCCTAGTAGATAGATCTCCTGGGATAAAATGTGCAGATCCAAATGTGTAAATAATGGAAATCCATTTTAAAGCAATATTTATAAATATAACTCAGTAAATTAATTTTTTGAGTTTCATTCCCAAATTTCTTGATTTCAGAGTTGTGATCCAGGTTTCTAAAACCAATAACTTTTGAGTTTAGTAGCTAATAAGTAATATAGCTTAAAAACTCTCTCCGTATAATCCTGGAACATGGTGACCCAGTCAAGGTATTTTCACTTTCTAGTCCTGTGGGAGAGGCTGTTTAGCCTTTCCTAGTCCAAGCTCCCTTATTGTCTTGTTGCCATCCTAAAACTGCAATACTCAGCATAAACTGGGTGGAAAATATTGTCTTAAGGCAGGGCTGTGATTTGCTTGACAAGGCCCTGAAAAAAAAAACAAAACTGTATGTCTCACAATGGAATATTGTTCTACCTTAAAAAAGGAAATCCTGCCATTAGCAACAATATGTATGAATCTGGAAGATACTGTGTTAAGTCAAATAAGCTAGTCATGGAGGGACAAATACTACATTCCATTTATATGAGCTACCTAAAACAGTCAAACTCATAGAAATAGAGAATAGAATAATGGTTGCTAGGGGCTGGGTAGGGGAAGGGGGAAAGGGAGAGTTCGATAGGTATAAAGTTTCAGTTATGCAGGATGAATAAGTTCTAGAGAGATCTCTGTTGTACAGCATAGTGCCTATAGTTAACAGTACTGTGTTGTGTACTTAGACATATTAGTGGGTGGACCTCGTGTTAAGTTTTCTTATCACAAAACAAAATGAAACAGAACAAAAAACCCCAAAGAGACTAGGGAAACTTTTGGGGGTGAGGTATATCTTTATTACCTTGATATAATTTCATGGCTATATGCATGTGTACAAAGCCACCAAATTGTATACATTAAATATATAATATTCTATATTAAATATGTATTACATTATATACATTAAATGTGTGTGATTTTAATGTATATATTAATATGTGCAATTGTATATAAATATACATTTATATGTTAAACATAAATTGTATACATTAAATGTGTACAATTCTACCTCAGTGATGCTGTTTCAAAAAAATAACAAAAAATGATGGTTGGTATTCAGAGGGGCAACAGCATGAAGCTTTTACCACCTTTAGAGATGAAAGGCAAGAGTTGGAAAAACTATTGCCAAAATTTATGAAAACTTGGAAGTGGGCCTGCCCAGTAGGAGAGAGCTAGTCATCCTGGGATTAAGAAATTACCCAAGATGTGGCTCTGGAGCTGGAAAGGAATGGAGGAGATATCCCCAACCTTTCTTCTCCTCACTTATATCCAGTTAATACTTCTCTTCTACTGAACTCAAAATGAAGCTAAGAGAGCCTGGGAGATGCAATGTGAATGGGGCAACCTCCCAAGGCACAGAACAACGAAAGAGCAGAAAATAAAGCAGTATATGTGAACAAACAGGATGACTACATCCTGTATGTTAGTATATCCTGTATGTTAGTCCTGCCTTCCTAGGATCATGAATGCCTTGAGTTGGGCACATACCTGTTTTACACTAAAATATCCACAACAGGAGGCCATAAGCAACCCCTTATGTTTCCCTGCTTGATAAAATAAGTGCTTCATTTTGCAAGAGGGATCTTTCAGAATATTTTTATTCTTGCTTTTTTGGCTTTGTTTTGTCTTGTTTTCCTCCTTGAAGTCCCATGTTCTTATTGAATTAACTGTCTACCTCTGAGTCAACTGTTTGTGGTTTTATTTTAAAGAGCTACTGAGTGAAGAAAACTTTCAGATTAAATCTGATAAGTGGTATTATAATAATGCAATCATGAGGGTCCTTCTAAGTCTTTTCTTAATCCTTCTGATTTTGTTCAGGTTTCTACTTTCTACGTTTATTCTCAAGCTGGAATGAAGATTTAGGCCTTGCCTTAGAGACTCCTATTGGTCAATAAGATTAATTTGCCTATTTATCAGGGTCAGCTCCATGCCAGACTTGATTTTGGTCTCATGTGCCTTAATTTTGAACTGTAGTTTTTGTCTAATTCTGTTTGTCATCATCTCTCAAGAGCTTTACCAGAAAAAAATATAAATCTCATCCACTAAGGCAAAAAAATGGGTTGGACTTTACCATTTGATGTTTTATGCATTGATGTTCCTTATGTTGTCCCAATTTTCTCTTCATGAGAAACTTGATATAAAGCAAAAACTCGAGTCCCAATTTAGTTCCTAGTGTGATCAAAATAGCATGGAGCTGACATCTGCATTTTCAGGTCTGATTCAACAATCAGTTGTGTGATTATAGGAGAGGTACTTTATTCTTCTATGTGTCATATGATGCATCAATAAAATATGAGAATTGAACTGTTTTATATTTAATATTACATTCAGCTTCTAATATTCTTAATCAGGATCTGAAGATTTTCAAAGGCTTTTTCTTCCAGTCAATATCCTATAATATGAACAATGAAAAGAGGAGGTGACATTGCATGATAAAATGATTTTTATTTCCAGATAAAAAGTTGTTTCCTCATTCTGTTCAAACACTGTTCTCTTACCTGGTTTTAAAAATAAATAAATAAAACATGCTGAGCAATAGGTCATTGAACTTCTGATTTTTCCTTTTCCTGAAAGTTTGTTCATCCTCCCTGTTCAGTTAAACCAAGTGAGTTTATTATCTCTTTCAGTTAAGTATCAACATTTTATTGCAGTGACTATGATGATTACAGTGTCATAAGTTTGACTGATGCCCTCATTGTAAATGATGGTATAAATATCCACCAAAGGTTCAGGAATGATTCAAAGAAACTCTTTGTGCCGCTTGGTATCAAAAGATCTTAAAAGCAGATAAAGTATTGGGGTCACACAAAAAATGGCAGTAAGAAAGGGAAGAGAATGGAGAGTAATGAGAGATGAGAGGTCCTCAGGCATGCAGTAGGATTCTTGCTTTTTAAAATAATTTAGTATGAAAAAGAAATGAATTCCTAGCCCATTATACTTAACTGTTATTCCATTCTCCTGATTACTTAGAACTATTAAGATTGTATTAAAATTATTTTTAAATATTATTTTCAGTAAAAATCTCTCATTGAAAAGATCTTATTTGGTCATTAAGTATTTTAGGCATTTGAAAAACAAACATAAATCATAGCCAGACATGGCTATTTGGAATTGAACCTGATAAACTGTCAAGAGAATGTGGTCTAGAGGCTGATGTTTAAACTTACTTTTGCTTTCTATGGCTCCTCATTTCCCTCAAGAAACTTCCTAAGGGCTGTGGGGCATGTCTCCCTCGAATCTATTCATTTTTCCCCCCAAATTTCAATTTATTTCTTTATATTCTTGGAGTTTATTATTAGGACCAAGCTTTCTCATGGGGATGGAGAGTAGCACATTAGTTTTAATGAAAGGGCTAAGACCAGTAGCCCTTTCTTATTATACGAAATTGATAATTCTCAAATGCTGTGGGTTTTCCTTTTCTCAGTCAATTTCTGGAGGGATCAATGAGAGATTAAACAATATTGGATGATCTTGGCATCTACTTTCCTAAGAAAGCAGTAGAACAATTTCGGTTGTAGTTGTGGAAAATTTTCCCTTCTTCCCTTCTAGGTTCTTTGGCTGGTCTAATTAAATTGATATAAAATAGATTAACAGAAGAAAAACACAGAAGATTAATGACATGTCTACCTCCTGTATACATGTGAGACACCCAGGAAAACTGAGTAACTCCCCCAAAATGGCCAAAGCCATCACCTTAAATACCATCTTCCGCTAAAGAGAAAAGATGTTGGGGGTGGGGAGTCAGTTATGGGAGGTGACGAGGAAAAGCATAGTAAACAAGGATAAGGTGGTGAACTGAGATTTAAGTCCTGGCCTTCTCCACTGATACAAGTTCCTAGAGATTTAATCCTCCTTTCTTATTGGTACAGAGAGGGAGATACCCTTTCAAATGTAGATTTTCCTTGTATGTGTAAATGTTTTTTAGAGAAGGGTAAGAAACTCATTTTTCACAGTTTCACCTGTGCCTGCTGCTGCTTAAAAAATAATTGGCTTAAAATAATCCCTATACCAAAATACACATTTTTTAGGTGGCAAATTCTGCTCCCCTTCCTCTGAAACTTTAAATAAGAACTTTCATAATCAAGAAGCTGAGTTGCTTTATCTCATTGAACCAGTCTGTTAGTTCTGAGAATTGGTCAGTTCAGTCTAACCGTTGTGTCTCATTTCAGGAGATGGTCTTGCAGGTGGGCCCCCAAAGTTAGGCCTATATTGTGTAAGCAATCAGACAATTAGTAAGAGGCATTTCTAGGGGTGCCTGGCTGACTTGTTTGGGAAGAACATGCAAACTCTTGATCTTGAGGTTGCGAGTTTGAGCCCTGTGTTGGGTGTAGAGGTAACTTAAAAATAAAATCTTTTGGGGCGCCTGGGTGGCTCAGTGGGTTAAAGCCTCTGCCTTTGGCTCAGGTCATGATCCCAGGGTCCTGGGATCGAGCTCTGCATCAGGCTCTGTGCTCAGCAGGGAGCCTGCTTCCCCCTCTCTCTCTGCCTGCCTCTCTGCCTACTTGTGATCTCTCTCTCTGTCAAATGAATAAATCAAATCTTTAAAAAAATAAATAAATAAATAAATAAATTTTTTTTAAAAGGCATTTCCATGGAAACGAAAGAAAAACAAAGGTTAATGGTTGGAGTAAATTATAAATCCAGTGTCTGAGTCTTGAAAGCTGCCAGTTGAGAAGATTTCTACATGTCAAGCTCAAAGCATCTTCAGATGGATTAATGGCGGGCAATGGCAGGCAATGGCAATCGGACAGATTTTCCTGGTTTGCAGTTTGAATGCCTCCGATGATGTCGTTGGGTATACCAGTAAACTTTCCAAGTGACTCATAGGGCAACAGGAAAGAAGTAGACTATCTAACCATGAGCTATTGTGATTTCTCTGAAGTTTATATCAAATCATCTTCACTTAGCAGGGCTTCAAGAAAAAGGGCAATTTTAGTTCTCAGTGATTCCAAGTCAAAGGAGGGGAGGATTTTGGAAATGTTAGTTTGGAGAATTGTAGCCAGATGAGGAAACTATAAGAATTTAGGATCTAGTCCAATTTGCACATAAGTAACAAAATCTCAAAGACAATTAAGATGACTTGAAGTAACAAGACTAGAATCTGATATCCAAACAAGTACCGTAGTTTCTAGTGAAGCATAATTTTTCTATCTACAGTCATCTTCATTTTTACCAAAGATAATTATGGAAAAACTAATTTGTCAAGTAAGTCTAGTCTCAATAGATTTGGCTTGATTATTTACATAAATGCAGTAAGAATAGCAAGTGATCATAAAATTGCAGGCTCTTTTAAATATGCTTTACTGGGACTTTTCATAGGGAATCTCAGATTGGACTTCTTAAAAGCTGCTTGAGGTTAGGAAACCAATTCAAGGACTTAACCATCCAACTTGCCTGTCATACCTGTAGATGTGGGTGAATTCCTTTTTTATAGGTCCCTCAAATATCCTGGAGTTACTTTACCTCCTAGGAAGGGACCTTCATTATTCACCTGGTTAAGTTATGGGGAACCTTGAAATAAGCAAGGTACCAGACTGTTTTTCTGAGGGGCTTTATTGCCTGCATAAAGTCAACCATAGTTCTTAAAACCATCAGGCATATCTGATTCTATGCACATCCACAAAGTTGACGTTCTAGTGCAAAGCCTTGGTAATATAACCAGCTTCCAATTGTGTCCTGTTACAAGAAGAATGGATTCTTATCAAACTTACATAAATAACTATATTGCTGTGAATGTAACAGTAGTCACAGAGAAGTTCCGAATTCTGGTGGGATTAAGTAGGGAGAAAAAGATAATGTTTCATCTTTGTTCACAAAATATACCAAATTGCTCCAAGTCATAGATACCTTAAAAGAAAAGAATGTTTCAAACAAAATGTCATAAAAATGATAATCATCTCATCAGTTCATTCAGTCCCATGTAATTCTTGTTCTGCTTGAATCCAGTTTTTCTGTCAGTTCCTGAATTTCTTACCCAGTTCATTGGTGTGATCTTAAAGTTACCCTAAACCTGTACTCAAGAGTTTTTTCTGTGAGTTTACAAAATGGATAAAAGACCTCAATGTGAGGCAGGAATCTATCAAAATCCTAGAGGAGAACATAGGCAGTAACCTCTTTGACATTGGCCACAGCAACTTCTTTCAGGACATGTCTCCAAAGGCAAAGGAAACAAAAGCGAAAAGGAACTTTTGGGACTTCATCAAGATAAAAAGCTTCTGCACAGCAAAGGAAACAGTCAACAAAACAAACAGGCAACCCACGGGATAGGAAAGATATTCGCAAATGACGCTACAGACAAAGGTCTGATATCTAAGATCTATAAAGAACTCCTCAAACTCAACACTCAAAAAACAAATAATCACGTCAAAAAATGGGCAGAAGACATGAACAGACACTTCTCCAAAGAAGACATACAAATGGCTAAGAGACACATGAAAAATGTTCATCATCATTAGCGATCAGGGAGATTCAAATCAAAACCACATTGAGATACCACCT
>CM052901.1:77304073-77325583 GCA_028534135.1 Potos flavus
CAAAGAAGGGCCACATGTACCCCAGTGTTCATAGCAGCAATGGCCACAATCGCCCAACTGTGAAAAGTGCCAAGATGTCCTTCAACAGACAAATGGATAAAGAAGATATGGTCCATATATTCGATGGAATATTATGCCTCCATCAAAAAGGATGAATACCCAACTTTTGTATCAACATGGACGGGACTGGAAGAGATTAAGTCAAGCAGAGAGTGAAATAAGTCAAGCAGAGAGAGTCAGTTATCATATGGTTTCACTTACACGTGGAGCATAAGGAAAAACATGGAGGACATTGGGAGAAGGAAAGTAAGGGTGAATTGGGGGAAATCAGAGGGGGAGATGAAACCGGAGAGACTGTGGACTCTGAGAAACAAACTGCGGGTTTTGGAGGGGAGGGGGGGTGGGGGGTTGGGTGAGCCTGGTGGTGGGTATTGAGGAGGGAACCTATAGCATGGAGCACTGGGTGTGGTGCATGTACAATGAATCTTGGAACACTGAAAAAATAACATAAAATTTAAAAAAAGTTTTTTTCTGTGAGTTTCAAGGAAGATGAAGCACTTTTGCAGAAGCTTCAGAGTAAAACAATACAGTAAATGACAAAAGGCTTAAAAATGGCCTAGATTAAAGATCTGATAAGAGTCCATTATAATGCAGTTGACCAGGAAATTTACTTATTTCTGTGACAAATAACACTTCAAGACAACAACTAGGATTATAAGTTGTAACATGCCAGGACATAGGAGATTTCTAGGAGTTTCATACAGTTTCTAGAACATTACATTAAGAATATATATCCACAAATATATTCTAAAGAGGTGTGGTTAGTATCACTTATTTGACAATGTTTGTCATATAATTTAACATACCAAATGAGCCTAGGTAGTGTAATATCTTTCTTCCTGTAAGGAGAGAGAACAAATCTTTTGAGATGTTCCAGGGAATATTTATAAAATCCCAAAGTTATTTCAAGGTGAAAAAAACTTCATTTAGAATTCTATTTGGGGAATGTGTCAAAAATATCAAAAAGTTTGGACACTTGATGAAAAAAGATCACAGATCATTATGAAATAATACTTAATTATCCATTTAGCCAAAGTGACAATAAAAGATTTCAAAGGCAAATACAGAAAATTACATAACTGTCAGCAAAACTTAACTCTTTTAATGTTAAGATTCAGTTTTACTAAATAATCAAAGATCTTATGATAAAGAGATACAGGAAATCATTTTGATGAAACACAAAATCTTTGCTTTCTAGGCAGATTACTTAAAAAGTAAAGAAAAACCTTCATAATCTCTTATCAGGAGAGATCAGTAGTTCAAGAAAACTTTGTGCTTTTAGCAGATGAAAGGAAATTAAGTTTTAGTGTTACATAAATACCCTATTGATCTTAAAGTTTGTTTTTAAAACCCTTATAATAACAATTCAATTTTTAGCCACCTTGATTATACAAGGTAAAAGTTTCTCTTTCTTTCTTCCCAACTTCCTATTAATTTGTCCTTTATTTTCCCCTTTCCCAGTTTGAAATAACCAATTTTACTTTGGGACAAATTTACTTTCTTTTCCCTTAAGAAAAACGCATCTCTATACCTCATACCTTTTCTTATCCAAATAGAAATCCTATTTATTTTGTGCACAGAGTTGTTTCCCTCATTATTTCTACTGGCTTTAATCATATACGTTAGAAATTTTATTCCTTAGTAACCTTAATTTCTTTATTTATATATTTATTTATTTGTTGGGGGGCAAGCAGGGAGAGGGGCAGAGGGAGAGGAAGAAGCAGACTCCCTGCTGAGCAGGGAGCCTTATGGGGGCTCAATTCCAGGACCCTGAGATCTTGACCTGAGTTGAAGGCAGACTCTTAACCTGGTGAGCTACCCCAAGTGCCCCCTTAGTAACCGTAATTTCTAGTGAAAACTAAATAGTAAGCAATTTTGAACGGTCACACCAGTATTCTTTTAGATTGGCAAGTTTATGAATATATTTATATTATAATTTTTAGAAGAATATGCTTTTTAATAGTGCAGTCTTTTAATGTGACATAAGACCTGTTTACTAATTGACTCAAATTTATCTTTAGTTTCTCTGCAATTAGTAGAGAAACCTGTTTTCAATAATTAATGTTTCACTATTTTATCTTGTTTGGAAATTATCTAGATAGTCAATAAATTTTCATCATTTAACTTAACTTAGCAGAACTCTAAAGTTTCACGTTACTAAAAAGATTTTGGAGGCTATCTTTAAGTACACAAACCATAAAATATAATTATTGCTAAATAGTTAACCTAAAAACTCTTGTCTCACTTATATCTATCTACCTAAACCACTTGCTCCCAACTATAATATTGACCACCGCCAAAAGCTTCAAGATACTAGACAAAGTCAGCCATCATTTCAAGCTCTTTTTCTTGCTGACAAATGTTGTGAGATATTAACATGAGCTCATTTGGCTAATAAACTCAGGCAAAATGAAAGTTTTATGTCTACATTATATTTAGTGTTGATAACTCTAAACCAGTGAACTTATAGTAGCTTTAATACTGAGTGTTTTTCTAGATCAAATGAAACTGAAACACGTTTGGGTTAGTTTCTATTATATTTCTGAGAACTTTAGGAATACTTAATTTATAAGCATTTAATTTTAAGGCAATTAAATAGAGTTCATTACAAAGTAATTGTGGCAATACCATGTGGAGGTAAAAAAAATATCACACATCTATAAAATAAATATATAACACATATAAACTTACAGACACAAACAGATCTCATACTTTCATTTCAAAATTTTAGCCAGAAAAAAATAAAATTTAGGCCAGAAGATGGGTATAATAATGCAAAACTCATTAGTTTATAAAAGAGCCATTGGCTCCAAACTGTGTTTTTGGCAGATGGAATAAATTAATGTTACCTGCTTAGATGGCTGAAGTTTATTCTACTCATATTTGTGGAGAAGACATTTGAGATTCTTCATTACCCCAATTTCCAAGTATCCCCCCCCTTTTTTCTTCTTATGAGAAGCATGTCCCTAAAGTTTGGCTGTTAGGTCCTTGAGTAGGTGGGAGTAAATATGTATATGACAGACGCACAGAGAAAACATCCAAGTTTTCCCCAAAGAGTTTTGGGGTATATTTACCTATTATCGAAGATTTAGAATAATTAATACTAAAATTCATCCTTTCCTAAGTGCAAGAAAATTATGTTTCCAATGTCCTAATCTTTTACAATATCTACAGAATATTTACAGATAAATAGGGGAGGTTTTGGGCTTGGTAAGGATAGGTGAGCTTTGAATTGCTTTTAGAGACACACTTCTGGTTCTGTAGAGATTTCTAAAACAAAGACAGTTATTTGCAATTACCTAAAGAACTGGATTGCAGTCTGAATATCAAGGAGCTGACCTGCCCATTCTAATTTAATTATCTTCAGTTTGCTTTTTTAGATAGGGAGAAGACTTCCATTCCAACCAAAATGGGAATTAAAAGATTTCTATGCTCTAGAATTTCAGGGTTTAATGCATATATCTTCAAGAAGTATTTAACGAAGCATTTAACAAAGGCTTTCAGATGCTCTCCTTCTTTATGAATGCATAGTTCAACCTTATACTAACACTTAGGGGGAAAGCATTTAATATTGCTCCTATCAAGCCCTTGAATATCAGCCTCTATCTGAGCCATTTCCTGGTCATTTGTAGCATGGCCTGAGAGAGATTCTGGCCATTTTTTACTCTGTGTGGGGAGTTTTCTCTAGGGGGCTGTCTGGTTTGTTCCATAGCTATAGGATAATCATAGGAGGGAAGAACATCCCTTAACAGCCAGCTGAGGTCCCTTTGAGTGGGACTGTGAATGACCGCTAATCTTTCCTACTCCTCTCTAAATTTAGTAGATCTTTTTAACGTAGAAGTAAAAGGGTTTTATAACTCAGAAGATTTGTTGCTGTCCAAAGGAGTAAATTCTTTTTGGTGGAGGGCCAGGATACTTACATTGAAAACATTGTATAGGAAGGCCTGAAGCTGGCAGAGCCCAATTACAGGGTCCTGGAAAGTAAGAGGAATTATAAGGGACAGCAAAGGAAGCCCTACTCCTCATCTTGGGTGTTTCTGCTAAACTCACTTCCTGGATTTTAGTATTTACATGAGTAACCTCTGTATCCCAGAACTGGAGAGCAGCCTGGAGCGCTCTCTGTAAATCTTGTGAAGAAAGGGAAGTGAGAACAGGCAGCTGGGTGTTTAAAGTATTTTCTGGGGAAGTAGGGGGAGTTCTGGAATATAAGGGGATTTGCTGGGGGTGATGGGGTTGGATTTTGAGAGGGAGGTTTAGACCAGGGACCCAGAGACCCAAAAGATCTCCTGGAGGGCCAGGGCCCTGGAGGTGGTGAGGAAGCAGTATCTGAGGGTGGAGAAGGGGAATTTATATTAGATATGGACTCTAATTTTTGCCCTAAGTCTAATTTCTGTTCTATCATTTTATTAAGGTAGCCCCTAAAAGGTAGCTGTTTTCTTCCTTTATATCCACTTTTCAATTTGGTCTTTCAATAGGTATCAATAAAAAATTTTGGATGAGAGCTCTCAAAAAATTTTTTTTTTTTAATATCGAAGTTTGTCCAATTCAAAGAATCTGTCATCTGGCCATTGACAAGGAGGATCTTATTTTAATCTCAATAGTGAGTCAACCTGTAAGCCTTTTTATGTCTTTTTTTTTTTTTTTTAATTTTTATTTATTTATTTGTCAGAGAGAGAGAGAGAGCACAAGCAGGCAGAGTGGCAGGCAGAGGCAGAAGCAGGCTCCCTGCCGAGCAAGGAGCCCGATGCGGGACTCAATCCCAGGACCCTGGGATCATGACCTGAGCCGAAGGCAGCTGCTTAACCAACTGAGCCACCCAGGCATCCCAAGCCTTTTTATGTTTTAACCGAGGATGCCAGAGGCATCCCCCGAAGGAGAATGCAAAAGATGCAGCTCTCACAAGATCCAGAAACTGCATTCCCAGAGTTAGCCTCAGAAAGCAAAGGCTTCCTTGTCACGGGTGGGAAGAATGGTATAGTGCAAACAGTATCCTCTGTTTCCTACAAGATTGTGAGACTCCTCTAGTCACATACTTGCTAATCCGTGACACTTAGGCAGTACTAGAATGGAACTTTTCTAGCACTAACAAGAGAGTGAAGGTTGACCCTTAGGACAAACTCTCCTGTGATCTGGCACTTCGACAAATTCAAATGTCTCTTACAAAATAGTAACTTCTACTCTCTTTTGAGAGCTTCTCCTGTGTCTGCTGTTTCTTAAAAATAATAAGCTTTAAATAATCCTTATGCTAAAGAGACATATCTTGGGGTGGCAAATTCTGGTCCCCTTCACAAGTATTCCAGGGACTTAAGACATAGGAGAGAGATTGGTGAGGAATGAGGAAGAAGAGAAAAGAAGAATGAAGTGATCTTAATTTACCTGTTGTTATTTTTTTTTAAATATTTTATTTATTTGAGATAATGCAGGAGTGAGAGAGCACAAGCAAGGGGGAGGGGCAGAGGGAGAGGGAGAAGTAGACTCCCCACTGAACAAGGAGCCTCATGTGGAGCTCTATCCCAGGCACACAGGATCATGACCTGAGCTACTCAGGTGCCTCCATTATTATTTTTTTTAATTGGAGAGTTTATTTTGTATTCTAAGACAGATAGTCAAGTGCAGCTTTATGTCCCTGAAAAAGAAGGGTTCCTCTTTATCACAATTTCTATAGATAATAACTTACAGAGTGTTATATAAAGAAGAACTTCTTGACTATTTTATTATTATGGATACTGGTGGCACACTAGTCACATTTCCCCCAAAGTTTCATATTCTAACTAAATTTTAAAGCATATATGAGTGATATAAAATTATTGCTCTCAATTTCAGACTCATTTTGGGCCTAATATGATGCTTGAGCTACCACTTAGTTTATATCTCTTGGATTACTAAATTTAATAGCATATTGAGCTCCACAAGAGGACCGGCACTGTTGACATTTCTAACAGTGTTTCTCAAATTTTAACGTGCTTAAAAAATCACCCATGGTACTTGTTTGTTTATTTGTTCATTCATTCTTATGATGAGAACTTTCAAGTTTTACTCTCCTAGCAACTTTCTAGTATGTAATATGGTATTATTAACTATAGTCACCATGCTATATATTGCCTCTTCATGATTTACTTATTTTATAACTGAAAGTTTGTATCTTTTGACTCCTTTTACCCGTTGGCAACCACCAGTTTGTTCTCCGTATCTGTGAGCTTATTTATTTTTTTTTTAAAGATTTCACATATAAGTGAGATCATAGGATACTTGTCTTTCTCTGACTTATTTCCCTTAGCATGTTTCAAGGGTCCATCCATGGTGCTGCACATGGCAAGATCTCATTTTTTAATGGGTGAGTGATATTGCACTGTGCATCTATGCTGCTGCATTTTCTTTATTCATCCTTCAATGGCCACCAAGTTTGTTTTCATATCTTGGCTATCGTAAGTAATGCTGTAGTGAACGTGGAGATGTGTACATCTTTTTGAGTTAGGGTTTTTATTTTTTTCAAATAAATATCTGGTAGTAGAATTACTGAATCATATGGTAATTCTATTTTAATTTTTTGAGGAACCTCTATACCATTTTCCATAGTGCCTGTGTAATTGAACCAATGTGAGTTCACTCCTTGGTGAGTCACAGATACACCAGGTAAAGGTTTGTAAACTTTACTTGCAGCAAATTAAGGAGATCATGGGGAATAACTGCCAAAGGCATCAATCCCCGAGCAAGGGTGAATGGGTCCCTTTTATTTAGGGTTAGGATGAATATTTGGAAAAGGAAGCCTTGTCACAGTATGTAGAGGCAGACAGAAGGCTGTGCATGCGTCTTAAGGAAACATTCCTATGCTTATATTGTATGTCATGTAAATGAAGCTTGTGCTCCTCCTTGGGCAGAGATTTTAGTATTAGAATGAGGTAAAGGTAGTTTTAGGTCATTCTAGAGGTCATTCCATAGTCCATTTGCACAGTCTTGAGTCAGGGGTTACACTCAAACAGGTCTGGGTGGTCTGGGCTGGCTGGCGGTCTTGTCAGGACAGTCACTATCAACTTAAGGGATAGTTTTGCTTTCCATTTGCCTGAGTTAAGAGATGCTGGAAAGAAGATCTTAAGGAAAAATGTGGGACAAAGGTTAGTGAGTATAAGCAGGTGGGCAGTAAAGCTCAGGTTTCAGGGTCTAGTTAGTGACCCCTCCACCCATGTACATTCCCACCAACAGTGAACGAGGGTTTCCTTTTCTTTACATCTTCACCAACACTTATTTCTTGTCTTTTTGATAAAAGGCATTCTAATGGGTAAGAGGCGATATCTCGTTGTTTTTTTTTTTTTTTTGATTTGCATTTCCCTGATGATTAATGATGTTGATCATTTTTTCATGTGTCTGTTGGCCATCTGTATGTTTTCTTTGGAAAAATTTCCATTGATATCTTCTGCCCTTTTTTTAATTGCGTGGTTTGCTTTTTTGCTATTGAGCTGTGCCAGGAGACTTGTTAAAATGCAGATTCTGATTTAGTAGGTTTTGAGTGGAGCCAGATACCCTGTATTTCTAACATGTTCCCAGGTAAGATTTATTAGGCTAAACCTGCAAACATGCTACTATAGGTTATAGCTTTGGGTTTGGAGTCAGGCAGATCAGGATTTGAATCAAGGCTTATCTATTAGTGACATTTCGTTTTGACTAATTTAAGTTTCCAAATTTTAGTTTTCTAATCTATAAAACTTAAAGAAAAGTATCTCTCTGAATGGCAATTTTGTAGCTATTAAATATCGTGGGCACTAAATAAAATACTTAGATCATTTATCTATGCCCTTATTATTGTGACTAATACACGGTAAGTTCTTTTTAATTACTTGTAACTTTTATTTTTAGGTAAAATGCTTCTTATATTTAACACAGCTTTCTTTCTACATCTTAGAATGCTGGATAGTATGAAGTTAGTGTTGTTTTCTTTGATTTCAGACCTTATAATGTATTCATTTTTATTCTGTTATCTAAAGCAAAGAAGATAGAAGTGCTAGAAAGGGATAGAAATTCCTCACAAAATGGATGAGTGCCCTTGAAGCACTCAGCTCTCAGGAAATGGTCTGCTTTCATCCTATCAAATGACATTAAGTTTGTCAGATAAAAACAAGTGCAGGGCATAGCAAAAATGGAAAAAATTTTTCTTGGCTGATGCCAAGAAGGTACAATTGGGTTTTTTTTTTTTTTTTTTTTTAAAGAACACCACTACAAAAACCTAGAGGCTTAATTGTGAATAAAATAGTACTATGTCACAGGATGGGAAATTAGAAGAGCACTCATTATTTCCTAAAGCAATATGCCCTGATAGCCACATTGCTTTTTTTTTTCCCCCTTCTCCTGTTTGCTTTATCTTTTCAAATCTCACAGCTCCCTCCTGTGTTTACAGTGGGTCTAGAGTTTTCTCATCTGCCTGTGGTGTATTTCCCCATTAACTCTACAGACTTTACGTAGGGGACCTTCATTATATGCATTTCCCAGTCATCAAGTTGAAATTAAAATACTTTACGGTCCCTGACAAGAGGTAGGAGAGCACTGGGAAGGAATTTTTAGTAGTAAAGCGCTGGTATTTATTCACAATCAAGTGCACATTCATTAATTTCTCTCTTTTTAAATCTCGTGTTTTCAGTTTTAAATCTACTTGTGTCAAGTAATATGATTTTTATTAACCTGTTTGGAAGCTCCTGACATAAAGTCTGCAGTTTATATCCCTAAAATTAATATAGCACACATTTCTCGAGTGGTTATATGCAACTTTTTATGCAAAATACCATGGCGTGGGTGATAGGTGGAAACAAAAGACTCAATTTCTCTCTCAAAGGCTCATAATTCTGGTTGGGTTATGTATGTTATGGAAAGGGCACATTACCTTAGTTAGCCTTGAGATCAACTCTGCCTCTAACTACCCATATGATCTCTGGGCATGGTGCTTATCTGGGCAGGGGATTATCCTTACCCTTACCTGATCTGTTTAATGAGGGGAATAGAATGAACCAATGTTTCCCAAATTTGGGTGTTTATAAATTGACCTGAGACATTGTTAAAAATATAGATGTCCAGGCTCTGAAGATTCTGATTAACTACATTTGGAGCAGCATCCTGGAATATATATTTTCAGTAAGCACCCTCCCTGGCGATTCTTTGTGTGTGGGTGTGTGTGTGTGTGTGTGTGTGTGTGTGTGTGTGTGTGTGTGTGTATCTTACCGTGGGGCTCTAACTCAAGACCCTGAGATCAAGAGTAACAAACTCTACTACCTACTGAGTCAGCCAGGTGCGCCCCCACTCCCGCGATTCTTTTTATCAGGCAAGCTATGGATACACGGAGACTTAGATTTCCTAAATTTGTTCTACCTAGAATATTCCATGATTTTATGATTTTTAAAAAACTACAATGAGATGTGTGGTATGAAATGAATTATAAGCACATACTAATAGAATTTATTAAAGAGGGCATTAATTCTATCTTGGATGATCATGGAACGAAATAAACTTTAAAACAGATATAGTTTGAATACATAGAAAAAGAAGGAAGTATAGCAGTTGGGGATACAAAACAAAAAAACATAGAGTAATAAAAAGAAATATAAAGTAAGTCAGCAGTACACCCTCTATTTCTTTAGAGCATTGGATTATTTAAGGGACTAGTACAAGATAGAGCTGAAAATTTAGTTTATATTAAGAAGTAGTTTGGATTGTGGCTATGAAGTTTGGGGTGTGTGTGTGTGTGTGTGTGTGTGTGTGTGTATTCACTCCATTAAAGTTTTTGACTAGATAAATTTTTATATTGGATGAGGAATATATTAGAAATAAGAGAGGGGCGCCTGGGTGGCTCAGTCGGTTGAGCATCTGCCTTCGGCTCAGGTCATGATTCTGGAATCCTGGGATCGAACCCTGCATCGGGCTTCCTGTTCAGTGGAGCCTGCTTCTCCCTCTTTCTCTGCCCCATTGCCCTGCTTGTGTTCTCTCTCTCTGACAAATAAATAAATCAAATCTCAAAAAAAAAAAAAAAAAAAAAGGAGAAATGAAGATAGAACAGGGATGCGAGACTCGATCCCAGGACACAGGGATCATGACCTGACCTGAGTCAAAGGCAGATGCTTAACCCAGGTGCCCTTTGGCAGTCTTTTAAAAGGAGGACTTCTCCTAAACAATCCCTTTCCATGCAAAACTAGATAAAAGGGTGTTGACAGGACTGCCCAATATCATGAACACTGATACTGAAAGAAAGAAATGTCAGAGGGTGTTAGAAATATAAATGCAATGCTTCTACAAAATACATTTTAATATTTGAAAGGGATATGTGGTCCAAAAGTATTTAAAATAAAATCCGCCACCTCTTGGAATTTTAAGAGGGAAGGGACAAAGTTTCCTTTTCCCTAGGTCATAGTTTTCTCTACTCAGGGAACTCCTCCCCACCCCCAACCTGTCTTCTCACCCTTAACCATAATCATGTTCTTTACTTTTAGTGTATATGTTAGTGACTCATTTCTCACCTTCAACAATTAAAACTTTTATTAGTGGTATCCCTGTTCTGTTGTCATTTCTCCTATTTCTTTTTTTTAAAAAGATATTTATTTATTTATTTTTTTAGAGAGAGAGTGCGCACAAGCAGGGGCAGTGGGGCAGAGAGAGAGGGAAAAGCAGGCTCCCTCCCCACTGAGTAGGGAGCCCAGACATGGGGGTGGATCCCAGGACCCTGGGATCATGACCTGAGGGAAGGCAGATGGCTTAACCAACTGAGCCACCCCAGTGCTCCTTTACTCCTTTTTTAATTGCTTAAAATTCAGGAATTAAACACAAAAACAATGCCAAAGATTGTGCTCCTCCAGTGACCTCTGCAGTTCACTTTAGCTTTCTAGGCCTGTTCTGATTGTTCTCATTCTGTCCTGTCCCTTTCTTAATCATCAGTTTTTCTTTCCTGAAATCATGGAGTGTTGTAAACCTAGTCCTTTGACTACACAGATTCCAGTTCTGAATGTGAACTGAAAATGCATCCTATTCCCCTTTGAGCAGAAATACAGATTCCGTGTAGCACTAATAAATACACTTAACTAGTGGTAATAGTTTAGGGATTTTGTAATTCAGCTACTTTACTCCCAGACCCGTGTGGGCTATCCCAGTAAAACTAACACCCCAAAGATACAGCCTTCAGTTATATTTTTATTACTAGCCACCTATTTTTTTGTATATGTGGGATGTGGAACCTCAAATGTAATAGTGTAGAGGCACAAAATTTTTCTCTTCTTCTCCCTCTAGGTTCTTTGGCTGGTCTAATAATTAAATTGATATAAGACAGCTTAGCAGGAGGAAACCAAACAGAAGTTTAATAACATGTATACTTCCTGGATACACGGGAGAAACCCAGGAAAACTGACTAACTTCCCAAAATGGCCCAAGCCACCCCCTATAAATATCATTTATACCTAAAGAGAAAAGAAGATGTTGGGCGTGGGAAGTCAGTTACAGGGCTAGGGTGGTGGGGGTGAGGGTGGGGGGTGGAGACCAGGAAAAGCAGAGTAAACAAGGATGAGTTTGTTATGCAGATTAAGTCTCAGCCTTCTGCATTCATCAGAGTTTCTAGAGATTTAGTCATTCTTTTCCTGGTACAGAGAGGGAGACACCCTTATAAATGGAGATTTTTCTTATACATGAAAATAGCCTTACAAAAAGGCTTTTACTTGGATTTCAGAGCTTTTCCTGTATTTGCAGTTTGTTAAAAATAATCAGCCTAAAATTCTTTATGCCAAAGAGACACATTTTGAAGTGGCAAATTTGCTCGGCTACAATAGCTAATGTTATACTTAGGTATCCTTTTTTCTTCTAGTAACAGTCCCCCACCCACATCCAACCAGCCCCTTCTAAAAGATTGTTAAATTCTCTATGGTCTCTAGATAAATTTTGGTCTTTAGTAGTATGGTTACTTAAACATGAAATATCCATTGTGTACTCTGAGCCCCACCTAGTGGCAACAGCATATATAGGAAATGATGTTTGCGTTCTTTTGAGGTTGACTGACTGTCCTGAAGGCTGGAGGAAGAACAAAGTGAGGTGCTGAGATCCAAAGTGAGGTGCTGATTTGGTGCTAAAATTGTCACAGAGTACTTGAAAACAGATTCTCAAAAATCTATATTCTTAAGTTCCATCAGTGAGGCAGAAATTTAGCAAAGAGAGATGGGCAAAAAAGAAGGTAAAATGAAAAGGTGAAAAAAAAAAGTAAAACATATGTGAGGAGCCCTAGGTGAGGTTTAAAGCCAGAGCAAGGAAAACAAAAAACAAAAAACAAAAACAAAACCAAAAGAAAAGAAAACAAATTACATAGAAATTTAATGGCTTTAGTGTTATGAGTGGCAGTCTAAAATGTATGCAGAGGAGAAAAAGAACTACATTTTTAATAACTTTTCTGTTTCAAATGCCTTAAGCTTAATTTAAGCCTCATAGATACCTAATGGGGCATGTATCATCATCCTTAAAAGGCAAAGAAAGAAGCATGAAGGAATTAAGGAAGATGCTTATGGTGCCTAACTCATTTTTATCTGTTTCTAAAACTCACTTTCATTTTTTAGCCTGTACCAGGAAATCACTGAAGGAAATCGTATTTTCTGTCCTGAAACACTGGTTCTCAAACTCAGCTGCACACTGGAATCACCTAGGAAGTTCTAAAACATAGTAATGCCTGAGTCTCACTGTAAGGGATTTCAGTTTAATTGTTCTGAGGAGTGTGGCCTGATAATAGGATTTTTAAAGCTCCCTGGGTGATTCTAATGTATATTAAAGTTTGAGGATGACTCTAGTCAAGTCTTGACTTTCTTGTCAGTTATATAGTTCAGTAGGTTCCTAAGAACTTTTAATAATTTTATCAACATTGGACCTTTTAATTTTTCTTTTATTTTTTTAAAGGTTTTATTTATTTATTTGAGAGAGAGAGAGAGCATAAGCAGGGGGAGAGGCAGAGAGAGAGAGAGAGAGGGAGCCCAAGTCCGGACTCCCAGGACCCAGAGATCATGACCTGAGCCCAAGTCAGATGCTTAACTGACAGAGCCACCATTTAATATTTCAAATGCAAGTCATTTAATGACTTTAGGAAAGAAGAGGTTTTGTTCCAGATGATTCGTGTCAGAAAGTTTATACTTTTGAGAATTAATAAGAGTTAAAAGGAATTTCAGTTCTCTCTCCTTTTCTCATATCCAGAGGCCACTCCTGTTTTAAATTTTCTCTGGTAAAGTGACTTGTGTATCTCTATTATCACAAGGGGCAGAAGACACCACCTATGCTTCTTTTAGGACAGTTTTCGTCTGGTGACATGGCATATATCTGAAGCTGCCACCCTGACAGCAGTTTCCTCTTGTTCAAGCTTCGAGGCTTTTCACATACCCTTGGCAGTCTCTCTATCAGAGAGTACCATTGCCCTCTTCTGTTGAAATGTAAGGTGAAAAAAAATGTTTCTTCAACCATTCCCCATACACAGCTATTTTGTATCAAATCAGGTTTGTCCTCAGAACACTTATTAATTGAGATAAAAAAAAATAGAGTGGTATTTAGAAATTGTGGCCTACTTTCAGAGTGTCATCCTCCAATGAGCTATTTAATGTCAAACACATGTATGTTTCTTGAGGCCCAAATTTGGTCAAATTGTTTGCTAAGCATACATCTGTATTTAGTTATATATATAATATATATTATATATGTTATATAATATACATAAATATATATTTATAAAAATATATATAATATATAAATATATATATATTTTGTCTCTTAAACAAACTGATTCATGTCCTAAGCCTCAGCGGTTTGTTTTCCATACACACGAGACTTTTAAGTGCTGTGCTTTCAATTAGGATTGCCACTTACAACAGAGAGTACCACATACTGCATACAACAAAATGATTGTATACAAGGAAAACCTATTTCAAAATTTGAGGAACAGGAGTCAAAGAGTTTTTATACAGCTTTAAAATATTATATGAACATGACTATTCCTACAAGTTATCAAAGCAACAATGAAAAGGTTATACAGTTGTATTTAGAATATTTCATTTTTAGTAGTATCTTTAGAAGAATTTTGGTTAGTATTGTCAAGCAGTAAGTAAAAATAAATCCTTTTATAAAATAAAAACCGAATCCCCCCAAATCCCATCTTTTAATAATCACTATTTTTTTTTTTTTAGATTTTATTTATTTATTTTAGAGATAAAGAGAGCACGAGTAGGGGGAGGAGCAGAGGGAGAGGGATAAGCGGACTTTGAGCTGAGCACAGAGCCCAAGGCAGGGCTCAATCCCACAACCCTGAGATCATGACCTCAGCAGAAATGAAGAGTCAGATGCTTACCCGACTAGCCACCCAGGTGCCCCTAATAATCATTATTTCAAAAGCAATGTTTATGTTTTTATTTCAAGAAGGTAATCAAATATTTAAGATATATGTATTACATATCTTTGTATTTCTTTTACTGCTATTAGATACAAATTGAATACTATAAAAAGTAGTATGTGTCTTGTTTTGGTGCCATCATAACTTGTGGAAAAGCATATACACACATATACATACATACACATAAGAAAGCCAGCAAAAGAGCTATTACTGACTGTATGAGTACATGGGAGGGAATATACTATCATGATATTGTCTTCTTTGTTGTTGTTGTTAAAGATTTTATTTATTTACTTAGAGAAAGTAAGTGAGAGGGAAAGAGAAAGTGCAGGAGCCAGGGGAGGGGCAGAGAAGCGACTCCCTGCTGAGCAGGGAGCCCGATGTGGGACTCTGGGATCATGACCTGAGCCAAAGGCAGATGCTTAACCGCCTGAGCCACCCAGACGCCCCATGATATAGTCTTTAAAGCGTCTAATGCTAGCATTTATGAGCACATTCTAGTCATGAAATTATTATTCATTTTTCCCTAAGTGGAAGTGTAGATTTTCTCTTAGAATTGAAATCATTTTCTGGTATTTAACCAATGACATTATATTAACCAGTCAATTCATTCCTTCACTCATTACATATTTATTGTTAATTTTCAACACGACTCTTTGATTTGTTTATGCCCTTCCTCCTTCAGTAAAGGATTTGACATGAATGTACATTATTAGATAAATTGAGATGCATGCATATTTTTGAAGGGTAATTTGGAAAGCAGTATTGATTTGGAAGGGTAAATAAGAAGGATGGGAAGTAACTCGTACTTAAAAGAAATAAGTTGAAGATGAGGAAACAAATGTCTTTTATTTAATAAAATAAGAAATAAGGCTAATGAAAGTAAAAATTGCCAGTACCCATGTTTCCATTGCACAGTGGTTTATGTGATACAATATTGTATTATAAGTTTCTAAATTGGGTTTTAGGTCTAATCCTGCTACCATATTGCACTTCGACTTTGGGAAAGTCATTAAACCTTTTTTATCCTGTTTTCCCCTTAGATATAATATGTTTACATTAGATAAGTCATTTTGAAACTGAAGAAGTGACATCCTCTAAATGGGTAAGCACACAGACACTGGAGTCAGAGGACCTAGGTTTGAATCGCATCCCTGAAATTTGCTAGTTGTATGATCTTGTGCTTCTGTTTTCTCTTCTATAAAATGGAGATAGTAATAGTACTTTCCTCATGCAGTTGTGAAAGAAATTAAATGTGTTAAGATATGTTAGGTGCTCAGGGTAGTGTCTAGAACCTAATAACGGCTACATTAGCTACTATCGTTGTTAGCATTTCAGGCTGTACTCAGCTGAGCCAAACGGCTCCTTAGAGCTCCCTCAGGTGCTCCATTGGGTGAGTAGGGGAGAAAAAAAGGTGCTTTTAAGAATACAAGTATACAGGGCCCCTGGGTGGCTCAGTCGTTAAGCCTCTGCCTGCGGCTCAGGTCATGATCCCAGTGCCCTGGGATCAAGCCTCACATTGCATTGGGCTCCCTCCTCAGCGGGAAGCCTGCTTCTCCCTCTCACATTACCCCTGCTTGTGTCACTCTTTTGTTGTGTCTCTCTCTGTCAAATAAATAAAATCTTAAAAAAAAAGAATATGAGTATACAAAATTAATGTTTTAAAACAATATGATTATATTAGCATAAAGTGTATTCTAAAAATCTGTGGGTTTTGTTGATTCCCACGTTTTGAGTACAAAGACCATTTCTCAATGCCTTGAATTTTAAGATGGCATTCTCTACAAGAGATTAGTTAAATTTTTAGCATAAATTCATTAAAACAATACAATGATTTCAGTAAAAACTTTCAATAAATTTGCACGTATTTGGATAATTGGTAGGAATTTGCTATTTTTTTCCCCAAGACAAGCTGTTGATTGGAAGGACTTAAAATATTTTGGAAAGGGTATGACAAATTCTGTTATGGTAATTAGTAGACTTCTTGAAGGGAAAGATCTGAGATCCCAAACCTTTCTTTTCCGTAAGATTCAAAGTTAAAAAAAACTTGTTATAGTGAGCATGGTTAACCCTGTCCCAGATCCTTAAAGTAACATTTCCACAGGTTTGTGTCTTGGTTAAAATTTCAGTAGATGTGTAACAGATAAATACCAAAATCTCAGCAGTTTAAAACAATGAAATCTATTCTTCATTCACATAATAAGCAATGTGGCTATTTCTGATCATATAATCTCCTATAACTGGTGATTCAGGATCCAGCTGCCTGCAATTATATGGCTTCCTTATCTTTAAAATGTGAATTCCAAGTCCACCTTGGGTACCTATATCCAGACAACACAAAGGGAAAGAGAGAAGGTATAGGACCACATAGAACAAAGGGGCATATATCATGTTTTCTGAGATTCCATTGGCCAGAAACCACTTACAGGGCCAAATTTACATTTACAGGAATCAGGGAAAAAGGAGAATAGGCTTTAGTAAACAGCCATCCAGTGTCTACTAGAAGATAAAGGTTTTATTTGTTATGATTTTGGTGGTAATACAGGATGAATGGGAATTATGATTTAGTGAAGTGATAGAAAGTATCCCATCCTAGATCTCTTAGGGGAAAGGATTGCACTCTGGAGAAAGGGTTGTGTGAATTCATTAAAAAAGAGCTGGAACTTTGAGTCCTTAGGTGAGTTTTGGTGTGGAATACCTACCCCATGGCTGAGCTTATTCTCAGTGATGTGGACTTGAAGAAACTTGGAAAGCCCAGTCAGTAACGATAGGGAAAGCAGTCCTTTTTTTTTTTTTTTTTAAGATTTTATTTATTTATTTGACAGAGAGAGAGAGAGAGAGATCACAAATAGGCAGAGAGGCAGGCAGAGAGAGAGGGACAAGCAGGCTCCATGCTGAGCAGACAGCCTGATGCGGGGCTTGATCCCAGGACCCTGAGATCATGACCTGAGCCGAAGGCAGAGGTTTTAACCTACTGAGCCACTCAGGTGCCCTGGGAAAACAGTCTTAAGGCAAAGGACCTCTTTGGTTCTCCCAGATGTTCACTACAATATAAGTCCTCTCTCTGGCCAACCAGCTGACAGTGGTGGTCACAGAGTGTTTCTGTCACATCTGAGTTTTTACTCCAGTAATGGGTGAGAGCCACCAATATTTACCCTTTGACATGAATCAAAGCTCTCTGGAAACTTCTTGCCTTTATCATGGTGTTCAGGGGGAAAGCAAAGACATTCTCGTGATAATGAGAAGGGATGTTGAGTTGTTTACTAAGAATTTAAATGATCATGTGCTTTTATTTTTTTTTCCGTACTGTGGCCAAAGTGGGACATACCAAATACAGTTATTTTATTAGTCACAAAATCATCTACAGATATTTGAATACTTTATTTGTGTAGATATAGAATTTATCAGTATAATGATAGGAGCAGCTATGGGCTAATGTAGTCATAGCACTAATTCCAAAGCACTCATGGATTTCTTGGGATTAAAATGGAGATTGCTGGGATGGTGAAATCATATTAAATTACGTCTTGGTTCCTCTGTGTAAGAATTTTTCTTATGAGGTAGAAAAGCCTAAAGCTGTGATGAAATGATGAAAATAGGTGAGAAAGCAGGATTATGATTCTAATGGCTCTTCTAATCTTCACATATGAAAGGCTAGCTTAGATCAAGTCAAATTCCAGGAATGTGGGGAGATTGCAATGAGACCAATTTGAGCAATTTCAGTAGGTTTACTGAGGTCTTTTTGGCACAATGGATTCCAAGGAGAAAGTGGCAATATTTTAGGTACTTCGAGAAGAGGAGATTAGATACCTTTGTAACTGCATCAGATTGTTTTAGCCCCAGATGCTTCTCAGGTTCGTCCAGCTGAAATCCATAAAAGGATTTGTAAATAGGTTTTAACCCGAAAAGTAGCAAGTTTGTTGTGTTCATTAGAAAGTTTTGTCCTTTCGTTGCTTTCCTTATTTCGATCTTTAATTATGTGCAATAGACTGTTACCTTCACTGATGTAGAGCTAGAATAAAGATTTTACAGAAAAACAAACACTGTATGATCTCACTTATATGTGGAAAATAAAAGAGTCATTCTTATATAAGCAGAGCAGAATGGTGGTTGCTACGGACTGGGGCAGGGGTGAGGGGAGGAAGAAGTGGGGAGGTGACGGTAAAGGGTACAAAGTTTCAGTTATGTAAGATAAATAAGTTCTGGAAATCTATACAGAATAGTGCCTGCTAACAACACTGTACTGTATACTTAAAATTTGTGAAGAGGGTAGACTTTATGTTGAATATTCTTACCACATGCAAAATACTAATAATAAAAGGGGTAGAAGGAAGCTTTGGGAGGTGATAAATGTTTGTTTGTGGCTTTGATGGTAGTGATGGTTTCATGGGTTGATACCTATCCCTATACTCATTGAGTTGTATACATTATATATGTACAGCTTTTTTATGTCGATTATACATCAGTAAAGTGTTTTTTTTTTTTTTTTTTAAGACTAGTCAAGTGCAGTAGTGAGAAGGGGGAAGAGTAGAATAAGGAGTTTGATCTATAACTGACTGTGAACTATCAGTTGACGGAACTCCCTATATTTGGACCAGTCAATAAAGTGTTGTTGTTTTTTTTAAAGATTTCACATGCCTTTTAAATTTTGTGCCATATTTTGCATTTTTACCTTTGAAGTCCTAGAAGTTTAATGTGGAGTGATGTTAATGTATCCTTTTAACTTTACAAAAAGAAATACTTTAATACTGTAATTTAAGGTTTTCTAACATCATTCTTTTTTTAAAAAAATATTTTATTTATGTATTTGTCAGAGAGAGAGAGAGTACACAAGCAGGGAGAGTGGTAGGCAGAGGGAGAAGCAGGCTCCCCACAAGCAAGGAGCCTGATGTGGGATTCGATCCCAGGACCCCAAGATCATGACCTGAGCTGAAGGCAGACACTTAACCGACTGAGCCACCCAGGCATCTTTCTTAATATCATTCTTAATAATAAAATGTTAATACTTAAACATCTTTCAGGTATAAGGCGTTGTGTCTAAATTCTAGAATAAAAAAACAGTACTTAAAAAATAAAACTATAATCAGTGAAACACCCTCTGTTTACAAATGTCTTTTTTGTTTTTAAAGATTTTATTTATTTATTTGACAGAGAGAAAGAGATCACAAGTAGGCAGAAAGGCAGGCAGAGAGAAAGGGGGAAGCAGGCTCCCTGCTGAGCAGAGAGCCTGATGCGGGGCTCCATCCCAAGACCCTGAGATCATAACCTGAGCCAAAGGCAGAGGCTTTAACCCACTGAGCCACCCAGGTGCCCCTACATATGTCTTTTTAATCATGGGGTATAAATTCACTTTTAGTGAACAGTTTTGAAGTTTAAGAAATTATGTAAATTCACAGCTGCTATTTTGTTCAGGGTCCACAGCAGGCTTTCTTGCATTTGTTCTAGAGGAGATGGAAGGATGGTAACTTTATGGGTGTGACAGTGAAGAATCTAAGTCTATGTCATGCTTTTGACATTTGTTCGATGTTTTGTTTAACTTAAGGTGGAAAACCAATCTTCCCCCTCAGAATTGAATCTCAGCAAGTCTTCAGATGAGAACAGAATCACTAGACCACCCCATCTTCTTTATAGACTTCTGAGTGTATTTGTTATCTTTTACTGCATTTATTTTCTTCACTGGGGGAAGTCTGTTATAAACTTGATGGTCCCCATTCCTCAATCAAAACTAACAGTGTTATGAAAATTCAGCATGGATTTGTACTCTTGGTACAGGAAACTAACAATTATTAGTGTTCTTGAAAGTAGTCAATTCAATTCAATTCAATCAATTCAACTTAAGTGTCAATGCAAATATTTAGTGTTTATTAAGTGTCAGGCATATAATAGATGATGAAGATATAAAATAAATATATTTTAACGAATCTATGTGTCATTGGAGTATAGGAAACAATTGAGCTACACAGAGGTAATGTGTAGTTACAGTTTTGAGACGAAAGTTATTTAATTTGAGTGGGAAAGAAAATAGGTTTCAGTGATGAGGTTATTTATGTATTTGGGTTTTAAAGGATGAAGAGGAGTTTTCTAAGTGAATGAAAGGAGAAAATATTTTCAATAGTGAGAAGAGAAACTGCTAACATTTGTAAAACAGCAAAGATAATAGATTTTTATTACTGATTTATAGGGTGAAGAAGAGATTAGCTAAATTGACAGATGAAGGCCAGAAAATGGAGACCTTTTATAACATGTACAGGAGTTGGACTTTATCTTCAGAGCAATGGAAAGACATTGAAATTTTTAGGCAGATAATTGATCAAATTTGCAATTTAGAAATAATATTGGTACTATTGTTGAGGATGAATATGAGGGGCAAGTGTTGAGATGGGAGGGGCAGATATGAATGGAGGGCAGCCTAGCTTAATGATGACAAGGATTTGAAACAAGGCAATGAATTTGACTAAAATGAAGGACTTCAAGAGATACCTAGGAAGCAGAATTGACTAACCTGGTGATATATTGGATAGAGGGAGAAGTAGGAAGTGGGGGGATGTGAGGTAAAGGCAGGAGTCAGGATTACTCCTGCATTTCTGTCTTCACTTACTGGACAGAAGTTGGTACTTCTGTCAATAAATAACATCTGATTTTGAAGCCATATGCCTTATCCTAAGAGGGAACATGACTGCTTATGATTAGAACAGTAGGCAAGTTACTTGAGGATTCAGATAGTCTTATAGTCTTTGTAAATTTACATACAGAAACACATAAACTTATTGCCCTAGAAATTTGGTGTTCCTTGACTTGGGCTCGGTGTCCAATGACTGGGTTCCTGGAGTATTTTGGCCTTATTTATGTACCAGCTCTGGAACAGATAACATGGTATAGGTCTCATCATTACAGAAACCTATATATTAGTCTTAATGGTTCGAATAGGAGTCATTAACTGTGGACAGCCGCAGGCTAGCTGTTAAAGGGACCTGCCGAGCCCGGACTCGTGACCCCTGCCCGAATGGGCGGAAAGCAGTCGCTAGAGAATGGGCTTGTGCCCTGACTCGTGACCCCTGCCTGATTGGGCGGAAAGTGGG
>CM052901.1:77326083-77391971 GCA_028534135.1 Potos flavus
TGAAATATACAGGTTTTGGGGTCTTATTGGGAGCTTAATATATTGGTTTCCCCTACTGTTGGGGTTTTATATTTTTATTGGGGCCCTGTGGTTATTGTCTTCTTGTTTTTGGGTTGTCTTCTGGGGGAGGGGCCTGTCGCGTTGTTTTCCAGTCAATCTTGCTTGGGTTGAGTCGCCCTGCACCCCAATTGAGGGGCTGGGCTCTGTGGAAAACAGTTTTTTAGGCTTCTGCTCTCTGGAGGTTTTAGCTCTTTTGCAGTTTTTTCGCCTTTTCAGAGAGTCCCAGCAAGGAGTCTGCCCGTACCCAGACCTCCGCGTCCCAGAGAAGCCTCAGTCTGCTCCCCTCTGCAAGCTCCGCTCAGACTGCAGCCAGCCACAGGTGGTGCGCACCCCCAGCCACCGTCCCAGTGGCCCCAGGATACCCTCATTAGCCTCTGCACCCTCGCGCTACAAAAGCCTCGAGGTCTAGGAAACTGGTTTCTGGTGGCTGTCATTGCAGCAACTGCTGTCCGGGCTCCCGGTCCGTGCCCGTGCGCTCAGATTCCTGCCCCAAGCGGCTGCGTTCTCTTTGGCGGCGGCACGGCACTGCTGGCTGGGAGCACGGAGACCCTGCGGCAGGCAGCGGACGTCCCGAGGTCCTAGGGACCGCAGGCTATGGCTCGCAGCTGGTCTCTCAGGGGCTTTGGAGAGTGCTCCCAGCCCACGCAGCGCAGTACACAGAGAAAAGCTGCAGGCTCCTGAACCAAGCCAGGCTCTCTAAGGCGCTTGCAGGAGTGCGCCCCGCCCTCTAAATGGTGCAAGGGGTGGAAAGCTGCAGGTTCATGAACCACAGACTGGATCCCCCACCAGTGTCTCTTTGATGCGGTTGGTGCCCTTCCTGGGGACGTGGGCTTAGGCCCGTGCCCGTGACCACCCACTTCCACTGGTTGCTCCTTAAGTTCTTTTGCTCTTTTTAAGTGTTTTTAACCGGGCTCTAAGTTAATGCTGGTCCCCAACCACAGGGCATTTTCCTTTGGGATATCACTGTCCTTGGGTTGCTTCTGGTGGCTCCCTCCCCCTTTTGTTTATTCTCAGATATCTTTGAGTGTTCCCACTCTGCTTTACCTCTCCGCTGCTACCTTCTGCTCCTGTAGAGATCCAGAAGTGAAAAATCTTACTTCTCAGACTGATCTCATGGTGTTCAGCATGTTCTGGTAGATATCCAGCTCACTTTAGGGGACCGGTTGTAACAGCGTCTCCTACTTCTCTGCCATCTTGCCCCTCCTCACAGTGATCACTTTTCTATTTATTTATTTTAAAGATTTTGTTTATTTGACAGAGAGAGAGCATGAGCACGAATAGGGGGAGGGGCAGAGGGAGAAGGAGAAGCAGACTCCCTGTTGAGCAGGGAGCCCAATGTAGGGCTCGATCTCAGGATCCTGAGATCATAACCCGAGCCAAAGACAGATGCTTAACTGACTGAGCTACCCAGGCACCCCTCAAATTTAGGTCTTTAATCTGATCCGAACTTATGTTCGTGTGTGGTGTCAGAAAGTGGTCCAGTGTCATTTCTTTGCGTGCAGTTGTCCAATTTTCCCAGTACCATTTGTTGAAGGGACATTTTCCCATTGGATATTGTTGCCTCCTTTGTTGTAGATTAATTGACCTTAAAGCATGGGTTTATTTCTGGACTTTCTATTCTTTTTTATGATCTATGTGTCTTTTTTTTTGCCAGTACCATACTGTTTTGATTACTACAACTTTGTAGTGTATCTTGGAATCTGGGATTGTGATACCTCCAGCTTTGATCTTCTTTTTTAAGATTTCCATGGCTATTCAGGGTCTTTTGTGGTTCCATACAAATTTTAGGATTATTTTAATTCTGTAGAAAATCCATTGTTATTTTGATAGAGATGGGATTAAATCCTCAGATTTCTTTGGGTAGTATGGACATTTAAACAGTATTGTTTCTTCAAATCCATGAGCATGGGATATCTTTCCATTTGTTTGTGTCATCTTCAATTTCTTTCACTGATATTTTATAGTTTTTGAAGTCCGAATCTTTCACCTTCTTCGTTAAGTTTATTCCTTGGTGTTAGAAACTTTTTTTTTTAAAGATTTTATTTATTTGTCAGAGAGAACGAGAGAGAGAGAGAGAGCAAGCAGGAGGGGCAGCAGGCAGAGGGAGAAGCAGGCTCCTTACGGAGCAAGCAGTCTGATATGGGACTCAATCCCAGGACCCTGGGATCATGACCTGAGTCAAAGGCAGATGCTTAACCGACTGAGCCACCAAAGTGTACCAGAAACTTTTTTTTTTTTTAAAGATTTTATTTATTTATGAGAGGGAAGGAGAGAGAGAGAAGGGGGCAAGCAGACTCCATGCTGAGCATGGATCCCCACACAGGGCTCAATCTCAGGACCCTGAGATCATGACCTGAGCTCAAACCAAGAGTTAGACACTTAACCGGCTAAGCCACCCAGGACCCCCCGCCCCAGGTATTTTATTATTGTTTTTTTGTGCAATTGTGGATGGGATTGTTTTCTTAATTTCTCTTTCTGCTACTTTATTATTAGTACATAGTAATGCAATAGATTTCTGTATATTAATTTTGTATCCTGTAATTTTCCTGAATTCATTTATCATTTCTAGTTTTGGGGGAGTCTTTAGGGTTTTCTCTGTATAGTATCATGTCTTCTGCAAATAGTGAAAGTTTTACTTTTTTCTTACCAATTTGGATGCCTTTTATTTCTTTTTCTTGTTTGATTCCTGTGGTTAGAACTTCTAGTACTATGTTGAATAAAAGTGCTGAGAATGGACATCCTTGTCTTGTTACCGATCTTAGAGGAAAAGTCCTCAGTTTTTTACCACCGAGTATGTTAGTTGTGGCTTTTGCATATATGGCCTTTATTATGTTGAGATAAGTGCCCTCTAAACCTACTTTGCTGAGGGTTTTTTTCATGAATGGATGTTATATTTTGTCAAATGCTTTTTCTGCATCTATTTGAGAGGATCATATAGTTTGTAACCTTTCTCTTGCTAATGTGATGTATCATGTTGATTGATACACAAAATTGAACCACCCTCGCATCCCAGGAGTAAATCCCACTTGATCTTACTTGAATGATTTTTTTTAATGTACTGTGGGATTCAGTTTACTAATATTTTATTAAGGATTTTTACACCTATGTTCATCAGAGATATTGGCCTGTAGTTTTCTTTATTTGTAGTTTCTTTATCTAGTTTTGGTGTCAGGGTAATGCTGGCATCATAGGATGCATTTGAACTCTTTCCTTCAAGAGGGTAGACTTTTCTATATGCTTTGTTCATTAACGTAGGCTGAGCACAACGGATGGTGACTAGCTCAATGAATATTTGTTAAATGAATGAATCCAAATATTCAAACCTAGGCTCTGCTGTTATTTAACTTATTTTACATTCATTACCAGGGGAATATTTTTAATGCCAGTTTTATTGTTGCTTTTCTGATTAGAAATTCCATGTAGTCTATTTTGTCTCTTTTGTGTAACTTTCAAGATTATCCATTATCCTGTCCTAAAGAGGTCCTAAAAAGCGAATTAATGTTTTGTATAAGAGTGAGTACCCTGGAATTAAGTAGTCTGAATTCGATTATGGTTTCTTAATTTACTAATTGGAACAGTTATTTAGTTTTTCTGTGCCTCGATTTCTACATTTGTAAAATGAAGATAATGATAATTGGATTGATTTTAGGATGAAATGAGTTAGTGGATCTTAAGCGCTCAAACAGTACCCAGTATTTAATAAATGCTCAATATGCATTAGTTATTATTATTATTATTACCTTGTTAACCTCTCCATTTCAAAATATTTTTTATGCAGAAGTCTGGCATCCAAATATTTAAAACAACATATCCCATTTTTCAAACAAAATTTTATCTATAGTCCCAATAAATTTACAAAATATAAAATCAGTGGTGCTTTGACTATTTGTACCCTTCCCTCTTTCATAAACCCACAAGTCTGCTTGACAAAATCCCCAAATTCCAAGTACTATCATTTAAAATCATTAGTCTAAGTAACTCTTGAAAGGTTGAGTAAATCATATCTAAAACCATCAGATTATAAAGACACCAGGCATTTTAATTATTCATCTACTTATTTGCCTGTCTCAAGTGAGGTTATTCTAGCACAAGGGAGTTATATTTTAAAAGATTATCCAGCACACACACACAAAAAGATTATCCAGCACAGACAATTTACATCTCTTTTGGTAAATTAATATAGATCAAAGGAATAAATTCATTTTTTTCATATTTTTTTCAGAAAAAATGAGGGAGATGTTTGAATTGGAAATCGTACTTAAGGAATCAAAGTACTGTGTTATTATAACTGTCATATACAGAATAATTTGTTTGCCTTTTGAGTATTTGTGGGTGGTTTAAAACATTAATATTTTCTGAACTGAAGTGGTGAGATTTAAAGTGTATTTTCTAAATAATAATATTGGTATTAATATTTGCTTTTCAACTCTAAGCCTAGTGAAACTTTTCACTTTACTGATATCACCATTCTAGCAAAAAATATATATCTCTAATCCTTAACTGGAAATTTTTAAGAAAAAATTCATCGTAATCATTAAATGAAAGATGTGATCTAAAAGTATCCTGTCTTATTCTTAGAATTCCCAAATCATCAAATGAACATCTAAGAGTCATGTACTCTTAAAAGTGTGGAGGTTAACAAATTCATGAGATATTTTAGTGCCTTTATTTTACAAATGAGAAAGATATAAGCCTGCTGAGCTAAACAATTTATCAAAAATAAATGAATATTAGATATTAAGAAGTATTAAAATTTCTGTTCCTAATCTAATACCCAACATTTGGCCTATTAATCATATAGTCCCAAATCAAAACACTTTTTTTCTGTGTCCCAGAAGGAACAGAATGTTCTTTTGGAATCCAGATGACATAACAACTTAAAAACAACATAAAAGACAACTTTATTCTTTAAAATTTTTGTTCCAATTTAATTTGATTTTTGTTTTTGTTTCAAGTTTTTATTTAAATTCTAGTTAGTTAACACATGGTATAATATTGGTTTCAGAAATAGAATTTAGTGATTCATCACTTACATATAACACCCAGTGCACATCACAATAAGGGTCCTCCTTAATACCGATCACCCGTTTAGCCCATCCACTACCCACCTTCCCTCCATCAACCCTCAGTTTGTTCTCTATAGTTAAGAGTCGTTTATGGTTTGCCTCCCTCTCTTTTTTTTCCCTTCCCTTATGTTCATCTGTTCTGTTTCTTAAATTACACATATGAGTGAAATCATGTGGTATTTGTCTTTCTCTGATTAACTTATTTTGCCCAGTATAATACCCTACAGTTTCATCCACATCATTGCAAATGGCAAGATTTCATTCTTTTTGATGGCTGAGTAATATTCCAGTGTGTGTGTGTGTGTGTGTGTGTGTGTGTGTGTGTGTGTGTGTGTCTTTATCCATTCATCAGTTGATGGACATTTGGTCTCTTTCCATAATTTGGCTATTGTTGATAGTACTGCTATAAACATTGGGGTGCCTATGCCCCTTCCAGTCGTATTTTTGTATCCATTGGATAAATACTCAGTAGTGCAATTACTGGATTGTAGGGTAGTTTTATTTTTAACTTTTGGAAGAAACTCCATACTGTTTTCCAGAGTGGCTGCACCAGTTGACAGTCCCACAAACAGTGTAAAAGTGTACCCCTTTCTCTGCATCCTCACCAACATCTGTTGTTTTCTGAGTTAATTTTAGCCATTCTGACAGGTGTGAGGTAGTATCTCATTGTGTTTTCATTTGTATTTTCCTGATGATGGGTGGTGTTGAGCATTTTCCCGTATGTCTTTTAGCCATTCACATGTATTCTTTGGAGAAATTCCTGTTCGTGTGTTCTTCCGATTACTTGACTGGACTTTTTGTTTTATGGGTGTTGAGTTTGATAAGTTCTTTATAAATTTTGGATAACTAGTCCTTTATCTGATATGTTATTTGCAACTATCTTCTCCCATTCCATGGGTTGCCTTTTATTTTTGTTGATTGTTTCCTTCACTGTGCAGAAACTTTTTATCTTGATGAAATCTCAATAGTTCATTTTTGCTTTTGCTTCCCTTATCTCTAGAAACCTGTCTACTAAAAAGTTGCTATGGCTGAGGTCAGAGAGGTTGCTACCTGTGTTCTCCTCTAGGATTTTGATGGATTCCTGTCTCACATTTAGGTCTTTCATTCAGTTTGAATTTATATTTGTTTATGGTATAAGAAAGTGGTCCAGTTTCATTCTTTTTTTTTTTTTTTGCAGAATTTTTTGTTCAAATATTCTTCATTTTATTTTTTTTTGTAATTCATCAGCTGCGTATAACACCCAATGCTCATCATATCATGTGCCCTCCTTAATGACCATCACCCAATTACTCCATCATCCTACCCACCTCCCCTCCAGCAACCCTCAGTTTGTTTCCTGCAGTTAAGAGTCTCTCATGGTTTTTCTCCCTCTCTGATGACTTCCCATTCAGTTTTCCCTCCATTCCCCTATGATCCTCTGTGCCGTTTCTTATATTCCCCATATGAGTGAAATAATATAATTGTCTTACTCCGATTGACTTATTTTGCTTAGCATGATACCCTCCAGTTCCATCCACATTGTTGTAAGTTGTAAGTATTCATCCAGTTTCATTTTTCTGCATGTTGCTGTCTAGTTTTCCCAACACCATTTGTTGAAGAGATTGTCTTTTTTCCATTGGATAGTCTTTCCTGCTTTGTTGAAGATTAGTTGACTAGAGAGCTGTGGATCCATTTCTGGGTTCTCTGTTCTTTTATATGTGTTTTTTTTTTTTTTTAAAGATTTTACTTACTTTATTTGTCAGAGAGAGAGAGAGCACAAACAGGCAAAGTGGCAGGCAGAGGCAGAGGGAGAGGCAGGCTCCCCGCCGAGCAAGGAGCCCGATGCGGGACTCGATCCCAGGACCCTGGGATCATGACCTGAGCCGAAGGCAGCTGCTTAACCAACTGAGCCACCCAGGCGTCCCATGGGTTCTCTGTTCTGTTCCATTGATCTGTGTGTCTCTTTTTGTGCCAGTACCATACTGTCTTGACAATTACAGCTTTGTCATACAGCTTGAAGTCCAGAATTGTGATGCCTTTAGCTTTGTTTGTTTTTTCAACATTACTTTGGCTATTCAGGGTTTTTTGAGGTTCCACACAAATTTTATGGTTGTTTATTCTAGCTCTGTGAAAAATGTCAATGGTATTTTGATAGGGATAGCATTGAATATATAGATTGCTTTGGGTAGTATAGACATTTTAACAATATTTGTTCTTCCAATTCATGAGCATAAAATGTTTTTCCATTTCTTTGTGTCTTCTTCAGTTTCTTTTGTAAGTATTCTATTGTTTTCAGAGTACGGATCTCTTAACTCTTTGATTAGGTGTTTCCTAGGTATCTTATGGGTTTTGGTATAATTGTAAATGCAATCAATTCCTTGATTTCTCTTTCTGCTGCTTCATTATTGGTATATAGAAATGTAACAGATTTCTGTATGTTGATATTATATCCTGTGACTTTGCTGAATTCCTATATCAGTTCTAGCAATTTTTTGGTGGAGTCTTTCAGGTATTCTACATAGAGTATCTTGTCATCTGTGTGGAAGCTTTTCAGTTTGTTGTAGTTCCACTCACCTATTTTTTGCCTTTGTTGCCTGTGCTTATGGTGTCATATCCAAGAATTCATGCCAAGATGAATGCCAAGGAGATTCCCCCTATGTTTTCTTCTAGGAAAACCTACAGTTTTTAGGTCTTATGTTTGTCTTTAATTCATTTTGAGTTTATTTCTGTGTATGATGCCAGAAAGGGTCCTATTTTATTTTTTCACATGTAGATATCCCGTTTTCCCATTACCATCTGTGAATTCTGAGAAAGGTATCCACCTTGCTGAAGGTATCCACTTTCTGATTTCAAAATATGTTACAAAGTTACAGTATTCAAAACAGTATGGTACTGGCAAAAAATAAATTATCCTTGAAGTCTCCTGGGATTTAGTGTCCATTAATGACCTCACTAGGGAAAATCATAAAGACTTGACATACATATAGGACAGTGGGACAGAATAGAAAATCCAGAAATAAACCCACACATATATAGTCAATTAATCTTTGACATGGGAGCCAAGAATATAAAATGGAGAAAGGATAATCTCCCACTGCCTTTAGAAGCAACCATGCCATCCGACAGATTTGGAGTATTCATGACCTTCATACTTTTTAAGTGAGTTACTACTCAATTTTCCCTAGTCAGGTCATTAATGAACAGTAAATCCCAGGAGGCTCCAGGGATAATTTTTTGAATTACTTTCTCATTTTGTGCTATGGGATACTAGAGTCTTGTTCCTTATTGCCAAATGGAGATTTATTGCCATCAGTGCCAACTAGGCTAGATACATGATGGCAGTTTTCCCTATTTCCTTAAAAATATGTTGTCTCTGATCTCTCCTGATATTAGTTTTTATATTAGAGCAGCCATGACTTAATTTGGCTTAAGTGGAAAAAAAACTGTTAAAAATATATTGGGCAGTTTATGGAATTTCTGGAAGAGTTCAAGAACCAGGATTGCAGTTTAAAATCTTAACATTATGCCCAGGATTCACACTGTATACTTGGTCTAGGAAACGACCTACTGCTAGATTTGCTGGGCAGAGATACTGCAGCTGGAACTACAAATATCAGTGATATGGGATGCTAAGTATCATCATGTGAATCACTAATAAGCTTCTTCTGGATGCTGACAGCAGTTTCTGCTTCCCATTTCTGGAGTAGATTCTAACCAGAGTTTTCTCTTTGTAAATAGCTTCCAGTCCAATCTTGAGTAGATATAAATGGTGGAGGCAAGGTCATATGCTACCCCATAGCTTTAAGGAATGCTCAGAGATCAGGTAGCGTGCATTTTCAGTCTCTATGAGAGACAGGTTCTTCCTCATTAGATGCAGATTTCCATAACTTATATTGGTGTTCACATGCTGGCTGACAAAAACAAGGATTGAGAACTATTGATTAGAGCTTATTCATGAATAACTCCGACGTAAGTCATTGTTTTCTCTGTAATATTTTAGAAACAATAGTAAGAAGTTATATATGTGTGGTGTGAATGTGTGTTGTTTTATAATTTCTGGCTTTATATGAAGTTGGCCTTTGATTTTTACTGTTATTGTTTTAAATACAGAATGGGGATTCTTTTAGGTGTGAAGAGGAGAATGAAAATATTTTTTTTCTGAATTAAACTAAATGAAACATGATCATGAAAATTAACATCATCTCTGAGGCAGGAACTTCAAAATCGTACTTCTTGATCAGTGGTGCAGTCAGTTATCGGCTTTATTAATTATTAATAGAAAATATGTATTCTAGACACTACTGCAAATAAATATTTTAGAATATGTCTAGCTATTCCTAGTAGAGTAAAAAATTTTTTATAATGTAATGTATAAGACCAGATTTTTTCAACAAAACTTCTTATTGTGTATTCTGACATATTATAATCAGTATTTAGTTAGTGTCAAGTGGAAACCCTGCGTTAGAATAGTAATTTTTTACAGAGTTGGGGTTAAGAAAATTATTATTATTATTATTATTAGTAGTAGTAGTAGTAGTAGTATAGTATTCTAATTAATTTTTTTTATTATTTTTTGAAAGATTTTATTCATTTATGTGACAGAGAGAGAGAGAGAGGCAGGCAGAGGGAGAGGGTGAAGGAGGCTCCCCACTAAGCAGGGAACCTGACACAGGGCTCCATTTCAGGACCCCATGGGGCTCGATCCCAGGACCCCAGGATCACGATTGCAGCCAAAGGCAGATGCTTAACCTCCTGAGCCACCCAGGCGCCCCCAGTATTCTAATTTATATGGAAGATATTTTTGAGGGACTGGTTATCTGGCTAATAAGTGAGTTAATTAAAAACAGGAAATTTGGGGTACCTGGCTGGCTCTGTTGGTAGAGCATGTGACTCTTGACCTCAAGGTTCTGAGTTCAAGTCCCATGCTGGGTGTGGAGCCTAAACATAAAACAAAAACAAAAACGAAAAACAGGAAATTTATGAAGAGTGGTACCATGGTATCTTTAGAATCAGATGGATGTAAATTCAAGTTATTAGTGATAATTTTCAAGAACCTACCACATCTAGGTGTATGGCTTTTACATTTTCTCTGGGAAGTCAATTTTCATCATCTAAAAAATAAATATAAAAAATACTTAATGAAGTTTTTTTTTTTTTTTTAAGATTTTATTTATTTGCGAGAGAGCAAGAGTCAGAGAGAGAGAGGGAGCATGAGCAGGTTGAGGACCAGAGGGAGAAGCAGACTCTCAGCTGAGCAGGGAGCCTGATGTGGGGCTCAATCCTGGGACTCCAAGATCATGCCCTGAGCTGAGCGCAGACACTCAACCAGCTGAGCCACCCAGGCATCCCCTTAACAGAGTTTTTAAGAGCAAAACAAATCTTAAGGGGCAGACTCCAAAGATGAAAACCTTTCCAAGTAACTTAACTATGTTTCAGAACAAAACTCAATAATATTTATGGAAATACAAAAATATTCATCACCGCCACAAGGTAAAATTAATAATTTATGGCATCCAAAGATTACCAGGCATACAAAGAGATAGGAAAAGATGAGAACAATCACTTGAAAGTGACCCAGGACTGGGGCACCTGGGTGGCTCAGTCAGTTAAGCATCCAACTCTTGGTTTCAGCTCAGGTCATAATTTCAGGGTTGTGAGACCGAGCTCCATGTCAGGTTCCATGCTGGGTGGAGCCTGTTTAAGATTGCCTTTCTCTTTCTCCCTCTGCCCCTCCACCCCCAACTCACATGCACTCTCTCTCTAAAACAAAACAAAACAAAACAAAACAAAACAAAACAAAGTGACCTAGGACTGACACAAATGTTAGAATTAGAAGACCAAGAAATTAAAATAGCTTTTATAATTTTACCTCACGTGTTCAAAAAGTTACAGCAGAAATATGGAAAATATGAAAAAATTAACTTCTAGAGATGAAAGCTACAGTGTTTGGGATTAAAATAAACAAATCATTAATTACTGCATGGGATTAACAGCAGTTTATATCTGGCGGAATAAACAGTGTTTCTGGATAAAAGATGATAGAAGTACCATCCTTCAGTTCACTGTCACTTTGAGAGAGCTTACAAGAGGACTCAGTGTTGTATAATAATAACCCAGAGAAAGAGTAGGAGGGGATTTTTGCTAACAGTAGCTAAAGTGAGACATGGCTTCCACTTTGGGGGTCTTCTGGGGTAAAAGAGGCAAGGATGAGGATGAACCATAAACTCTTCCCGTGCTGAAGCCACAGAGCAAACCCATCCCATACTATTAGAGACTACTGACATCAGAGGAACCAGATCAGGATCATATCCTGACAACCAATGAATAGCCAGTTATGCCACAATTTGAGAAGTAGGGTCTCCCCTTTTTCTCCTTTTTATTTTTTGATTATAAATTCAGGTTTACAATCAAATAGAATAGGGACTTAGAGGAGAGCATGTGACTACTTGGTATTGTTGCCTTGAACATAATCCCCAAATAATAACAATAGACTAACAATAACAGTACATGAAATGTCTGTATATTTACTTAAGTGAATTATTTTTTTTTAAGTGACAAAATATTTATCTAGTTCAGCTTTCCAGGAAGCATGAAAATCTCTCAATATCATCTAATTCAGTTTGAAAGTTCACCTTGGATGATAAGTAGCAAGTTTGGCCACTTCATTAGGCAGCAGACCAAGGTCTAAAGGAGTAAATTGTGACTCAGATTCAGACTCTCAGCTAACTACTCCTGCATACTGAGTATGCTGACATCATCTTTGCCACCTGAGTGATTAGCAAAATAGGGAAAAGCCCCTCTGAATGGGGATTTTCTAATTTGTTGTGACCATGACTCTTTTTGAAAGAAACCAATCAGTTGTCCCAGGCTTGGTGCTGAGCAAGTGGTGGAGCAAAAGCAAGCTGCCTTCTACTTGTTAGCCCAAGAATATGATCTGAACGTCCCTGCAGAGTTCATCCAGTACCCTGCGGGTAATTTTTCTCCATGGCGAGGTTATCTTCTCAAGTGTGACCAGCAGCCATTCTTGGAGATGGAAAACAAATCTCAGTATCAGGTGATCTGGTTTCTAGTCCAGCCACACTAGCTGGGTGACCTTGGACATGTTTACTTAATGTCTTTGCGTTTTCATTTTCTCCTCTGAAAGGGAGGGAGAGTAACACCTCATAAGGACTTAATGATATGATATAAGACAAAAGGTACCCCTACACAGTTCCTAAAGCATGCTTGTGGAGTTGGGGTCCGAATATAGGGCCAGCATTAATCATCCCATGTGGTGATAGGCCTAGGAAAGTCTCCTAGTCCCCTGAATCTCCCTCATAGCTGCCCTGATTTCCATTGATATTTTGGGTGAGGTGGTGATTTTCAAGATTTTTTTAAAGATTTTTTTTTTAATTTATTTGAGAGAGAGTGAGAGAGAGAGAGCATAAGCAGGGGCAGAGGGAAGGGGAGAAGCAGACTCCTGGCTGAGCAGGGAACCCAATGCGGAACTCAATCCTAGGACCCTGGGATCATGACCTGAGCTGAAGGCAGACACTGAACTGACTGAGCCACCCGGGCACCCCTGTTTTCGAGATTTTAAATAAATTCTTTAAAATTGGAGGTAATTAAACAAGTTTTGGTTGAGACTGGAATGGTGTTAAATTCCTTCGTGGCAGTTACTGAAAAAAAAATTAAACATTTAGTTTTTTTACTTTATCAAGTTTGAATTTCCCAATCAAACCACATATGATAATCCAGTCCTTCAGTGCTTATTTATTAACAGACACATAATCTGATACTAAACATGGCATTGTGGCTATCTAAATTATTTCTAATGACATATATGTTACAACATGAGAGGATCCTCACCCAATTAACACTCCCCCATAATTTTATTTTAATGGAACATATAGTTTAGATGGAAAATAGAGATAGAACCTTGTAGACTTTAAAAAAAGTATCTTTGGAAATGAATGATAATGGAACTGAAGGACTACTTAAAAGTTAGAGATTATAGGGCTTTGATTTACTTGAAACAGTCTTTAAATTGTGCTTCTGGTTAATAGACTGGTTTTAGACTTTGGAGAAAGGTCTATATATTCTATAATCTGGTAGTTTAAGTGCTACCAAGAAACAATGCCTGAGTGGCTTTAGGTCCCAAAAGTTAAGACACAAGAGAAGTCAGATCACCACTATGGTGGTAAATGTCCTCTATTAAAAAAAAATTTTGGGGGTGCCTGGGTGGCTCAGTGGATTAGGCATCTGCCTTTGGCTCAGATCATGATCCCAGGTCCTGGGATCAAGCCCCATGTCAGGTTTCCAGCTCAATGGGGAGTCTGCTTCTCTCTCCTCCCCTGCTCCCAGCTCCTGCTCGCTTTCTCTCTCTCTCTCTCTCTCTCTCTCGTTCACTCTCAAATAAATAAAATCTTAAATTTTTTTAAATTCCATTTTTCTCATTAGAATTCTACAGTGCATTATCATTTCCTCAAGGATAAGTGTCATGTGGTTCTGTTCTATCTTTTCAATTTTATGCAGCAAGACAAGATTTGCTTCCTTTCAACTTTTTTCTTCTCATTTCCTCTTCCTAGAAGAGACCTTAAACTTTTTTTTTAAAGATATTATTTATTTATTTGACAGAGAGATACAGTGAGAAAGGGAACACAAGCTGGGGGGAGTAGGAGAGGGGGAAGCAGGCTTCCCGCCAAACAGGGAGCCTGATGCAGGGCTCGATCCCAGGACCTTGGGACCATGACCTGAGCCGAAGGCAGACGCTTAAGGACTGAGCCACCCAGGCGCCCCAAGAGACCCTAAACTTAATTGAGAAATGAGAAAGTTTCTGTTATCATAACATCAAATAAAGGGTATCAACATTTACAGGACAATTTTGGTTGTTGATATTAATTGAGAGATCTAAAGATATTTCTAGAGGATCCTCCAGATACCTGACCTCTCCCATAGCCAGCCTACCTACATACCTAGCTTGCTGATAAGAAAGATGAAAGGAACCTATTGACTGATAGTCAAAATCTTGAAGAGTGGGAAGGCGACTAAAGAAACCAAGGTCATGGTGGAAGAGGAAGAAAGTTTGGGAGAACCTATAGAAATGCACATTTAAGTGAAAACCTGAATGAACTTTAAATGGAAACTTAATGGAAACTTTATCTGTGCCATTCACTATTCTCTAGGTGTTTTGTATTGTGAAGTAGGGTTTTCTTCTAGTAACAGACATACTTTAATGCTCTTCCAGACATTGGAATCTATGTAAATAAAGATTTACATACTTCTGGCTTTGTCTGAGGTAGTTGTACTGTGACATAACATATGGCTTTGCTTCCATCTAGAATAACATAAAAATCAGCCAGAAAATACTTCACCATTCATCTAAACTATTTACCATATTGTTGCTGAGGAAGAGGAGTCTCATAGCTTTTGCAAATGATGTAATGAGTACTTTTTTCAGCAGGAGGGTAACATGAGAAAAGTAGTCATCATGGCATGGAAGCACTGGCTGAGTGTCAAGTTTGAGAATGCGTGGTTTAACATGAATGCCCAGGATGACGCTTTCTTGTGAGTTTATTAGTTTCCCATAGGAAATTTTCACTAGATGTTATTGAGCAAAGTATGAAACAGAAGGAAGTAAATAAATAAAATCTTTAAAAAAAAAATGAAACAGAAAGAAGTTTAGAGAAGATGGTTTGCATATCTGCATTATCCAAAATCATGACAAAAGGGAAATTAGATTGTTTACAAAGGAGGATGAAAGGTCCCTGAAAGATATGGCAAAATTGGTAGGGGCTATGCAGTTGATATAGTATTTGGTTCCAGGTACTTTGGGAATCTGGCTTGAAACTAGTGAAAAGACAGAAACTAGTGAAAAGACAGTATCTGAGGAGAATGCATTGTTTAGGAATTCATGATTCTCTGCCATTCTCAAGTAATTCATTGAATAATTAATAGGATGGACAAGGGAAATTGAATAAAGAAGCTTTATAGAAACTGATAAAAATTATATAGTGGGCACTATATATTATGGTTGGTTTAAGAGGTTTTCAAGGGTAATTTTGACTTTACTCACTTAAAATATTTTCCACGTAATGAAATATCAGGGTAAGATTTGACTACTCTTTATGGGCAGATTTGAATTTATAAAACCTCAAGTAATCTAGGGAGGGTAGGGAAGTTTAAAGAAAAGTTATACATTATAACTAAAAAATTATTTTTTCCACAATCAGGGATGGGAGCTGTGCAAAAGGAGAACTATAATTATAGAACCCTAGAGTTTGTGGAGATTTTCAGTGTGATTGAAGCAGCAAAGAACAATGGTTTATGGTGCCATAGTAGGAAATCTGATATCATGATATCATAATATAAAAGTTAATAGGCTTATTCAATTGAGATGATGTTTTATTTTTAAAAGATTTTTATTTTAAATTAATCTCTATACCCAATGTGGGACTTAAACTTACAACCCTAAGATAAAGGGTCACATGCTCTACTGGCTGAGCCAGCTAGGCACCCCAAGATGATGTTTTAAGACACTGAGAAGGAACGCTTGGGTGGCTCAGTCAGTTAAGCATCTGCCTTTGGCTCAGGTCATGATCCCAGGGTCCTGGGATCTAGCCCTGCATCGGGCTCCCTTCTCAGTGGGGAGTCTACTTCTCCCTCTATTTGCCACTCCCCCTGCTTATGCTCTCTCTCTCTCTTTCAAATAAATAAATTAATAAAATCTTAAAAAAATAAAACCCTGAGAAAATTAGCTTGTGTGTATGTGTGTGTGTATTATAGGACATTGAAGAAGAAATGATTATTCATTAATTCACCATGTCCCAAATGCAGGATTCAGAAACTGGCATGGCATAGAGTTAGGGATTTGTGTGTGTGTGTGTGTGTGTGTGTGTGTGTGTGTGTGTGTTAGATTTAAAGAAGGAGTGAATACTATTTCATACTCATAGGAAGACTAAACCTAAGAATGCAAATTCTTTTTTTTCCAGTGAGATTAATTTTTCTTATTTTCTTTTGAGAAAATGGCTCAGAACAATGCTTAAGTAAAAACCCTTACCAGTGATTAATGGAGAGAGTGGCTATTGATAGCAGTATTTGGAAGTAAAGGTGTATGTAAATAATAAAATTGGGTTTGGGACTTAAGCACTCTGAAAAAGCAAGAAAAATCACTGTTCTAAGGTGAAGATCACTTTAATGAAGTCAATTTGAAAATAATATTTAACAGCTGGGAGTTTTGACACACTTCAGTAAATATGTACATCATATTGTTTATTGACAAGGGGAAAAATGATTAGTTATCACATTAAGAAACCCATTTCTTACCAATCTTAAAGAACTAAAGATGTTTGGAGAGTTCAGATGGTATTATAATTGATTCATCCAAGATCACTCCTAAAGTAGAATAAGTGGGTTGGCCTTCACCATCTATTTGGTCTATTTTCTAGTGTGCTTTCTTAAACTGCAGAGGCTAGAAAGTTTAAAGACAATCTCAGATGCTCTTTCAACTTGGGATCTTGATATGAAAGAAGTTCCACAAAGTCAGTGTATTCACGTGAGATTTGGAAGTTGAAAATTTGGAAAAGCAATCATCCTAGTAATTTAGCTGTTGCAGCTAATAAGTATCACTGCGGACACATAAGAATTCTTCTGTAGCAGAATTTTTGTGTGCTTTAGATCCCTAGGCAGTAGGTATAATAGTTGTTCTGTTTGGTAAGTTTACATAAAAGATGAATACAATATATGTACATTTAATGAATAATTATGAAGCAAAAATGAATGTTATGATCACAAAGGTCAAGAAATAGAATATCGCCAACACCCAAGAATTCCCTTTATGCCTTGCATCATCACAGAATTCTCTCTTAGCGCAAGCAATAACCACTCATAAAACTTTCATGTTAATCCATTGTTTTCTTTGTAGATTTACTACTAATGTGTTCATTTCTAGAATGCTGTTGATGAATATTTCTGTTATTTTCTTTTTTTTCACGTTTTTATTTAAATTCCAGTTAGTTAACATATAGCATAATATTAGTTTCCAGTGTAGAATCTAGTGATTCTTCACTTACATACAGTACCTAGTGCACATCATGAGCGTTCTCCTTAATCCCCATCACTTATTTAACTCATCTCCCCACCCATCTCCCCTCCAGTAGCCCTCAGTTTCTTCTCTATAGTTAAGAGTTTGTTTCTTGGTTTGCCTCTCTCTCTCTCTCTTCTTTCCCTTTTACTCATTTGTTTTGTTTCTTAAATTTCACATATGTGAGAAATCATATGGTATTTGTCTTTCTCTGACTGACTTATTTCACTGTAGCATTATACTCTCTAGCTCCATCCATGCATGTCCTTGCAAATGTCAAGATTTTGTTCTTTTTTATGGTTGGGTAATATTCCAACATGCGCACACTCCTTTATCTAGTCACACACACCACTCCTTTATCTAGTCATCAGCTCTTTCCATAATTTGGCTATTGTTGATAATGCTACTATAAAGGTGCATGTATCCCTTCAAATCAAATATTTTTTTATTCTTTGGGTAAATACCTAGTAGTACAATTACTGGATCGTGGAATAGTTCTATTTTTAACTTTCGGGGGAACTCCCACACTGTTTTCTAGAGTGGCAGCACCAGTTTGCATTCCCACCAACAGTGTAGAAAGGGGTCCCCTTTCTATATCCTCATGAACACCTTTTGTTTCCTGTATTGTTAATTTTAGCCATTCTGACAGGTGTGAGGTAATAACTCATTGTAGTTTTGATTTGTATTTCCCTGATGATGAGTGATGGCTAGCATCTTTTCGTGGGTCTCTTAGCCATCTGTATGTTTTCTTTGGAAAAATGTCTATGTCTTCTGCCCATTTTTAAAGAGGATTATTCATTTTTTGGATTTTGAGTTGTATGAGTTCTTTATATATTTTGGATACCAACCGTTTATCAACTGTGTCATTTGCAAATACCTCTCCCATCCCATAGGTTGCCTTTTGGTTTTGTTGATTGTTTCCTTTGCTGTGCAGAATGTGTTATTTTCAATTTGTGTTATTTTCAAGTTGTGGCTGTCATGAACAGTGCTGCTATGTATGTGTATATCTATCATCTATCTATCTATCTATCTATTTATCTATCTATCTATCTATCTCATGGTACAGTACAAAGAACACATTTCTCCAGGGAGTAGAATGCTGGATTACAGGGAAGTTTCAGGTATGAAATGCTGGATCATAGGGAAAAAATATTTAAATTCATTGACGTTAATTATTATCACTTATTTAAATATTTCTTATCTAGTAGGTGCATAGTGGTACCTTATTATGGTGTGAATTTTAGTTTTTATGATTACTGGTGAGATTACAGCTTAAATATAGTTATTAACTTTTGGGATTTGCTGTTTTTCAAAGAGTATGTTGAAAATTTTTGCCCATTTTTCTATCAGGTTATCTGTTTTCCTCTTTTTGCTTTATAAGAGTTCTTTTCATTTTTTTTGGATGGTAGTCCTTTATTAGTTTTATACGTTGCAACAATATTTTCAAACTCTGTAGCCTGGCTTGTCTTTTAATTATGTTTTCTTTTGGTGGAAAATAGTCCTTAATTTAATATGGGTAAATACATCATTCTTTTCCTTTAAAGATTATACTCTTTATCCTAAAAATACTTTTCTATTTTGTGGCAAAAAGATACCTGCCTATATTGTCTTTTAAAATATATTTGAACATTCCACGTTTAGGTCATTAATGCATTTGGAAATAATTTTGTTTATGGTATGATCCAATTTTAATTATTTTCCATACGGATACCCTATTGCCCAGCATTTTTTATCTGAAAAGTTTGTTACTTCTTTGTCAATCTGCTGTGATACCTCTGCCATACAAAGTGTGGCAAGGGTGTGTGTGTGTGTGTGTGTGTGTGTATGTATGTATCTATATATTATATGATTTCATTTTAGTATATGTTTTGGTCTGTTTTTTGGGTCTCTATACTTTTGATCCATTCGTTGGTCTCTATATTAGTACTGCACCATCTTATTTACTCTAGCTTTATAAGCTTTATAAGAAAACTAAATATTCAGTAGAATGAGTCCTCACACATTTATGTCATTCTTCAAGTATGTGGTGATTATTCTTGGGCTTTTGTAATTCTCTATAAGTTTTTGAAGATGTTCTTCAGGTCTACAACAAAACCTTTGGTGTTTTTACTTAGATTTCGCTTACTCTATAAATTAAATTTGAGAGAATTAACATCTTTTCAGTATTAAGGCATCCAATTTATAAACATAGAATATATCTCTATTCATTTTTTATTTCTTCAAGGTCTTTGAGAAAGTATTAGAATATTGTCTGTAGAGACTGCACATCTTGTTAGATTTATTACTACTTCAGCTTTTTGTGCTATCTGAAAGGATTTATCTCTTTTTAATATCATTTTCTGTTGCTATTACATAAAAATACAATTTATTTTTATTGATTTTTATTTAGAAATCCTATTAAATTCTCTTACAAATTCTAGCAATTTCTTGTATATTATTTTGTATTTTTCTTTATACAACAATATTGTATATGAATAGCAGAAGCTGTGTTTTTTCCTTTCTAATCCATAGGCATTTTGATAATTCTATTTCTTGATTTCTACCCTAGCTAAGATATCCAGTGTAATAACGAATAGAAGTGGTCACAAAAAGTATCCTGGTCTTGTACCTGATCTTAAAATTAAATCTTTAATTATCTCAATATTATCTATGATGTTACTATATGATAGCTACTTTTCAATTAATAATTTCTACTTCTACTTTGATAAGATTTGCTGAGTTTTTTTTTAAATTTTTTTAAGTATTTTAATTCCAGCTAGTTAACATACAGTGTAATATTAGTTTCAGGTGTACAATAGTGATATAACACTTCCATATTATCACCCAGTGCTTATCACAAGTGCACTCCTTAATTCCCATTACCTATTTTATCCATTCTGCCACCCACCTCCCTTCTGGTAACCATCAGTTTGTTCTCTGGAATTAAGAGTCTGTTTCTGGATTGTCTCTTATTTTTTTCCCCTTTGCTTGTTTTGTTTCTTAAATTCCATATGTGAGTGGACAGCAACATGCAAAAGAATGAAACTTGGACCACTTTCTTACACCATACACAAAAATAAATTCAAAATGACTTAAGTATCTATATGTGAGACCTGAAACCATAAATATCCTAGAAGAGAGCACAGCCAGTAACTTCTTTGACATGGGCCGTAACAATTTCTTTCTAGATATGTCTCCTGAGGCAAGGGAAACAAAAGCAAAAATGAACTATTGGGACTACATCAAAATAAAAAGCTGCACAGCGAAGGAAAGAATCAACATAACTAAAAGCCAACCTGCTGAAGGTTTTTTTTTTTTTTAAGATTTTATTTATTATTTGACAGAGAGAAAGAGATCACAAGCAGGCAGAGAGGCAGACAGAGGGAGAGGGGGAAGCACGCTCCCCACTGAGCAGAGAGCCCGATGCAGGGCCGATCCCAGGACCCCGAGATCATGACCTGAGCTGAAGGCAGAGGCTTAACCCACTGAGCCACCCAGGCGCCCCATGCTGAAGGTTTTTTAAAATCATGAATGACTGTTGAAATTATAAGAGACTTTTTATTTAACTTTTTTGTAATGTTAATTTTATTAATTTTGTTGTGCAAAATAACTTTGCTTGTGTGATATAAACTTAGCTTTTCATGCTGGGTTCAGTTTGGTTGTATTATGTTTATCATCTATTTTCCAGGTTAAGAGTGCCTTTCTTATACTGTTCTTTCCTGTCTTGAAATGAAGAAAATTAAAAAAAAAAAAAATAATTGAATAGTGTTCCCTTTTTTTCTGTTCTCAGGAGAGTTTATGTAGGATTGAAATTATTTATTTCTAGAATGTTTATGAGAACACCTAGTGAAATTCTTTTGGATTTCAATTCTCTTCATGGTAAGAGAAGTGAATAACGATTTAATATCTATAATGTATATGTGTATCTATACATATCTATTTTTTCTTTGAATATGTTTTGACATATTTTTCTAAAGGATTGTGATTTTCTAAAATTTAAAATTTATTTTAACAAGTTTTCTGGGGGTGCCTTGGTGGCTCAGTCGTTTGAGTGTCTGCCTTTGGCTCTGGTCATGATCCCAGGGTCCTGGGATAGAGCACTGAGTCCGGCTCCCTACTCAAGTGAGAGTCTTCTTCCTCTGCCCCTCCCCCTGCTCATGCTCTCTCTCTCTCTCTCTCAAATAAATAAAATCTTAAAAAAAATAAAATAAAAAATAAAATTTTCTGCTTTTTTTCCTTCTGTAAAATCTGTAATGTATATGTAATATATGACCCACTTACATTCCTGATATTTGTTCTTCGTACTTTCTTTTTTTGTCTTGAGAAGACTCTCACGTAGAATTGTCATTTTCACTAATCTTTTAAAAGAGCCAAATGTCGGCTTTTTTATCTGTGTTGTTTATTTTCTATGTTATTAATTTCAGTTCTTGTATTTATTATTTACTTCTGCTCTCTTTGGGTATGTCTTTTGAAGGTACTGCATAGTTATATATAATTTTACACAGTCTGACGCTTCCATGTACATTTAATTTAGTTACTGATTTCTATTGGTTTAACTCTCCCCCCTTTTTTTTCTTTCTATTTTTCTTCTCTCAGAAAGGATAAATACAGGACGCCTGGGTGGCTTAGTTGGTTAAGCGGCTGCCTTCGGCTCAGGTCATGATCCTGGGGTCCTGGGATCGAGTCCTGCATTGAGCTCCTTGCTCAGCGAGGAGCTTGCTTCTCCCTCTGCCTCTGCTTGCCACTCTGTTTATGCTCTCTCTCTCTCTCTCTCTCTCTCTCTCTCTCTCTCTGACAAATAAATAAATAAAATCCTGAAAAAAAAAAGAATACCTACAATTTGCATCGACATGGATAGAACTGGAGGGGATTATGCTAAGTGAAATAAGTCAATCAGAAAAAGACAATTATCATATGGTTTCGCTCATATGTGGAATATAAAAAATAGCACAGAGGATCATAGGAGAAGGGAGAGAAAACTGAATGGGAAGAAATCAGAGAGGGAGACAAACCATGAGAGACTCTGGACTCTGGGAAACTGAGGGTTGTGGATAGGGAGGAGGGTGAGGGGATGGGATAACTGGGTGATGAGTATTAAAGAGGGCACGTGATGTGATGAGCACTGGGTGTTAACGCAACTAATGAATAATTGAACACTATCAAAAACTAATGATGTACTATATGTTGGCTAATTGATTTTAAATAAAAAAACTAAACTCAGACATTTGTAAACGTCAAAAAACAAACAAACCTGAAGCATACTTTTCCACTTCTGAAATTATTAAAAAGGATGCTATCCCTCTAAAATAACTTCTCACAGTCTAATGTAATTGTTCAAATACTCCCTTACCACAATTGTACTTTGAAATGGATCTGTTTACTCCTTTGCTTTTTTCTAATATTGGATTTTCATCCCTTCTTATTCTCTTAGATTCCAGTGTCCAGTATCTAATAGTATACTTGTCCATACCCCAAATTCCTTTGCTCCATTGTCTTCTTTTAAAAAGATGTATTTATTTATTTGAGAGAGAGAACACGGGTGCAGGGGAAAGGCAAAGGGAGAAGGAGAGAATGAGTCCAACATGAGGTTTGGACTCCACGCTGAGTGCAGAGCCCAACATGGGGTTTGATCTGAGGACCCTAAGGTCATGACCTGAGCCAAAACCAAGAGTTGGATGCTCAGCCGACTATGCTACTGAGGCACCCCCAGCTCAGTGTCTTTTAATTACACCTATTACTGGATGACTGCTTTCTCTTTTCTTGATCTCCATCTTTCTTTTTTTTGTTGTTATTTTAAGTTTTTATTTAAATTCTAGTTGATCTCCAACTTTCAAAGTCTCCCCAAGAAAGGTACATAATCAGACTGTTTCCTTTATGAATTCATAATTACTAACCTAAAAGTTCCTGAAATATTGTCCCGTAATTCTGCTACATTAATCTGGACCAATCATTCTTCCACTCTCTACAATGTGTTTTTCTCTTCTTCTGTACTATCCTTAAATGGTCATGTCCCTACTGTTTGCTGTAATATCAGGACATAATCTCTTCTAATTCACAGTAAAGAAAATAAAAGACATTAGAGGGGAACTTTCCTGTTAATGAACATAATAGAATTATTACATCTGCTCCCATCTTTATCTCCTTTGATAATTTAACAGAACAGAAGCTCTATTCCTACTAAGTACAATTTCCTTACTCCTGATTTGGATTGCATCACCTTCAAACCTCTCAGTATTCTCGTTATTCTTATACTGATCAATATCTTCTCTTATCTGGGTCTTTTCCATTAGCTTTTAAACATTTTAGCATCTGTCACATTGGGAAAAAAATAATGAAGACAAGTAAAGCAAAAAAGAAAAGCAAAACCAAACTCAACATTTCTCTACCCATTCCTCAACCTTTTTCACTAATTACCACCCTATCCATTTTTTTCTTCAAAGCCACACTTTTTAAAATAATTCTTAAAAATGTTTTTCAGTCTCTTGGCAGTTGTGAATAATGCTTCAGTGAACATGGGAATACAATCTATTTGACATCCTGATTTCACTTTATTTTGGATATATATACCCAGAAATGGGATGGCTGGATCATTTCATAATCTATTTTTAATGTTTTGAGGAACTTCCATACTGTATCCCGTACTGATTATACCATTTTACATTCCCACCAATAGTATATGAGAGTTCTCATTTCTCCATATTCTCACCAACATTGGTTAATTTTCTTTTTTTGGTGATAGCCATTTTAACAGGTGTGCGGTGATACCTCGTTGAGATTATGATTTGTATTTCCCTGGTGAATAGTGATTTTGAGCACCATTTTATATACCTTTTGTCCATTTGTACATCTTTGGAGAAATGTCTATTCAAGTCCTTTGCCCATTTTTTGATTGAGTTACTTATTTTTTTGCTGTCAAGTTGCATGAGTTTCTTTCTGAATATTAATCTTTTATCAGATATATGATCTGCATATATTTTTTACCATTCCAGTGGTTGACTTTCCATTCTGTTGGTTATTTCCTTTGTTGTGCAGAATCTTTTTAGTTTGATGTAGTTCTATTTGTTTATTTTTGATTTTGTGGTTTTTGATTTCATATTAAGAGCTTATTGCCAAGATCAATGTCAAGAAGCTTTTCCCCAAATGTCCACTGACAGATGAATGGATAAAAAATGTATATATTTACAGAAATATTAATCAGCCTTTAAAAAAAGGAAAATTTGCTATTTGTGGCAACATGGATGAAACTGCAAGACAAATATGTTAAGTGAAATAAGCCAGTCACAGGAGGACAAATACTACATGATACCACTTATATGACGTTTCTAAAATAATCAGACTCATAGAAGCAGAAAATAGAATGATGGTTGCTAGGGGAATGAAGAAATAGGGAGCTGTTGTTCAACAGGTATACATTTTCAGTTATGCAAGATGAAGAAGTTCTAGAGATCTGCTGTACAACAGAGTGCCTATAGTTAATATTGTAATATTGTATTGTGCAGTTAGAAATTAGGAGGGTAGATTTCACGTTAAGTGTTCTTAAAACATATACAAGAAAAGGAACACAAGAAAGCTCTTGTAAGTGGTGGATATAGCTATTACTTTGTTTTGTGGGTATATACATATGTCCAAATTCATCAAATTGTATACATTAAATATGTACTGTTTTCTGTGTTTTAGTTATACCTCAATAAAGCTGTTTATTTATTTATTTATTTATTTATTTATTTTTTAAATAAAGCTGTTTAAATAGAATCTATCCTTTGTGACTCCAATAAAAATTACTTTGTTATTTTGAAATTCATAGATGCAATGGAAAGATTTTCTTTTCATGACTTTGACCTGTGTAGGATTTGTTTCCATCTTTGAAACTTGTTTTCCTTTGACCCAAAACTCTTTTTTCCTCTAATCTCTGTGGCAACTCATTGTCTATCTTCTTTGTATGTACATCTTCTTCTCAGACATTAATTGTTGAAATTCTTCAAAGTTCATTTCTGGGCCATCATGTTCTCTCACTCCAGAACTCAGAATATGATTTCATAGAAACACAATTACCAACTCTGTGAAGTTTGGAAATGTATATTTGACACCTCTAATCTGATTCTGGAAATTCAGTTGCATATTTAATGTCTAGATCTGTTCATTTAAAATATAGATAAAACTCAAAATTCTCATGGTCTCCCTAAAACCCCAAATCTGTCCTCCTTCATTTTTGTTTGCTTAGTGTTTGTGGCACCATTCATCCCATTTAATAAGCCAGTTACCTACTAATAATCCTTGACTTCACTCTCTCTCATCATCTACCATATCATACCCATCACCAATCTTATCCATTTTACCTCCTAGATTCTTCCTTAATCTTATCACAGTATCTATTCAACACCGTAAGTGGTAAAGTAATTCATGAATCTAAATTTCCCTGCTTACTTTGTATGATCGTTTTTGTAGTAGAAAAATGTATTAATTTTTTTTTCTGTTAGTCTTCCCTGTATATTTCCTTCTGAAACTTCATCCTCCCCTTCCCATTTCAAGAAAGTATCTGGGACTCCGTGAAAGTCTTTTCCCCAGGAAATGTGCCATTCATAAGCATCAAGGTGTGAAGGAGATTACAAGGCAACTGGAGGATTAAGGGCCAGTGGGTAAAACAAGCAGTGCCTGACACTAAACTTGTTACTGGATAGAGCTTTGTAGCTGCACCAAGTCATTACAAAGCCATAACTGGAGGAAGATAAAGGGAAGTCAGGTGATGAGCATGATATATCTATCTCACTATTTCAGCGTTGCACAGGACATTGCACAGAAACATTTACCAGTGGGACGGGAAGGTACCGGTGAACCTTAGAAGACCAGAGGGACACCTTTGTATTTTAGGATTTTTATAAAGCTCTGGTTGTATAATGTACCTCAAATACTGGCTAAGTCTGAATTCTCTACATGTTCCGTTAAAGATTTAAATTCATTTAAATCAAATAAAGAACTGCTGGTTTTACAGCAGCAACTCACAGCTGCTTACTTATATAGAAGATTTAGAACTAAATCATGGCAGCTGTCACCAATATATGGCAAACCCTTTGCTTGTATAATTTTAACTACCTGGAATAATTCACCTTCCACAAGAAAACAAAAAAGAATAAACTAAGGAATAAAACATTTTTATCCATTCAGACATTCTCTTTATAAGGATTCTTGTAAGGCTGACATTTTATTTCTGGGAAAAGGAAAAAAAATAAAAACGATCTAAAAATTTAGAAATTGGTTTCTTTACTTAAAACTAAAGATCTTAGTACCGAATGTATAGTATTATATCATATGCTTTATTCAGTATATAGAAATAATTATTCATGTGCTCCTAATGGAGAAAGAAAAGTAATAGTTTTAGTCCCAGTAGATACTACATGATAAAAGGGGAATGATGACCATTTCTATTTCCAAAGGAAGAGAAGGAATTAAAAAATGCTATGCCATAAAATGTTAAATTCAACAATTTAATATATTTTGAGCATTTGAACTCAATGTTTTGAAACATTTTAAAAGTATGGCATATATACATAATTTTTACATGTTTAAAAAGAGTTGTTGGATTGTTAAGACTTCTTTCTTAAAATTGAGATATGCTAGTCAGACCTAGAATTGCCTCTAGAGGGCGACTAAGTTGCATTGCTGCAAAAAATTGCATCAAAATTTTACTTTGCTTCCAACAAAAGCATGGACTTTCTAAAGTTAGTTTGAAAGAATAATAATAAGATAATCCTTGAAAAAAAATACCATCAACTGAAGTCTGAATAGCTCTGCAAATATTGGATGTTTAAGAGGGAGACTACCTCTAATTTGATCTTTAGGAGATCAAGGACCTTTGAATCTAGCCCCACCTCACAAATTTACTACTAGATCAGCAAAACTTGTCATAAGTTAATTCATTCTCCAGTTTTCCTCTTCACTGAAGTCTATTCTAAACATTTGTATTAGCAGAGTTTGGCTTTTGCATTTTAATAGACTTAGATTCAAAGGTCAGCTCTGCAATTGGTTGATATATTACCTTGTAAACAGAATTTCATCTGAAGAATGGGGTAAATAATATCTTCCTCATGTGTCATGGTTTTGTGAGAATTAAATGAGATAAATGTGGAAAACACTACAGTGACTGGTGGGTAAATGTTACCTTTTGCCCATTTCTTTTGTCTCTTTTTCTCCCTCCACATTGAGAAAGAGAAAAATAGGATCTAATTAGGTCATTCACTTCAATGTTTTAGTGACATATCGGTCTTCTATTACTTGTCCCAAAAGTATGTTTTTAAAAATCTCACAGAAATAAAATAGTGATTAAGTTGAAGTAATTGATATTTCTCAATCCCCAGACAGAAATATATCTAATAAATTTTGTAGGTTTGTTATTCCTTGACTGGGTAATGACTGCAATCAATAAAGAACTATTTCTAGTTGGGGAATCCATCCAGTTGGCTCTTACCTTGTACCAATAGATTATTTCTACTTATTTCATCCTTATTAAAGCAACGTCCCTGAGAACATTAACTGAATTTACCTTGTAACAGCCCTTTCTTTTTATTCTTGACTTAAATCTAACCAGCAAATAATTACTTTTGATTCTTCTTATGAAGTTTCTCAAACTACATAATCTACTCCCATAGATTATGTTTTTATAAAATAACCTTCCTGTGGGTATCCCTAATTTTAGTCATGAACAAAGATGGCCTTAATGTTTGGATCAGTTTATTTTCCTCTTGACTGTAGGGCCCTGACTTCCCTTTTCTGAATACATTTACTTTTAAAAATTTGGAATTGTAAATTCTTTCTCTGCCCCTTTGGGATGCACATTTTCTCCCAGTAACCTGATACTTGTACAACCCAGGAATATCTTTCTTAAGGACCTGGGAGCCATCTCTTTGAAACATAATCTTTGAGAAAGATAGGTCACCTACTTCCTGGTGTCTGTGGGAAGTATGGGAGCCTAACTTTGGTAAGGGCCAATTAGCAAACATGGATAGTCTTATCACACTGACCACCTCTTCCCCCCCTCTTCCCCAACTTTGTCTAGTACTTTCCCTATAGCTTGCCCTGGCACTTAAAATCTTTCCTGTTTTTTGTTTCAGCAGAGTTGAGTTCAGTCTCTCTCCCTTATTTCAGTAGTCTTGATCCCTATTGCAATAGTCTTGAATACAGTCTTTTTGCCTGTTCAACCATCTGGTATAATTTTTCTTTGAAATAACTCCATCACCAACTCTAAACTGCCTAACAATTTCAGATTAATCTTTTTATTATTTTTTCATCATGATAAGTATATTCTTTAATCTCTATTGCGTATTTCATTCATCACCCTACCCATTCCCCTCTGGTAACCATATTTGTTCTCTATAGCTAAGAGTCTGTTTCTTGGTTTGCCTCAATCTCTCTCTCTCTTTTTTCTTTACTCATTTGTTTTGTTTCTTAAATTCTACATATGAGTGAGATCATATGGTGTTTGTCTTTCTCTGACTTCTTTTGCTTAATATTATACTCTCTAGCTCTGTTCATATTGTTGCAAATGGCAGAATTTCATTCTTTTTATGGTTGGATAATATTCCACATCTTCTTTATCTATTCACCAATTGATGGGCACTTGGGCTGCTTCCATAGCTTAACTATTATAAATAATGCTGCACTAAACATCAGGGTGCGTGTATCCCTTTGAATTAGTGTTTTTGTAATTTTCGGGTAAATACCCAGTAGTGTGATTACTGGATCATAGGTTAGTTCTATTTTTTTTTTTTTTTTTTTTTTTTTGAGGAACCTCCATACTGTTTTCCAAATTGGCTGTACCAGTTTGCATTCCCACAAATAGTGTACTGGTGCTCCTTTTTCTCCTCATCCTCACCAACACTTGTTTCTTGTGCTTTTTATTTTAGCCATTCTGACTATGAAACTTTAAATCACTCTATATTTCTTATGTCATAAAAGCCCACCACTGAAACTCCTCCACAGTCTTGGAATTTCCAAATTCATAAGTCTTATCTTCTAATTCCTGACTTCCCTCCTTTAATAAAATTAGTATATTACCTTTCCAAATGTGGTTAATATTTCCCCAATATGAGATTTTTATTATGTCTTTTCTAACTTTTTTAATATTTGAAAATTTTATTTTATAGCGTCTGCCTATATATAACAAATAAAAAAAGTCACCTCGACTCTTTGCAAATAAGAAATTTAACACAGAGAAGTAATAACACCAGTGATAAAGTAAAGAGGAACCATTGAGATAATGACGTGATTAGCAGGAATAGGAACCTACTTCTACTGGAAAGGCAAAATCAAGGAGTAGGTTGAATGAATGAATGTTTATTTGAGATCTTTCTTTTTTCTTATTGAAGGTGTTTATCACTATAAACTTCCCTCTTAGAGTTGTTTTTGGTGCATCCCAGAAGTTATGGTGTGTTGTATTTTTATTGTCATTCATTCAATATATTTTTTGATTTTCTTTATTTTTTGATACATTGTTCAGACGTGTGTTCCTTAATTTCCACATACTTGTATTTTCTAGTTTTCCTCCTGATAGTGATTTCTAGTTTCATACCATTGTGTTTGGAAAAGATACTTGTTATGATTTCAATTTTCTTAAGTTTGGGAAGACTTGTTTTGTGACCTGTCATATGTTCTATCCTGGAGAATGTTCTGTGTGTGCTTGAGAGGCATGTGTATCCTGCCGCTCTTGGGTGGAATGTTGTGTATATGTCTCCTAGATCCATTTGGTATGCAGTTCAAGTCTAATGTTTTCTTACTGATTTTCCGACTTGATGATTTATCTATTTCTGAAAGTTGGGTCTTGAATTTCCCTACTATTACTGTGTTGTTGTCTATTTCCTCCTTCTGATCTGCTAGTATTTGCTTAATATATTTAGATGTGGGGATGTTGGGTTTATATATATTTATGATTGTTACATCCTGTTGATGAATTGATTCCTTTATCATTATATCATGACCTTCATCACTTGTTACTATTTTTTGCTTAAGGTATAGTTTGTCTGATACAAGTCTACCTACCCCTGCTCTCTTTTGGTTGCCGCTTCAATGGGTTATCTTTTTCTATCCCTTTAATACAAGCTTATATTCCATTTTTCCTGGCCTGTAAAGTTTTGTCTGAAAAATCCTCTGGTGACCTTATGAGAGTTCTCTTGTAGGTTACAAGCCTTTTTTCTCTTGCTGCTTTTAGGATTTTTTTCTTTTTCTTTGATTTTTTGACAGTTTTATTATAAAGTGTCTTGCAGAGAAACTCTTTACATTGATTTTATTTGTTGACCTATGAGCTCTATGAACTTGGATATCTGTATCTCTTTCCAGATTTGTTAAGTTTTCAGACATAATTTTTATTAAATAAGCTTTCTGTCCCTGATTCCCTCTTTTTTCCTTCTAGAACTCCAATAATTTGTAAATAATTTCTTTTGATGATATCTCCTGGATCACATAGACTTTCTTTACTCTTTTCATTCTTTTCTTGTTGTTGTTATTGATCTTCTCTGACTGGGTAATTTTAAAAACTCCTGTCTTCTTCTCCTTCTTCTTCTTCTTCTTCTCCTCCTCCTTCTCTTCCTCCTCCTCCTTCTTCTTCTTCTTTTTTTAAATTTTATTTATTTATTTGAGAGGGGGAGAGAGCACAAGCAGAGGGAGTGGCTGAGGGAGAGGGAGAAGCTGGCTCTCCCCTGCGCAGGGAACCTGATGTGGGGCTTGATCCCAGGACCCTGAGGTCATGACCTGAGCTGAAGGCAGATGCCTAACTGACTGAACCACCCAGGCACCCCTAAAGCTCCTGTCTTCTAATACAGATTATTTCTTCTGCTCTATCCATTCACCTATTGATGTTCTTACTGCATTTTTAATTTCGTTCATTGTATTTGTCATCTCCAGAATTTCTGTTTGGTTGTTTTTTATCATTTCTATTGAAGTTCTCATTTTGTTCATATATTGTTTTCCTGATTTTGTTAGATTGTTTTTCTGGGTTTTCTTGTAGCTCATTGGGTTTCTTTAAAATAGTTATTTTAGGGGCACCTGGGTGGCTCAGTGGGTTAAAGCCTCTGCCTTCGGCTCAGGTCATGATCTCAGGGTCCTGGGATCGAGCCCTGCATCGAACTCTCTGCTGAGCAGGGAGCCTGCTTCCTCCCCTCTCTCTGCCTGTTTCTCTGCCTACTTGTGATCTCTCTCTCTCTCTCTCTCTCTCTGTCAAATAAATAAATAAAATATTAAAAAAAAATAAAAAATAAAATAGCTATTTTGAATTCTTTATTAGCTAAATCACAAATCTCCATGTGTTTGGGGTCAGGTACTAGAAGATTTTTCTAATCCTTTGGTGATGTCATATTACCTTGATTTTTCAAGTTCCTTGAACTTTTTATGTTACTTTCATTGTTGCCTTTGCAATTGAAATAGCAGCCGCCTTTTCTAGTCTTTACTAACTGCCTAGGGAGAGAAATACCTTCCATCAGCCCCGTTAAGGATTCTGAGGCTATCTCAAACTTCCTATGGGTACACCTGTTCCATGCTTATTGCTCCCTCTTGTGGCAGAATTCTTAAGCTTGTGTGCCTTTTCTGGATCCTGCAAGGTACCAGCCCAAGTGCTGACAGCCTCCTTTTTGTTTTCCCAACTGTGGACCTAATGTTCAAATTTGTGGTCCCTTCCTTGCGCATAGATTCTGACCAGCTTCCTATGTGTGCTTGTTAGCCATCTGCCAATGCTCTCTCACCACTGCCATTGGGAGTACACATAGAGAGAGAGCCAGAGTGGGTGTGTGGGTATGTGTGTGTGTGTGTGTGTGTGTGGGCGGGGGTGAGGCGCATGGAATACTGGGGGTGTCCGTAGGCCAGTTATGGGGAATATGTGGGCAAGGCATCTCCAGAGGCTCTTGGGTAGGCTTCCTAATAGAGTCTAAAATGCACTTGGTAATATTTACTTTCTTTTAATGCCCCCTGAGAGTCCTATATGCCATCCTCACAGTCTCTCCTCATCCCCTAGTCATACAGCTCATGATTCAGTACTCTGGATGTGGTAAGAGAGAAATGGTCTCCTTTGGCAGCATCCTGCACATCTGGGGAAGCTGAATGACAACAGCCTATATTCAAACTACAGCCTTCCCATTTATTTTCTTCATAGTCTCTACCAATTGCTTTATTTCCCTAAGCCCTAGTTTCCTCATCTCTAAAATAAATGTAGATAGTACCTATCTCATTGGGTTGTTTTGGAGATTAAATGAAATAACACAGATAAATAGTGCAAATAATACTTGATATATAGAGTGTACTCCAAACATGAAAACCATCGTCATGATTGTTTTTACTATTATTATTAAAATAGCTGTTATTATTATTATCATTACCTTCCAATTTTCTGACAAGTAGAATCTTATTCCAATGGCCAGCTCAAATGTTATCAGTTGCATATAAACTCTTCTGATCATTTCCTCTAAAAGTGATTATTTGTTCCTACTCTAAATTCTTATAATATACAATATTCAATTGTATAATCAATATTATCTGATTTATTTGACAGTCATCTTTCAGTTTATTTGACTATATGTCATCTAACTAGGCTGTAAAGTTATATAAGGACTGTTGTTTATATATTTGTGTACTTCTCATGGGAATTAGTATAGTGTGCTATCCAGAAAAAGCATTTCATGAAAACGTGTTGAATGATTAAAAGACTGAATTAATCACTAACTGTGCTGTAGTTTTGCTGACAAATGGACAAAGCTCGTAACTGTGTTTGGACATGCTGTGAAATTCTAGGTTTTATAATGTTCAGTATTTATGAATTTTCATATTGTCTCTTGGTTAAAAAGATACCATAAAAATAACTTAGACAATTTTTTAGCTTAAAGACATTAACAAGTGTTTTTTTTTCCATTTATTACAATTTACGCATATTCAGAATTGTCTCTGGAACTTTCAGTATTCTGGCATGTGTAGCTATAGGATGCTGCTTAGCTGAGTGTGGATACAGGTTATTTATGAGTCCTACCTATAGCTGAAAACAAAAAGATGGTTATAATAATAATAACGCCTTGCATTTTTGTAGTGCCCTATCATTATTTCAGAGTGCTCAATTGTCTTCATGTAGTCATATAACACAGCAAGGTAATTCATATTATGTATGCAGTCCCCAAGGGTACTTTTTTATCACTATGAATTTTACCAACCTTATTATTCATGACTGATTAGTAAAAACTTCTGTTGGGGGCTGGTCCTGAGTTTGGCTTCTAGCAAGACAGGGACAGGATTGGGAGGGATAAAGGTAGGTTTCATGAAGGTAGGAATCTTGAAGAGGGTTGTCTGGGAAAGAAAAGCCAGGATAGAGAAGAGAAATCACAAGATAGGAGAGTATTGTATAAGCAACTTTTCTTTTCCTTCTTACATCTATTTTCCTCTTTCTTTGACTGGTCCTCCCAACTTCTTTTTTAAACTGTGTATTACTAATAGTGGATAAGAAGGGCATCTCCAGAGGCAGCCCAGTTGTACTCTCATTCACTTCTGTACTGAGTTCACAGAACTCTTGCCCTCTCTGCACCTTAACAAGCCATTAGTCACAAAAACCCGAAATAAGATTGAGAGTGGTAGGACAGGCAGAGGACTGCTACTGAGTACTGAGGGAGTAGTGGGAGGAGGATGAAGTCAGAGGCAGAGGCAGCAGAGTGGGAAGAAAAGGTGAGCACCTGTGGCTGCTCCACAGTGGGAGGTCATTCACATTAGAAGAAAACAACACAAAATAAACACACACACACACAATATATATATATTATATATATAATTTATATGTAATATATAAATTATATATAATATATATTATAATATATAATATTTATATATTTTATAATAAACATATTTTTATGTTTTATAATATATATGTGTGTATATATATATCTCCTTACATATATATGTAAGGAGACTGTGTTAAGGATAGCTTTGCTTAGTTTCTTGATGCTTTTATTAATCTTCTGGACTTTCTCATGATGCCACAGAAGACACGTTAAAAATTGGGAACTACAGGTACATAATGGATCACAGTAGGTAAATTCAATAGCATATGCTCAGTCTTCACTCTTAAGTTTTGTCTTACTTAATTTCTAGAAATGTGTTTTACTGCCCTTCTCATTTCCTAGATTTTGCAAATAAATATAACATAAATCTAGACTTAACCAAACTCTCCTTTGTGGCTTTAGAATCCAGTTCTCTAATTCTTATTTTAGACAGCCCTCTGATCCTTCTTTACCTTCACAAATACTGCTCTTCATTTCTCTAGGTAAATTTAAAAAAAATCTAAATTTAATTTATTTTATAATAATAATACATTTATTATAGACAAAAACATAAAATTTTATGTATATGATTATATGTTTTTTAAAAATTACACTTGTATAAAGCTTTTTGGGCAGTGAGTTGGTCCAAAATAAGCTCAATATTCTAGTTACCTTTTTAAGAATATACTGGAACAAAGCTACAATAGTTTTTCCCACTCTTCATATTTTGAGTCCATAGTGTAAACCTCAAACAATAATAAAACTTTTTCCAAGGCCACATAGATGAGATTAAAAGTCACTTCTCTTGGGTCACCTGGGAAGCACAGTTGGTTAAGTGTATGACTCTTGGTCTCAGCTCAGGTCTTGATCTCAGGGTTGTGAGTTCAAGCCCCACATTAGGGTCCACTCTGGGTATGGAGACTACTTAAAAAAAATCACTTCTCTTACAAATAGTTACTCTCCTATGGTACAATTTGAACAAATAGCAAGGAGCAAGCTTACTAACTCTCCATTCCTCTCATTCTCCCTGCTTCATCCATTTTAAAGGAACCGATCTTCAACCATATTGTAGTAATAAGTGATTTACATCTTTAGGAAGCAGAGGAAGTCACCTCTCCATGGACAGTGAGACAGTTTCTTTTCTTTTCTTTTTTTTTTAAGATTTATTTATTTATTTTAGACAGAGAGAGAGAGAGAGAGAGAGAGAGAGAGAGAGCGAGAGCGCATGGTGGGGAGGGACAGAGAGAAAAGGAGAGAGTGTCTTAAGCATACTCCGTGCTGACTGTGGAGTCTGATGTGGAGCTTTATCCCATGACCCTGAGATCATAAGCTGAGCTGAAACCAAGAGCCAGACATTTAACCAAGTGTACCACCCAGGTGCCCCCCCTTTTAAAAAAGATTTTATTTATTTGAGAGAGAGAGAGAGCCTGTGAACATGAGCAGGGGCAGGGTTTGCAAAAGGAGAGAGACAAGCTGACTCCCCTCTGAGTGGGGAGCCTGATGTGGGGTTCGATACCAGGACTTTGAGATCATGACCTGAGCCAAAGTCAGACGCTTAACTGTCTAAGGCACCCAGGCACCCTGAAAAAATTTCTTTAACTGTTTTTTTTTTGTGTGTTCTTTTTTGTTTTTAACTGATTTTGATACTTCACTAAAATTACCTGCCCTCCAATTTTGTAAACACTATATGCCAGACACTGCACTCAGTGCTTCCCAGGTATTTTTAATGGGTTTTCACAATAATCGTGTGAAATATGTTTTAATATTCTCTTTTTACAGATAAGAAAATTAAAGCACAGACTTGGTAACTGGGGGAGCTGGAATTAAACCCATCCAAATTGATCTAACTTTAATTGTTTGGTTCTTACACTTTTTAAGCACACCCTTTATAAAGTATGGAAACAGTTTTCAGTACAATATTAAATCTGGTGAAATATTACTTATGCTTTTTAATGACATAGTACCAAAAACACAAGCTTTAGCAGTACAAAATGCCAGAAAACTGCATTTAATGGCACGATGCAACTGTGATGTAGAATGTAGATGGAAGGAAGATTAATGAAGACTATAGTTGCCCTTACTTTTCACCAACATGACTGAATTGTGCTAGTTCTGAAGTTCTGAATTATGCTGGCACCTTTAGGGACACTATGCAAGCCATTAGACATTATGTCTCAATTTTTAAACAGGGTTGTCATTACTGGTAGACTCAACCATGTAAGTGTTACACCAAAGAAGAAAGCTGAAAACAGAAGTTAGGAAAATTAGCCCAAAACTGGGAGCTAGGAGATACCAAAGAAAACCATAGAAGTTAACAGAAATAAAATAGGATCAGTGAGGATGAGGTAAGCATAGTTGAGCATGAGAAGAAAGCAGGAAGCAAAATGATTCATGATTCAGGCTGCAAAATTTGCCATGTTCTTAAGGCAACCATTTCTGTGGACTTCAACATGTAAAGAACACATTCTTTAGGGATTACATTTTTATTCCTGTAAATATTACACTGAAAATTGTATCCATTCACAACTGAGAAGAGAAAGGCTAAAATTTTGCAGTTTTCCTGCTCAAATCTGGTTATATTGCCAAACAAAGGCCAGTTTGCAATGTGAGTACACATTTGGGTTCAGTCTCCTCATCTATAGCTGCCACAATGATCAGTTATGAGCCAGAACTATTCTTTCTTTACAGTGATAGATTCCATGACTCCTTGAGGCACCTTTAATTCTCCTGTTGGCACAGTTACAATAGGTTTGAAAGTACAGAGAGCAAAATAGTACTCAGATGGACTAACTGTGCAAATGGTGGTATAATAGATTGGAGGCACAAGAAGAGGGCAAAGCCTCTGGGTTTGTGACACTAATTTCTCAGGTTGAAACCAGTAGCCTGTGTCAGAAGGGCTGAGCAGTGGAAATATGTCAGACAAAGTTACATTCGGTCCTCGATACAGATGGACTTCCCTTGTTTATGGTATATTAGATATCACTTTGTATCTTTTTAACTAGTTCTGTGTTTTATAGGATTCTTATCTGAGGTAGCTGGTGGGAGTAGAAAAATATTTCAGGAGGTAATAGAATTTATGAATTATATTGCAACTAATATCAAGTGGTGTTATTTTGTATGGAAGGATGGCAAAAGTTTATGAATCAATGTCACTGTATTCAAGTGGGGATCCTAGTTGTCCTAATTATAGGAAAGATAGCATATGCATATGATGGATTTACATGTTAACTTGTAGAGATTGGGATGAAAAAAATCATATGAAATAAAAGCGAAGTTTGGAAATTCTTTAAATAATCCATGAAGAAAAATATTTGTGGCTTTGTGTTTATAGTCCTGAAAGGCAGTTTTTTTTTTTTTAAAGATTTTATTTATTTATTTGACAGAGAGAAAGAGATCATAAGTAGGCAGAGAGGCAGGCAGAGAGAGAGGGGGAAGCAGACTCCCTTCTGAGCAGAGAGCCCGATGCGGGGCTCGATGCGGGGCTCGATCCCAGGACCCTGAGATCATGACCCGAGCCGAAGGCAGAGGCCCTAACCCACTGAGCCACCCAGGCGCCCCCTGAAGGACAGTTTTAATGCGAGACCATAAGAAGCATTGAATTAGACCAAGGAAAGCTGCCAGACACAGGAATGTGTACAACCAGAGATTTTGATTTTCAAACGATTCTGTCTTTATAATAATTGTTAAACACTTAGCTATGGTGAATAATTCTAAAGTATTTCTGTTTTTTTCTAAGATTTATTTTACATTCTTTTATTTACTAAACCTCTATATTCTTAACATAAAGCATTAGATTTTTTTATTGCTGTGAGGATTTTAAACAAGATAATAAATGCGGATACTCCAAACAAAGGTCTGACACACAATATACACATACTAAAATATATTGCTGGATTTGAATACAAATTTTCCTTGATCAGACATGACATAATCTGTTATTCAAAAAGTTGAGGGCAAAAATGTGACCACCTATTTCCCTGTGTTCCAAACTGATTATTATTATTTTCCCATGGAAGAGCTTTCATTCTCAAGCTTTTGTGTATTGATCTTACAACCCTCCATAGAGCAGCTTTTTATAATGTGATTCCATTGTAAAATGAAGTAATTTTCCAGCACCTACTTTGTATGTCCCTACTGGCTGTTGAGCTGCAGAAGTAGTAGAAGGGAGATCTGAAAATGTAGATTAAGGAATCATCAACATAGAAGAGGTAATTAAATACATGAAAATTGGTGAGGTCCATAGGAGTGGTAGTGCAGAGAGTAGAACATAGGGTTATTACAGTATTTGGGGGCCGTTTGAGTAATAAGAAGAGTGAAATAGAAAGTGGAACATCATGAGAATTAAGTACTAAAGAAGCCAAAGGGAGAAAATATTTTTAAAGAAAGATATGGGATTAATTATACTACTTACCAGCTAGCTAATTCTGGCTACTTTCTGAGTACACGAGAGATTTCATTTCCTGAATTATCTATGGATTGGTGGGACATGTAATTTTGGCCAGTGATGTATGAGTGGATTTAACATATGTCACTTGTAAGATGGAACAATTAACCACTGTGAGACATTATAGAGTTCTGCTTTCCATCTAGTTTGGCAAATGGCAGTGTTCATGATGGTGGCTGTTCCTCCATCTTGAGTCCCTGAGTGAGATGAGAGAACCTTTCTCTCTCATTCCCCAACTAACCTATGATGGTTTTATTTCACGAGAAGAAATAAATTTGTTGTTTTAAGTAATTAGAGATTTTAAATTAGTTGCAAGTGCACACATCTTAGCTTATTTACTTATTTTGATCACAGTCGATGGTGGAAAATGGCTCATTTAGCAAGAATGAAAGATATGTGAAAAAGGAGGCAAGGACATTGAATTTAGCTCACTAGATACATTAATATCTATCTGCTTACCCATACATATATACATATATATGTGTATATGTATATATATGCATATATATTATATATAACTATATAAAGAGACATATAAAACTATATAGACATGTATAAAACTATAATATATGATTATAAAACTATAATATGTATTATAAACTATTATAAAACTATTATATATAACTCTATATAAAGAGAGACAAAGAGAGGAAGAAAAAAGGAGGAAGGGGGGAACATTTTGTGCATTATTTGTATTGTGAGGAAAGCATAAATAAGAAGCATATTATGGAGGAAATGAGTGATGAAGAAATTCCTAGACTTTCATCTGAAATCTTTGGTGATAAAAGGAGAATAACAGAACATTAGAGGAAGCAACAGAAGGGGATAAGACTTTCATTTTTTTTTCTTCTGAAGAATAAGAATATGAGTAAATATGGATCATAAATGAGGGAGAGATATGGGGGAGGTTGGGTGGGTGGTGCTAAAGTAGCTGGGATGAGTGAGTGGGGTAACGTTCTAAGATTCAGGATTGGATGGGATGGGATTGAATTCAGAGATGGGTTACTTAGGTTTATTCAGGAGGAGGGATGCCCCTTTTTTTTTGTAAGTAGAAGGAAAAATAAGAGAGAAGCAAGAATGTGTTCAGTATTAACATCTAAACTGCATCTTACATTTTATCAGGGAAGGTGGCAGATCTTAAATTCCACTATTTTAAATCCCTTGATATAAATGCTAATCACTATCGTTATTCTGGGATAATGCATACGTGGACAGCACTCTTTCTGTGCTCACCGTTTTCGGAGCCTCCCACACAGCAATTCTCAACTTTTGAAGCAATCTTTCTCAGAGACATTTGCCATGTGTACTTCATACTCTGAGTTTTAAAAACCACAAAATTATATTCAGAGCAGCTAACAATTTGCAAAGGGTCTTCATCTCGAAAAGAATAATTTGCCATTAGCCCAAAGTTTACCTAATAAACAGATTTCTATTGTGAGAGGAAGACTATGTGGGAGCAAAATTATAGAGGGAAAAATCACTTAAGTCTATCTAATACGTTTATGTAGAAATTAGACCAGTGTGTAACTCAGAAATTACATATAAATGTCAGGGTCTAAACCAGGGGTTCTCAAATTTTGGTGGGCATCAGGATCACCCAGTAAACTTGTGAAAATTGCAGGTTTGGGGACCATACTGAAATTTCCTCTGTCAGAATATTGAAAGGAGAGGTCCAAGCTTTTTGTCCAAGTTTGTCTGGTTCTGAGTAGAGGGCCTGTACTACTTAGGGACCAAAAAAGCCAGGATCATAGACCACAGGATGTTAAAACCTGAGAGAGATCTTCGTGTTTGTCTTGTCAAATCTTCACATTTTATCAATGTGAAGACTATGGCTTAAAAGGTGTATGAATCCTTTTTAGGGTCACAAAGTGGCACAGAAGGGCTAACAATGGAAGATTTTGACTTTATCTCCTGTGTTTAACATTAAATATATTTATATGACTTTTGTCTGCTGAAATTATTCTACCATCTTCCTGGAAAATGTTATTTCTTGTATTTCCAGACACTCTGCTTTTTCTGTAAGTGTTTTAATTTACAAGGGAAAAGGAAAGCTACCTATGGGTTTGTGGGTTGATTTCCTGAATTGTATATATTTGTGAAAGGGGCAAATGATACTTGTGTGTGAAAAGGTTTGAAGTATTACTCTCTGAAACATATGTACTTGCTGTCTGCCCTGTGTTCCCACCCAACCCCATGAACACAATTTCTCTATTTCCTCTGGAAGAAATTAACTTGAGGGTTTAAGTAATTTCTTTTTACTATGGTTCTGTAAAAGATTGCTCTGTTGGAAAGAGCTGACTCATTATCTTACCAATAGCTTTGCAAAACAAATAGGTTTTTGATTGTTTCCTTCTGTGATTAGAAGGCTTCAGGGCAGAAAAAAACTGCTAGAGACCTTTTGTTTGAGGGGAAAAATATATTGATACTACAAAAAGGGGGATTGAAAGGCAACTAAAGATAAAGAGTTTATTAAACAATATTTCTGGGGATTGGCTCAGGACGTTCCTCATAAAACAATATCGAAGAGTCGATGAGAGGGGCCTACTATTGATTATTTTCCACCCTTTTCACCATCAAGTGAGAAGTTAAACCTCAGTCAACATGTTTATAAACAACTCCATATATTAAATCCCTTCTATTTGAAATACCTAACACGATTTTGTTCTTGCTTGCTTGGAACCTCTACTGCTATAATAACTCTGTTAGAGGATATATTCCAAACTTTGGTAAAGAGAAAAAAAATGAGTTATTATTTATAATTGCTCCTGTTTGATCCATTGATCAAATATCCATTGATATTTTTGTATCGGAGTATTTAGCTTATTGTTGTTTTAAAAAATTTCTAATGGACTACAATGCTATAAACAAAAGTTAAAATATAAACTATTGACTAAAAGAAAATCCAGGATTTAGTTAACAACTTTAAATAAAGCCTGCATATCAAGAAAAAAATTAGTGAATTGGGGGTATTTCATGTTAAAGCATCAATGACACAGTGTTTTTCATTTTTCATTACATTGACAAAAATGAAAACGAATGTCACATTCAGTCTTGGCAAAGCTATGGAGAAATATGCATTCTCATATACTTTTTGAGGGCATGTGGATTGGCCTATCATCTTTTAACGGGGGTTAGCATCAAGTACTACAATTTAAAATGTCTGCATCTTGATATGGAAATGCCATGTCTGGAAATACATGCTTAAAAACCCTTGCATCTGCACAAACCTAAATAATTAGAGTTAAATAAATTTATGGTATATTGTTACTATGGAATACTAAGCAATTGTTTAAAAGAGTTTTATATACTAAAATAGAGAGCCCTAAGACCTATTTTATAAAAAAGCTAGTAAAACAATAATAAGTATTATGGGTCTATTTATGATTTTGCCAATTTATATTTTGCTGATATATTGTATTATGCCATATGATACTAGAAAATGTATAGATAGGATGCTTAGGATGGCACCGTAATAAATGCTGTCACACATTGCCCAGCATTCTGCTTAAAATGGATGGACTTTCCCCCCACTTCTCAGCTTCTCAGTGGGTGGGCTGCCTGCCCAACAGCTGTAGCCTCTCAGTCTTTTCTGGAACTTGCTCTTGTTGAGATTCCTGCTTCACTCAAGATCACAGGGCCTGCATGCAATGACTAGTCATTGCCAGGGTAGAAATGCCTAGGTTTCTTACTGCAATTCAGGACATCTCTGAAGGTTCATCCCAGATTTCTCCATGTGTTTAGCTACCCCCTTGATTGAGACTGCACTGTAGCCCACCTTCTCCCTCTGACCACTCCTGCATTCTTCATTCCTTTTTGCAGATGTTGATCATGGGAGCACTTCCTAATAAACTTCTTATACAGCAGTATCTGTTTCAGGATTTACTTCCCAGAGAACCCAATCTGTAACACTCATAATTTATTAATAATGTGCGTTTCTGCTGAGGTAAATTTATTTTGGTTTTTAAAAGTTTTTATTTAAATTTTAGTTAGTTAACATACAGTGTAATATTAGTTTCAGGTGTACAATATAGTGATTCAGCATTTCCATACATCATCCGATGCTCATCATGGGTGCGCTCCTTAATCCCCTTCACCTATTTAACCCATTCCCCCCACCTCCCCTCTGGTAACGGTCAGTTTGTTCTTCTTATCTCAAAGCAGCACCAACACAAACTGTTATGTGTAATAGATTTTGTGGTAATGGAGAATACAGAATAGCATGGAAGAGTAGTTCACTTACATTTAAAGGTAAATTGTTGTTCTCTATTTCTGCTACTGATACATCTCCATGGCCATTTTTCTTCCTTAAACTATATTTTGACTACCTTTTCTCTTCTTTTCTGTATGTTCTGAGGCTCTCCAAACCCTGAAATCTTAGTTTGTCAAGAACAGATTCTAAAGCCTACTACTTGATTTTTAAAGTAATCTAGCTCTCAACCTCTACCCTAGGATATTTTGGAAATTTCAGTCTCCTTCAACGTGTCTCAGATAAGATTTTGGGCAGTATAATGCATACTGTTTAAGAGCATAAGGCATTACAGTTTTTTTGTTACATGAGATTGACATTTTTTAGTCCGTCTTTCAAATTCAATCTGATGAGCTCCATAAATTAATAATTTTCATACAAGTATAAATATAAACATTCGATTTAAGGGGTCTTTTACATGTCTACATAATCCTAGCTTAAAGCTCTATCTTCTACATTTCTGGATTACTTGTTATAGATAGCTACCATAACCTTGTTGCTTAAAGTATAAAAGCCAACTACTCTCCATTGAAATAAATTATTTCTTTAGTGAATTCCAGAGCTGTCGTCTCTTTAAAACAGCTCTAATTTATCCTCATTGTTCCTAGTAATTTTATTCCCTATGTATCCTAATGATATTTGAAAACGCACCACTGATTAATAGGGCCAGTCCCCCAAATACTTATTGAGTCCCTACTATATGCCAGGCACATGGTGTTCAAAGTGTTTGGAGCACAATGTGAAACAAAACATAAAGAGTTCCCTTTTTATCCTGGAATTTAGGTTCTGGCAGATGGTTAAACTTATAATGTTCTATCTATATATCTACTTATTTGCTACTTTACTTACCAATGCAGTACATTTTTTATGTATGGTAGTAAGTATTAAGTTCTATGGTAAAAAAAAAAAAATATTTGAATATATTCGTCAGGAGAAGATAGGTTTTGCTGATATAACTGTCTCCAAATATTAATGTCTTTAACAACACATATTATATTTCTTACTCCATCATCTGGAGTGTGGCTGGTTCCTATGGCAGTGGGGAGGAAAGTGGCAAATTAGATGTGGCTCCTAAAGGCTTCCAATTAGAACTGATACATGTCATTTATGCTCATTTCATTAGCCAAAGTAAATCAGATGGGCAAGTTGAACTTATAGGTGTGAAGTATAGTTTTTTCATGCTACTGAGTAGAGTAAAAATAGAATCTCTATAAACTGTTCTAATGACTTTTTGTGTAAAGAACTGGGGCATATGATGAGGACAGGTTGCATTTGTAAATAAGTTTGTAAAGATAGGTTTCAATGGAGAAATTACGATTTGATCCAAGATGGGAGACAAGAGTGTTGGCCATGGATATAACTGGGGGTTGGAAAACCTGTTTTTTAAAAAAATAATTTTCCAGATTTAGGAAATAGCCCGTGTAAAATCATCAGGCAAAAGCATGTTCAGACTATGTGAGGAACAACAAAGCCAAGTGGCTGAAGTAGAATGAACAGGATAGAGGACAGTAGGAGATCATATCAGAGAGAAAAAGAATAAGCAGTAATATTTAGGGCCTTTAGGTCATAATAATAATAATAGTAATGATAAGGTCATAGTATTTAGGGCCTTTAGGTCATAAACCTGGCCTTCACTTCAAGTGAAATGGAGAGTCATTGTGAGATTTTGACTTTTTCTTGAAGACTGGGCCTCATTCTCATCTATCAGGTCTCACTACTCCTATTATGAAAGTATTTTACTCTTTCCTTTTCCCTGATCTCTCTGGAAAACCCACTCATATTCCATCATCAACTCACCATCTCCAGGTTTGTTCAGGATCCCTCTGTGGCTGAGTGCAGAAACGTTTCTGGCTTGCCAGAAACCTGCAAGGTCAGACTCTGCTGACCTCACTCCATTACTTAACCACTGGTACCCACATCTCCTTCTCTTGTATATGCCAAATCGTTTGCGCTTACTGTCCCTCACACTTTCCAAAGCCTCTGAGTCAGTAATGCTGCCCTTCAAAATCAGTTTTGCTTGAAAAGACCGGAGGGCACTTTGGTATTTTCCATGTAGTTTTCCTCTGTTTTCTCTACTAGGGCACAGTCCATATCACTGAAAAGTGCCTGAAAGATGTATAGGAGCTATGGCATTGCAAGGATTCCACAATTCCTTTCATTACTGTGTGGCACAATGGAATGGATACCAATTTGTTCAGAATAAAAAAGTTTTTGCTCGATATGGCAATGTTACTTTTCTGAAGCAAGACACACTAATTAATGTTTGCAGAGAGTCTTCTTATTGCCATACCAGAAGCATACAGCTTCAAATAAAAACAGAAAGCCCTCTCAAGTTTTCTCAGAAAATAACCTTGATTAATACATCTGTTAGTCTGTTTGGGCTGCTGTAACAAAAATATCCTAGACAGGGTGGCTTATAAACAGTACAAATTTGGGGCACCTGGGTGGCTCAGTGGGTTAAAGCCTCTGCCTTTGGCTCAGGTCATGATCTCAGGGTCCTGGGATAGAGCCCCGCATCGGGCTCTCTGCTCAGCAGGGAGCCTGCTTCCCCGCTCTCTCTACCTGCCTCTCTGCCTACTTGTGATCTCTCTCTCTCTCTGTCAAATAAATAAATAAATAAAATCTTTAAAAAAAAAAAGATTTAAACAGTACAAATTTTACTTCTCATAGTTCTAGAGGCTGGGAAGTCCAATATCAAGGCACCAAGAGATTCAGTGTCTGGTGAAACCATGCTTCCTGGTTCATAGATGGCCATCTTTTTGCTGTGCCCTCACATGGCAAAGGGGCAAGGGAAGTCTCTGGGCTCTAATATAAGGGCACTAATCCCATTCATGAAGGCTCCACCTTTGTGACCTAATCACCTACTAAAGGCTTCACCTCCTAATACCATCACTTTGGGGTTTAGGGTTTCAGTATATGAATTTTGGAGGGACACAAACATTCAGTCCATAGCATTCTGCCCCGACCCTTACTCTCTCTAAAATTCAGGTCCTTCTCACATTCAAAATAAAATCATTACATTCCAACAACCCTAAAAGTTTTAACTCACTCCAGCATCAACTCTAAAGTCTAAAATTTAAAGTCTCATCTAAATCAGATACGGGTGAGACTCAAGATATGATTCATCCTGGGACAAATTGCTCTATAGCTATGAATTTATGAAACCAAATAAGTTATGTTATTCCAAATACAATGGTGGAACACATAGGGTAGACATCTCCATTGCAAAAAGGAAATAGAGGAAAGAAGAAAGGGATAAGGGATCCCAAGCAAGTTCAAATGACAAGGCAAACTCTATGAGATCATAAGCCTCATAAGTAATCCTCTTTACTTGATCTTCTGCCCTCCAGGCTCAGTAGGATGGCCCAGGAGTGGCTCTCAGCATGTATCCTGTGGCCTTTGTGGGCTGGAGTCTCAAGTCTATGGCTGTGTGTGGCCCCATCCTTTGAAACCTAAGTAGAGGCAGCCAAGACTGCATAGCTCATATAATCTATGTACCAGTAGAGATGGCACAAAATTTGCTGCCTGTGCTCTCTGGAGGGGTGGCTATGGAGGTCTGTACTGTACCCAGGCCTGCCGGAGTCATACATGAGCAGACAAGACCGTGGGGCTAGAGTATGTGGAGCAGAGCCTGGGATGTGAGGCAGTGCCAGGCAGCATGACCGTGGTCCCACAGGCACTGGTGAATCCTCCTTTGAAACCACTCTGGCCTTTGGCCCTTCCACTCTGTGCCTGTGATGGGAGTGGTAGCTCTAATCAACTCTGAATTGCATTCAGTCATTTTTCCATTGTTTGGGAGAATAGCTGCCAGCTTCTGTTGAGATGGCTGATGCACTCTAATCTTCTTTTGTTTGGCCACACCCTTACTGTTCTCTTCTGACCATGCTTTCTCATTTTTTTTTTTACAATATAGATAGCATAAGGATTTTCCAAATCTTTGAGTTCTGTTTCCTTTTAACTTAACAATTCCATCTCTAGGTCATTTCTCACTTCTCATATTTTATTCTGAGCAGTCAGGAAGAGCCAAGCTGCAGCTTAGAAAAAGCTTCAGCTAAATATCTAATTTCTTTGTTCCCAAGTTCTGCTTTCCACAAAACACTAGAACATGTGCACAATTCAGACAAGTTCTTCCACTTTATGACAGATCATCTTTTATCCAATTTCAATGACGTGTTCCTCATTTCTGTCTGAAACCTCATCAGAATGACCTTTATCATCCATATTTCTACTAACATTCCGTTCAGGATTATTTACATGTTCTCTAAGAAGATTGAGGTCTTTATAGCTTACCTCTTTTCTTTCTGAGCTCTCACCAGAATCGTCTTTAAAAGTCCATTTATGCAGTGTAGACATTTTACAGCATAAACTTCAGAATTCTTCCAGTTTCTACATTTTCTAGTTCTAAAACCAATTCCAAATTTTTAGGTATTACAACAGCACCCTACTTCTTGGTCCCACTTTTTATTTTAGTCTGTTCTGGCTGCTATGACAAAAATACCTTAGACAAGGTGGCTTATAAACAATAGAAATTTATTTGGCACCATTCTGGAGGCTGGGAAATTTAAAATAAAGTTACAAGCAGAGTCCTTGTCTTGTGAGGGCTCACTTTCTGGTTCTTAGAAAGCCATCTTCTCTCTGTGCCCTCATATGATGGAAGGGGTGAGGAAGCTCTTCTGGGTCTCTTTTATGGAAGTACTAATCCCTCTTGAGCACTCTACCCTCATCATCAAAACAACCAAAGGCCCCATCTCCTAGTACCATCACATTAGGGGTTAGGGTTCCAACATATGAATTGGTGGTGGTGGGGGGAAATAAACAGTCTATAGCAATATCTAAGCACAATTTCTAGAGGGAGAGAATATCTGGATTGGAATCCTGACTCTGATACTTACTAGATTTGTGTTCTTGAATTCTCCTCAGTTTCCTTGCCTCTTAAAAAACAAGTAGGATATATCTTATATGTATTGCTCCCTGGCATGTAGTAAGTGTTCCATAAAGTTAAGTTGTTTTTATTATTCATGCTCATGGAAGTCAGTGTCCATGTAAAGGTCCTAGACTACCCCTGATTTAGTGGAATGATCTGAAACCTAATCTCTCTTTAGTCATAAGCTGTTTACTGGTTTTCTTGGGATTTATTTTATACTGCTATTCCTGTGAGAGAAACTCCATAATAAATTGAGTGATAGTTATCAATTTCTTGGCAACACCACTCTTCCTCTTTAGCCTGAATGAAATGGTTGCCTCTGTCCTGTTATTAGGACATTAGCACACAAAGTTCCTCTTGGGTAACAAGGAATGCTTGAGCGGCAGTGTGTGTGCTGTAAAAGTCAAAGCAGTCTACCTATCAATTACAATAGCAGTGAACAGCCATGTTTTTACACATGCCAGCTACCAGTGAAAGGACTAAGGGCCAAAGGATCATGGCTATTCTGTAGCTTTTGCCAGCAGGCCTGTGGCTGCTTATGTTGGGTTCATTTTGGAGATTTTGCATAGAAGCCTGGAAGTCATTCACTAATTTGAGTAATGAGAACTTCAAATGACTGAAAACAAAAAGTTACTTTTGGAGTTGGAATATTCTTTGATTATATAATTACATCAGAGATGTCTACTCTTTGGTACAGTAGAAATATGGCATATGGAATCAATATTTCCTAAAATAAAAGTGAAGAAAATCAGATTTACTTTTGTTAAGAATTCTCAAATGTTTTCTAAAAAAGACATATTCTGAGATTGCAAAATTAGATCTGGAAATTATCATGCCACTTTTATAATCAGTCCTTCAATGACTTCCTCCTGATGCCTGCCATTTGTCCTATGTATTTTTGGTCCTGGATTTTAAGGATCTGCTTGTTTGTCCCCCATAATATTGTTATAGTCTACCCTCTTATTTATCCTCCACACATTCTTTGTGCTCTAATGAAGTTGGCCAAATCTAATTTTACCCAAACAGGCTCTCTAATGTTTCTCTTCTGTGTGACTACTAACACTGCTCTCAGTGCATAAAATTCTTCCCATCCATATAAAAATGTACACAGTATTCAAAGTACACCTCAAATATCTTGTCCATGATGTCTTTCCAGAAATCCCCTTGCAATCGATCTTTCCCTCTGCTGAAGGCTGAAGTTCTGCAGTCTGTTGTCTGTAACTCTCTTGTGGTCTGTATATCACACTTTTTTTTTTTTTTTTTTTTTTTTTTGCCATACTTCTACATTTTCCTTACAGTTACTTGGCTATATATGCCTAAAAGGGATTTTTTTTTTTGTGATCTTTGCAGATATATTTATGTTCAAGGTGAGGGGACAAGCCCCTTTTAATATTGCCATACCTACAGCTTTCTTTGCTAAAAATGCTGCTCGAGTGGTTTTGTTTAGTGAAAAGGAAGTGCCTGGGAAATCACTGCCCTCCAGCCTAACCTTGGGGCAACCCTTGGTCAGTGCCCTTACAGATTTTGGATTATGGAATCCCAGCTCTCTTTCTTGTGAGGAGGTTGTGGAGGGCAACTCTGAGGTAAACTTATACTCCAGAGCTATCTTGTAGTATCAGGCTCTATCTACTCTCTACTGGGATTCGAGATCATATCCTTTATGGGCTTCCTCCAGTTTCCCATTCTATTTCCCCCACTCCCTTTACAGGTTCCTTTGTGAGCACATCCTTAATAAATCACCTATACAGCAATCCCTATCTCAAGGTCTCTTTCCGGACAACCGTATCTAAGGCAGGTCCTGATGTGAAAAGCTATATCCTATTCATCCTTTTACTTCCCAGAGTTTCCAACAGAGTGTCCAGTATGTTGTAAACTTTAACTATTAGCAGAATAATAAAATGAGAAATGAATATATTAATAGTGACTTGTTTATTGGTATTTCAGAGAGAAGTCCAAGTAGCTACCTCAAAGAGTAGAAAAGGAAACTTTTGGCTACTAGCTACTGCCCTTTATCAAGTTTCCCACTAAAGCTATCAGCATTCCCTCCTTTATGATTATTCTGAGAATAAAGGGATAGTATCAGAAACATTGTTCATTCATGCAATAAATCTTTATTGTACATCTATTATTTATAATGATCTTTTAGAAGGAGTTTTTATTAAGATAGTTTTACTCTATTTTGTTGATGTAAATGAAACCAAAGTGTTGACAGTGAAATGATAATCAGTTAGGTTGAAGGGCACACATTAGATCACTCTCTTGAGAGTGATGCGATGTTTCCTCTTCAGTTAATGTTCACTCATCTGGTAGTGCTGAATTATGGAACTGGGATAATAATTTTATTACTGTTTAATATTTCAAATATTTATATTCTCAGAAAAGTGAGTCTTAATACAAAAGCTCAATTGAAAATATAAACCAAAAATAGTTTAAGTGACTCAAGTAGAGGTTTAAGGCTTTATTTAACTGATGAGTATCAAGGAACACTTGAAGACCAAGTAACTGCTCAAGTGGAAACAGAATTGCTTTTATAGGGATTGAGGAAGAGAAAGGTATTGTGACAGAATGCAGGTCTTTACTGCAAAACTCAAGACAGGAATGGTTTTCTATGCCTCTTACTTATGGAACATTGGTGCAGTCCCCTTCTTACAACTGTCAGAATAGTTCTTTCCATACCTGTTTTTGCAAGTGTTGCAGTTTGTCGAAATTTAGGAGAGGAGGAAGTGGTAAAGAAAGGGGAAAAGGTGAAAGAGAAGGGAAAAAAGGTAAAAGAGTTAAGGCTCAAGGCAAGGGAAACTGGGGTCCTTTTAAGTCCTTTGTACACAAACAATGCAATTGTTGAAAAATTTCAGTAGTTATTCACCTTCACCAATATGGAAACACTGGCTAATGCTCTAAGAAACTGGTTGTTATAAAACCCAATGAAAATCTGAAAGTAGAGGCTATGAGTCGGTGACTCCATAACTTTATAATATAAAAGACAGATACCTTGTCACTCTCTTCCATTTTTCTTATTCCATTCCATTTTGTCATTTTGTATTTCTATTTCTTTTTTTTTTTTTTTTAAAGAATTTATTTATTTATTTGTCAGAGAGAGAGTGAGAGAGAGATCACAAGTAGGCAGAGAGGCAGGCAGAGGCAGAGGGAGAAGCAGGCTCCCTGCCGATCAAGGAGCCCGATGTGGGACTCGATCCCAGGACCCTGGGATCATGACCTGAGCCGAAGGCAGCCGCTTAACCAACTGAGCCACCCAGGCGTCCCTGTATTTCTATTTCTATTTGTATTTTGTATTTCTATAGTTTAGGTTTAGGTTTGCATTTTCTGATTTGTCATGTGATAGCAAAAATTTGGGTTATGTAATTACTTCCAGATACCTAATCATGTTAGCCTGTGATTTATCCTGAGAGTTAACCAAATCTGTTGACCATGTCTATTTTAATTCAACTTCACTGTAAGATTGTGTTGAGAAATAATCTAATGACAAAAGCTCATCTAAATCCTGAAAATATATTTTAATAGTATCAATCCTGAGATTTTTGCATTATTAGTTTTTCCTTTCATCTTTTGAATGGAACCAGAATCTGCAGCAAAGTAAGATTTGGTATCTTTACTGCACTCAGCAAACTGTAGTAAGGTTTAATTTTGACTATTTGTGCACTTTAGCTAACATTTAAATGGATCTATTTTGGAATCACTGTAAATAGGAAATAAAAACAGAACACAAGTGCAAAATGTAAAGATGTTATAAAACCATCTCTTTCAAAATGGTAAATAATGTAAATAAAAAAGATTAATAACTGAGTGCTATCCATTTTTGCATTAAATATCAGTTTGAATATATAAAAAGTTCTTAAATAATACATCAAAGAATACATTTTAGACTACATATATAGTATTTAAATGTTAATATGATTCTGAACTAACCATAACATTTTAATGGCTCACATTAAGCATTGTAGTCTGAGAACACCAAGAGAAAAGTAAAAAAAAATATATATATATATAAAATAAAAAATGGTTTAATAATCTTATCCTCTTATGCATTTTGCAACAGTCTTCAGTAGTTTATTTATTGGCAATATTACTTTTAAATATAAGGTAGTTAAGATACCTAAAATATTGCTTCTTACTTAGACTTTCAGGGCCCAAGTGCTTTCTCAAGTTCCATATTTTCCAAAATTTGTGCTTCATTCTGCTAACCTTTAGAATGATATTTCAGAGATCCTGAAAGCCATAGAAACAGAACATAGTTGATTATATGAATGACTTATTGGCATCAAAGTCCATCCATCAAAGTCCAAAACTTGAAGAACAGAAAAATTCTGGTATCTTCAACAAAGCTTAGTAACTGTTTTATTTTTTTTTTTCTATCTCAGTTGAAAACTGACTCTATACTTAGAAAATGTTCTAAGATTCTTATTCTTACACAAAAACCATGACTAGATCTGGTACTATTATTTTTATTTATTTATCTAGTAATTTTATTATAAGAATTACTCAAACCATTGTTTGATATCACTTGAGAATAGTAGTTCTAGTAAGTATTTATTTATTTATTTATTTTTGCTTTTTCAGTTCTCTGTTTTGATGATTTTTACACATAGTTTAGGACAGGAGAACTGGCTAAAGACATGGCTAGCCTCCAGAAAAGAAAGGAGAGTTATTAGAAAGTTAATTTTGGTGTCTTGGGGATGTGTACTGGACTTAAAAATTACTGGCTTTACTATCAAATGTAGGTTTTCAGTTTCATAAACTCAAACACATTAATATTTAATACTCTCTTTGAGATGTATTTTTGGTATACTGCATTTCACCCTTTCTTCTTTCTGAACTCAACTATGGAATAAGGAACATTTTTGCTGTTGCTTTACATGTGCATTTTAGATCGGTATTAAATTTGGCTCCCAGCCTCCCACCTTCTTTGTTTTATTTCTCCAATATATCACTTGAAAAGTTAAAAAAAAAATAAGTACAAGGAGATTGCAAACATAAATAAATAACACCTGTCAGTAAGTGCAATTATTTTCAGGAACACACATCAGAAGTGATACTTCTTTAGATTGGCTATATCATTTTGCTTCTATATTTTCATTTAAAAATTATAAATTGGTGCTAGAATGGGTGATTCTATGCTAAGAGAACTTTGAATCTTACTTTTTAGACTATTTAAAGAAGAGATAAAATTTGCAGTCATTTCAGCTCTGCTCAAGGCAAAGACAGTGATAGAATGTGACCAAAACAGAGGATCGGGACCAGGGTCTGATTTCTACCAATGAGGCTACATTAGGAAAAACTATTATCATGTTCTTTTCTGTGTTCTCTGTTAGTCAGATAGTGACATGTTATAGGCTTAAAAGCATCATGTAGCATCCCAGTCACTGCTATATTGTGGGGTAAGGATGAAAATAAAGCATCCCTAAGGATCATGGACATAGGTTTTCTAGAAGAACTAGATATATTGGATTCTTTAAATAGTTAATAAATATTCAGAGTGTTTCAATTAATTCTAAAAGTATTTTAGAATTGGAATAGACAGGGATGCCAAGAAAGATTATTTCAAAAGCCTGTAATTTTCTTTGCAGAACCACATGCCTTACTCCATGTAATATTTTTTAGCACTTTTGAAATAAATTTGTCAGTGTGGCAGGCAAAAATGGGGCAAGCAAATTCTAGTAATAATTACTCTCAAGACAAATAAAACAAACTCCAAACATTTGTTCATTTTCCCATTATAAAGTCATTTTTCTCACCCCAGTAGATGTCAAATACCTGACCAATTGGAGGTAGAAAATTATGCCTCTGGTAACCAGAAATCATCTGACTCCCAGAAATGAGATATTTTAGCATTCCCATTAGGGCTTTCATGTTGGCTTATTAAGACTAAATGGGCAGCTGAACAAGGTTACCTGTCGCTGATAGGAAGGGAAATAAAGTTAATGATAAGACAAGCTGGCTGACTATATTCTTTAACCTTCCTCTTAAACTCCATCCCCAAATCTCTACCTGAGGACTTAACACCATGGGGAGATTGATCAGTTCATTTTGTTAAGAATCTTGGCTGATTTATATTTTGACTTGAAAATTTGACTCAGGAAAGCATTTAGTAATCGTATGGGGTAATTTTTCAATGGATTAAGATGGCAGAGGAGTAGGAGGACACTGAGCTTGTCTTGTCCCTGGAGCACAGCTAGATAGTTATTAAATTATTCCGAACACCCAAGAAGTCAGATGTCTGAGAGAACAAAATCTGCAAGTCTTCAAGTAGAAAAGTGACCACTTTTTGCAAGGTAGGAAGTGCAAAAGTTCACCTTGGGGAGACAGCTGTGGATGCTGTGGCCGGGGGTAGGGGGTGGGGGTGGGGAGTGGAGGCCGCTTACGGAGGCTACCACAAAGTATTAGAAGCGGTGGAGCACAAAATTTGAACTTTGACGTTCGCTGCCATTGGGGAAGTGCCTGGATTAAAGGTGCTCAGGTGGCAAAGAGGGCAGAATCCCAGGAGTGACAGGATAGTCCGAGGATCCCCTGGGTTGCAGGAAGAATGGTGGCACCAAAGTGCTACGAGGTTGCCAGGCATGGGAGCTGGGAAGCCGGCAGAGAGCAGCAGGTCTTGGTGATGGCTTTCTGCTGTAAACTGCAGACTGCCTTGTGGTCATGCAACCAATTTCCTGGGACCCTCTGGCAACTGTGCCGTGACCCTCCCGTGGAGGAACAGTGTGGGTCCGTGCTGCAGGAATCCCTGAAATTTGGCGTTTTGAAACTTGGTCCCGCACCTGAGATAAAAAGGCTTAGACATGGGCAGGGTGAACATGGGGTTTGATGGAAACCAGGGAAACAAATCCGATAATTGATTGCTTTTCTGTGAGGGCTCACTGAAGAGTAGGGGGTACAAACTTTCAGATCCAAGGCTAGAGAGCAGAGCACAGTCATTATCATACCACCCATCAGTACTGAAAGCCTTCAAGGAGGAAAACAGCGCCACCTAGTGGAGGCCAGAACCGTATACACCAAGCCCTGCCCTACAGCACCCTGGAAAAGCATTTCCACTGAAACCAGTCAGCCTGAGAATCAGCCCAGCAGGCCCCTCCTCAAGAAGACCAGGACAAATAACAAGCTCATATCAAGTTTATTGATCACAGAGTGTTGCAAAGCTTCAGCTCTAGGGGAAATAGGATCATGCTTCCTTTTTACTTACTATTTTTTAATTTTAATTTTTATTATTTTTTCATTTATCTACTTATATTTTCCAATTTCTTTTGTTAATTTTTATGATTATTTTAAAATTTATATATATATTTTTCATATATATTTTTATTTTTGTCTACTTTTATTTTATTTTATTTTATTTTTAAATTTTGGGATCTAGATCCTTTTAACAAATAGACCAAAACACACTCAGGATCTATTGTTTTTTCTGTTTTGTTTTTGTTTTTCTTTTTCTTGTTTTGTGTTTTTTTGTTTTTGTTTTTTCTTTGCTTTCTTCTTGTTTCTTTTCTTTCTTTCTTTCTTCTTCTTCTTCTTTTTTATTTTTTTACATTTTTTTTGTTTGTTTTTGTTGTTGTTCTTTTTTCACTTTCTTCTATTCTTTTCTGGACAAAATGATGAAATGGTGGAATTCACCCCGAAAGAAAGAACAAGAGGTAGAACTCACGGCCAGAGATTTAATCAATACAGACATAAGTAAGATGTCTGAACTAGAATTTAAAACGATTATAAGGATACTGGTTGGGCTTGAAAAAGGCATAGGAGACACTAGAGAATCCCTTACTACAGAGATAAAAGAACTAAAATCTAGTCAGGCTGAAATTAAAAAATGCTACAACCAAGATGCAAACATAAATGGAAGCCATAAAAATGAGGATGGATGATGCAGAGGAGCAAATCAGTGATATAGAAGATAAAATTATGGAAAATAATGAAGCTGAAAAGAAGAGGAAAAGAAAGGTAATGGACCCTGAAGGTAGAATTAGAGAATTCAGCAACTTAGTAAAATGTAATACCATTCATGTCAGAGGAGTCCTGGAAGATGAAGAGAGAGAGAAAGGGGCAGAAGGTTCATTTGAACAAATTATAGCTGAAGATATCCCAAATCTGGGGAAGGACACAAACATCAAAATCCAAGAAACACAGAGAACTTCCATTAAATTGAAAAGAGCTGGCCATCACCAAAGCATATCATAGTCAAATTCACAAAATACACAGATGAGGAAAGAATCCTGAAAGCAGCAAGGGAAAAAAAAAAAGTCCTTATCTTACAAGAAAAGACAGATCAGGTTTGCAGTGAGCCTGTCCACAGAGATGGGGCAGGCCAGAAGGGAGTGGAAGGAAATATTCAACGTGCTGAATGGGAAAAACATGCAGCCAGGAATTCCTTATCCAGCAAGGATGTCATTCTGAATAGAAGAGATTAAGAGTTTTCCAGACAAACAAAAACTAAAGGAGTCCATGAACACTACACCAGGCCTAAAAGAAATTAAAAGGGGGAATTTTTGAGTGGGGAAAAAAAAGCAAGCCAAGACTAGTAAGGACCATCCAAGACTAGTAAGGACCAGAGAATGTCATCAGAAACACCAACTCTACAGGTAACACAATGGCGCTAAATTCATATCCCTCAATAATTGCACTGAATGTAAATGGACTAAATGTACCAATCAAAAGAAGTAGAGTATCAAATGGATAAAAACACAAGATTCATGTATATGCTGCCTACAAGAGGCTCATTTTAGACCTAAAGACACCTGCAGATTGAAAGTGAGGGGATGGAGAACCATCTATTATGCTAATGGACATCAAGAAAAAGCCAGAGTAGCCATAATTAGACAAACTAGATTTTAAAATAGGACTCTAACAAGAGATGAAGAAGGGTGTTATATCATAATTAAGAAGTCAATCCATCAAGAAGATCTAACAATTGTAAATATTTAAGCCCCCAACATGGGAGCACCCACATATATAAATCAATCAATAACAAACATACATAAAGAAACTCATTGATGACAATATCATAATAATAGGGGACTTTAACACCCCACTTACAGCAGTGGACAGATCATTTAAACAGAAAATCAACAAGGAAACAATGGCTTTGAATGACACACTGGACCAGATGAACTTAACAGATATATTCAGAATGTTTCATCCTAAAGCAGCAAAATACACATTCTTTTCAAGTGCACGTGGAATTCTCCAGAAAAGATCACACACTGGGTCACAAATCAGTCTTTAACAAGTGTAAAAATGGAGATGACACCATGAATATTTTCAGACCACAACGCTGTGAAACTGGAAGTCAATCACAAGAAAAAATTTGAAAAGACATTAAATACACGGAGGTTAAAAAACATCCTACTAAAGAATAAGTGGGTTAACCAGGAAATTAAAGAGGAATTTTAAAAATGAAAATGAAAGGCAGACAGCCCAAAACTTTTGGGATGCAGCAAAAGCAGACCTAAAAGGGAAATATATTGCAGGCCTACCTCAAGAAGCAAGAAAAGTCTCAAATACATAACTTAACCTTACACCTAAAGGAGTTAGAGAAGGAACAGCAAATAAAGCCTAAAGCCAGCAGAAGGGAAATAATAAAGATTAGAGCAACAATAAATGATATAGAAACAAACAAACAAAAAACCTCGTGGAACAGAGCAATGAAACTAAGAACTGGTTCTTTGAAAGAATTAATAAAATTGATAAACCCCTAGCCAGGCTTATCGAAAAGAAAAGAGAAAGGACTCAAATTAAAAAATCACAAATGGTAGAGGAGAGTTCATGACCAACACCACAGAAATACAAACAATTAGAATATTATGAAAAATTATATGCCAACAAACTGGGCAATCTGGAAGAAATGGACAAATTCCTAGGAACTTACAAACTACCAAAACTGAAACAGGAAGAAATAGAAAATTTGAATAGACCCATAACCAGTGAAGAAATGGGATCAGTATTCAAAACTTTCCCAACAAACAAAAGTCCTGGACCAGATGGCCTCCCAGGGCAGTTCTACCAGACATTTAAAGAAGAGTTAATAACTACTTTTCTCAAACTGTTCCAAAAAATAGAAATGGAAGGAAAACTTCCAAACTCGTTCTGTAAAGCCAGCATTACCTTGATTCCAAAACCAGACAAAGACCCCACTAAAAAGGAGAATTACAGGCCGATATTCCTGATGAACATGGAAGCAAAATTTCTTAATAGAGTACTAGCAAATTGAATTCAACAGTACATTAAAAGAATTACCACTATCAAGTGGGATTTATTCCTGGCTTCAGGGGTGGTTCAATATTCACAAATAAGTCAACATGATAAACCATATTGATAAAAGAAAGGTTAAGAACCGTATGATCCTCTCAATAGATGCACAAAAAGCATTTGACAAAATACAGCATTCTTTCCTGATAAAAAACCCTCTACAAAATAGGAATAGATGGAACATATCTCAACATCATAAAGGCCATCTATGACAGACCCACAGCTAATATCATCCTCAGTGGGGAAAAACAGAGCTTTTCCTCAATGGTCAGGAACAAAACAGGATGTCCACTCTCACCATTACTATTTAACATAGTACTGGAAGTCTTAGCTTCAGCCATCAGACAACAAAAAGAAATAAAAGGCATCCAAATCAGCAAGGAAGAAGTCAAACTTTAACTATTTGCAGAAGACATGATACTCTATGTAGAAAACCCAAAGGACTCCACCAAAAAATTTTCGAACTCACACATGAATTCAGCAAAGTTACAGGATATAAAATCACATACATAAATCTGTTGCTTTTCTACACACCAATAATCAAGCGCAGAAAAATAATCAAGGAATTGATCTTATTTGCAATTGCACCAAAAAGAATAAGATACCTAGGGAAAAGTCTAACTAAAGGAGTAAAAGATACATACTCTGAAAACCATAGAACACTTATGAAGGATATTGGAGAGGACACAAAGAAATGGAAAATCATTCCATGCTCATGGATTGGAAGGTCAAACATTGTTATAATGTCTATATTACCCAAAGCAATCCACACATTTAATGCAATCCCTATCAAAACAACAGCAGCATTTTTCACAGAGCTAGACAAAAACAATCCTAAAATTTGTATGGAACCTCAAAAGGCCCCAAATAGCCAAATAATTCTGAAGAAGACAAGCAAAACTGGAGGCATCAGAATTCCAGATTTCAAGCTCGATTACAAAGCTGTTGTCATCAAGACAGTATGGTAGTGGCACAACAACAGACACATAGATCAATGGAACAGAATAAAGAACCCAGAAATGGACCCACAACTCTATGGTCAACTAATCTTCGACAAAGCGGGAAAGAATATCCAATGGGAAAAAGACAGTCTCTTTAACCAATGGTGTTGGGAAAACTGCACAGCCACATGCAGAAGAATGAAACTGGACCACTTTCTTACACCATACACAAAAATAAATTCAAAATGGATGAAAAACCTTAATGTGAGACAAGAATCCATCAAAATCCTAGAGGAGAACATAGGCAACAAGCTCTTTGACCTTGGCCCTAGCAACTTCTTACTAGACACGTCTTCAGAGGCAAGGGAAACAAAAGCAAAGATGAACTATTGGGACTTCCTCAAGATAACAATAGGTTCTGCACAGCTAAGGAAACAATCAACAAAACTAAAAGACAGCCTATGGAATGGGAGAAGGTATTTGCAAATGAAGTATCTGATGAAGGATTAGAATTCAAATCTACAAAGAACTTCTCAAACTCAACAACCAAATCAAAAAGTTAAAAATAGAACTACCCTATGATCCAGCAATTGTAGTACTAGGCATTTACCTAAAGGATACAAAAATACTTTTTTGAAGGGGCACCTGTATCTCAATGTTTATAACAGCATTATCAACAATAGCCAAACTGTGGTAAGCGCCCATATGTCCATCAACTGACAAATGGATAAAGAAGATGTGATATATATATATATATATATATATATATATATATACACACACACACACACACACACACAATGGAATATTACTCAGCCATCAAAAATAATGATTTGTAACAACATGGATGGAGCTGGAGTGTATTATGCTAAGTGAAATAAGTGAGAGAAAGACAAATACCATATGATCTCACTTGTATGTGGAATTTAAGAAAGAAAACAGATGAACATATGGGAAGGGGGGAAAGAATAAAAGGAGAGAGGGAAACAAGCCATAAGAGACTCTTAAAGATAGAGAATGATCTGAGGGTTGATGGAGGGTGCCGTGGGGTGGATGGGCTAGATGGCTGATGGGTAATAAGGAGGGCACTTGTTGCGATGAGGACTGGGTTTTGTATGTAAGTGATGAATCACTGAATTCTACTCCAGAACCTGATATTGCACTGTATGGTAACTACCTAAAATTTAAATTAAAAAAATAATAATATAAATAAATTGTATGGGGTAAGGAAGGTGGTGCAGGGAAGGATGTAAAATTCTGTCCTCCTTTATCCTCTTTTCAGTGCTTACCATTTCAAGCCAGCATTTTACATACCTCTATCCTGCAGAGAGTGGTTATGTGCATGAATGACAGATATGGAAGGGGATGGCTGATGGTTGGGACCTCACAGGCTATCAGGGGACTTTCTTTCTTTATTTTTTTTTTTTAATTGTGTTATGTTAGTCACCGTAAAATACATCATTAGTTTTTGATGCAGTGTTCTAAGATTCATTGCTTATGTACAATACCCAGTGCTCCATGCAATACATGCCCTCCTTAATACCCACCACCAGACTCACCCATCCCCCCACCCCCCTCCCCTCTAATACCCTCCATTTGTTTCTCATAGTCCACAGTCTCTCATGGTTCATTTCCCCCTCTGATTTCCCTCAATTCACTTTTCCTTTCCTTCTCCTCTAATGTCCTCCATGTTATTCCTTATGTTCCACAAGTAAGTGAAACCATATGATAATTGATTGACTTTCTCTGCTTGACTTATTTCACTCAGCATAATCTCCTCTAGTCCCATCCATGTTGATGCAGAAGTTTGGTTTTCATCCTTTCTGATGGCTGAGTAATATTCCATTGTATATATGGACCACATCTTCTATATCCATTCATCTGTTGAAAGGCATCTTGACTCTTTTCACAGTTTGGCTATTGTGGATATTGCTGCTATGAACATTGGGGTGCATATGACCCTTATTTTCACTACATCTGTATCTTTGGGGTAAGTACCCAGTAGTGCAATTGCAGGGTCATAGGGTAGCTCAATTTTTAATTTTTTGAGGAATCTCCACACTGTTTTCCAAAGTGGCTGCACCAACTTGCATTCCCACCAACAGTGTAAGAGGGTTTCCCCTTTCTCCACATCCTCTCCAACATTTGTTGTTTCCTGTCTTGTTAATCTTTGCCATTCTAACTGCTGTAAGGTGGTATCTCAATGTGGTTTTGATTTGATTTTTCCTGATGGCTAATATCAGGGGAATTTCTATATTTCACTCCCGGAGGATTGCTGCCTTAGCATGTCCTCTTTTCTCCTTTGAGAATTTAGAAACATTAGCAGGTGTGACCCCAAGCAAACAAATATCCTTGTCTCCTCATTTTCTTTTTTTCTTTCTTGAGAAACCTGCTTCCGTATAATATGCTCAGCAACTTCTTATCCCTTTACCCTGTATAAAAGATCAGAACCCGCTTTGGAAAAGATCTTATAATTTTAGTGAACTTGTGCCTCAAGCTTTATTCTTAATTGTGGAATGAATTATCCTATCAAAGACATTTCAATCTCTACCTAGCAGAAAGGAAAATGTTCTTTAATGGAAATTTAGGAATCACAGCATGTAGCCACTAGCTCTGCTGTTTTGCTCTTGGCCACTTTGCTCTGTAGGGTTTTCTCTCTAATTTGCTGAAAAGGCTAAGGAATGAATGCAGCACAAAATTTGCATGAGTGTATGGTCTGCATATTATGCTTGATTTAACTATGGTCAAACTAGTTACTTCAGACTAATGTTTCCATTGATAATTTTTTTGTATGGAGGGCTCCAGTTGACTCTAGCATGACTTACATACCATGGTGTAATTTATCAACAATTCTCTGGTGTACCATTCTTAGAGGGTGGGAGTTACAGGAGATTTAGAAGAAATATTAAGATTTAGTGACATAGATCATAGCCACAAAAATTTCTAGCATTTGTTGGAAAGATAAAACTAATACACGTGAAAACAAGTCCATGAACCATTATATAAAAAATATGTTTTAAGTCAATAGGAGGTGAAGTCATTATGGGCTGCCATATGTAGGGAGATATTCAGAGAAAGGATTGGTGGTCTATGAAGAAAGCATAAATGGTTGGGAGTATTTAGATTGGAGAGGGTGAGCTTGGGGGCATCCCAGGTAAGGAGAACAAAGGTATCATGGGAAGGCCGGTACAGAGGAAGCAGAGAGATAGAAGACTGCATAGGCAGGAATAGGGCAGATTATGGATATATTAGAAACACAGGAATTTAGCTATGTTGTGAGAGAGCACAGGGAATCAGTAAATTTCTTTGTAGAATGAAAGGATAGTGAAATAAAATGGCAAAGACATATCTGTGAGCTCTTATTGTATGACTTTTACCAAGTTACAAAACCGTTTTCATCCTCACTTTCCTCAAATACAAAATCAGGACATAGGGTTATGTGATTTTAAGAATCAGTGAGAAATATGGGAAATAATAGTAACAATAGCAATAAGATGTCTATTATTAGTATTTTATGGTTTTGATTTAAGCAAATTGAGATAACTGGTTTCTGTGACTATCCCTTTAAGAGAGGTGGAAGTTATTTCCTTTGCTTTTGAATTTGGGCAGGTTCTGTGACTACTTTGAGTAGTAGAATATTGCAGAAATTATGATAGGACAAATTATACACCTAGATTTTATTCCACTCCTTGTTTCTTTGAATGCATATTCTTGGTATACTATTTCTAAGAACCCAGTCACCATGATTTGAAAAGCCTGAGTTATGTGGAGAGCCCACTTGTAGATACTGCAATTTACAGTCAGCTTTACTCCCAGTTGACAGCTACCAATAACTTGCAGTCATGTTGAAAGAGCCATCTTGGCCATCAAGCCTTCTTTAAGCTTCAGATTATTTCATTCCCAGCCCCTGTCCAGCAAACACATATGTGGTCCCATGCAAGGGCCGCCCAGCTGAGACCAATGAACTCACAGACTCTTGAAGAAAAATAATCTGTTTTTAAGATCAATGTTTGAACAAGTTTTGGGATGCCTGGGTCGCTGGGTTGATTAAGCATCCAATTCTTCTTTTCAGCTCAGGTCATGATCTCGGGGTCATGAGATCAAGCCCTGCTTCAGTGTCTGCACTCACCATGGAGTCTGCTTGAGATGCTCTCCCTCTCCATTTGCCCCTGACCCTGCGCTTTTTTTTTTCTCTCTCTCTCTGATTAAAAAAAAATGTTTAAACAAATTTCGAGATGGCTTGTTATATAGCAATTGATAACTGGAACACTGATTTTCTTTTTTTAAAATAAGGATAATATTAAAGGGGTGTTTATATTATAAGATATTTGTTGTGAGTGTTACATATGAAGGGAAGGATTCCAGGTGTGGAGGAGATGAAGTCCTTTATTAGGGAATCAGTGTTGAAAATGAAGAGTATTTCTTTTATTACCCATTCATTCATTTACTCAATAAATATTTATTGAGCAACAGTATTCATTGTACCAGGTTTGTGAATATTATTTATTATTTGACTATGGAATCCCCCAAAATAAGAGAATAATACTGTATTATAAATTTTATTTAAAAATTTTTTTTGGAGATTTTATTTTTAAGTAATCTCTATACCCAGCATGGGTATATATACCCAGTATGGGGCTTGAACTCACAACCCTGAGATCAAGTCACATGCTCCACCAACTGAGCCACCCAGATGCCCCCCTTTTTTTTTCAGTAAATTTTAAAACTTCATATTTTTCTGTTATGTCAACATCCCTACAAAGAGGCTGTGAGCACCCCACCCAGATGACTATGTGCAACAGTGTGATAAGTCTGGTCCCTGCCACAAATTCCCTTTCTTGCTATCCCCTGACCATGACTGCCAGTGAGAACTCAATAATGAAATCCCCCATGCCTTTTGTCTATATACTCCACCCTGACGCTTGTTCACTGGTCCTCACTCTCCTTTGGGTCCCCTGCTTGGTTGAGCCTGTTCCCTTGGGACTCCTATATGGTGTCCTATGCGGTGTGCTGCGCTCTTCTCTAGGACCTGTGAATCCTTCAATTTCATATGCCTCTCAAAATGTAATTTCTGTTGACATGTTGGAGTGATTATTAAAGACCTCACAAGGGGTACTTACAGATCCCTGTGTTCAAAGCATTTAAATCTTATAGTATTGGTCAGGACACTAAAACTGGGTTGCTTATGAAACATATAAGGGATATTGGAAAACTCAACACCTCTAGCCTTCTACATCTCCTACAAGAGAAAAAGCAAGGAAGATTAAAATATACACACAGTCACACAGTGGAGTCAGGGGCAAGTGACATGATAACTTAAGTTCACTTTTGAATCACAATGCCTAGATTCAATCCAGATGCCACCGATAGCCATATGCAATCTCAAGTAAGTCACTCATATAAAATGGAGATGGACAAATTACAACATCTACTGTTAATAAGTATTAATGAAGTAAATCTATATAAAGAATTGTGTCACCCATCTGTTGCACTGTTTGAGTACTTACCTACCAACTTTAAATGCTGTTTCAGTTCCCAGATTTCCAAGAATATATCTCCTATGTTCAGCATAATGTATTCAGTGATTTTTCTGTTTGGTTATCAGTGTTTCCTTTATTGCTTTTGTTTCTCATAAAGAAAGCTCTTCCAGAAAAACATATCTTTATTAGTAGAAATGTTAATGTAAATGCTTTGATCTTTGTTGTATATTTTACTTCTCTTGGCTATGACTCTGACTTTTTACAAACTGCTCTGATTATCATCATAGTCTTACCACCTTTTTGTTTTCTTTTATTGTTTGATCCCATCTCTTGTTTTTATGTTCAGTCTCCTCACATTTTCCAAAGAGGAAATCCTTGCCTGTAGGTAAAGTTCCTCCTCCTCACAAATCGCTGATTTGGTTGGTTTAATATTTAATGCTCATACTTACATAGACTTCTAAAAGAGGTAATAATAGGAAGTGTTTACATCATAAAAATGTAAGCACATATATGACTTTTTGGAGATTTAATTGATACCCTTGTAAGCACTTGAAAATCTTAAAAATGATGTCATTACTATGTATACTAATTGACTTTTGGGGGATAATTTAGAATATGTTCTTTATTGTCTTTTTTTCTGTGTATCAAATTGCTAAACAGATGATACTTCTAGAGTCATACCCAACACATTGTCAAATACTTCTCTCTGAAATATTAAGCACCGCTAAATTTATATTTAATTTGAGACAATTTCAAAAGCATTCAGGAAAACACAGAATTGTGATAACATGGAGAAAATTATCCAAATGAAAGCAAATGTAGTAATTAGCTTATTTAAAACTCACTGTGGGAACACTGCTATTCAGACCTACAACACTAGGTGGCAAGATAAGTACAGATTGATAGAAACACTTGACTAGGAGATTCAAATTGTTTTCTTAATGTTTCAGGGAAGATAGGCATTATTAAAAGAATAGAATACTGTAGTGCTCCACTTTCAAATACCAGTAGTCTGTGGAAGCTTACTTCTTTTTGCCATTATTGAAAAAGAGCATGGGAAGGCAGGGCCCAAAGGGTATACATTTATCTAATAGTCAAAGTTCTGTCAATTGTAGTAATAAACCTCACATCTAATACAAACCCACAAAATCTTGTGCCTTGCATTTTTCAAAGATATTCACATATATTATCTCATAGTCACAAATAATCCAGGATACATGTGCTCTTTTGAGTCAGTATTTGTTGTATATTTTGGGTAAATACCTACTAGTATAATTGCTGGGTCATAGGATAGTTCTATTTTAACTTTTTGAGGAACCTCAAAAATACTGTTTCCCAGAGTGGCTGTACCAGGTTGCATTCCCAGCAACAGTGTAAGAGGGTTCCCCTTTCCCTGCATCCTCACCAACGTCCATTGTTTCCTGTGTTGTTAATTTTAGCCTTTCTGATAGGGGTGAGGTAGTACCTCATTGTCATTTTGATTTGCATTACCGTGATGATTAGTAATGTTGAGCATCTTTTCATGTTCCTGTTAGCCATCTGGAAGCCTTCTTTGGAGAAATGTCTGTTCATGTGTTCTGCCCATTTCTTAACTGGATTATCAGTCTTTTGGGTGTTGAGTTGGTAAGTTTTTTATAGATTTGGATTCTAACCCTTTATCAGATACGTCATTTGCAAATACCTTCTCCCAT
>CM052901.1:77392471-77411343 GCA_028534135.1 Potos flavus
AGTTCATCTTTGCTTTTGTTTCCCTTGCCTCTGAAGACGTGTCTAGTAAGAAGTTGCTAGGGCCAAGGTCAAAGAGCTTGTTGCCTGTGTTCTCCTCTAGGATTTTGATGGATTCTTGTCTCACATTAAGGTTTTTCATCCATTTTGAATTTATTTTTGTGTATGGTGTAAGAAAATGGTCCAGTTTCGTTCACTGCCTGTGGCTGTGCAGTTTTCCCAACACCATTGGTTGAAGAGACTATCTTTTTCCCATTGGATATTTTTTCCCGATTTGTCGAAGATTAGTTGACCATAGAGTTGTGGGTCCATTTCTGGGTTCTCTGTTCTGTTCCACTGATCTATGTGTCTGTTTTTGTGCCACTACCATACTGTCTTGATGACAACAGCTTTGTAATCGAGCTTGAAATCTGGAATTCTGATGCCTCCAGTTTTGCTTGTCTTCTTCAGAATTATTTGGCTATTTGGGGTCTTTTGAGGTTCCATACAAATTTTAGGATTTGTTTTTTTCTAGCTGTGTGAAAAATGCTGCTATTATTTTGATAGGGATTGCATTAAACGTGTAGATTGCCTTGGGTAGTATAGACATTGTAACAATGTTTGACCTTCCAGTCCATGAGCATGGAATATTTTTCCATTTCTTTGTGTCCTCTTCAGTTTCTTTTATAAGTGTTCTATACTTTTCAGAGTACAGATATTTTATGTCTTTGGTTAGGTCTATTTCTAGGTATCTTACTGTTTTTGGCATAGTTGTAAAGGGGATTGATTCCTTGATTTCTCTTCCTGCTGCTTCATTAGTGATGTATAGAAATGCAACAGATTTCTGTACGTTGATTTTGTATCCTGTGACTTTTCTGAATTTGTGTATCAATTCTAGTAGTTTTTGGTGGAGTCTTTTGGGTTTTCGACATAGAGTATCATGTCATCTGAGAATAGTGAGTTTGAATTCTTCCTTGCTCATTTGGATGACTTCTTTCTTTTTTCTTTCTTTCTTTCTTTCTTTCTTTCTTTCTTTCTTTCTTTCTTTCTTTCTTTCTTTCTTTCTCTCTCTGTCTCTCTCTCTCTTCCTTCCTTCCTTCCTTCCTTCCTTCCTTCCTTCCTTCCTTCCTTCCTTCCTTCTTTCCTTCCTTCCTTCCTTCCTTTCTTTTTTTTTTCTTCTTCTATGGCTAGGACTTCCAGTACTATGGTAAATAGCAATGGTTTGAGTGGACCTCCCTGTCGTGTTCCTGAGTGTAGAGGAAAAGCTCTCAGTTTTTCCCCACTGAGGATGATATTAGCTGTGAGTCTTTCATAGATGGCCTTTATGATGTTGAGATATATTCCCTCTATCCCTACTTTGTTGAGGGTTTTTATCAGGAATAGATGCTGTATTTTGTCAAATGCTTTTTCTGCATCTATTGAGAGAATCATATGGTTCTTATTCTTTCTTTTATTAATGTGGTATATCGCGTTGATTTATTTGTGAATATTGAACAACCTTGCAGCCCAGGAATAAATCCCACTTGATTGTAGTGAATAATTTTTTTAATGTACTGTTGGATTTGATTTGCTAGTATCTTGTTGAAAATTTCTGCGTCCATATTCATTGGAGATATTGGCCTATAATTCTCCTTTTTAGTGAGGTCTTTGGTTTTGCAATCAAGGATATGCTGGCCTTGTAGAATGAGTTTAGAAGTTTTCTTTCTTTCCTTTTCGGTTTTTTGAAACAATTTGAAAATAGGTATTAACTCTTCTTGAAATATCAGGTAGAATTCCCCTGCAAAGCCATCAGGCCCTGGACTTTTGTTTTTTGGGAGATTTTTGATTACTGTTTCAATTTCTTTGCTGATTATGGGTCTGTTCAAATTTTCTCTTTCTTTCTGTTTCAATTTTGGTAGTTTGCATCTTTCCAGATACAATGGATACAAATCTAGATACAAATTTCATAAAATTTGTCCATTTCTTCCAGAATGCCCAGTTGGCATATAATTTTTCATAATATTCTCTTATGATTATTTGCACTTCTGTGGTGTTGGCTATGATACATCCTCTTTCATTTGTGATTTTGTTTTTATTTGGGTCCTTTCTCTTTTCTTTTTGATAAGCCTGGCTAGGGGTTTATCAATTTTATTAATTCTTTCAAAGAACCAGCTTTTAGTTACATTGATCTGTTCTACTGTTTTTTTTGTTTGTTTCTATATCATTTATTTCTGCTCTAATCTTCATTAGTTCCCCTCTTCTGCTGGCTATAGGCTTTATTTGCTGTTCCTTTTCTAACTCCTTTAGGTGTAAGGGTAGGTTTGTATATTTGAGCCTTTTCTTGCTTATTGTAGGTCTGTATTGCTATATACTTAACTCTAGGATTGCCTTTGTTGTATCCCAAAGGTTTGGACTGTTATGTTTTCTTTTTCATTTGCTTCCATGTACTCTTTAATTTCTTTTCTAATTTCCTGGTTAACACATTCATTCTTACAGAGGCTGTTCTTTACCTTCCATCTGTTTGTGGTCTTTCCAATTTTTTTTCTTGTGGTTGACTTCTAGTTTCATAGTGTTGTGGTCTGAAAAGATGCATGGTATGATTTCAGTCTTTTTGTATTTGTGTAGGGCTGATTTGTGACCCAGTATGTGATATGGGAATGTTCCATGCACACTTAAAAAGAACGTGTATTCTGCTGCTTTAGGATGAAAAGTTCTGAATATACCTGTTAAGTCCATCTGGTCCACTGTGTCATTCAAAGCCATTGTTTTCTTGTTGACTTTCTGCTTAGATGATCTGTCCATTGCTATAAGTGGGGTTTTAATTTCCCTACTATTATTGTATTGTTATCAGTGAGTTTCTTTATGTTTATTATTAATTGATTTAGATATTTGGGTGCTCCCAAGTTGGGGGCATAGATATTTATAATTATTAGATCTCCTTGTTGGATAAACCCCTTAGTTATGATATAATGCCCTTCATCGTCTCTTGTCACAGCCTTTGGTTTAAAATCTACTTTGTCTGATATAACAATGATGACTCTGGCTTTCTTTTGACATCCATTAGCATGATAGATGGTTCTCCATCCCCTCGCTTTCAATCTACAGTGTCTTTAGGTCTAAAATGAATGTCTTGTAGGCAGCATATAGATTGATCTTTTTTTTAATGCATTCTTTTTTTTTAATTTTTTTATTTTTAAAGATTTTATTTATTTATTTGACAGAGAGGAGAGAGATCACAAGTAGGCAGAGAGGCAGGCAGAGAGAGAAGGGGAAGCAGGCTCCCCGCTGAGCAGAAAGCCCGATGCGGGGCTCGATCCCAGGACCCTGAGATCATGACCTGAGCCGAAGGCAGAGGCTTTAACCCACTGAGCCATCCAGGCACCCCTTTTTTAATGCATTCTGATATCCTATGTCTTTTGATTGGAGCATGTAGTCCATTTATATTCCGAGTGATTATTGAAAGATATGAATTTTGTGCCATTGTGTTACTTGTAGAGTTGGTGTTTCCATGATGTTTTCTGTCCCTTTCTAGTCTTTGTTGCTTTTAGTCTTTTTCTCCCCACTCAAAGAGGCCTTTTAATATTTATTGCAAGACTTGTTTAGTCATGGACTCCTTTAGTTTTTGCTTGTCTGGGAAACTCTTTATCTCTCCTTCTATTCTGAATGACAGCCTTGCTAGATAAAGGATTCTTGGTTGTGTATTTTTCCCATTCAGCACATTGACTATTTCCTTCCAGTAACTTCTGGCCTGCCAAGTCTTTGTGAACAAATATGCTGCATACCTGATTTGTTTTTCCTTGTAGGTTGGGGACCTTTTTTTTTTCCCTTGCTGCTTTCAGGATTCTTTCCTTGTCTGTGTATTTGTGAACTTGTCTATAATATACCTTGGCGATGGTCAGCTTTTCTTGAATTTAATGGGAGTTCTCTGTGCTTCTTAGATTTTGTTGTCTTTGTCCTTCCCCGGATTAGGGAAGCTTTCAGCTGTAATTTGCTCAAGTAAAACTTCTGCCCCTTTATCTCTCTCTTCATCTTCTGGGACTCCTATGATATGAATGTTATTATGTTTTAATAAATTGCTGAGTTCTCTAAGTCTACTTTTGTGATCCATTACCTTTCTTTACCTCTTCTTTTCAGCTTCATTATTTTCCATAATTTTATCTTCTATAACAATGATTATTTCCTTTACTTCATCCATACTCATTGTTATGGCATTCATTCAGGTCACATCTCAGTTATAGCATTTTTAATTTTGACCTGACTAGATTTTAGTTAAGTTTTTTTTAAAATATCTGTAGTAAGGGATTCTCTGGTGTCTTCTATGCTTTTTTCAAGCCCAACCCTTATAATTGTTGTTTCAAATTATATTTCAGACATCTTACTTATGTCTGTATTGGTTAAATCCCTGGTCTTTAGTCTACTTCCTATTTTTTCTTTTAGGTTGAATTCCTCCATTTTGTCATTTTTCCAGAAAAAAAAAAGAAAAGAAAAGTAGATCTTGAGTGTGTTTTGATCTGCTTGTTAAAAGAAGCTAGATCCAGAAATAAAATAAAATAAATAAAAAATGTAAAGATAAACATTTAAAAATTATAAATAATTTAAAAAGGACCTAAAAACATTAAAAATAAAAAAATATATAAAAATGAAAAGGGAGCTGGATCCTGTTTCCCCTAGAGCTGAAGCTTTGCAACACTCTATGATCAGTAGACTTGGTGCATCTGAGGGGTTTGTGCTGGTCTTCTGCGGAGAGGCCTGATGCACTGATTCTCAGGTGGACTTGCCCTAGTTGAGATGTGCTTGCAGGGTGCAGGGGGTTGAGGCTTGGTGTTAGCAGCTCTGGTCTCCACTAGGTTGTGCAGTTTTGCTCCCTGAAGACTTTCAGCATTGAGGGGTAGGGTGAAAATGTTGGTACCCCACTCTCTATTCCTGGACCTAAGAGTTCACACCCACCATTCTTCAAGAAGAGTAAACAATCACCGCTTTTGTGTCCCTGGCTCCCATCTGATCCCTGCCTTCACCCTGCCTGTGTCCAGGCTGTTTTATCAAGCTCCCCACTGGGTTTCAAAAGTCCAAATTTTAGAGGCTCCAGTGGCTCAGAGCCATGCTGATCCTCTGTGGAAGGGCCTTGCCACACTTTTGCTATTTGCCAGCCCATGCTAGGAAAGCAGCCACAAGACTGTAACATTTCAGAGTTTATAGCAAAGTGGAACAGAGAGTCAGCATCCAGGCTAGCTGCCCTCAATAGGAGTCCCCACTCCTATCCCTGGGAAGAGTGCAGCATGTTGGCACATTCCATTCTTCTTGGAACCTAGGATATCATCAGACCACATAGTCCACTCTTGGGTCTCCACCCTTGGTCCCCACCAGAACACCTTTAAGCCAGGCATGACCTGGTGGTGGTGGACTTCTAAAACTTAAGATTTTGTACTCTGCTGCTTATAATACCTTGTGCTAGTCTCCATAAACTGGGCTCCCTCCCCGTTGCCTTACCCCCACAGTTTTTATCTCCCTCAAATCACACCTCCTACCTTCCAGAAGGTGGTCACTTTTCTACTTGTAGACTTGCAGTTTTGTTCTCTCAGTCCTCAGATTTATTTCTTGGGTCTTCAGAGTGATTTGATAACTATCTGGCTGTGTTCAAGGGACAAAAGAAGATTAGGGTCACCCTATTCCTCTGCCATCTTAACGCCTCAATAATATTTTTATATATCATATATAATTCCATAGTTAAATTTTAATAATTCCATTCCACATACATAATATATGTAATTCCATAGTGTATCTATATTTTAATATTATATACAATTCTACAGTGCATATATTAAATATGTTTTATATTGTTACATAAAGTAATATATATAATGCATTATATAGATAGATAGATATTTAGGTATTTTTCTGTATATTTAATGTATTACTTTCAAGTGTGTCTTTGTGTATATACCATGCTATGGAATTTTATACACATATACACACACATACACACACACACATACATATTCCTCTTGTTTGTGTTTATGTGGGTTTTTGTGTACTCAGATGTTTTTCTATTTTTGGCTCTTGAAATAAATGATAGAGGCCTCTAAATAGTGCAGCTAAAGCACCAGTGTCTTTCCTATGCCAGACTGAAATGACCTCCCTTGTTCTGTTTGTTTTGTCCTACATCTGTCTTCTCTGCACCACCACTTTCTTATTTCTTGGGTTTTATTTACAGAAACATTTTAGTCTTATCCTCTACACTTTGCTTATATATTTGCTCAAATTTTCCTTTAAGTGAATTCTTTGTCTGTGATATTACTAAGTAGGCTTTATGTCCTTTTAACAATTTGCTCAAAATTGCTTTCTTTCTGCTTTTCCTACTAACCCTGGAATGCCTGAACTCAGTGCAGCTCAGCTACTTGCTACTTAAGCACTTCATATCTTTGTGCTACTTTCTGCTCTGGGTTGAGAAGGTCACTTTAATCTCCTGTTGACAGAAAATATAGTCTTTTCCTGATTTGAGTCCAAACTGAAAACAGATTCCTCTTTGAGTAGAAGCAAGGACACTTAGAAATATCTTGCATTACAGCATTAAATAGCTCCCCATTCTTAGGTTTTCCCTGCTAGATAAGAGTTTTTTTTCTATTTAACTTTTTTTTATCCCACTACTTATTGTATGAGCTATATATATAGAGAGAGGTTGACCAAATTCCACTGAAATCAGAGTAGAATTTAGAGACAATTTTTTGATTGTCTAATGTTATGCTAATTTCTATGTTATGCTAACATAACCTTAAATGATTGACTTGTCATATTATCTAAAGTCTTAGTTAGACTACAAAACAGCTGTTTAAATTCTTTTGCTGTCAGATGCTCTACCACTGAGCTATACCCCCTGTTTAAATTCTTTTGTACCTGATAAAATTTAAGTATCTTCTACTGTAGGATTTTTAAAGCATTTGAATTTAAGCCCTAAATTCTTTTTTATAAGTTTAAATTCAATTCAGTTAACAGATAGTATTTTTTTAGTTTCAGGGGTAGAATTTAATGATTCATCAGTTACATATAATACTCAGTGCTCATTACATCAATGCCCTCCTTAATGCCCATCACCCAACTACCCTATCCCCTCACCCATTCCCCTTCAGCAACCCTCAGTTTGTTTCCTATAGTTAAGAGTCTCTTATGGTTTACCTCCCTCTCTGATTTTATCTTACTTTATTTTTCCTTCCCTTACCCTATGTTGAGCTGTTTTGTTTCTTAAATTCCACATATGAGTGAAATTATATGGTATTTGTCTTTCTCTAAATGACTTATTTTGCTTAGCATAATACCCTCTACTTGTATCCACATCATTACAAATTGAATTTATACCATAATTTCTGATCATATTTCACAGGTCATTGATCGGTATTTCTAACTGATAAAGTAAGTCTATAATTCACTTATCACTACTAGTAAATGGGTGAAGTAGTTGTTCGACTATAACAGAATAGAAAGAATTTTCAGTGGTATCTTCAAGCTAGATGACATAAAGTCAATTCCTAGGAAACAAATTCCTTTTTGGTTATAGTGCATCAGTCACACTTCGCACCACAGATTTCATTAATTTAAAGAACCAGGACTTAGGGGCGCCTGGGTGGCTCAGTCATTAAGCGTCTGCCTTCGGCTCAGGTCAGGATCCCAGGGTCCTGGGATCGAGCCCCACATTGGGCTCCTGCTCAGTGGGAAAGCCTTCTTCTCCCTTTCCCACTCCCCGCCCCGACTTGTGTTCCCTCTCTCACTGTGTGTTCTCTCTGTCAAATAAATAAATAAAATCTTAAAAAAAAAAAAAAAAGAACCAGGACTTAGTGCATCTTAATAGTTGGCTTGGAGCCAAAAAGTCATTACATTTTTCTAGGGAACTTTATATGGTCCTATTGTGAGTCTTACTTCTTGAAAAAGAATGAATTATGTTAAAGAGAGAGCTAACAATTAACAAGAACTGTGGAATGGCTGAAGCCTAAGCTTCTGAATGGGGAAGTGATTATTTCATTTCATCAACTTAAGACACGAAAATGTGGTATATTCAGAGAGAAAGCTACAAAGTGTAATCAAGTTTGCAGATAGTTGAAGTTATGATTAGGATTACGAGTTTCTTTGGACACATTCTCGTTTTCCTCCTTTCACTATATATACGTATGTGTGTGTGTGTGTGTGCGTGTGTGTTTGTATTTTTTTTAAAACAGTAGAAGTCTTTATTTCAATGGTACCATGGAAATAAACACAAGAGTTTTGTTAAGGCAATTGAAACATTTTGACCAGTTGGCACTTTGGAAAGCCTATTCTTTTCAGGTATTGCTCTGATATGAGACAGGTGGATGGCGCCAAATTTGACAAAAATATAATAGTCATATCACTCAGGCACACTGGGATGGCATTTGAAACTTCTCTGAGTGCACACTGCTCCATATCTTCCAACAATATTATACACTGAATTTGAACTTTTTGTTCTGACCTTCAAAGTTATATTCTACTTGGTTGCTGATCCTAACAAATCTTTTACCCCTTCAAATTCTGTGACAGAATTTCTTTGACATTGATAAAAAAAAAAGCTGTCTTTGGAAAGCAATAGGGAGTCCAATTATTATCTGATTTTCACTGTTAGCTATTTTGAAACTTTATAATAATAAATATAAAGTAGTGGCTATGGTATAGTTAATAACTATTATATTAAGACACTATAATATATGCAAATATTTTAGTTTTTTTAATCCTACATACGAACTCTTTGAAGAAAATTTTATCAAATTTTGCATATGTGGTAATTGGGATATGGAAAATTTAATTGACATTTTTAAGTCCCCAAAGTAGGAAATGGAAGACCTATGTTTAAATTCCAAGGCCTATATGATATTCCTATAATTTTAATCTGCCAAGATTCTTGAAAGAGCAAAAACATGTCTAGGACTGAAAGAGTAAAACACCATATCAGACTGAAAAAGAAAAAAGTACTATAGAAAATCAGTCTCAGGAGGATAGATATAGGCAAAGCCAGGTATAAAGTTTACAGAAATCATGGTTTCTCCCAAGGTCATGCAGTAGGTGTAAAATGTAATGACTCTCTCTTCGAGTGATTCCTTATCAATCATGGCCCAGATTTGCTCTGCTGTTCCCATCTATTACTGGGAATGCCCCATTGCTAAGGTTTTATTTCTTTATGATAGCATAGAATCCCTTGTTAATCACATCTTCTCCTAATTCTGCATCAGAAATAGTATCCAATCTGGAACTGATCTGCTCATAATCCTTCAGCAGAAACCCAACCCTTAAAAATGACGCTGCCATCCTCTGGAGGGATATTTCTCTGATGTGTCCTTCCTTACTGCATGAATCAATAAGTCTAATTTTGTCTGACTATAGTCTTGTTCCTAGGGTCTTTGGTTGATAAAATTGTTAATTTAATTTAATTTAATTTAATTTAATTTAATTTAATTTAATTTAACTGTTGGTCTCACGCATTTGTAGGGTTGTTCCTTTAAGTAGTAGAAAATTGTGCCTATAATGTGACTGCTTAGTTACTGCCAAAAGAACAGAAGAAGCTATATTGTGTTCTATGATGCTACTCTAAGTTTGTATTGATAATATGGATATTTTATTTTATTTTTTAATTTAATTTAATTTTTTTATTTGCAAACTGGAATCATTTATCTTGCATTTTTATACAAAAAGATATTTTCTTTCAAAATTCAAAGAAATGTGAATGAAGTTTAAAAATAATTCTCTAGTTGTGTAGAAGCCCCTTTTTAAAATGAATTCTTTAAAATAAAATAAAAGTATTTGGGGAAAAAAAAATAAAATGAATTCTTTTTTGACCTTTGTTCAAAATAAAGCATGCTTGGAAAAGCATTATATTTAAAATTATAATCTCATTAATTTAAAATTTTAAAGCTCTTGATCCTTTGTTATAAGCTTGCATTTTTTTACTGTGTTATGTTAGTCACCATACAGTACATCATTAGTTTTTGATGTAGTGTTCCATGATTCATTGTTTGTGTGTAACACCCAGTGCTCCATGAAATCCGTGCCCTCCTTAATACCCATCACCAGGATCACCCATTCCCCCAACTCCCTCCCTTCCAAAAACCTCAGTTTGTTTCCCGGAGTCCATAATCTCTCATGGTTCATCTCCCACTCCGATTTCTCCCCCTTCATTTTTCCCTTCCTTCTCCTAATGTCCTCCATGCTATTCCTTATGTTCTACAAGTAAGTGAAACCATATGATAATTGACTTTCTCTGTTTGACTTATTTCACTCAGCATAATCTCCTCCAGTCCCACCCATGTTGTTGCAAAAGTTGGGTATTCATCCTCTCTGATGGCTGAGAAATATTCCATTGTGTATACAGACCACATCTTTGTCCATTCGTCTGTTGAAGGCTCTTTTCACAGTTTGGCTATTGTGGACATTGCTGCTATGAACATTGGGGTGCATATGGCCCTTCTTTTCACTACATCTGTATCTTTGGGGGTAAATACCCACTAGTGCAATTGCAGGGTCATAGGGTAGTTCTATTTTTAATATTTTGAGGAACCTCCACACTGTTTTCCAAAGTGGCTGCACCAATTTGCATTCCCACCAACAGTGTAAGAGGGGTCCCCTTTCTCCACAACTTTTGCAACATTTGTTGTTTCTTGCCTTGTCAATTTTGGCCATTCTAACTGGTGTAAGGTGGTATCTCAATGTGGTTTTGATTTGAATTTCCCTGATGGCTCATGATGATGAACACTTTTTCATGTGTCTGTTGGCCATTTGTATGTCTTTTTTGGAGAAGTGTTTGTTCATGTCTTCTGCCCATTTTTTGACTTGATATTCTGTTTTTTGGGTGTTGACTTAAAGAAGTTCTTTATAGATCTTGGATATCTGCCCTTTGTCTATAGTGTCATTTGAAAATATCTTCTCCCATTCTGTGGGTTGCTTCTTTGTTTTGTTGACTGTTTCTTTTGCTGTGCAGAAGCTTTTTATCTTGATGAAGTCCCAGAAATTCATTTTTGTTTTTGTTTCCTTTGCCTTTGGAGATGGGTCTTGAAAGAAGTTGCTGTGGCTGATGTCAAAGAGGTTACTGCCTATGTTCTCCTCTAGGATTTTGATGGATTTCTGTCTCATGTTGAGGTCTTTCATCCATTTTGAGTTTATCTTTGTGTATGGTGTAAGAGAATGACTGAGTTTCATTCTTCTATATATAGCTGTCCAATTTCCCCAGAACGACTTATTGAAGAGATTGGTTTTTTTTTTCCATTGGATATTTTTTCCTGCTTTGTAGAAGATTAGTTGACCATAGAGTTGAGACTCCATATCTGGGCTCTCTATTGTGTTCTGTTGGTCTATGTGTCTGTTTTTGTGCCAGTACCATGCTGTCTTGGTGATCACAGCTTTGTAATATAGCTTGAAATCAGGCAACGTGATGCCCCTACCTTTGTTTTTCTTTTTCAACATTTCCTTGGCGTTTCGAGGTCTTTTCTGGTTCCATACAAATTTTAGGATTGTTTGTTCCAGCACTTTGAAAAGTGCCGTGGCATTTTGATCAGGATGGCTTTGAAAGTATAGATTGCTTTGGGCAGCATAGACATTTTTACAATGTATATTCTTCCAATCCATGAGCATGGAATGTTTTTCCATCTCTTTGTGTGTTCTTCAATTTCTTTCATGAGTGTTTTGTAGTTCCTAGAGTATAGATCCTTTACCTCTTTGGTTAGGTTTATTCCAAGGTATCTTATGCTTTTTGGTGCTATTGTAAATGGAATTGATTCTCTAATTTCTCTTTCTACAGTTACATTGCTAGTGTATAAGAAAGCAACTGATCTCTGTGCATTGATTTTGTATCCTGCCACATTACTGAATTGCTGTATGAATTCCAGTAATTTGGGGATGGAGTCTTTTGGGTTTTCCACATAGAGTATCATGTCCTCTGCAAAGAGAGAGAGTTTGACTTCTTCTTTGTCAATTTCAATACCTTTTATTTCTTTTTGTTGTCTGATTGCTGTTGCTAGGACTTCTAGTACTATGTTAAACAATAGTGGGGAAAGTGAGCATCCTTGTGTTCCTGATCTCAGTGGAAATGCTCTCAGCTTTTCTGCATTGAGAATGATATTTGCTCTGGGTTTTTCATAGATGGATTTTATCAAGTTGAGGAATGTTCCCTCTATGCCTATACTTTGGAGAGTTTTAATCAGGAAAGGATGCTGTATTTTGTCAAATGCTTTTTCTGCATCAGTTGAGAGGACCACGTGATTCTTGTCTCTTCTCTTTTTTATGTGTTCTATCACACTGATTGATTTGCGAGTGTTGAACCACCCTTGTATCCCAGGGATAAATCCCACCTTGTTGTGATGGATAATCCTTTTAATGTACTGTTGGATCCTATTAGCTAGGATCTTGTTGAGAATTTTGGCATCAATATTCATCAGGGATATTAGTCTGAAATTCTCCGGTTTGATGGAATCTTTGCCTGGTTTTGGGATCAAGGAAATGCTGGCCTCATAGAAAGAGTCTGGAGATTTTCCTTCTGTTTCTATTTTTTGAAACAGCTTTAGGAGAATAGATATTATTTCTTCTTTGAATGTTTGGTAGAATTCCCTAGGAAATCCATCAGGCCCTAGACTCTTATTTTTTTTTCCCAAATATTTTTATTTTATTTTTTCAGTGTTATAAGATTGATTGTTCATGTACTGGACTCTTATTTTTTGGGAGGTTTTTGATCACTGCTTCAATCTCATTACTGGTTGTGGGTCTATTCAGGTTGTCAGTTTCTTCCTGTTTCAGTCTTGGTAGTTTATAGGTTTCCAGGAATTCATCCGTTTCTTCCAGGTTGCTTAATTTATTGTTATATTGCTGTTGATAATAATTTCTGATAATTGTATTAATTTCCTTGGTGTTAGTCGTGACCTCTCCCCTTTCATTCATAATTTTATTAATTTGGGTGCTTTCTCTTTAAGTTCGGCCAGTGGTTTATTAATCTTCTTAATTCTTTTAAAGAACCAGCTTCTAGTTTTGTTAATGTGTTCTACTGTATTTCTGGTTTCTAATTCATTGATCTCTGCTCTAATCTTAATTATTTTCCTTCTTGTGCATGGGTTAGGTTTAATTTGTTGTTGATTCTCCAGATCTTTAAGGTGTAAAGATAGTTTGTTTGTTCAGGATTTTTCTATTTTTTTGAGTGAGGCTTGGATGGCTATGTATTTCCCTCTTAGGACCACCTTTGCCATATCCCATAGGTTTTGGATTGACGTGTCTTCATTCTCATTGGTTTCCATGAATTGATTAAGTTTTTCTTTGATTTCCTGATTGACCCAAGCATTCTTGAGCAGGATGGTCTTTAGCTTCCAAATGTTTGAATTTCTTCCAAACTTTTTCTTGTGATTTGAGTTCTACTTTCAAAGCACTGTGGTCTGAGAATATGCAGGGAATAATCTCAATCTTTTGGTATTGGCTGAGACCTGATTTGTGACCCAGTATGTGGTGTATTCTGGAGAAAGTTCGATGCGTGCTCAAGAAGAATGAGTATTTTGTTGGTTTAGGGTGGAACGTTCTGAATATATCTATGAGGTCCATCTGGTCCAGTGTGTCATTCAAAGCTCTTGTTTCTTTGTTGATTTTCTGCTTAGTTGTTCTGTCTGTTGCTGAGTGTGGCATGGTAAGGTCTCCTACAATTAACGTATTATTATCAATATGTCTCTTTATTTTGGTTAAGAGTTGGCTTATACTGTTGGCTGTTCCCATGTTGGGGACATAGATATTTACATTTGTTAGATCTTCTTATTGGATAGATCCTTTAAGAATGATATAGTGTCCATATATATATATATATATATATATATATAATGAAAAAGTTCAAGTTAAAAAGTTACTATGGAATGTGTTGTATTAAACATTTAGTTGAAATGATAAGTAGGAAAAAATAAACAAGAATCATGAGAAAGAAAAAAAAAAAGAGAGAGAAAAGTTGTATCTAAGAAATATACAGGCTGTGAGGCAATACCAGGAGCTTAATACAGTGTTTTCCCCTTGTGTTGGGGTTTTACAGTTTTATGGGGACCCTGTGGTTGTTGTCCTCCTGTTCTTTCAGCTTATCTTCTGGAGGATGGGCCGGCCCATTTTTTTTTGGGCAGAGTTGCCCTGACCCCTATCAAGGGGCCGGGCTCCGTGGAAACCAGTTTTTCCGGCTTTTGTTCTCTGGTGGCTTTTTGAACTTTTTCAGAGGGTCAGAGCAAAGTAAACTGTCTGGACCTGGGCCTCTGCCTCAGAGAGAAGCCGTAGTCTGCTTCTCTCTGAATCCTCCAGAACACACAGACTCCCCCTCTGCAAGCGCTGTTGAATACCGCAGCCTCCTACAGGTGGTGTGCACCCCCAGTGACCCTCCTAGTGGTTCAACTGAGGCCCCTGCTTTTCTCTGCATCTCCGTGCGACCAAAACCACAAGCGATACTGGTCCGGATGAGCCTGGCCCCAGTGACTGCTGTTCCTGGGACCATGGGCTCCGGTCCAAGCCTTGTCCTCTCAGCCATGGAAGTGGTGGAGGCAGCAGTGGTGGCTACGGTGGTGGCGGCAGCGGCCAGCCCCAGGGACCACTGACTCAAGTCTCCACCAGGTCCTCTCAGGTATGGGCCGGCAGCAGCGGTGACTAGTTCTGGAACTGTGGGTTTGGATCTGCACCTGTGGCCGCCCAGTCCCAACAATTATCCCTTAAGCCTCTTTGTTCTGTTTGAGCGCTGTTACCAGTCCTTCCTGTGTAGCAGCCACTGGTCTCCAGGCTATCACTGGTCCTCAAACGCAGGGCACTTTTGCACTGGGGTATTACTTTCCAATGGCTTGCTTCTGGTGGCTCCCTCCCACTTCTGTTTATCCTCCAATATCTATCTGTGTAATCGCAACTCCATCTTTTTTACCTCTTGACTGATGATCCTCTGCCCCTGTAGAGATCAAGACTTTTATAATCTTACGTCTCAGGCTGATTTCATGGGTATTCAGAGTGGCTTGGTTCAGGGGACCAGTTCAAATGGTGTTCCCCACTCCTCCGCCATCTTGGTGGAACCCTTCTGCCTCTTAATATATACCTAGTTTAATCCAAACACTATAGAAGGTTAGCTGTAATGCCTTTCTTCACCACATGTTCTCTACTCAACACATGCTTGGAATCATTCACTGATGCGTAGACTTACACACAAAAATGTAGACATACACACACAGGCCTGCATCCTAAAATTACTCTTAATTTAACATAGAATCTACCCTGTGTATATTCAGTTCAACTTTACAGTTGCTAGAAGTTTTGTATGGTGTACAGTTTGCTCAAAGAACTGGAAAGAATACCAGTATTTCAGATTTTAAAAATAACCTAAATACAGTGAGTATTTTCAGCGAATGATGTCAGCCCTATCCTAGTATGAAAAAAAGAGAGGAAGAATGAAATATGGAAAATGAAAAGTAGTTGGCATACATTAAAAATTCCATAGATCGTAAGATACAGGGAAGGAAAATACATCCATTTTTATGACCTGGATTTTAATAAAGCTGCAAATGAAGAAAAACCCACAGAGAATCTCAAGTAGTTATAGAGATAGCTTTGATTTCTGTCTTCTGAGTAAAAACAAAAGAAAACAGAAAACCCAAAGAAAATTTTATCCCCACAGGAAGGTTGATTTCAAAATTTGTTCTGGCTTTGAGCTGCTACTTTCATTGGAATTAGTGCAGATGCATATATGCATGATGGAAATGATAGTCATGTAATCACTGTAACATATTACCCACTCTGCTCCCTGTGACTGGCAGACTTCTCTGTGGTCCCCAGGCTGTGCTATATAATCTTGGGTAACGAGACAAATCAAAATAATTGGTCACAGAAAATAGAACAGGACTAATGAGTACCTGGATAAGGCCTAGGATACTGGCTGGAATGAAAAAAAAAAAAAAAGAAAAAGAAAAAAAATGAAAGAATGAATTAACAAAGGAAGGAAAGGCAGATGGAAAAAAGGAGAAAAGAAAAGAGAGAGGGAGGGAGGGATGGAAGAAGGGCAAGAGAAGAAGCCAAATCAAATGTAGATTCAGTCTTACAAAAAGCAATGTGAAGGATAGAGAAAATTAGGAGAAGAAGAAATAGATTCACAACCATATTTTTGAACCCTGCGATATTAAAAGCTTTATTGACTATTTATGAGTAGGAAAAGCTAAATGGAGTAAGATAAATTTAGTTCATAAAAGGAAATCAGAAACTCATTTGGAAGGTAGAAGATGCTTACAAGAGAATGTTCAGAGAAGGATGTGCAAAGAATATAGTATACCATTGCTTAAAAATGACATATTTATCTAAATAAACTACCCAGTAGTTCTCTTTAGTCACTCATGATATTTGGTGCTGGAAAGATAGGCATCAGGAATGTCGTTTCTTGTGTTTATGCTGGTATTTTGGTATTTAGTGGACAGAGCTTATGCCCAAACTTCAAGAAGCAGCATGAAGAGGAATAAGCAAGTAACTGATAGCTATATTTCTCATTGTATTAGTTCGGTTTCCCTCAAATATGGAATCTTTGATAAGGATTTGAGCATGAGTGGTTTATTTGGAATGTGATCTCAGGAAGTATGGTGATAGAATGAGGAAGCAAAACCAAGAAAGGAGGAAGGGCTCTAAATGGTGCATATATGAGCAGTTTAAAACTATGGGAGAATAAACTGTGGAATTTTTCCACTGAGGCATATTCAACTTTCATCCCTCATAGGTTGAAGATTACATCTAGGAGCACTCAATTTCCTCCATACCATTTCTGGATTCCCACATCCAGAGAATCAATACCAGAATGCATAGATATACATGGGAACTTGAGAAGAACACAATAGCTTCTACTATAACCATATAATATTCTTTATGTTCACACACAAAATAAAAAAATCTTATGCTTTGGAGGTTATCTATACCCTGGGACTTATTTCAAACCATGTTTGGTTTTTTTTTTAAATCAGTCTTAGACATTTTCTTCAGGTAGAATGATTCCATTATATCCCAAGGGAACGTGGTGTCTATGAAGGCAGAATACTTGTTTTTGTTTTTCACTACTTTTATCACCCAACACTTAGAATATTTCCTAACTCATAGTAATTACCCAGTAAATACTTGGGAGTGAATGAACAAATGCAGTTGTATCAAACAACAAAAACCTAAGCCAATCTAAAATATGATTAAATATGTTGCTTCATAATACTTAAGCAGTCTTCAGGATTGACAGTTAGTTGTGACACCTTTCTAAGAGATTCTGGCTTTATTCTCTACTAATGAATGGTTGGCTTCATTTGCAGAGTAGGAACAAAATTGCTTACTGAAACCCAGGACTCATATCTGAAAGTGACCAGAAAAAAAGAAAAGGGAGAGCTACTTTTGAAAAAAAAAATTAAAAAGATTATAGAAAAGCTTTCCCAGAACTCCCCACCAAAACTCTCTTTTGTGTCTCAATGTTGTAAATCACATTACATGCTCATTTCAAATTAACACTGGACAAGAAAGTAGGGTTACTCTGAAACCTATAATCCTGGCATTGTGGCTCCTTCTCTTGTGGCAGATGAGATGCATGTTATCCTCTTGATACCTAAACAGAATTGGAGCTTTTTTTAGTAACAGAGAGGGGAAATGTATGCTCTATAGGCATCCATTTATTGGAAAAGCAACGAATGACATTTATTTTTACATATTCTTGCTACCAAATACTAGCATGATGCAAATCTCTACAAATAAAACTCTGATATCTATTATTATTAATTTGTAGGACTCATTCTAAGTTCCAGGGAAGAAGTTTTGGTAATTTTCCATCATTTTGAAATGTAGCACATGTATGTATGAGTGTATGCTGAAGATAGGCTTGTCCTTTTTGGCCATATGGAAAAGTGAAAATGGACTGAAAATTACTATCTATCCCTTGACAAGTTAATTAAGCCTCATAATCAGTCACAGTCATTTGAACAGCATGATTGCTGGAATGAGAATTAGTAGGATACCTCGATGGACAAATCGGGCACATTTGTAGAAGGAAATCTCTGACGAATACATAAGTATTGTGAAAATATGAAAGGAAAACTATGTTTTTAAAGGGGAAAGACAATTTAATTATTAGACAATGGGGTTGCTGTTAAGGAAATTTATTAAAAAATCCAAGGAATGGAATTGTGCACTTTATATATTAATCTGATTTCACCCAGTATATTATTTTAAATTATTTTATATTTGTTTCCCTACTTGACTGTGAATTTCTAGGGTATAAATATTATGTTTATCTCTTCCCCTTGTTTTAAATACATTGTCTATTACGAAAGTGTTTGTTGCATCAAGTTAAACGAAATAATTTAATTTTATAAACCGTGTACTAAATTACATAGGTTCCACATTGTTTTTTTGTCTTTTTTCAAATTTAATTTTATTTTTTAAGTGTTCCAAGATTCACTGTTTATGCACCACACCCAGTGCTCCATGCAATACGTGCTCCCCTTATTACCCACCACCAGGCTCACCCATTCCCCCACCCCCTCCCTTCCAAAACCCTCAGTTTGTTTCTCAGAGTCCACAGTCTCTCATGGTTCGCCTCCCCCTCCAATTTCCCCCAATTCACTTTTCGTTTCCTTTCCCTGTCTTCCATGTTATTCCTTATGCTCCACAAGTAAGTAAAACCATATGATAATTGATTGACTTTCTCTGCTTGACTTATTTCACTCAGCATAATCTCTTCCAGTCCCGTCCATGTTGATACAAAAGTTGGGTATTCATCCTTTCTGATGGAGGCATAATATTCTATTGTATATATGGACCATATCTTCTTTATCCATTCATCTGTTGAAAGACATCTTGGCTCTTTCCACAGTTTGGTGATAGTGGCCATTGCTGCTATGAACATTGGGGTACATATGGCCCTTCTTTTCACTGCATCT
>CM052901.1:77411843-77453525 GCA_028534135.1 Potos flavus
ACTGTTATGGTTTAAAAAAAATGGCCAACAATTTTTTGACATTCTTCTCAGAGGAGGATGGATCATGTCCACTCCCCCTTGAATTTGTGTGTGCTTGTGATTTCTTCAGTCAGTGAGGTAATGCTATGCGACTTTTGATGCTGGAATAGAAAAGGCTATGAGTCTTGGGATGTATGCTCTTTTGGGGCTTTCTCAGGACTTTCCATCTCAGAAGTTATTTGTGTGGTTTTTAGAACACTCAATCTATAAGGAGAGAATAGATGTTGGTGGTTTGGTTGCTAGTTACGGCTGAATACAGCTTTCGCATTATTCAGTCCAGTCATCAGATGTGTAACTAAAAAGGCTCCCAGTCTTTTTAGCTGGAAAATATTTCCAGCTCCCAGTCAATTGAATCACCCCAAATTCACTTGCTTCTTTTCAGCTAAGGCCTCAGATAATATTTTCTACTGTGCCCAGTCTGAATCTCTTACCTATAGAATCCATGAGAATAATATGGTTGTTGTTTTATGCTACTAAATTTGACCTGGTTTGTTGTGCAACAATAGTAGCTATAACACTTAATAGCATTATTTTAGTTTCAAAAGGTACCTGAGCTCTCTTTTACCTTAGAGCCCATAGTAGATGTGGTTGTCTGGGCATCCATTCCTCAGCTGCTGTAAATGTTGGCTCACAGCTGCCTTTTTTCTTTGGAAAATAAACCTGGCTGACAGAAGCTATCTTGCCTGGGAAATTACATCTCTCCTACTCCTGCAGTGCAACACTAAGCCAGTGAATGACTGATACACTGTTATACAGGTACAAATGGTCAGCCCCTAATGTCAGGGAGCAGAGAACTTTACAGTATGGTTTGTGCTCCAGAGCCCTTCCCCTATGGATCAGGCCAAAGCTAGACTTTAACTGGGAGTGTCTCCTCACTCAGCTTTTGCTGAGTTTGCTATTCTGCTTCCTCTCTCTCCTCCATCTCCTAAAGGTTTTTCCCTAAAGAACAGTTGTTCAGTATACTGTGTTCCTCCAAATATCCATCTCAGGCTTTGCTTCTCCAGAACCTGAAGTAAGATAGAGCCTCTGCACATGAGCTCTTTCAGTTGAAATATCCCATCTCGGGTTTTTGCATGGCTGTCTCTTTACTATGCTTCTTGTCTCAGCTTAATTGCCATTTCCTAAAAGAGGAAGAATCCTTTCAATAGATGCAGAAAAAGCACTTGACAAAGTACAACGTCCATTCATGATAAAAACCTGGAACAAAGTAGGGTTAGAGGTAACATACCTCAGCATAATAAAGGCCATGTATGAAAAACCTACAGCTAGCAGTATCCCCAATGGGAAATACCTGAGATATTTTACTCTTTGGTCAGGAACAAGACAGGGATATCCACTCTTATTTTTAAAAGATGCATTTATTTCTTAGAGAGAAAGAGGGAGAGAGAATGTGTGCACACAAGTGGGGGGAGGGGCAGTGGGAGGGAATCTTCAAGCAGACTCTGGGTTGAGCATGCAGCCTGACTCAGGGCTGCATCTCATGACTCATGAGATCATGACCTGAGCCGAAACCAAGAGTTGGACCCTTAACTGACTGGCCACCCAGGTGCCCCAGGGATATCCACTCTTACTACTGTTATTTAACATAGTACTAGAAGTAAAAGTTGGATATTCATCCTTTCTGATGGCTGAGTAATATTCCATTGTGTATATGGACCACATCTTTATCCATTCGTCTTTTGAAGGGAATTTTGGCTCTGTGGCTATTGTGGACATTGCTGCTATGAACAGTGGGGTGCATATGGCCCTTCTTTTCACTAAATCTGTATTTTTGGGGTAAACACCTAGTGCAATTCTTGGGTCATAGGGTAGCTCTATTTTTAATTTTTTGAGGAATCTCCACACTGTTTTCCAAAGTGGCTGCACCAACTTGCATTCCCACCAACAGTGTAAGAGGGTTCTCCTTTCTCCACAGCTTCTCCAACATTTGTTGTTTCTTGCCTTGTTGATTTTTGCCATTGTAACTGGTGTAAGATGGTCTCTCATTGTGGTTTTGATTTGAATTTCCCTGATGGCTAATGATGATGAACATTTTTTCATGTGTCTGTTAGCCATTTGTATGTCTTCTTTGGAGAAAACATAAACAAACAAACAAGCAAACATAGTACTGGAAGTCCTAGCCTCTGCAATCAGACAACAAAAAGAAATAAAAGGCATCCAAATGGGCAAGGAAGAAATCAAACTTTCACTATTTGCAGATGACACGATACTCTATATAGAAAACCTGAAGGATTCTACAAAAAAATTGCTAGAACTGATACATGAATTCAGTAAAGTCACAGGATACAAAATCAACATACAAAAATCTGTTGCATTTCAGGGTGCCTGGGTGGCCCATTCAGTTAAGTGTTTGACTCTTGATTTCAGTTGAGGTCATGATCTCAGGATCATGAGATTGGGCCCCACCTCAGGCTCTGCACTCAGTGGGAAGTCTGATTGAGATTCTCTCCCTCTCCCTCTGCCCCTGCCTCCTCACACTCTCTGTCTCTAAAACAAATAAATAAATCTTTGAAAAAAAGTAAACGTGTTGCATTTATATACAACAATAATGAAGCAGCAGAAAGAGAAATCAAGGAATTAATCCCATTTATAATTGCAGTGAAGCCAATAAGATACCCAGGAATAAACATAAGCAAAGAAATAAAAGATCTGTACTCTGAAAACTATAGAACACTTATGAAAGAAATTGAATATGACACAAAGATATGGAGACATCCCATGCTCATGGGTTGGAATAACAAATATTGTTAAAATGTCTATATTACCCAAAGCAATCTACACATTTAATGCAATCCCTATTAAAATACCAAGAGCATTTTTTTTTTTTTTACCAACAGCATTTTTCACAGAACCAGAAGAAACAATTCTACAATTTTTGTGGAAGCACAAAAACAACCTGGATAGCCAAAACAACCTTGAAAAAGAAAAGCAAAGTTAGAGGCATCACAGTTCTGGACTTCAAGGTATCTTACAAAGCTATAGTCATCAAAAGAGTATGGTACTGGCACAGAAATAGACACTTAGCTCAATAGAACAGAATAGAAAAACCAGAAATGAACCCACAACTATATGGTCAATTAATCTTTGACAAATCTGGAAAGAATATCCAATCAGAAAGACAGTCTCTTCAACAAATGGTATTGGGAAACTGGACAGCAACATGCAAAACAATAAAACTGGACCACTTTCTTATGCCATACACAAAAATAAATTCAAAATAGATCAAAGACCTAAATAGGAGACAGGAATCCATTAAAATCCTAGAGGAGAACAGAGGCAGTAACCTCTTTGACACTGTCCATAGCAAGTACTTACTAGATACTTCTTCAGAGGCAAGGGAGACAAAAGCAAAAACAAACTATTGGGACTTCATCAAAATAAAAAAGCTTCTGCACACTGAAGGAAACAATCAACAAAACTAAAAGGCAACCTACAGAATCAGAGAAGATATTTGTAAATGACATATGTGAAAAAGGGTTAGCATTCAAAGTATATCAAGAACTTATAAAAATTCCATACCCAAAAATGAATAATCCAATTAAAAAATGGGCAGAAGACATGAATAGATATTTTTCCAAAGAAGAAAAAAGATGACCAACAGGCCATGTGAGAAAGTATTCAACATCAGTTGTCATCAGAGGTATGCAGATCAAAGCTACAATGAAATATCATCTCATACCTATCAGAATGGCTAAAATCAACAAGACAAGCAACAACAGGTGTTGGCAAGGACTTAGAGAAAGGAGAACAGTCTTGCACTGTTGGTGGAAATGCAAACTGGTGCACCCACTCTGAAGAACAGTATGGAGGTTCCTGAAAAAGTTAAAAATAGAACTACCCTATGATTCAGCCATTGCACTACCAGGTATTTACCCAAAGAATACAAAAATACTAATTCTAAGGGATACATGAACCCCAATGTTTATGGAAGCATTATCTACAATAGCCATATCATGGAAAGAACCTAAATGTCCCTTAATTGATGAATGGATAAAGAAGAAGTGGTATATATACAAGGGAATATTACTTAGCCGTAAAAAGAATGAAATCTTCCTATTTGCAATGTCATGGATGGAGCTAGACAGTATCATATATGCTATGCAAAATAAATCAGAGAAAGACAGATACCATATGATTTCACTCATATATGGAATTTAAGACACAAAACAAATGTTCCTAGTGGGAAAAAAAGAGAAAAGCAAACCAAGAAACAGACTTTAATGATAGAGAACAAACTGATGGTTACCAGAGGGGAAATGGGGGGATAAGATAAAAGGGTTATGGGGATTAAGGAGTGGACTTGTGATGAGTGCTGGGTGGTGTATGGAAGTGTTGAATCACTAAATTGTACACCTGAGTCTTATATTACATGGCATGTTAACTAACTGGAATTTAAATGAAAACTTAAAAAATAATTTAAAAAATAAAAAAAATAAAAAAACCATGATTAAACATGTATTGAGCAATGCCTGAATTTTAGTACCTATAAAAGCCTTTTTTCTTGTCTTTGATGTCTGTTTACATTATTCTCTTACTAACTTCATCTCTACCTCATGCTGATTCTTTTAGTTTCCAGGACTCCTGTGCTCTCATAATAACTTCTATTTACTTCTCAAGGATCCCAGAGACCGATGTATTTAGACCCTTCAAAGTTTTTGTTTTTGTTTTGTTTTGTTTTTAAGATGTCCTGGTTTGTTCACTGATGTAAATCAGAAATAGGCTGACATTCAGAATTAGGACTTAGGGAATAGAGTGACAGTCTTGCTACTTGATTTACTCCTGGATCTGATAGAAGTCTGTATAATATTTCCCTGGAAAACAAAATAAATATCCATCTAGTTTGTAGGGTTTTTTAAGCAATTAAACTTTATTTTTTATTTATTTAATTTTAAAGATTTATCTATTCGGGAGAGAGAGAGAGTGTGTGGGGAGGGAGGAGCAGAGGGAGATGGAGAGAGAATCAGAGCCTGATGTGGAGCTTGATCCCATGACCCTGAGATCATGACCTGAGCTGAAATCAAGAGTCAGATGCTTAACCAACTGAGCCACCCAGGTGCCCCTAAGCAATTAAAGTTTAAATCATCTATGTTTTCTTAAATTTTAATGTTGATCATCAAGTAAACATATTAGAATGTTTTATAAGTAATACATAATCATGTGACGATTAAGAAATTTCATTTGAATGATATATAGAAAAGTCACAGGTAATATTATACCTTTAATAATTTAGCCTCTCATCAGCAAGTCATATACTTTTCTGGATCTTTATTTTTTCCTAAGGAGATTTTCAATGTCACACTGATATGTTTCCCATTCCTTTTAATAATAATAAAAAATTATCTCTGTAATTTAGTTTGTTAGTATGCATTGCTTTCTAATCTTTTACTCAAATATTTTTTTCCTACTTCATTATTATGATACATAAAATTTTGTGCTTGGCCCGGAGTTGGATAGGACTAAAGGCCGGAACCTAACTTACTCAAAAGAAATTTGTTATTCTTAGACAACACCTTACTCTGACCTGTCACACATAACAAATATTTCTTTCCAAAAACACAGAATGGAAACTCTATTTCAACACATTTCTTAACCTTCCAGCCAACAACACTAGGCAATTTTGGGAATATAAAGATAACAAGGACTGAGTTCCTGTTTTCAAGTGTTGTTAAGGAGTGATCATTATAAGCAAGGTATAATTGAGAGTAAGTCAAGAGTAGAGATAACAGTATCACACTTCTGGGCATATTTATGGAATAATGAGTAGTCTGCTTTAGGTGCAGTATGAGGATGAAGAAAAAAAGGAAGTTTTGACTCAAATGAAAGAAAACATTATGTTAAGGTATGTTTCCTCTAAGTCAATTTTGTTGGGAGTTTTTATCATGAATCAATATTGAATCTTGTCAAATGCTTTTTCTGAATCTGTTGACATGATCATATGATTTTTATCCTTTATCTTATTGATGTGATATATGACGTTGATTGATTTGTGAATATTGAACCATCCTTACAACCCGGGAATAAATCCTACCTGATCATAGTAATGATCTTTTAAATGTATTGTTGTTTGTGGTTTGGTAATATTTTGTTATGAAGTTTGTAGATGACATAGTATTATAGAAAACCCTTAACTCCACCAAAAAACTGCTAGAAGTAATAAGCTAATTCAGTAAAGTAGCGGGATACAAAATTAATACCCAGAAATTGGTAGTGTTTCTACACACTAACAGCAAAGTTGCAGAAAGAGAAAGAAAAAAAAAAAGATGCCATTTACGTCTGCACCAAAAAGAATGAAATACCTAGGGATAAACTTAACCAAAGAGGTGAAAGACTTGTACTCTGAAAACTATAAAACACTGATGAAAGGAATTGAAAATGACATAAAGAAATGGAAAAATATTCCATGCTCATGGATTAGAATAATTAATATCATCAAAATGTCCACATTACCCAAAGCAATCTACAGATTCAGTGCAATCCCTATCAAAATAGCAACAGCATTTTTCACCAAACTAGAACAAATAATACTAAAATTTGTATGGAATTGCACAAGACTCCAAATAGCCAAAGCAGTCCTAAGAAAGAAAAAGGAAGCTGGAGTTATTACAATTGTAGATTTCAAGATATACTACAAAGCTGTAGTAATCCAAGCAGTCTGGTACTGGCACAAAAATAGACACATAGATCAGTGGTACAGAATAGAAACTCCAGAAATAAACTCACATTTATATGGTCAATTAATCTATGACAAAGGAGGCAAGAATATACAGTGGAAAAGACAGTCTTTTCAATAAATGGTACTGGGAAAACTGCATAGTTTTGTATAAAAGAATGAAACTGGACTACTTTCTAACACCATACACAAGGTCAAAATGAGTTACAGACATAAACGTGAGACCTGAAATCATAAAAATCCTAAAAGAGAGCACAGGCAGTAATTTCTCTGACATCAGCCCTAGAAACAATTTTTAGATGGTCTCCTAAAACAGGAAACAAAAGCAGAAATGAACTATTGGAACCCATTAAAATAAAAAAAAAGCCTTTGCACAACAAAGGGAACCATCAAGAACACAAAAAGACAACCTACTAAATGGGAGAATCTATTTGCAAATGATATATCTGATAAGGGGTTAATATCCAAAATATATAAAGAAGTCATACAACTCATCATCACCTACCATCAGAGAAATACAAATCAAAACTGCAATAAGATATCACCTCACACTTTTCAGAATGGCTAAAATCAACAACACAAAAAATAACAGCTGTTGGCAAGGATATGGAGAAAAAGGAACACTCCTGCTGTGTTGGTGCGGATGCAAACTGGTACAGGCACTCTGGAAAAACAGTATGGAGGTTCCAAAAAGTTAAAATAGAACTACCTTACAATCCAGCAATTGCACTACTATGTGTTTACCGAAAGAATACAAAAATACAAATTCAAAGGGATCCATGCATCCTGATGTTTATAGCAGCATTATCTACAATAGCCAAATTATGGAAAGAGCTCAAATGTCCATCACCTGATGAATGGATAAAGAAATATATATATATGTGTGTGTGTGTGTGTGTGTGTGTGTGTGTGTATGTGTGTGTGTGTGTGTATATACAATGGAATATTAACCATCAAAAAGAATGAAATCTTTCCATTTGCAATGCAATGGATGGAGCTAGAGAGTATAATGCTAAGCGAAATATGTCAGAGAAAGGCAAATACCATCTGATTTCACTCATATGTGTAATTTAAGAAACAAAACAAGTGAGCATAGGGAAAAAAGAAAAGGGAAAGAGACAAATCAAGAAACAGACTCCTAATTAGAGAGAAGAAACTGATGGTTACCAGAGGGAAGGTAGGTGGGATATAGGTTAAATAGGTGATGGGGATTAAGGAGTGCACTTGATGAGCTCCATGGAAGTGTTGAATCAGTAAATTGTACATCTGAAACTAATATAACATTGTATGTTAACTAACTGGAATTTAAATAAAAACTTAAAATATACCCCACAATGTGATATCACCTCACACCTGTCAGAATGGCTACAATCAAAAAGACAAGAAACAAGTGTTGGTGAAGATGTGGAGAAAAAGTAGCCCTAGTGTATTGTTTGTGGTAATGCAAACTGGTGCAGCCACTGTGGAAAACAGTATGGCATTTCTTCAAAAAATTAAAAATAGAAATGCCATGAGATCCAGTAATTCTACTATTTGGCATTTACCCAGGGAAAACAAAAAACACTATCTCAAAAAATATACGCATCCTTATGTTTATTGCATTATTTACAATAGCCAAGACATGGAAGAAATCTAAGTTTTCATTAATAGATGAATGGATAAGGAAAATGTGTGTGTACACACACTATAGAACATTACTCAGCCATAAAAAAGGATGAGATCATGCAATTTGAGACATTGATGAATCTAGAGGGAATTAGTCTAAGTGAAATAAGCAGTCTAAGAAAGCCCTACCATATGATTCCACTCATAAATGGAATATAAAAATTAATAAGCAAAAAGCAGAATCAGAACTATAAATACAAGGAACTATTTATAAATATAAATACAGAGAACTAACTGATGGTTGCCAGAGGGGAGGGGGTTGGAGGATGGGCAAAATAGGTGAAAGGGAGAGGGGGATACAGGCTTCCAGTTATGAAATGAATAAGTCACAGGAATAAACAGGAGAGCATAAGGAATACAGTCAATGATAATGTAATAGCAATGTAATGGGACAGATGGTAGTTACACTTGTGAACATAGCACAGTGTATAAACTTGTCAAATAACTAAGTTGTGCACCTGAAACTAATGTAACATTGTGTGTCAACTATACTCAAACATAATTAATTAATGAATTAATTAACTACTTTAAAAAAGAAAACCTGTACTTGCAAGCTAAGGCATATGGTCTTTATTCTGTCATTTGGGGGAAGCCACTGCAAGTTTGTGGGAAGAGGACTAGCCATAGAATTTAAATTTGTCAGCTCTATGTGAGATACTCTAGAATGGGGAAACATTGAAAAAACAGAATCCTGATAAGAGACTTGTGTATCGACCATGAAGGGGAGATGAGATATGATTCTAGAAGTAGGAGTGGAAGGAAAGGAATGGATTAAAAAAAACTTTATGAAGACAGAATTGACAGAAATCAGTGATTATTTAAATGAAGGAGCGTTGTCCTATTTCCCAGATGAAGGACCTTTAAAAAACTGCACCAGATTTAAGTCTGTAAAAATATTGCTGGCTCCTGATATTCATGTATACTGTTTTCTTCCCTTGATTGTCTGAATAATTGCTTACTATTATATTCCTGGATTTCTGATCCCTAACAGTTTTATTTCTAATTTTCCATAGCCATGTTGGACATTATATTTTACTTACCTATCAGATTTAATTTACTGACTTACTGCTTTTGGCCTCCAACTTGTTTCTCTGACAGTGCTTTATGTCTCATTTCTACTAGGCATATGGTAAACGCATGGATCAATATTTTTTAAATGTAGCAGAGGAACGCATGTTAGAGTAAAACAATGACTTCATTTTTAGAAATTTTGAGATGTCAATATGACAAGCATAGGGTGGAAAATATTTGTGGAATTTGTAAAAAAGAGTTATCCAAACCAAAGAATGATACGTTTTGATTTATAATTTAAATCTAGATTTTCATAAACTGCAAATTATCTATTGAATCAAACATATAATCTGTAAAAATGATGACAAGCAACAAGTCCTAATGTGTTCTTTTGATTATTATTTTGGGCAACTATGTATGATCAGTATAATTTTTCTTCGCTGTACAGAAATTTATCATATTCTCAGTGTATTATAATCTTGTATATTCATTCATATTTTATCATCAGTGATCTGTTTTCACTTAAAGCAGACTTAGTGGTAGGATTTAAACATAATTTCTCTTATTAATTTTTATATACATAATTACTCAATTAGTTTGAATTTCACATGGCTATTTAGAATCAGAATAGACATTTCAGTATTATTAAAGGGGAGAAAATTAAGATGAAGAATTCACTTTTTGCTGCTTAATGTTTAAATTTTTTTGCTACCTCACAGTTTCCCCATTATTTGGCTCCATGACTTTATTATTATTAATTGATTTACAGCCTATACTTATATAAAGAAAAGTCATGACAGTGACTATACAAAAGAAGACACTGTTACCTTCTTAACTCTAATTCCTTGACTACTGCTTAAAATAAATCTAGTAGGTGATAGCAATGTTTATGGTGAAAACTCTGACTCAGGATTTGATGAGGATTCATTTAGCTATGTAATTTCCTTTGCAGCTTGACAGGGTCTATTTGTCTATTATCCCCTGCCCCCTACTACTACCAATTATGTGATTGTTTTATAGTTCAAAATGTTTAGTAGGATATTTATCTCATTTGTCAGTTGGAAAATTAGAATTACCAGACTTAAGAATTTAACCCCAAGTGGCTTAAATTGTGTGCTTTCTTTCTCTTTGAAGACAGCACTACTTTATTTTATTTTTTTATTATATTCAGTTAGCCAGCACATAATACATCATGAGTTTTTGATGTACTGTTCAATGATTCATTAAGTGTGTATAACACCCAGGACAGCACTACCTTAGTAGTAGTACTGATACTTGTATGTAGTTTCTTCACTTATTTAAATCTATTGAGTGTATGCAAGGACACTAGAATGAGTAAATAATTCAGTGTTTATGTCAGGTCGCAAATAAAGAACAACACGCTACATTATTATTTCATTATTTTAGGAGAGGGTCTTAAATTTGAAAAACATATCACAAATAGATGGATAATAAATGAATAATAAATGAATAAATAGATAATAGATGAATTTTTGGAGGGCATTTTTCTCTCTTTACCAGTGAAATACAATCCTAATTGAGATGTTAAGAAGATTGTCAAAAGTGGTTCCAAAGAGAAATCCCACAATTCACTTAATATTAGATAACAATATGTTTGTTATTAATAACAATGTTATTATAGCTGTCTCATAAGCTCACCCTAATATATAGTATCTACTTTTCTATATGCCTATGTGGGTAGCACATGGTAAGTAGCACCACATTTCTTCCAACCTGGTGAAGGAAAATAATGGAAGCAACCAACTGGTGTCATTATAGATAATACCTTTTTTTAAGGGACTGAGATAAAAAGTTGCTTCCTAAACTATTCAGTTTAGAGTGCAAGGTAAAGTTAAGGCTAAGTGTTTGGGTATGCTGGGCTTTTACTTTTTAAAGATTTTATTTATTTATTTTACAGAGAGAGATCACAAGTAGGCAGAGAGGCAGGCAGAGAGAAAGGAGGAAGCAGGCTCCCTGAGCAGAGAGCCTGACCCGGGGCTCAATCCCAGGACCCCTAGATCATGACCTGAGCCAAAGGCAGAGACTTAACCCACTGAGCCACCCAGGTGCCCCTGGGCTTTTAATTTAGAGAAAGCTTAAGGCAAAACAAGTTGAGTCTTCAGAGAAATCTCTTTAAGAGCATTTTCTTTGGATGACAGCATGTGCTAGGATAAGGATTTGTTTTATCAAAAGATCCATAAATTAACATGATTGAATGCATTCTGTATTCTTCTTAGTCCATGGAGAGATAGGCTATTATCTTAATTTCTATGAGACTTTGTCCTCTGAGTTAAATAGGAGATACTGGGCTTCAATCTTGACTGGAAACTGCAAGCATTTCCTCATCTTCAGGTGATTTTGCAGGCTCATTTTAAAGTAATTTATTGTTCATGTTGGTTAATGTGAAAAACTGAGACAGTACTGGATGGAGGAGCAGGTGGCATGATTTCATTTATTCATTCACTCATTTAAATCTATTATTTGCTGAGCTCTGTTATAAGCAGAGGGCATTTAGCAGTGAACAAAACAGATAAATATCTATTTTCTGGTGTTACATACAAGTGGAAAAGACAAACAATTAAGTAGATGAACAGGTAAATTAGGCAGGAAGGTATATAATGAAAAGTGCTAAGGAGAAAAATGTAGGAAGAAAGGCAAGTGAGAAGTGTTTGTGGTGGAAGACTGAAAATAAAACTCTGGCGAAAGAGTAAATGCTAATCAGACTGAAAAGAAAAAGAATCAATGTGTAATTACCCATTTAGTTATTAACAAGTATTCTAAGTTTGTAAGCATACTCCTATAAAATTTATACATGAAATAAATTATAAAAATCACTTTCAAAAAATCTTAAAACATAGAAAAGACTACAAATAATCATCTTTCCCTGATGCAGCCAAATTATCCAAATATCTTTCTTTTTAAGGTCCTGAAATGATTTGTTAGAGAATGTAGAAAACAAGCAAGAATAAATATACTTAATAAGAGTTTTATTTTGTCTATGAAGGAGAAAATGGCTTTGTAGTAACCCTCCAAATGAACAAAACATATCAAATAACTTTTTTAGATGTTTGACAAGAGGCAGTGTAATACTGTGATCCCTGAGAGAAGAGAAACAACATAAGGATCTCTGCCATTCCTCCAACTTCCAGATAGGAGATGCTTTATGGAATGTTACCCAAGGAAGTGGAGCCCGAACAAAGAAAGATGTGCTATTTGAGCAGAGTAGAAAGAGATCATTATTCAGGGCTATGGGCATAGCTCTAACTTGAGGGCCTGGATACCAACAAAAAAGGAAACCGTTCAGAGAAGGAGCTCTAGAAAGCTGTATGGTGGTCTCTGTGAATAGGTAGCTGAATACTAAGTGACATATGCACAGAGTGAAAATACACAAAGCCAGCCAAAGAACGCTATTAGGAAAAGAACCATTACCAAGAAGCTGTGAGCTAAAAACTACCAGAGATTCCAGAGGACTAGGAAATTAATTGCGTTTTGAATAGCCACAGTGAAGAGACCTTGTTGAAAACATATGGCATCCAGCAAGGATACCAAAAAGCCCAAAAAAGTTGTACTCATCTAGTCCTGAAGTAAAGGCTACCCTGGATTTCCCTGATAAAAATAATAAAAAGCTTCAAGATGATCAATCTGATCTACAAATAACTATCTACTATATAATATTCAATACTTTAAGAAAAAACAAAATCAAGATAATCATATAAATTAATATTTTCCATATATAATCATGAATTATTACACATATTCAGAAATAGGGAAATATGCCTAACTTGGAGAAAAAATAGACATTAGTAATAATTGCAAGATATAGCTATAGTAGTGCTTTAAGTGACTATCACATGCATATATCAGAATAGAAGACAGGTTTAAAATCAATGGCATAAGTTTTGACCTTAAGAAGCTAAAGAAAAAAGAGCAAATTAAACTGGACGTAAAAGATAGATCATGCATGTCCACTCTTACCACTGTTATTTAACAGTACTGGAAGTCCTAGCCACAGCAATCAGACAAAAAAAAAAAAAAAAGAAAAGAAATAAAATGTATCTAAATCAGCAAGGAAAAAGTCAGACTTTCACTATTTGCAGATGACATGATACACTATATAGAAAACCTGGAAGACTCCACTGAAAAACTACTATAACTGATAAATGAACTCAGTAAAGTCACAGGATACATCAGGGTACAGACATCTGTTGCATTTCTATATACCAATAATGAAGCAGCAGAAAGAGAAATTAAGGAATCAACCCCATTTACAATTGCACCAAAAGCAGTAAGATACCTAGGCATAAACCTAAGCAAAGAGATAAAAGACCTGTATTCTGAACATTATAAAACACTGATACAAGAAGTTGAAGATGACACAGAAATGGAAAGACATTCCATGCTCATGGATTGGAAGACCAAATATTGTTAAAGTGTTTATACTACTCAAAACAATCTACACATTTAATGTAATGTACACTTTTAATGCAATCCCTATCAAAATACCAACAGCATTTTGCACAGAGCTAGAACAAACAATCCTAAAATTTGTATGGAACCACAGAAGACCCAAATAGCCAAAGCAACCTTGAAAAAGAAAAGCAAAGCTGGAGGCATCACAATTCTGGACTCCAAGTTATATAACAAAGCTGGAGGCATCACAATTCTGGACTCCAAGTTATATTACAAAGCTGTAGTGATGAGAAGGGTATGGTACTGGCACAAAAATAGACACACAGATCAATAGAACAGAATAGCAAACCCAAAAATGAACCCACAACTGTACGGTCAATTAATCTTTGACAAAGCAGGAAAGAATATCCAATCAGAAAAAGACAGTCTTGGGGCACGTGGGTGGCTCAGTGGGTTAAGCGTCTGCCTTCAGCTTAGGTCATGATCCCCAGGTCCTGGGATAGTGCCCCGCATCGGGTTCCCTGCTCCATGGGAAGCCTGCTTCTCCCTTTCCCTCTGCCTGCCACTTCCCTGCTTGTGTGTGCATGTGCTTTCTCTCTCTGTGTCAAATAAATAAATAAAATCTTAAAAAAAAAAAAAGTCTCTTCAACAAATGATGTTGGGAAAACTGGACAGCAATATGCAGAAGAATGAAACTGGACCACTTTCTTACACCATACACAATAATAAATTCAAAATGGATCAAAAATCTAAATGTGAGACCTGAAACCATCAAAATCCTAGAGGACAACACAAGCAGTAACTTCTTTGAATCGGCCATAGTAACTTCTTTCTAGATATGTCTCCTGAGGCAAAGGAAACAAAAGCAAAACTAAATAATTGAGACTTCATCGAGATAAAAAGCTTCTGCATAGCAAAGAAACAGTCAACAAAACTAAAAGGCAACCTATGGAATGGGAGAAGATATTTACAAATGCCATATCTGATAAAGGGTTAATATCTACAATATATCAAGTACTTATCAAACTCAACACCCAAAAGATGAATAATTCAATTATAAAAAGGGCAGAAAACATGAATGAACATTTTTCCAAAGACATACAGATTGGCAACAGACACATGAAAAGATGCTCATCACTTACCATAAGGGAAATGCAAATCAAAGCTACAATGAGATATCACCTCACACCTGTCAGAATAGCTTAAATCAACAACACAAGAAACCACAGGTGTTGGTGAGGATGCAGAGAAAGGGGAACCCTCTTGCATTGTTGGTGGGAATGCAAATTGGGGCAGCCACTCTGGAAAACAATAAGGAGGTTGCTCAGAAGTTAAAAATAGAACTATCCTATGATCTAGCAATTGCACTACTAGGTATTTACCCAAAGAATACAAAAATACTAATTCAAATGAATACATGAACTCCGATGTTTATAGCAGTATTATCTACAATACCCAAATTATGGAAATAGCCCAAGTGTCCATGGATAGATGAATGGATAAAGAAGTGGTGTATATATACAATGGGATATTACTCAGCCATAAAACGAATTAAATCTAGCATTTGTAATGACATGGATTGAACTAAAGAGTATAATGCTAAGCAAAATAAATTAGAGAATGACAAAGACCATATAATTTTGCTCATATGTGGAATTTAAGAAAGAAAACAAATGAGCAAAGGGAGTAAAGAGAGAGAGAGAGAGAGACCAAGAAATAGACTTTTAACTCTAGAACAAACTGATGGTTACCAGAGGGGAGGTTAGTGAGAGGATGGGTTAAATAGGTGATGGAGATTAAGAAGTGCACTTGTGATGAGCACTGGGTATAGTATGGAAGTGTTTAATCACTATATTGTACACACGAAACTAATATTGCACTGGATGTTAACTAACATCGCAAAATAAAGTCAATTAAAATTTTATTTAACAAATTAGTACCGAGATAAACCCCTATCCAGAGTTATAAAGGAATAAAAATAAGAATTACTAATATTAGTGTGGCACCTGGGTGGCTCAGTCAGCTGAGCGTCAGACTCTTGGTTTCAGCTCAGGTCATCATCTCAGGGTCCTGGGATGGAAGCCCTCATCAGACTCCCTGCTCAGTGGGGAGCCTGCTTTTCCCTCTCCCTCTACTGCTCCCCCTACTTGTACTCTCTCTCTCTCTGTCAAATAAGTAAATAAATAAGTAAAATTTTTAAAAAATTAAAAAAAGAATTACTACTATTAAAGAATTTGCACATTAAACAGGAATTAAAGTTATAATAAAGTCATATTATTAACAATTCTATTCTAATACATTCAATAACCTAGATGAATTGGACAATTTTGAAAGACATGAATTATCAAATTGACATAAGAAAAAAATATGAAATTTGCATAGCCTCATATCTCTTGAAGAAATTGAATATGTATTTAAAAATCTGTCTCAAAGTAAAGTTCAAATCCATGTGAATTTCCTAGTGAATTGTATCATATCAAGAAGAAATAATACCAATCTTACCTAAAACATTTATTTATATTTTCTTTTATTAGTTTCAGTTTATTTCTTTTTTTAAAAGATTTTACTTATTTATTTGATAGAGCGAAAGAGAGAGCATGAGCGGGGGGAGGGGCAAAGGGAGAGGGAAAAGTGGACTCCTTGCTCAGCAGGGAGCCCAATGCAGGCCTCTATCCCAGGACCTCGAAATCATGACCTGAGCTGAAGGCAGACACTAACCGACTGAGCCACCCAGACACCCCTCAAAATATCTTTTTTAAATAGAGAAAATGTTTCAGAAAAATCTTTATGAAACCATTATGACTCTGATCCCCAAACCAGCAAAATATGACATGAAGAGGACACTAACCAGGTATTCTTCATGAAGATAGCTACAAAATTCTCTAACAAAATATTAGCAAGTTAAATTTAGTAATATTGAAATATATACTACATTTAAACAAGATAAGTTTATCCTTGGAGCTCAAGGTTACCTTAGCATTCAAAATTAATTAAATTTACTATATTCATTGAATATGAGAAAAACTATAACAGATCTTCAGGAAGTGAGGGGAAAGCATTTGACAAAATTCAACACTCATTCATAATTTAAATATGAACTCATAAAGCTAATAGAAAGAAATTTTTTCAATCTGTTTTAAGGCAATTATGAAAAAACTACAGCAAACATTTTACTTAATGGTAAAATATTAAATTTTTTATCAGTAAGTTTAGAAATAAGAAATGGATGTCCATTATCACAATGTCTATTTAACAATGTAAAAGAAGTTACAGTCAGTGCAATAAGATAAGAAAAAGATAAAGGAAGTAAGTAGATGGAAAAGGAAAAAAAAGGAAAGGAAAAAATAATAAAACATTGTTTCTTGCAGATAACATGATTATATACATAGAAAATTCTAAATAATGTATGAAATAACTACTAAATCTAATAAGTAAATTTAGCAAGGTTGCATAATCCATATTCAATATACAAAGCGTCAGGAGCATTAGTATATTGTATCAATGAAAAACTGGAAAACTAAAAGTATTTATAATAACATCGACAACTATAAAATACTTGAGTATTCATAGATTGGAAGACTAAACATTATTAAGATACAAATTCTAATCCCTAAGAATCTCTATTGATTCTATTGACTCTCTATTGATTCAAGGCAAATCCAATAAAAAAATTTCAGCAAGCTTTTTTTTTTTTTTTCCTCTTTAGATATGGTCGTAGATACCCCACATTAAAAAAAAGACACTCTTGTGGAATTTAGAAGATTCCAAAGTTGAAGATTTGCTTTCCAGGAGGTAAGGACAAAGGCCAAGCATGTCTTTTGGTGAGGCCAAATTCCTTGCAACACAGACAGTAAAACAAGAATACTTAAGAAAACATCCATCTCAAAACAAAAATAACCACTATCACCACAAATCAATTAGAAGTGTAAACCTAGCATAAGCCTGCTAGTGATGATAGTCATTCCTCAATACATATATACACACAAAATAATTATCATACTAAGTTCTAAGCATTATGAACTCACATTATAATTATGCTTTAAGAATAAAATGATAATAGCAATTATACACAGCAATAGAAAAGTCATTTCCTAATGCTTTTTTTTTTTTTGATAAAAGGAAATAGATTTTATTTTTTGGGGGGGAGCAGTAGGTTCACAGTAAAATTGAGCAGAAAGTAGAAAGAGATCTTATATACCCCCACTGCAATACAAACACAACATTCCCTACTATCAACATTTTCTACCAGAGTGGTACATTTATTTCAATCAATGAACCTACACTGGCATGCCATTACGATCCAAAGTCCACTGTTTACATAGAGGTTCACTCTTGGTGTCATATATTCCATGGGTTTTGACAAACATATAATGATGTATATTCACCACTAGCGCATCATACAGAATAGTTTCACTGCCCTCTAAAAAAAGGTCAGCTTAAGCTAAAATTTATATCAAATTGCAAAGTTCTTCAAGTAGCGAAGGCAGTCATGAAAAAGAAGAAAATTGGGGGACTTAGATTACTTTATTTCAATACTTTCTATAGAACTACTAAAATTTGCAAAGTGTATTTGCATAAAGATAGACAATAGAACAAAAGAGAGTTCAGAAAAAGACTCAAATTATAAGATCAATTGATTAAAATTAGGCAACAATACATTTGAATGGAAAAGATATTTTCAGCAAATAGTGATGGAATAGCTGGTCTTGCACATGGGAAAAATGAACCTCAAACCATACACAAAAATTATTTGATACAATTCATAGATCTAACAATATGAAACTTCTAGTAGAAAAAAAATAGGAGAATATCCCCACAATCTTGAAGGAGGGAAAGCACTTCCAGAAAATACTAACAAAAAACAATTTATAAATGGACTTCACAAAACATCAAACCTTTTGCTTAATAAAAACAGTAAAATAAGATTATACATGCTACAGACTGTGAGAAAGTATTTGAAAAATATATATTTGACATAATATTCAAATGACTTCCACAACTCAATAATATCAAGACAATAAACCCATTTATTAAAGGTCAAAATGTTGAAAGACTTGGTAATATACCTCAAAAAGAGGATTTATAAATAACCAATGGGAATAAGAAAATGTGCTCGACATCATTAGTCTTCATGCAAATACAAACATACTATTATATACACCATAGGATGATAAGAAAACTGATCATTGTAAATGTTGGTGAGGATGTAAGCAACAAAATTTATCATATGGTGATAACATATGATATGTTATGATATATGGTAAATTCCTATCAAGGGAGTAGAATAAAATGGTAAAACCTCTTTGGGAAGTGGTTTGACAATTCCTCATAAAGTTAAGTGTGACCTACTACTCAGTATTTACACAGAAAAAGTAAAAACATATGCACAAAAATGTGCATGTTTTGAAGTATGATCATAGCAGCTTTGTTCAAAATAGCCCAAATCTGGAAATGTCCCAAATGTCCACCAAAAAGAGAATAGAGTTTTTAAAAGATTTATTTATTTTAGAGAGAGAAAGAGAGGGAAGGGGCAGAAGGAGAGAGAGAGAGAGAAACAGAATCTCTACTGAGCTTGATGCAGGGCTCAACCTCAAGACCCTGAGATCATGACCTGAGCTGAAATCGAGAGTCCGATGCTTAACAGACTGAGCCACCCAGGAGTACCAAGAAAAGATTTTTTAAAATATGGCTTTCCCATCAAATGGTACACTATTCAGTACTAAAAAGGAACTAACAATGTTCATACAATATAACGGGCAAACCTCAAACCATAGTAATTTTCAACTTGAGACAGTTTTCCTTCCCCTCCCCCAGTATATTGGCAATACTTGGAGATATTTTTGGTTATCACAATGGGAAGCAGTGGGACATGCTATTGGCATTTGTAGTCAGAGGTCAGGGATGGTGTTAAGCATCTTACACATAGGATACCCTTACAACAAATAATTATATGTCTCAAAATATCAATAGTGCTACTTGTTAAGAAACCCCGAGTTTTGCTGAGAGAACAAAGGTAGATTAAAAAAATGTGCCTATTTAAATATTCCATTTATGTATGTATGTATGTATGTATTTATTTATTTATTTATTATTTGACAGAGAGAGACACAGCAAGAGAGGGAACACAGGCAGGGGGAGTGGGGGAGGAAGAAACAGGCTTCCCGCTGAGCAGGGAGCCTGATGTGGGGCTGGATCCCAGGACTCTGGGATCACGACCTGAGTCGAAGGCAGACACTTAACAACTGAGCCACCCAGGTGCCCCTAATTATTCCATTTAAAAAAGTTCTAGAACTAGTGAAACATCTATGTTGGAAAAAAAATCATTAAAAAACTTGCTTCTTTAAAGTATAGGGCAGGGATTGATTGGGAAGGAAATGAAGAGTGTTCTGGGGTAAATGAAATGTTCTATATTAGCAAATAAGAATAAATCTGGACTTAAGTAAGCAGAGATTTCATTTGAAAGGATTGTTGCAATAAACGGAGAGGGGCTGTTACAATAGGGAGAACACTAGGACCATACAATCTGAGTATCTCAGTGGGTATTCAGAAAAGGGCTTTACAAGACTCAGGCTAGAAAGGACCAGGTGGGAGAAAGTGGGATGAAAGTTGTGTGCTTGGACAGTAAATTAGAGAACGTTTTACTCTGAAGTCAGCCTATATTCAGGTCTTTAAGGAGGGGCTATATGCTGGTTCAGGGCAAAGGTAGGTCTCATTTCTGGGGCCTTAGGGAGGAGAGAAACTTAAATAAATTTTGGTTAACAAACAGTTTGTTCCAGTTGATTAATGAGGACAAGACAGTTCAACTAACCATTTTGGAAGCAAATAATACAAATTTGCAAGGTTTATATCTACCCTTGTTATAGATAAGCAAGAGGCATGCATGAGTGTTAATCTAAGTCATGTGTAGAAGAGTGTGTCCTTGTAGTAAGCCATTTCCTGAATCACAAATTGTGAGGAAATTTCTTTAATTTTAGCTGTTTACCGGGATCACAGGGCTTGGGTAAAATTCAATGTTGTCAGTCTCTTCTTTTGTTCAAGATTAATGATGTTCATTTATTGTTGGACAACTCAAGGGACCCTGGGAGTGGAGCAAAGCTGAGTCTAAACAAAGTCTCCTAAAAATTTTTGATGTTGCTGAAGAAAAGTTGAATGATCTGTTGAACATGTTAGACTGACATTTGTTGGATGGTCTTAGAAATGGCACCTGATGACGAATGGCTAATAATATAACAAAACAATTACTGAAGGCTGAATAAGGGAGTAAAACTGAGTCTTAAAGCCTTGAGTTTGCTGATTAAGAGGATGCCAGGATATTGGCCTTGATGTGTCTTTAGATGGCACAGTGATGGCATCATCATTACCCAACACAGTTCTCTATTTGTATCCATTTTGCAAGTATTTTTAGTGATGACATGGATATCAAGGTTGTTTCAGAGACCACATGCACAGCAGCCACTTTAGACCACTGTACAAGTGTCCCCTCGTGAAGTCAGAGTATCATGCCATGCCCAGTGGTTGTGAAAGAATGTTCCTTGGAATTCTTGCAGTTTTAGGGTGATGATATTGGTAGTTTCAGTGAGGTTGTCCATAATTCTTGTTACTTTCTAGAACAAATGTCGAAAAATGTTGGAGTTTTGATATACTTCCTAAGTGGCTCACCCAAAGGAGGCTCCAGGCAAGAATGTTGCCTATGCATGGTCCTCAGTAGCAGGTCAATCTTCTAGTTTTATTCACAGTTCCTTGGCTTTGCATTTCAAGAACTCTTCACAGCCAATGAAAAGGGAAAGTCACAGTTTCCTTTAGAAGCTGAATTCTTCTGTTATGTCTTGGAGAGGTTTTAGATTGCATAAAAATGTCTAAATCAGAGGTATCAGAAAGGTTAAGATGAAAGAAAGGACAGTGTGGTTAAAGATTTTTAAGGGCTAATGAGATTATTTAGATAGGAGGATTAGGTCCAATAGGAAGGTAGCTACCAATAAAATTGGTTTCCAAGGCAAAATAAATATTACTGGGGGTTGTCTAAAGATAGTAAAAATAATTATTATGTAACTTTCCAGTTTGTTCAACCTCTGCAGAATCAAGTTGAGATTTTATTTCTTCTAAGGATGGATCTGGAGATGTGAGTTTTAAGGAAAAGGGCATCGAATTGTAAACAAGTGTAGGAACACAGGGAAGGGGGTTGATGTTCTGAAGAACAGTGTTAGAAACCAGGTGGGTATATAAAATTGAAAAAGGCAGTGGATACTAGGACTTAAGAGCTAATCAAGTAGTAATTCCCTCCTAAAGAAGGACTCAGTGAAATTGCTATAAAAACACAAATTTCTATAAACTTAAGAGATAAGGATATTTAAAATATCAAGGACCTCTTCAGAAATAAATTCATGGATAAAAATCAACTGATCTTCGGCAGTGTAAGGACACACAATGGGGAAAGGATAGTTTTTTCATTAAATAGTATTGGGAAAACTGGATATCCACATGCAGAATAATGAAATTGGACGCTTATGTACACCATATAGAAAAATCAACTCAAAATGGATTAAAGACTTCATTTTTTAAAATATTTTATTTATTTATTTGAGAGAGAGAGTGAGCGAGGGAGAACATGAGCCAGGGGAGGGGCAGAGAAGCAGACTTCCCATGGATCAGGGAGCCCTGAGCCCAGGGCAGACGCTTAACTGACTGAGCCACCCAGGCACCCTGAAATACATATATCTGATACAGAGTTAATATCTAAAATTTATATGGAACTCATACAACACAATAGCAAAAGAAAAAAAAAAACCCTTAATAAAAAACCCCTAAAGATGGGCTAAAGACTTAAATACATGTTTCTCTAAATCAATCAATCAATCAATAAAATGTACACAATGAAATATTTTTCAGCCTAAAAAAAAAGGAAATCCCGCCATTTGCAGTAGCCTGGATGAAACTGGAGAACATTATGCTGAGTGAAATAAGCCAGACACAGAAAGACAAATACTGCATGATCTCACTTACATATGGAATGTAAAATAGTCAAATTCATAGAAGCAGATAGTAGAATGATGGTTTCCAGAGGTGGAGAGAAAAGGATATGGGGAGGTGTTGATCAAACATTATAAAGTTTCAGTTTTTCAAGATGAATAAATTCTGGAGACCTATTGAATAGCATGGTGACTATAGTTAACAACAGTGTATTACATACTTGCGATTTTTCTAAGAGGGTAGATCTTTAGTGTTCTCACCACAAAGGAAAAAAGAAAGGAAAGAAAATGGTAACTATGTGAGGTAATGGATATGTTAATTAGCTTGATTGTGGCAGTCATTTCACAGTGTATACATATATCAAATGGTCATGTTGTACATCTAAATATATACGATTTCTTTTTCCGAGTTATACCTCAATAAAGCTGAAAAAGTATTATGGCCTTTTGTAGCTTATAATCATGATTGTAAGCAGAGTATAATCCAAGAATAGTGTAAATGTGGAAGATCATGTCTTTAGTATTGTTTCCAGGTAGGGGAGGGAGTACTTGTGGAAAGCTGGGAAACTCTAAAGGAGAAAGGAGTACGTAACCAACAATTAGAGCTAAGGTTATAGGTTAGAGATATAAGTTGGGTAAAAGAAAGCCATAATTTTGGGAGGTCTTGGAAAGGATGGAAGAATTATCGGAAGAGGAACCCCCTGGGTAAAGGGGAGAGTAGGAAAATAATACAAGTGGAGAATCATCATGGAAGGCTGTGGAGAATTAAGTGGATGCCAAGGATGATGTTGGTGATAACAGAGAAAAAAGATGCAACAAAGAAGGAAAATGCGAATGGTAAAGATAGGAAACAGATACTGAGAGGTCTTATTCTGACATTTTCAGTAGAAACTGACCATGTTGAGATGTCATCTGCTTGATCTACAGTTCTTAGGAAAGCTGTTTACTTCATGAAGGCTTCTGTTTCTTGAGCTCTTGGGAGGTCTTCAGTTTAAGATCTCCAGGTGGAGTAGATTTCCATTTGATGTACATCTTGTGCCTTCTTCATTGTGAGATGTGGAAGCAGCATTAGATCCCCTGAAGTTTGGTTGGAGTGATAGTGGTAAGAAAGATGGTATAGGTGCCTACCAGGATATTTCAAGGTTAGTTTTTTGGTGATGTCATTTCTAGAAGAAAAAGTGTCCAGTTTCTAGATTGTGAAGTAGTTTTGGTGACTGGAGGAAAGGCACCCTAACTTACTTACTTACTAATTAATTAATTAACTAATTAATTATTTTTATTATGTTCAATTAGCCAGTATTTAGCACATTTTTGATGTAATGTTCAATGATTCATTAGTTGTGTATAACACCCAGTGTTCATCACAACACGTGCCCTTCTTAATGCCAATCACTCGGCAACCCTAACTTATTAATAATAAATGTAGGTATAGTTAATAAGTCCCTCACAATTTTTAAGAATATTTGAGTTAATTAGATTGAATTCTTCTATCGCCCATGTGGAGTATGGATTTCTTACAGGCCTTCCAGTAATTATTACCTAGGGGAATAAAGGCGAGGTTCAGTAAAAGAGGACCTGAGACCAATCAGGGCCAAAGTCAAGACGTTGAGCCGTGAAATATTGAGTTCTTCTGAGAGTTTTGCAAATTTTAATTTTAATTGTCCGGGCATTTCAGATAACAAGGTGTGGTAAGGACAGTGTAGTTTGTAGGACAAAGGAAGAACTCAGATGTCTACGATAACTTTACCAATGAAATAAGTTTCCCGTTCACTTGAGAGGGCAGGTGGAATGCCCTAGGTGGGGAAAATTCTTGCTACAGAAGTGTGACAATAGTGATAATGGCCCCTTTACATGGGGAAGCTTCTAGCTACTGAGAGGACATGCAAATAATGGTAAGGATAGCCATGAGATTTAGGGAGTTAAAGAAAATCTAATTTTCAATGGAGAAAGGGTACCACTGAAGGTAGCTCTCTTCCTTAATCTACATTTACACTTTGCCAAGATTATGGTTTTTGGCATATGGGGCAAGAGAGTACCACTTATTCCAGGTAAGGAGTCAAGTTTTCCCACAATATTTGTGGAAGGGTTGATTTTTTTCCCATGATTTGTAATCTCGTGAAGGTTATAGGGCAAATTTCGAGTAAGGGAACTGAGTAGAGATGAAGTGGTCTTCTGGGTGTCTCAGAATCTCATCTGAGTGGATACAGTATCCATCTTGTTTCTAATTGGTTTTTTAATCTTCAGGAGCCTTAAAACAAGAGATTTTGATTTCCTTGATTAGAGGATCAGGTGGTAAGTGGAATAAATAATATCTTGTCTGATAACAATAAGATTAGCACAGATTTATAAACTGTTAACTCACATATTATAAGCTAATGAGTTTCCCCTTGCCTCAAGTGTTTTATTGCCAATATGGGTATGGATTTTGGGTATAATCATCTCTTATGGTAATAATAAGGCTTTAGAAGGTCATCCAACTATTTCCCATTTTTGATTGGTTTTCCAGCTGCACTCATAAATCCCTTGGCTTTCCATAACAAACCAAACCCATGTAATATTCCAAGCATATCCACTGTATGTGTAGACATTAATTTTCCTATCAGCAAGAGCCATGAATTTTGCTATCTTAGTTGATTTTGCATTGCGTAGAGATTCATATTCTACAGGGTTTTGGAAATTTGTGATGGCATATTTTGCCTGGAAACACTGTTTTGATGTGTGGAGGTGTGAACCATCAGCAAAGAGAATGAGATCTGGATCTACAAGAAGAATTTCAGCAACACCAGGGTGGGGATGGGTTGAAGTTTCATTGGCTACAATGCATTTCATGTGATCACCCTTCAGTCAGAAGAGAAAGGTTAGCGGGTTTAAGATTTTGAAAACACTGTTTAGGAATGTGAGAAAGAGCAGAAAATAATGTTAGAAATAGAAGCAATAAGGGGTGCCTGGGTGGCTCAGTCGGTAAAGCGGCTGCCTTCGGCTCAGGTCGTGGTCCCAGGGTCCTGGGATCAAGTCCCGCATCGGGCTCCCTGCTGATCGGGGAGCCTGCTTCTCCCTCTCCCTCTGCTGCTCCCCCCCCCCCCCGCTTGTGCTCTCTCCCTGTCAAATAAATAAAATTAAAAAAATAAATAAAAGGATTTTATTTAAAAAAAAAGAAATAGAAGCAATAAGGATCTCACTAGAGAAGGGAAGAGGTTGAAAAATGTTGCATATTTTCAGTCAGGAGAAAATTTTGGACAACATGGGGTATATAAAATATTCAAAGTATGACTAGCACATAAATTGTGGTTTGAGCACAGATCTAGAATGAGGGTAAGTGTCCAATGTGCCTCTGGTTCCCAGTATGTTTCTGAGATGCTTAAAGTATGTCCTCTCTCACAAACAAATAGAGAAAAGGGCAAAGGCATTTTGGGAGCTCCAAGTTGAAGGCAGAGGAAAGGGAAATTTTTAAGGATTCAGATGCTCTTCACATATTGAGACCCATCGTATGGATTCAGACACTGTTTCCATAACCATAAAAGAGATGTTATAGTAGAGAAATTAGAAATCAACATCCTACAATAGCCAATCAATCCCAGAAAGGTTGGAATTTATCTGTTCATTTCAAATACAGGCTAATTCAGAATGACCTTGGTGCATTCTGGGGACAAAGTTTTTCCCTCAAGGAAGATATCATGTCCTAAATAATGAGCCTAAGGACTGCAGTATTGTATTTTTCAAAACTTTATACCCCTTTCAAGCCAGAGCTTCTAATAGGTATTTGCATATCTGTCAGTGAATTATCAATTCTACTGGAGAAAAGAATGTGGTGATGTACATATTAAAGGAGTGTTGAATTACCTGGGAAAATAAAATCCTTTAAATTTGCATTTAACACCTGAGGAAAAATAGGTGAGGGCTTTCATAAACCTCTGAGATATAACAGTCCAAACACATTATTGATTTTCCAAAGTGAAGGCAAATAGGTCTTGGGAATCATAGTGGAGGAATATACTGAAGAAGCTGGAACGTAAGTCCCTAAGAGTGAAGTAATGGTAAAAGGAAATATAGAAGTGAGAAGGCTATTAAATTTGGGACTAAAGGGAATCTAAGTCTTAGTATTTTATTTTTGGCCCCCAGGTTTGGAACTAATGGATTTCCTTTTTTGTTAGGCTTTTTCATAGGAACAACTGGGGTATTACAGAAGCTGGAGTAGGGACCAGGAATTCTTTAAAATCCTTAAATAATAGGTCTAAAACCTTCAATTGCTTTAAGTTTTAAAGGATACTGGGGTAACTTAAGGAGGGACATGGTGATACCTATTTCCACTTTCAGGGACTCTTCTTTTCAAAATATATTCTGTGTCGATCCTATATCGCAAAGAGACTCAGGAATATGAGCAAACATTCTGAGTGCAGGGACTGTCAGGGGATTGAGGAAGTACAATGAGAGCACGAAGGTTGGAGTGACGAAGCTGTTAGTGAAAAGGTGAGTGGGGAGGATTTCAGGCCTTCAAGAGTTAGTCCTTTAGAGGGTGCCTGGGTGGCTCAGTAGGTTAAGTGTCTTCCTTTGGCTTGGGTCATGATTCCGGGGTCCTGGGATCAAACCCCGCATTGGACTCCCTGCTCAGCATGGAGCCTGCTTCTCCCTCTACTTCTCCCCACTGTGTGCTCTCTCTCCTGCTTTCTCTCTCTCTCTCAAGTGAATAAAATCTTTAAAAAAAGAGTCCTTTAGGAGAACATACACGTTAACATTCCAATTAGGAAGTAAATATCTGCCTAACAGATTAACAGTTTGTGGAATTATCTATGTTGGGTATCATGATCATGGAGTCCAAGAAATAGAGAAATTAGTTTAGAAAGGGACAAATCATGTGTTATCTAACACCACCACCAAGATGGTTTGTGACTCTGAGCCATCATGGTGGGGAATTGAATTGTGAAGTATTAAAGGTGGAATAGGTGGCTCCAGTGTCTATGATGAAGTTAGTTGGGAGCCCACTGGCTGGATATTATTTTATCCAGTGTGTTTAAGAGTATTTGGGGGCAGACAGAAGCAGATCCCTTTGGGGGAGTCATTGAGACTTGGATTTATTTTTCTTTTTTGGTTAGTCTTTCATCTAATATCCCTTTTTCTTACAGTATCTACAGGTATTCTAATCTATGCGAGATTGAAGGGAAGCTGAGGATGGCTTGAAGTACTTCGTATGATTACCCTCAGTTTGTTTCAGTTGGAGAGCCGTGAGTAAATACTTTTAGATTAAGTTTATTAGCCTGTACATCTTCATGGTATTTTGCTAAAGCATGGATCTCAGAGAGGAAGGCATTTTGCCAATTAATGCAATATTTTGAATATATTCTCTCAGTTCAGCATGGAACCCATTAACAAAACTGATGACTAAAGTGAATATTATGTGATCATTTAATATTATATCTGAATGATCCTTCCAAATGTTTTCTAAGCAGTGCCTACAGTTAGAAACTGATCCATCTCTTTGCTGTCAGCACTCCTGAATCTTTGACTATTTGCTTTTAGATGGGAATGGAATCTAACATTTTTCCTTTGATTTCCTTATCTCTGTTGTAGGTTATGGGTACATTTTAGTTTGACTGTAAGTCATCATTAATTTTGACACATTTGGCCTTAAGGCCATAAGACCACAAGGCCATAGGGCCATCTTCAGGTCCTTGAAAAGTTGGACTAATTGGCACAGATCAGGAAGCTCAGGAAAATATATTCCTATCAGTAACTTAAATTTTGTAGAAAATTCATCCCTGGGGCACATGGGTGGCTTAGTCGTTAAGTGTCTACCTTCAGCTCAGGTCACGATCCCAGGGTTCTGGGACAGAGTCCCACACTGGGCTCCCTGCTCAGTGTGGAGTGTGCTTCTCCCTCTCCCTCTGCCCCTCGCCCCTGCTTGTGTGCTCTCTCTCTCTGAAATGAATAAATAAAATCTTAAAAAAAAGATAGATCTCAACAGATTATCATATTTTACTGCCACTGAACTTTACTAATCTGAGATTTAAAAGTTACACTGAACTGATGAATCATTGAACATTATATCAAAAACCAGTAATGTACTATACCTTGGCTAACTAGATTTAAATTAAAAAAATAGAAGATAAAAAAAATAAAAAAAGTAATATGTCCTTAATTATTATGATACCAAATGTGTGTATTAGCAAGTAACTCTATGAGAACTTTGGCATGTATAAAATATTGCCTTCATCCATTATGTTGATAACATCAATTTATTAGAATTGAACAAGAGTAAAACACACTTGTTGCTTGTTTACTTCTTTGGCTTTTTTTAAAAATCATATTTATTTATAGAGAAGCTGCTTGTTATACAAGACTTTTAAAGTGTTCTTCACTGAAATGAACTTGGCCTAGGGGAAATATATGTTTGTGTCAGAAAATATTTAATTAAGACCCAAAATGTAGGCTCTGTGACGTTCATTGTCCTTTTTTCTGATCTCATAAACTGATTTTTTGTACTTTGATGGCAAATTTCAATGGAAAACTAGTATAATTGCTTGTAAGCTTTGGAGAATCAGAATGCAACATCACTCTGTTCAGTAAGTCTAACCCCAAGCCCAGCTCACTATTAGAGTCTCTATATGCAGGCCACATGACAAGCCAATATTGCCAGAGCTGCTATCCTTTAGGAAGTTATAAATTGAAGCTCTTTCCACTTGACCATATTAAGATACCACATTGTTTTTCACCCCAAGTTAGTGTGTAAGCCCTGAAAAAATTCAAATTTGTAAATTTTTGTCATCTTTCAGGGAAGAACTACCTGTGCTCCATTTAGAAAAGTGACTATATTTAAGCAATGGAAAACATTTTTTTTAAGATGTATTTATTTTAGAGACAGAGAGAGAATAGCGGGAGGGAGAGAGAAACTTAAGCAGACTCCCCACATAGCATGGAGTCTAACATGGGGCTCAATGTCATCATCCTGAGGTTACGATCTGAGCTAAAACCAAGAGTCGGATGCTTAACCAACTCTGCCACCCAGGTACTCCGGAAAAGACATTCTTAAGGGAGAATTGTGGCTCATATTATTAAAATGCAAAATTATCCTGCTCATTGTGTTGCTGATCTTCATCATAAATGTTTCTGTCTCAAGCATTTAATACTCTGCTTCTTAGAAGTAAAGAATGTGACATATGCTAATATTAGAGAGTGAGAGGGAGGATGACTCTGAAAGGCCATCATGTGCTAAGAGGAATCAAACCAGTTTGATGTTTCTCATCATTCTTAATGTATTAAAATTTAGGATGTTACATATATGTATACGTAAGTATGTATGTTTTAAGTTATACTGAGTATATGATCTACAGCACCAAAAAGCCCAGCCTATTAGCCTTATGTTTATCCATGCTCTGTAAGTATGCTTCTCACACTACCAGCCGCTTTATAAACACGCTCTATTTGTCAAAATACAGTCATGGGACTAATATTAATCACATGTGCTGAAAAAAATTGCTGAACATGGACACTTTATTCAAACCATCTGCAACACCATCTTGAAATATAAAAAATTATATATTAGAAAGTCATAAGGGTACCTGGGTGGCTCAGTCAGTTAAGTGTCCAACTCTTGATTTCAGCTCAGGTCATAATCTCAGCATTGTGAAATCAAGCCCTGTGTCAGGCTTCATGCTGAATGTGGAGCCTGCTTAAGATTCCCTCTCTCCCTCTCCCTCAGCCCCTCCCCTCCCACACATGCTCTTGAGCTCTCACACTCTCTCTAAAAAAAAAAAAAAAAAAAAAAAGAGGATAGCCTGGGTAGGGCATCCAACTTTTGGTTTCAACTCAGGTCCTGATCTCCGGGTCATGGGATTGAGTCCCGTGTTGGGCTCTGTGCTCCCTATGGATTCTGCTTAAGTTTCTCTCTCTCTCTATCCCTCCCCCCTGCTCACTCTTTCTCTCTCTTTCTTTCAAAAATAAATAAATAGATCTTTTTTAAAAAGAAAAAGTAATAAAGGATTGTTTCAAGTTTATTAATTGATTCATTTTCCTCAAGTACACTATGTCCATTCTCTGAATATAAAGAGAAAAAATTCTCTTTGACACTATCTGCTATCTGTTTCCCTAGAGTTAGCTTTGTAAACAACTTCTGGTTGTAACCCTTTACTGCATGCGTTTACAAAACTAGTATTTTTTGAACATAGCATGTGCCAGGCTCTACATTATACACTGGGGATACAGCAGTAACCGAGGCAGATATGGTCAGGGAATTAAATGTTATTGCAATCTAGCAACTCTACAAGATAGTTTATAACATGCAAACACACACACACACACACACACACACGCAAATGTAGCTGGCACAAAACCACAAAACAGCGAAGTGTTACTTCAACTGGTGAGTCGAAGTTCAATCCCACAGGAAATAATTTCCTGGCTGTTTGAAATAAGACAAGAAATAACTCTAGAAGTAAAGAAATTTGATGGAGTGACCTAGAGAAGCTCTCGGCCTGAAATAATACAACTTGCACAAGCCAGGGAAGCACATAAATAGGAAGATGCTGTTGGTGTTCTCAACTAGACTGATGAAATAAAAACTTGGGTAGAAAAGAGATCATCTTAATCACTCAATACTAAGGATTTTGCCAATACACAAGTAAAAAGTTTTAATAATTAACAATAAAAGCACTGAAATACAGATGGCAGTTAAAATCACTTGTTACTTCATATTTATATATAATTGATTCAAGTCTAATATCTCTAATTCTATGGGAAATTCACTTGCCTCCCCCACACTTATGTAAATATTCTAGATTTTTTTAACTAGCAAACTCCAGATCTTACATTTTACTGCTCTTCTTTTTGTTACCTAACGTGCAGATGTGCAACTCAGCCTGTGTTCCTTGATTATTGAAAAAAAAAATCACTTGCTTACATCATCTGTGTATATAGCGTATTTTACAAAAAGTTTGGAGTTATGAAAAAGATTTATATCAAGTAATATATTTAGATATTAATTACAGTTTGCAAAAGTTTTTCTTAGTACTTGATGAGTACTTTTCTACTGGCCACCTTTCTCAGGATATAGGTTCTAAAAAATTGCTGAATGTCTTCAAAGGAAAGCTAGACATTGTATAAGCACACACATATATCAATACAAATGATTCTTCTCCACAGACATATAAATAAATTTTGTCCAGTAGAAATGTAATTGATCTTTCCCATTATAAATCACTTTTACATTTCATTGTAAATGTTTTTAAGGATTACTTATTGCTTATATATGTGTGGTTCCTTGAAATCTCTTTCAAACTAGTTGTAACATCTTACTGATTTCCTTATTAATTGACTTAAAGAATATCTTTGACATGTGCTGTGCTCATTTTATATTTGTGTGAAAGTCATGATTATAGTTTTTTGAAACTTAACCTTTAACAGGCTCCAGAACGAGTTGCTAAATTCTTTCTTTCCCTTCAAGATAACTCATTTCTCCTTACTCCTCCATTTTCAGGAACCCTTTGTGCTTACTATCAGAGGCTCAATTATTCTTAGTATGTTTTCTGCAAGGACTCATTGTGCATCCTTTGACAAAGGGCCATAATAACTGGGCTTCAACTTTTAGCATCAGAAAACAATTTGAAGCAATTGCAAAATTCCATATATTTTTCTCTCTCTTCCATTGGTCTTTGTAATTTGAAAAGAGCAGTATAGATTTTTGCTTCCTATGGATATGGATTATGCCATGACTGTTAGAATTAGCAACCATGCAGTATGATTTTTTTTTTTTACCCTGCTGTATACCTGTAGTGCATATTGAAGTTGAAGCTGTTAAGTATTTACATATGATTCATTCCACAAAGTGAAGTAAGTACTTCTTAGTGAATTCCTTTTTAAAAATAACTTTCATGATTTCTAGAATTAAAAGAATCTCTGTCATTCTTAAGCAGATGTCCTTTAACCAGGGGGGCCCACAAATACAGAACAACAATCAAAATAAAATAGCACATTCTTCCCCACCTTTTTTTCTTTTCTTTTATGGAAGCCCTCTTTAGGATGACTCATGACCAATCTGATTTTAGGCATTAAGAAATCTGACTATGAAATTGAGGTCTGCATCATTCTGCAAAGTCATAAAAAGTTATGGATTAATCATAACTTTACAGTTTGGAACATTATTCATCTATGGTTAGAAGCTCACACTTCAAAGTTAGAGAGTGCATACTCATAGGAAGGAACAACTAACAGGATGGCTGAAATTCTGTATGAATTGAAAATTCCTTCTTTTGTGCAATTGTAATCATCAGTGTACCTGAACCCACATCAATCTTCACTTCGGCCATAAGCACAGGAGCTATATAACAGTAATAGAAAAATACAATGGAAAAATGGAAAAAGCTAACACATATCTAACTTTTACAGATATTTCCTTCAAGTAATTTACTATTAAATAAAACTTAAAAGAATATAAAGATGTGAACATGAAGCTAATGTTAACTATAATAGTCACTTAAGGCAAAGAGGTATGTGTCTTCTTGAACCCACTAATTACAGTAAAAGGGAAAATATAAATTATGTTGGCTCAAAAGAAACTGCAAAAAATTTATTTATCCACTCTTCAAACAACATGGGGAGATGACTTAAATCTTGGATTAAGATAAGAAGTGCTCTTTAAAAAGTAGAGCTGTTGCTTAGAAAATCTAAGAAAAAAATCCATTATGCAAGTTATAAAACCTATGGTTATATTTATCTTTTTTAACTTTCACAAAGAAAATTGTCCTAGTGTTAATGAAAATGAGAAATTGGGATTGAAATGTTATATTATTATAGTAAAAAATGAGCTGCATATAAAGTGTACTGATTCAAGATTCTATTCATGCAAAAATATGTAATTGGGTCATTATTATTTCTAAAATACAATACCAAATGAAACGTTTAGCTTAAAATACTTACTGTATCCTCACAGCATACAGTGAACTGGGAATTAACTGTCCATTTCTTTCATCAGTATAAATAGAGAAAACAAATAATATGGAATCCAAAAAGAAAAAGTGAACAGCACATGACTGGGTCAGTATATGTGCAGACTCAATTCCATCTTTAAAATCTGCACTGTTGGTCACAGCTGGACTAATCATGCAATAAGCCGCACAGATCATAAAGACAGCCAAAATAATCATATGGGTCAGGAGGGTGGCCCATTCAGTTTGCATATGTGAATATGATCTGAATGAAAAGAAGTTCACCACAATGAAAGAAATTACCCAGTAATGTAGATCAAAGCAGATAATCAGCATGGATAATTCAGGCCTGAATACAGATGCAGAATATAGATTATGACTTTTCACAAAAGTTTCAGCTAACTCTGTTTTGTCAATGTATATTGATCTTCCAAAAGGATTTTATTTCACAGGGACACCTTGCAAGTTTCCAGAAAAACTGTCAAAAAACACAACATCTCTTAGATCAGCATTGATCATTTTCTTTTTCTTATAAATCATTACAATGGAAGTATTCTGTTTTCCTCTCCTCGGTGCTACACATAAACTCACACACACACGTATCCATAATATTCCTACTCTTTGGTACCCTCTTAGAGAAGAAAGCAAGGTCCTGAGCTAGAAACAATCCTAATGTTATTATTAAAATACACAAAATAGTCCTGTAGATTTTGAAATTTAAAATTTCAGAATTAAGTGGCACCTGGGTGGCTCAGTGGGTTAAAGCCTCTGCCTTCGGCTCAGGTCATGATCCCAGGGTCCTGGGATCGAGTCCCACATTGGGCTCTCTGCTCAGCAGGGAGCCTGCTTACCCCCATCTCTCTGCCTGTCTCTATGCCTACTTGTGATCTCTCTCTCTCTGTCAAAAAATAGATAAAATCTTTAAAAAAAAATTTTAAATTTCAGAATTAATTTTAAAAAGACCATTTCTCTGGGCAGTTGTATTTACCAAAATGATTTTTTTTCTTTGTTGGATCTGTGTGAAAATCAGTATATATTTTTTATTTTTATTTTTTTATTTTTTTTTAAAGATTTTAAAGATCCTGAGACCATGACCTGAGCTGAAGGCAGAGACTTTAACCCACTGAGCCACCCAGGTGCCCCAGTATATATTTTTTAATGAGGTAAAATTTGCATACAATAAAATACACAGATCTTAAATGAATAGATTGACGAGCTTTGACAATAGCTTACAATACATGGGTGTAATGTATACAGCTATCAAGATATTGACAATGTTGTTTTTACCCAGGCCCTGTGATCTTATAAATAGGTACAATTAAAGAAATCTCCCCAGGAAATTGAGAGTAATGCAATAATGGCAGGGGACTTTAATACCCTAGTTACATCAATGGATAGATCATCCAGATGGAAAATCAACAAGGAAGCAGAGGCTTTGAATGACACATTAGACCAGATGGACCTATCAGATATATATATATATATAGAACATTCCATCCCCAAACAGCTGAGTATGATTCTTTTCAAGTGGAACTTTTTTCCAGGACAGATCACTTGTTAGGCCATGAAACAAGTCTCAACAAATTCAAAAGAACTGAAATCAAGTCATGCGTCTTTTCTAACCACAATGATATGAAACTAGAAATCAATTACCAAAAAAATTTGAAAAAAAATACAAACACATGGAGGTTAATACATGCTACTTAACAACCAATGGGTCAACGAAGAACTCAAAGATGAAATAAAAAATAGAAATGAAAGTGAAAACACAACAGTCTGAAATCTTTGTGACCCAGCAAAAGCAGTTCTAAGAAGGAAGTTTATAGCAATGACAGGACTAACTCAAGAAAACAAGAAAAATCTCAAATAAACAACCAAACCTTGCACCTACAGGAGCTAGAAAAACGAAGTTCAAAGCCAGTAAAAGGAAGGAAATAATTAAGCTTAGAGCACAAATAAATGAAATAAAGATTAAAAAACAATAGCAGAAATCCGGGAAACCAACTTTTAAGCCTTTAGCCAGACTCATCAAGAAAAAAGTGAAGCCTCAAATAAATAAAATCAGAAATGAAGGAGATGAAATAAAACTTTACACCACAGAAAAACAAAAAATATTAAAAGAGAATATTATGAAAATTATATGCCAACAAATTTGGCAACCTAGAAGAAATGAATAAATTCCTAGGAATATACAATTTTCTAAAAGTAAATCAGGAAAAAGTAGAAAATTTCAACAGACTAATTACTAGCAATGATATCGAATCAGTAATTTAAAAATTCCCAACAACCAAGAGTCCAGGATGATATAATTTCACATGTGAATTCTCCCAAACATTTAAAGAGAGTTAATACCTATTCTTCTCAAACTATTCCAAAAAAATAGAAGAGGAAAGCAAACTTCCAAATTTATTAACAAGACCAGCATTGCCCTGATACCAAAACCAAATAAAGTCACTATATAAAAGAAAAACATCGCCCAATATCTCTGAGGAACAAAAATGGAAAAATCTCAAACAAAATATTAGCAAATCAAATTTAACAATACATTAAAAAATCATTCACCATGATCAAATGGGATTTATTCCAGGGATGCAAATGTAGTACAATATTTGCAAGTCATTGTGACATATCACATGAACAAGATGAAGGATAAAAATTGATGTTATCATCTCAATAGATGGAGAAAAAGCATTTGACAAAATGCATCTGTTAATGATAAAAACTTAGGGGCGCCTGCGTGTCTCAGTGGGTTAAAGCCTCTGCCTTCAGCTCAGGTCATGATCTCAGGGTCCTGAGATCGATGGAGCCCCAAATCAGACTCTCTGCTCAGCAGGGGGCCTGCTTTCTCCTCTCTCTCTGCCTGCCTCTCTGCCTACTTGTGATCTCTCTGTCAAATAAATAAATAAAATCATTTAAAAAAATGATAAAAACTTAACAAATTGGGTTTAAAGGGAACATATCTCAGCATAAGAAAGGCTATATATGAAAAACCCATAGCTAACATCATACTCAATGATGAAAAACTGAAATATTTTCCTTTAAGATCAGGATATCCACTTGTACCGCTTTTACCCAACATAGTATTGGAAGTCCCAGCGTGAGTAATCAGACAACAAAAAGAAATAAAAGGCATCCATGAACAATGAATCTTGGAACACTGAAAAAAAATACAATTAATTAATTAAAAAAAGAAATAAATAAAAGGCATCCAAATTAGTAAGAAAGAAGTAAAACCCACTATTTGCAGATGACATTATACCATATATAGAAAACCCTAAACACTCCACCAAAAAACTACTAAAACTGATAAATGAATTTGGTAAAGTCACAGGATGCAAAATTAATGTATAGAAATCTGATGTGTTTCTATGCACTAATAAAGAAGTAGCAAAAAGAGAAATTGAGAAAATAATTCCATTTATAATTGCACGAAAAAGAATAAGATACCTAGGAATAAATTTAACAAAAAGGTGAAAGAACCATACTCTGAAAACTATAAGACACTGATGAAAGAAGATGAAGATGATACACACAAATGGAAAGATATTTCATGCTAATGGGCTGGAATAACTAATATCCTTAAAATGCCCATACTACCCGAAGCAATCTGTAGATTCAGTGCAATCTCTGTCAAAATACCAATAGCATTTCTCACAGAACCAGAACAAATAATACTAAAATTTGTGTGGAACCACAAAAAGTCCTGGAATAGTCAAAGCAATCTTAAAAAAGAACAAAGCTATAGGTATCACAATCCCAGATTTCAATATATAGTATAAAGCTGTAGTCATCAAAACAGTATGGTACTTGCACAAAAATAGACACATTTATCAGTGGAACAGGATAGACACCCCAGAAATAAACTCAAGCCTATATGGTTAATTAATGTGTATAACAAAGGAGACAATAATGTACAACGGGAAAAAAACAGTCTTTTCAATAAATGGTGTTGGAAAAACTGGACAGCTATATGCAAAAGAATGAAACTGGACCACTTTCTTACACCATACAGAAAAATAAACTCAAAATGAGTTAAAGACCTCAATGTGAGACCTGAAACTCCTTAAAGAAAACATAGGCAGTAATCTCTTGGACATTGCCCTTAGCAACATATTTATGGATATGTCTTGTCAGGCAAAACAATAGCAAAAATAAACTATTGAGATTACACCAAAATAAAAAAAAAATACACAGCAAAGGAAACCATCAATAAAACAAAAAGGCAACCTAGTAAATGGATGAAGATATTTTCCAATGGTATATCCAATGGTATATAAGGAATGCAATACCAAAAAAACCCCACAAACAATCCAGTTAATAAATGGGCAGAGGAACTGAAGAGACATTTTCCAAAGAAGACATACAGATGGTCAACAGACACATGAAAAGATGCTCATCACTCATCATCAGGGAAATGCAAATTGAAACCATAATGGGATAATACCTCAAACCAGTTAGAATGGCTAGTAACAAAAAGACAAGAAATAAGAAGTGTTGATGAGGGTATGGAGAAAAAGGAAAACTTGTGCACTGTTGGTAGGAATGTAAATTGGTGTAGCCACTGTGAAAAACAGTATGTAGTTTCCTCAAAAAATTAAAAATAAAATACCATATGATCAAGTAATTCTACTACTGGTTATCCAAGGAAAATGAAAACACTAATTTGAAAAGATATATGTACCCTTATGTTCATTGCAGAGAATTTACAATAGCCAAGATAAGAGAGGGACTCAAATGTGTACTGACAGATGAATAAAGAAGTGGTATATATGTAGAATGGAAAAATTGTACTTACCTTACCAAAATCAGGATTTATTTTCATTTGACAGTTATTGGTGCCCTGACTCCAATGGAGAATGGGCCTCACTTATAGACTCCCACCATCTCTGTGGCAATAATGGCACCTTGTAGGTCCTTCACACTTGTCTTCTTTTCAGCATTTCAACTGTCTTTTGATGATTTCCACTCTCAAACCAGTGCTCTGCATGTCTTATCTGTTGTAAGGAGTTCCTTTGATTCCTTAAGGCAAAGAAACTTTTCTTTGGCCCTTCTATGTGAACTCTTCTGGTTTTTCCTTTGCTCTTAAATTTTGGGGTCATTTGAACAAATTTCCTTGGCAGGGACGGGAAGCTTGGGGTGGGGATTTTTTCTGACCAGAAAATTATGCTGGAAAATTAATCAAGGAGGGCTGCTTACTGTTTCATTTAAGAGCTTAGCTCTAATTTCGTTTTCTAATCCCATGGGTACCTCTTAACTATCAATTGTCCTCCCTCTGCTCCTCCCACTGACTATGCTTCAACATTATGGCACTAATTCAGTTAAACATCTCTAAATGTAACATTATTTCACTAAGGTTAATTTGGAACTGCAATGACTCTCTGGGATTCTTGTGATCTCCCTAAACGTGTTCATCTCTGTGGGTCCCTTGAATCCTGGTAATCCAAAACTCCCTCTGAATATTTTGCATATTTCTTATGATATTAGGAAGGTGAGTAAGTACTTTCTTTCTCGGTCCAAGCTTAATCAGGCTATTTAGTAATATCAGTCTATCTTATCTGAGTCCATTCGGTCTCTGAAGGATCATCTGCCGACCTCAACAGTTGCTCTCCAAACACTCCAAACACCCACTCCAAACACAAACGCACTTACATGTACCTCAGTTCCCTCTCCTTCATCCTCAGCTCCTCCAAACCTGTTTCTGTCTCCTTCACTTCCAGGTTCTACTTTCCTTGTATTTACCCACCTTTCCTGAATTTAACACTACTTTTCCAGCCCTCTCACTTCCTACAGTTATTTAAGACCTTGATTCTGCTCCCCCAATGCTGGGTTCCCATGGACAAGAAGGTGCAGAACCTCAATTTCCAGCCTCCACAACATGTCTGTTATAAAGTCCATCAACTTTTCATTATTATTATTTCTTCTAAATTACAACCATTTTTTTGTTGTCATGTGACTACCAAATTATCCATTACAGTCCCCTATACAGGTCTTTCCTTCTTTCTGACACATTATTAAACAAATACCAAAATTGTATTGTTCTTTTGCCACTCCTTCATATGCTGTCCCTCCTTATATTTTGTCAACTTACTTCTCAATAAATCTGATTAGCATATTTGTTATATATTAATTATGGAAATTGAAGTATTAGTATGTTACCCCTTCCAGCTCACTGGCATGTATTATATAGAGACCATCTGTGTGCAACATCAGAAAAAATTTTTAAAATGTCTCTAAATTTAAGCATTATTACATCCAGCGAGGGATATACTCAAGGGGAAAATGGGACCATTAGAACACATAATATACACCGTATAGTCAATGTAGATTTAGAAGATTATATCACCTATATTCTATTTCTTAACAATCCTATTCTGGCACTTTCTTTTCTGTATCATAAAAATTTGTACTTTTCCTGCTGGCTTTCTTTTTAAATCCACTTCTTAACTTTAAAAAAACAAAAAGTGTTGTATTTTTTCCATGAAAAAATCTCCAACAAAAGGAAAAAATAGTCCCTCCTTACAGATACAAAAAAGACATTTTTTTCTTTATCTTGAAGCTTTTCTTGCTTAAAATTCTCCATACATCTGACAAAAATATTTAGAGCACCCTGAAACAAGATGGTTGCTAAAGTTTTTAAATGTTAATCTCTAAAAAGTTTGTAATTCTAATTGGATATCTAGCTTAGTAACTGCAGCCCCAGTAATTCTGTTTAAATTGACATCTCTGTCTGATAGCTATAAACTTATGTGTTTTCTTTGTTAGGCTAGAAGAGACTCATTCATATTTCACTTTTCTCTTATATTCATGGGGAATCCAAGTCTCTGTGGATTTATTTGAAAAGAGTGACTGAGGGGTGCTTGGATGGCTCAGCCAGTTAAGGGTCTGACTCTTGATTTTGGCTCACGTTGTGATCTCACCATTGTGAGATCAAGCCCAGCTTCAGGCTCCACATTCAGTGTGGAGTCTGCTTGAGATTCTCTCTCTCTCCCCCCCCCCCCGCCTCTCCTCCTGCTTGCTCTCTCTCTGTCGCTCAAAATAAATGAATAAAATCTTAAAAAAAAAATAAAAAATAAAAAGAGTGAGCGAACTTTTTATCATTCAAATTAATAACAGTTATAGTGGGGACATTAGCACAACTCACTAATATTTCCAGTTTTTCTCTTTTTGGGCATACTGAAGCATTGCATAGTCTTATTCCCCTTTGAAATTGAGAGAGGCCACGTGACTTGCCTTGGCTAAAAAAGAGTGAGTGGAAGCAATATGTACCACTTTCAGATGAAAGTAGTCAAGAAAAAAAAAAAAAAAAAAAGAAAGTAGTCAAGAACTTTAACTTGGTTGACCAACCTGCTTTTTACTCTGATGACATTCATGGAGGTGTCATAAAATCCATGCAATCTGGAAAGCTGAGCCAACACATGTAAGACAGCTGAACTGGAATGTCAGTGAGACATGCAACATACTTTGCACAAGCTACTTTTATTAGATTAAGCCACTGAGATTTGGGGGCTGCCTGTTAATTCAGCAAAGTTCATCTTTTGCTGCCTTATGTCTTCCATACCTATAAAATATCTATGGTGATTATTAGAATATGTTTGAATATAGCTGAACTTACTTTATTTTTTTTTCCGAAATACTTTTATTTTATTTTTTCAGTGTTACAAGATTCATTGTTTATGTACCACACCCAGTGCTCCATGCAATACGTGCCCTCCTCAATACCCACCACCAGGCTCACCCATCCCCCCCCCTCCAAAACTCTCAGTCCCTTGTTCTGAGTTCACAGTCTCTCATGGTTCTTCACCTCTCCGATTTCCTCCAATTCATCCCTCCCTTCCCTCTCACAATGTCCTCCATGTTATTCCTTATGCTCCACACGTAAGTGAGACCATATGATAATTGACTTTCTCCGCTTGACTTATTTCACTCAACATAATCTCTTCCAGTCCAGTCCATGTTAAAATAAAAGTTGGGTATTCATCCTTTCTGATGGAGGCATAATATTCCATTG
>CM052901.1:77454025-77486093 GCA_028534135.1 Potos flavus
ATTAATGTTTTTCTCCATCCTAGCCATTGCCTGGATCATTGTTACCCTGAATTCCCTTTCCGACATACTGTTTATGTCCATGTCCAATAGTTCTGAGGGAGAGGGCACAGTCTCTGGGTTTTTCCTCTGTTGGGTGTTCCTCCTCCTAGTCATTTTGATGAGAAGTGGATGAGAGGATGTATAGCTGAATATATCACCCACGATCCAGGCAGGGTGCACCCTGGAAGGTTTTGGAGCAATTGGAATTCACCGCCAAGAAGAAAGAGTAAAGATAAGAAAAGAGAGACAGAGAAAGAGAAAAAAAAAGAGATCCCAGCCAGAATGGACCTCAAAATAATATTTATAAGGTATATACACAAACACGAACAAACATAAAGACCGACAAAAGTATATGACAAGAAATAAAAGAACCTAGTCAGAATGAACCTCAAGAATAAGGTTTATATAATACCAGAACAAAAGTAGATACATAGAAACACTGACAGACAGATAAGATGGGACGGTGATTATAACTCTTCCATATGTTGTTTTAAGCCTCTAGGTGTAATGTTAAGTAGTTTAAAAAAAAATTTTAAAAAAACCAAGAAAAATGAGAATAAGTGAAAAAAAAAGAAGAAAAAATAGAAAAGAAAGAAAGAAAAAAAAACCTTGTTTCTATGAAATATTCCGGTTTTGAGGTATTATTGGGAGCTTAATATATTGATTTCCCCTACTGTATGGGTTTTATATTTTTATGGGGGCCCTGTGGTTATTGCCTTTTTGTTTTGGGGTTGTCTTCTGGGGGAGGGGCCTGTCACGTTGTTTTCCAGTCAATCTTGCTTGGGTTGAGTCGGCCTGCCGTCCAATCGAGGGGCTGTGCTCTGTGGAAAACAGTTTTTCAGGCTTCTGCTCTCTGGAGGTTTTCGCTCTTTTGCAGTTTTTTCGCCTTTTCAGACAGTCCAAGCAAGGAGTCTGCCCGTACCCAGACCTCCGCGTCCCAGAGAAGCCTCAGTCTGCTCCCCTCTGCAAGCTCCACTCTCACTGCAGCCTGCCACAGGCGGTGCGCACCCCCAGCCACCGTCCCAGTGGCCCCGAGAGGCCCCCAGTAGCCTCTGCACCCTCCGGAGATCAAAGCTGCGAGGTTTAGGAAACTGGTTTCTGGTGGCTGCCGGCGCCGCGACTGCTGTCCGGGCTCCGGTCCGCGCGGGTGCGCTCAGATTCCTGCCCCAAGCGGCCGCGTTCACTCCAGCCTCTGGGCGGAGGGCGCCTCTGGTTCTCTCCCTTGCATGGGGCACAGGGCGCGAGCCAACGGCGCTAACGCGGGCGGAGAACCCACCACTCGTCCTGCCCGCCGCTCTTTGTGTCTGGAGGCCCCGACGCCACGCTCTGGCAGCCTCCAGGCCATGGAGCAGATTTCTAAAAGTTCCGATTTTGTGCTCTGCTGCTCTGCGGCTTGCCGGGAGCCGGCCCCTCCCCCCCGCAGTCTATCTTCCCGTTGCTTTGGATTCACTTTTCCGCACGTCCTACCTTCAGGAAAGTGGTTGATATTCTGTTCCTAGAGTTGCTGTTCTTCTTCTCCTCTATCTCCTGCTAAGTTTGTAGTTGTTTAGAGTGGTTTGATAACTATCTAGCTGAACTTCTGGGATCAATCACTACCTCCGCCTCCTACTTCTCTGCCATCTTGCTCCTCCCCCCTGAACTTACTTTCTCAAATATTAAATACTGTGTTCTGATTAGGTGAAATTTGTAAATCTCTTAGTATCATGGATTTTTAAATTAGCACAAGTATTTGAAATACAGAGAATATATATAAGCATGGCAGTGATAAGGCACATGATTAGGAAGCCTGCCATACTATTTAAAGTGCATCTGTATGGGCACCTACCAGCTCAGTCAGTAGAACATGAGACTCTTAATATCAGGGTCATGAGTTCAAGCCCCACGTTGGGCATGGAGCCTACTTAAAAACATAAAATAATATAAGGTGCATCTATATAGTCTTTATTATCCTGAAATATTTAGTTCATTGAATACAATAGCATTATAGTATCGAAAACATCATGAATAGATAAAATGTAGTTTTTCATTTATTTTTTATTCATGTATCCACCAGGAAAGTTTTTCAGTGTGTTCTTTTATTTGTAAACAGCTCCTTCGTAACTAAGAGACATTAAATTAAAAATTAAACTGACTTTGCCAGGTGATAAAATTCTGATCCATAATACACTTTGTGTATGAATAAAAAGTAGATCTGTTTTTTCCATCAGAGGTATTTCTTTACATTTCTAAATCTAAGTGTATGAATATTCACTCCTTGTAGAATTTTTATAAGTGTATGAAGGTAAATGCACAAATAGTCCACAATACCCTATAAGAGGGTATTGTGAATTATTTGCAATGATGACTAGAATTATTCTCTCCCATTACCCATGCCCCTTTGAAATGTGACTTTGTAGCTCATCCCATCAAGAGAAAAAGTCTGTTTCCCACCACACGGATCTAGGTTGTTCTTGTGACTTCTTTCACAGATAGAGTGCAGCAAGAGTGACCTGCTAGTTATGAACCTAGAACTTAAGAGGCATAGCATGCTTCCACTCACTCTCTTGGAACTCTGTCATTATCAAGTAATGACCTCCAAGCTAACCTGTTGAGTGATGAATGACACATAGCTCAGCCACCCTCATCCCTGCCACCACCTATTTGTCCTATCTCCAGACATGTGAATGAGACTATCATGTAAGAACCAGCCTATGACCACATATTTTCTAAATAAAGACCTATGAGCAAACCATCCAATATCAGTCATGGCTGGTCACAAAAACCATCCAATATCAGATCAGCAGAACTGCCAACTCAGTCATAGACTCATGAACAATGACAAATTATTGCTTTAAGCAATTATTGTTTTTTATTCTCAATGCATAATTATTGATACAGACCATTAACTTATATAGTTATCCCGTTTTTGTAAGATTTGGATCACTGGAATGACATGCAACAGTGTGTGAAAATTATGGATACAAAAATTAAAATACATGTTCAGATCGTATATAGAATCATTAGCATCATGACTTGGTGATTGATGGCCAGAAAAAACTAGATATTTAAAATTAGTCTGGTATGCTATATAATACTAACAGAGATGTTTAGAAAAAGATCATAATTTATCTTAATTCTTGGAAAAGTGAAAAAATTAGGGTATTATTAGAAAAGCATATTTTATATACTCCTCGTTTTTTTTTTTCCAACAGGGTTTTCTTGTCCAAATATTTACTCAAAAAGAGCTAAAAACAATGGGAGTCTGGTAAAATGACATATTAATCTTTATTTTTCTCCTCATTTAACTTAATTATCCATAGGAAATCAATAAAACATCCAAGTGGTAGGAATGTACTTGTAGACAGGAGGGCATCAAGGAAATTTGGGAGCAAGGACCCATGTAGAAGTTATAGAGAAGTACAAAGTTACAGACTTTGGTAATAGTGATTTACTGAACAATCTCCAGTTACCTGAAAGACAATATAGCCAAAAAGGGATATTAAATACATCTTTGAAAGGTAATATGGAAAACACCTCATGTTAATGGTCTCAGTTTAATGATGCTTCCATATAGTCAAAGCTTACTTTTTAAATGAAAAAAAAATAGATTAATGTTGGCCATTTTGTATAGTAAAAATTAAGTGTTATATACATGCGTGCCTTTTGTTGTTTATTTATTTAACATATTTTAACCTGAAAATTTGATTCATTTTATTGTCAAATCCAATAATTTGAGGGTAATAATAACAGTGACATTTATATAGCTCTTTCTATTTCATCTAATTTAAGGTTCAAAAAAATCCTTTTAAGTAGATACTTTGTTATCTGAGCAAACACTAAGGCACAGAGATGTTAAGTAACAGAGCTACTACAGACTCAAATTAGGGAGCGAGGTTCTAGATTCTGTATGTCTTAACACCAATACCCTAAAGCAGATACGTGGAGCAGTGTGGAAAGGATGATACTATGTTCTCATTTAAGTTAAAGTGTTAAATGTTTCCATAATGGACTAGCTATGTGTTTCATGGATGAAGAAGGATGGAGTGGCAATACTTGTGTTTTATATTTACTATTCCTCTGTATAAAGTAATATAGTACTTGTGCATATCTATTCAACTCATGTGAATATGTGGGTCATAGCAGTTTTTATTTGCTTTTGAGATTTTTGTTACTTTTTTTTTAACCTTTTCCCCCTCTGGTTTTCAAGTTATCAGTAGAATCTGCTCTCTGTTGTCTGTAAACCAGATTTTAAAATCGTCCTCTATTTTACTGATCATAGTCTACCCTCCATTATGATTTATGCATATCATTAATAAAAATTGAGACAACACATATTTTTAAATTATTTGGTGAAATGTTTATTACAATTAATCATATTAATTGAGTTAAATAAAATAGCTAATACTGTGTGCCTACTATACTGAGCTGAGAGAATTACATATATTTATATGTAAATATTTCACCATAGTTCGCCAAGAGGATGCAGGGGTAGTTGGTGGTACATGGTAACTAGAATTGAAATGGTTGAGGAACTTAAAATTTGCAGAAGATAATTTGAATTTGGCACTATAGAAAACTAATTTAGCTGCTTTTCCTTAGGATTTGAACTTAGAAAAGCCTAGGTTTGAAGCCAGGTAGCCCAGTTCTTGATTAGTGCATTATGTGGCCATTCAAGGATAACACAAGTTTCCTCTTGAAGTATTGTATAAGTATTTGGGATACTTAAAATTATTTTACTCTTCACTCATGTTTTGGGGCATTGCATGTCAGAGTTTGTAGATATAAAAATCTAATTTCTGAACCAATTAGTTGTCACTTTAATAACAAAGGGGCAACATAATGGATATGGAAACTATCTTGTTCAATTTTATATTACTTTACTATAGAGGAAAAATGGTTTTAAAAATGCAGATATTTGGAATCTTTTTCAAGTATTCATAATCACAAACAAGGAAATACAGGTTTTTTTTTTTTTTTTTTTTTTTTTTTACTACCATGACCCTAAAGAACATGCCTTACACAGAGCAGGTGTTCAGTGTTGTGCTCATAGAACACACACAAATAGTTACACACATGCGCACACATATACACACATAAGTATCTTTTTTAATATTTAAATGTATGATACAAACATGTTTTCTTTTTTGCAAATCGAGATACTCAAAATGATGATTTATGAGTAAAGAGAAAATGCTATAGCATTGAAGGGATTAAGAAATGCTTTGATTTCTGCGGGAAGAGCTATCACATACAGATTTACAGATAAGGAGCATAATATAATTCAACAGACTGCCTAATGTTCATGGGAGAGAAAAAATGGAATGAATTTTTAAAGTTTGATTTAATCAAAGAGATTACAACTGGTTGTGAAGGAGTGCCATGATTGAAAACAATCTTGTTTCTTAAAATGAACAACTCTAGTAAAAAGAATATACTTAAATGAGACGAGTGGTAGATTTTGTATTCTAATAAGCAGTCTTTAGAGTGGAATCAACTGGACTCAGCCAAATAATTATTGGAGATGTATGTATGAGATAATGGTCCAGGGCCAGATATAATTCTTTATCCTCTGTTTTATTTAAAATGGTAAAATTTTACTCTTCATGGATAGAAATACAAATGGAAACTTCCTGTAATATCAACAGTTTGAGTTGATTCATTCTCTAAGAAATGAGAATGTCCATGGATTCACTTATCTCTTTTATATCTGAAAGCACATGTAATTTCAGTCCCTGAAAAATCTGTGTGAATTTTGTCTGAATGAACATCTAGTAGTGACTTAGTTACACATCCAGTTAATCCTTTTGGCATATATAGCATTAAAATTGTATTAAAATGAGGATAAAAATTTTCATGCTTAATCTAGTATAGTATCTAATGAGTGTCATCTCTAATATTTGTAAAATACTAGAATCCAATAAAATCTTAGAATTATGACACAGCTCCCTGATAACATCAGTGCTTTTATTGTACATATGCTAATGGAATATCACATGTTAATGAATCCTTCTTTTTATGTTGGATATATTGACCTGAAACCTAACCAGCTAAATGATGCCGATTGGGAAAAACCCTTTTATTTCCTTCACATAATGTTTATTTATTTACTTCTGTAGGCTTTAGAAATGTTAGATATGGATTTACTAAGTACAAAAAGAAATTAGAATTTTATTGATTGTATTTTCTTAAACTCAATAGACAAAATCTAAAGAAAAGTAGCTAAATTATTTTTCTATAGCCAATTTAAAGTTCTCCTTTGTGAGCTTTTGTTTTCTTAGCTATTTTGATTTTATTTACCAAGCATCCATACCTTCACCTGAATCCTAGCACTCGGTCTTCATTTAGTCATGCCTCAACTAACCCAACTATTTCTTCACACTGAGCAAACATATGAGAACCCTATGGCCATCCACTGGAACACACATGTCCTAAGTCAGATCCACTGAACTCCCTATTCCCTTCACTACATGAGTTCACGTTAAAAATATGTAGTAAATTGACCTCCAGGGAAGATGGTAGAGTAAGAGGACCCTAAGCTCCACTCGTCTCACAGATACAGCTAGATAACACTTATGTCAGTGTAAATAACCCAGAAAATGACCTGAGGACTGGAAGAACAGACTCTCCACACCTAAATGCAGAGAAGAGGCCACATTAAAGAATGTAGGAAAAGAAGAGAAATGGTCAGGAACTAAATAGACCCATGGTACTATCTGTGGGAAGGTTACCCTCATAGCAAATACATCAGGCACAGGGAACCTACATGAAGACCAAAGGGGCATAATTTCATGGGTTTTTACAGTCAGTGGATCTCAATACCTAGACTTTAAAAATACTGTGGGCTTGGCTCTGGGAGAGCCAGGAGCGCAAGAGGAAACAGTTCCTGCCCTTAAGGAGACAGCACAACAAGCAGCCTCACTGAGATGCAGTATAGAAACAGTAGTTTGAAAATGAAAAGGAGGGAGATATATTTACTAATCTCAGAACATGTGCTGGACAGATACACATCATTGGGAGACCTCCCCAGGAACAAAGGAGCTGGTGGGCACCATTTCCCTCTTCCACCCTCCAGCCTAAACATAGAGACACCTGCCTGAACCAGCACAGCACCGAAACTCTCCCCCTAACTAACTACAGGCCCACTGCTGCATTCTTCTGCAGAATTCCTCCTCCAACCAGGCCCCAGATCCAAGTCCCCTCCCACAGCAGACCATGCAAAGCTTGCTAACACTGTGCACCCTTGCTAACACAGGAGAACATGTGGACCCACCCTCTCTAGTATACCCTTGGTCAGACCCCATCTAAAGCAGTGCCACAAGCTGGTCAGTGTGCAAGCAACTCTGACAGGGGCCAACACCACTCCAAAATGATTTAGGCCCTGAGGAGTGGGGACAATAACCACACATACCAGTCTGACTATGACCCAAGCAGTGGGCTGGGGCAGACATCTGGTATGACTTCAGGTTCCACCCACCAACTAAAGCTTCTTAGGAGACAACACAGGGAAAGTGCCCATCAGTACAGTGCTACTATATCTCTGGAAAATGCCTGGTCTGACTCAACTTAAGTCCAAGGTGGCCCCAGACTGGCCTACTAACAACACAGGGACTAAAATCTTCCAACAGGCAGAGAGCCATTGTAAGTGACTAAACAGAAGGTAAAAGTGGCTAAGCCACAACACCAGGGTGCATGCAACACACATAGGACATATCCCTGAAGTGCCAGTTTCTGGTCAACAGGGCACATTGCACTGCAGGGCAAATATTGGGGAAAACCTTAATAATGCCTACAAAAGAAAATGGCTGAATAGACTATAGCACATACACAGAAATGAGTATTAAAAAGGTGTAAAAAAGAATTTTGGAGATTTCTATGAACTGACATGTGTTAATTTCCAGTATATATATTGATAAGTGAAAAAAATCAAAGTACAAAAGTACCTGTAGTAGGCTGCCATTCATGTAACAATGAGGATGCGCACAAGAACACTCAAAATAATTATGCAAAGGACAAAATAGAAGCTGATGAGATTGATTACCTATAAGAGGTGTGTGGTTATAAGAATGGAGGATGAGAATTGGGTAGTAAGGATAGAAGGGTGACACTTCTCTGATGATACCTATTAGTATATCTTTGACTCGAAGCTGTGTTAATGATGCACATGCTCCCAAAATAAATAAAATAAAATCAAGAGTTAAAAGCAACCCAAAATATGGGAACCAGAAAAATAGAAAGTGAATAGTAATAAATGAATCTAACCCTATTATAACTGAAACTTATAGCCATAGTGAAGGGAAAGAAGAGAAGAACTACGCAACTAACTTTGAAAAACAATAAATCTATCCTGTAAGGCAAAACAGAAACTGAAACATGAATACTCTAGTTAATAAATTAGCACTCAAAAGAGTATGGGTTAGAAATACTAAACTACAGTATGTGTATACTAGAAATAAGTAAATATATTGTGGATAATGAGAATTCGGTTTCTCGATGTCAGAGAAAGTTGTTACAAATAAGGAAACGGAGAAGACTAAAATGGACCCTAGGTGTTCTACTGGAATTGGACGTGTCAGTATGAAATAATGGATATTACTATATATACTGATCAATAGATTTAGAAATAAATAAAGATGATTGGGTGTGAAGATGGATGGATTGATAGGTAGATAGGTAGATAGAGATAGAGTTTTCTTAGCTCTGTCTGATGAAGGATCTAGAAGTAATGACAACCCAGTAGCAATAAATGGTCAAATTTAGTGTCACTGTCTTAGTTTTAAATACTATTCTCTAATAAAAGGAACCAAGGATTCTTGGAGAAATAGTTGATACCAGGGATAGAGTAAGGAAAAGGCAAGATGATCTTGGTACTTCTTGGTACTTCTCGTACTGCCAGAAAGTAAGAAATCACTAGAAAATGATGGGCTTGCAGTAGAATGAATATTTATAGTCCCTCAAAATTCATGTGTTATAATCCTAACCCCCAGTGTGATGGTATTAGGAAGTGGGGTCTTAGGGAGGTGATTAAGTCATGAGGGTGGAGACTTCATGAATGAGATTAGTGCCCTCGTAAAAGAGACCCCAGAGAACGGTATAAATCTCTTTGCCCTGTGAGCATACAATGAGAATTTAGTAATTTACAACCTAGAAGAGGACTCTTACCAGAATTAAGCCATGCTGACACCCTGGTGTGGGACTTTCGGTCTCCAGAACTTTGAAAAATAAGTATCTGTTATTTATAATATACTCAGTCTATGTTTTTTTGGTATAGCAAGCCAAACAGGTGTATGACTAAAAGGTACACAGAAGCCAACTTCTTGGAGTTCCTAATGACCTCATATGGGGATAAATATCCATTGAGTCCATATTGATCATCAGTAATCATGTAAATAAATAAATAATGGGGAGGGAGGGACAGTTCTTCCTTACAGTCGAATTCCAGTTAATAAGTACAGGAAAAAAATGATAGAAGCAGAAAATCATAATTAGATAACTACTGCAATAATAATTGTTATAAGCAGGAACCATTAATGGTTACTAAAATTTGTGGTTGAAAGCAAGAGGTACAGGATATTTATAGTCTCAACTTATCATCATAAAATATACTTATTAATGACAAAGGGGGAAAAATTGGCCAACACAACCTAAATTGAGGGACTAAAGTTAACATAACCAATATTAATACATGTTGATATCACATAGTCCCAGAAATCATGCACTGGAAAGGGACATTGTCATTTCTGTTGTATTTGTGCCAAAATACATAATCTCTGTCCAATCATTTTACAAAATAATTGGCCAGTAATCTTCAAAAGTGTCAAGGTGTTGAAACACAAAGTAATGCTGAGGAACTATCATATAATAGAGGACTTAGGGAGATACAAGAAGTGATGCATGTGATCCTGAATTAGAATCTAGACTACAGAAGAGGCAAAAGTAGAAAACTGGGAAAAAATAACTGTAATCTCTAGATTAGTTAGTAGCATTGAATCAGTGCTAATTTCCTGATGCTATAATAAGGTTACGTAAGATAAAACCATTTTGGTTGAGCTTAATTAAGGACATTTAGGTACTCTTTGTACTATATTTGCAACTTTTCTGTATAATTTAAAATATTTAAAATTTTAAAAAGTAAAAAATCATTCTGTGTTAAATAATAAACCAGATGAGCCTCAAGAACAAGATGTAAGTCATGATTTTTTGGATAAACTGGAAATACAGTCTCCCTATATGATGAGCCTTTAAAATTTTATATTATAAACATAAGAAGTATCTCAGAAAATAAAATTCATTATAATTAAAAGTTATATATGATAAATAATATTTATAACAATATATTCATATTCAGCAAAGGTGAATTGGAAAAATCTAATTCTTCAATATATTATTCTCCATATAACAAAATATCAACATAGCTATAATTTATTCTGTAATAACAAGTTCATAAAAATGTAGATTTAACAAAAATTAGATAACTATTATATTTAGAGATAACATTTGAATCTGTAATTTTCAGTAAAGGAATATTTCAAATTTCACATTATGTACATTGTCCTATGAGTTAGGAGAAATATTGATATCTTATTATCACAACTTTCACATTTTCAATTCAAAATTTTAGAGTAAGTCCTTAAAAACTTATTTTGGAGTTTTGGATTTTATTTTCCCTGAGTAGCTGATTCATCCAAAGTTTGATGTGAAATGCTAATGTCACCTCCATATCCTATTAAAAAAAATCTCTGTCCTGCCAGAGGTATTTTCTCATGTAATATTATGCCTCGTAGCAAGAAGTAAAATAAGCCAAGTCACACTTATATAACACATTTCCTCTAGAGGGCCTAAAAAGTTTCCACAATTATTTCATATTTCAGATATTTTAGTTTTATAAATAACACCTGTCTGAATGTTTTCTCTTCATATATATTTTCCAACTTAACGATTGCCTTCTCACTTAACTTATTTATCATCATTTTGACTAGTGTGTTCCTCCTCCCCTAGTTTTCTTCTCTGTGATCTTTTACCATGTCACTTTTTTCTCCTTCCTTTAATTTCTTTCCTAGCCATATTCTGATCCATTGTCCTGTGTAGCACTGCTTGCCTGAAATAACTTATTATTTTCTAAATCAGAAATCTACTTCCTTCTCTTCAGATGTGACCAATCTATTCTAGAACTGCAATCAAAAATTAAAATACCATAGTCATTTTTCAAAGAACTGGAACAAAAAAATCCTAAAATTTGTATGGAACCGGAAAAGACCCTGAACTGCCAATGGAAGGATGAAAAGGAAAAACAAAGCCAGGGGGCACGTGTTGCTTGACTTCAAGCTGTGATCACCAAGACAGCATGGTATTGGGACAAAAACAGACACATAGAACAGAGTAGAGAGCCCAGATACAGACCCTCAACTCTATGGTCAAATAATCTTTGACAAATCAGGAAAAAATATCCAATGGAAAAAAGACAGTCTCTTCAATAAGTGGTGCTAGGAAAATTGGACAGCTACATATAGAAGAATGAAACTGGATCATTCTCTTATACCATAAAAGTCCTAGAGGAGAACATAGGCAGTAACCTCTTCAACATCAGCCACAGTAACTTATTTCAAGGCATGTCTCCAAAAGCAAGGGAAACAAAGGCAAAAATGAACTTTTGGGACTTCGTCAAGATAAAAAGCTTCTGCACAGCAAAGGAAGCAGTCAACAAAACTAAGAGGCAGCCCACAGAATGGGAGAAGATATTTGAAAATGACATTACATATAAAGGGCTGATATCCAAGATCTATAAAGAACTTCTCAAACTCAGTGCTCAAAAAACTAATAACCCAGTAAAAAAATGGGCAGAAGACATGAACAGACACTTCTCCAAGAAGACATACAAATGGCTAACAGACACATGAAAAAATGCTCAACATCCCTAGCCATCAAGGAAATACAAATCAAAACCACGATGAGATACCACCTTACACCAGTTGAAATGGCAAAAATTAACAAAACAGAAAACAGTGAATGTTGGCGAGGATGTGGAGAAAGGGGAACCCTCTTACACTGTTGGTGGGAATGCAAGCTGGTACAGCGACTCTGGAAAACAGTATGGAGGTTCCTTAAGATGTTACGAATAGAGCTACTCTACATGACCCAGGAATTGCACAACTGGGTATTTACCCCAAAGATACAGACGTAGTGAAAAGAGGGGCATGTACACCCCAATGCTTATAGCAGCAATGTCCACAATAGCCAAACTGTGGAAGGAGCTGAGATGCCCTTCAACAGATGAATGGGTAAAGAAGATATGGTACATAAACACAATGGAATATTATTCAGCCTTCAGAAAGGATGAATACCTACCATTTGCATCAACATGGATGGAACTGGAGGGGAGATTATGTTAAGTGAAGTAAGTCAAACAGAAAAACAATTTTCATATGGTTTCACTCATATGTGGAAAATAAGCAATAGCACAGAGGACCATAGGGGAAGGGAGGGAAATTCATAGGGGGAGAAATAAGAGAGGGAGATGAACCATGAGGGACTGTGGACCCCAAGAAACAATCTGGTTTCAGAGGGGAGGAGGATGGGGGAGAGGGGTAACAGGGTGAAGGGTATTGAGGAAGGCATGTGCTGTGATGAGCACTGGGTGTTATACACAACTAATGAATCATTGAACACTGCATCAGGGACTAATTATGTACTATATGTGGCTAACTGAACATAAATAAATAAATAATTGGAAAAGGACATAATAACTGTAGTTCTTAGACACTTTCAGGATTATGTATTTGTTGTATTTATAGTTTCATTTTTTCATATAACAGATTTAATATAAATTTATTAATTCAAGCAATTTTGAAAATTGATGTTTGTGTTAGATAAAACCATTGGCTTTTTTTTTTCAATGTAGCATACCATAGCAACTAGACTGTCAGAGGTCAAATCTTGCCTCTAACGCTTGATATCTGTGTAGATTTGGGAAAGTTAGAAAAACATAATAGTTATAAAGCAAAAGAAATAATTTCTTGAAACTAAAGCAGAAAAAATCTACAAATAATAAATGGTATATAATTTAAAAAAATGAACAAGGTCCACTTCCAGTAAAAGTGGAGTAACTTGCATAATATTAATCCTCTCACAGATAGTACTTATAAACTCCAGATAAAATAGTAAAACAGACAAAGCCAAAATGAAGCAAACAAAAACACTTGTTAAAAGTAATGGAGAACTATCAAAAGCGGGCACAAACTAAGAAAGTGGAAGGAATCCACACTTGAAAGAAGGGATTTACACTGGGTAACATTATAGTTTAAACAGCTTTTTGTAAGAGTGGCCACCCCAGATGATGGACAACATGAAATCACTAGAACTGAAAAATAAAGCTGTTCTCTTGCTGGCAAAAGCAGTCAGAGAATGGAGGTTAGGACTGTGAGAGCATCTAAAATGTGATGTAGGAAATCAGAAAACAAAGGGAACCACAGAAGAGAAAGCATCAAAATATGCATAAGATCATAGAAGAAAACAAGAAAAAGAAGGCTTAAAGAAGTGAGCAGGCATTTTTAAGATTATTTATTTATTATTTATTTATTTATTTATTTATTATTTATTTATTTATTTATTTATTTGAGGTTGGGGGGCAGAGAGACAAGCAGATTCCCTGCTGAGCAGGGAGCCTGGTGTGGGACTCGATCACACTTAACTGACTGAGCCATACAGGTGCCCCAACTCAGATGCTTTAATAAACAAACTAGGACTTATAACTTTTGTAAATGTGTTTCAGTATTTTAAGGAAAAAAATGGTCTAAATGAGAGAATAGATATAGAAAAATAAGTGAATAGATACAGAAAAATTAACAGAAATTCTAGCTTTAAATGTACAAAATACAAAATTTGAAAATCTCTTTAAAGGATTAACAGGAAAAAGGAGATGACAGAAGAAAAAATCAGTGAATTTAAAGATCGATCAACCGAAGACTAAAATCTGAATAAAATAGAGAATAAAGACTAAAAAGAAATGAACGCTACTTCAGTGATATGGAGGACAATATCAGACAGTTTAATATACACGTTTGCATCCCCCAAAGGAGAAAAGAAAGAGAACAGAATAGAAAAACATATAAAGGCATAATAGCTGAAAACTTACCAATTTTGTGAAAAACTCAGACTGACAAATCCAAGTGTCCCATCAAGCCCAAAAAGGAATAAATAGGAAAGTCAGATCTAAGTACAGCATATCTGATTTCTCATCAGAAACAACAGAGGCCAGATAGCAAAGGAATTACATATTTAAAGTTCAGGAAGTAAGAAAAAAGTCAACCTATAATTTTATACCCAATGAAAATATCTTTCAAAATACATATCTTAAGATAAATGAAGGGATGCCTGGGTGGCCCACTTGGTTAAGCATCTGTCTTCAGCTCAGGTCATGATCCCAGGGTCCTGGGCTCGAGTCCTGAATTGGGCTCCTTGCTCAGTGGGAAGCCTGCTTCTCCCTCTGCCTTCTCCTCTCTCTCTCTGACAAATAAATAAAACAATGTTAAAAAAAAAAAAGATAAATGAAAACTGACAGAATGTATTACCAACAGAACTAGAATACAGAATTTCAAAAGAAAGTTCTTTGGTCTAAAGGGAAATTGTACCAGGTGAAACTCAAATATACAGAAGGATAAACAACACTAGACATGGTGAATATATGGAGAAATTTAGTGTCTTCTTTTCTGAAATTAATTAAAAGTATTTAAACCTTTCCAGGAGAAAAATACACTATTGTGAAACTTATAATTTATGTAGATGTAATACATACTATAATAATAACATATAGAGGCTTCTGGGTGCCTCAGTCAGTTAAGCATCTGCCTTTGGCCCAAGTTATGATCCCAGGGTCCTGAGATCCAGCCCTGCCAAATAAATAAATAATAAATAAAACATACATACATGCATACGTCTAAAAAACAGCAAAGAAAATGGTTACTGAATTTTATGTGAAGTGGTAAACTATTAACTTTAGAGAACTTTATAACTTAAGTATGAACATTTTAACCCATAAAGAAAATACAGCAAAAAAAGAATAAAGCTATTCTTAGCATTGGGATTGCTAAAAGGCCACTAAATGGGGGATTGCAATGGGTTTAAAAAAAATAATCATGAGTGCAGTTAAGAAAGAAAAGAAAAAACAGATGGGCTAAATAAAAAATAAATAGCAAAATAATAGATACAACTCAAAACATGTCGAGAAAAAGAGTAATGCCACAAATGCAAGTTGTTTCGTAATGATCAGAGGTAATTCATCAAAAAATATAAGAGGACAAAGGTGTATTTTCTTATTAAAAGAGTTAAAAAATGCATTGTAAATGGATTGAATTGTGCCTCCCCCCAAAAAAGATATGTTGAAGTCCAAACCCTAAGTGTCTTAGAATGTGACCTTTCTGAAAGTACTGTCATTATAGATATAGTTTTGTTAGCATGAGGTCATACTCAAGTAGGATGTACCCTTAATCTAATATGACTGGTGTCCTTATAAGAAGATGGCCATGTGAAGATCCAGAGACATAGAGAGAATACCATGTAAAAATGGAGGCAGAGATTAGAGTGATGCTCTATAAGGCAAAAAATGCCAAGGATTGTTGGCCATCCCTGATTCAGAGAGAGGCCTGAAACAATTTCTCCTTTAGATCCCTCAGAAAAAAATCAACACTGAGACAGTCTGATTTCAGACTTCTGACCTCCTAATGTTTAACAATAAATTTCTGTTGTAGGCCATTAAGTGTGTGATACTTTGTTACAGCAGTTTAGGAAGCTAATACATACATGAAACAAAAAGTGACACAATCAAAAAGCTGGTGGATCCATAAATTTAGAGTTTTAGTATATCTTTATGAGTGATTGATTAAGCTAGCAAAAAAAAAAAAAGAATTTAGAAGAGATAAAAACATTCTTTTTTTTTCATCTTACTCAACCCAACCATTTTGCCTTTAATAGTCCACTACAATCAATATTTTTAGAATACAGATACTTTTTAGATGCACATAGAATGTTCAATAAATATAAAAATATTTAAATACTGCAGATTATCATTAGTAGCCACAAGGGAATGTAATTCATAAAATCTTCAAATATTTAGAAGTTGATCAAGATACTTTAAAATTCCCACATGTTAAAGAATAAATCATAGAAGAAATAAAATATTTCAAGTTAGATGACAATAAAAATAAAACATCTGCTTTTGTTATGGAATAACTCAAGCAGAAATTACAGGGAAAGTTGTAGCTTTGTTTTTTATTTATTTTTTATTTTTTTACAGTTTTTATTTTAATTCCAATTAGCTAACATAAAATGTTACATTAGGTTCAGGTGTACAATGTAATGATTCAACAATTCAGTACATCACCCAGTGCTCATCATGGCAAGTGCACCTCTTAATCTCCATCACCTATTTAAACTATCCTCTTATCTCCCTCCCCTCCGGGTAACCATCTGTTTGTTCTCTATAATTAGGAGTCTGTTCCTTGATTTGTCTTTCTCTCTCTCTTAGATCTTTCCCTTTGCTTGTTTGTTTTGTTTCTTAAATTCCACATATGAGTGTAATCATACGGTACTTGTCTTTCTCTGACTGACTGACTTTGCTCAGCATTAAATTCTCCAGCTCCATCCATGTTGTTACAAATGGCAAGATTTTGTTCTCTTTTATGGCTGAATAATATTCCATTGTACATATATACTACATCTTCTTTATTCATTCATTAATCGATGGATACTTGGGCTGCTTCTGTATCTTGGCTATTGGAAATAAGGCTGTTATAAACATAGGGGTGCATGTATCCTTTTGAATTAGTGTTCTTGTAATCTTTGGGCAAATACCCCATAGTGTGATTGCTGGATCATGGTGTAGTTCTATTTTTAACCTGTTGAGGAAACTTCATACTGTTTTCCAGGGTGGCTGCACCAGTTTGCATTTATACCAACAGTGCGTGAGTGCTCCATTTTGTCTATATCCTTGCTAACACCTGTTGTTTCTTGTGTTGTTGATTTTAGCCATTTTGACAGGTATGTGATTATATCTCATTGTGGTTTTTTAAAATATGTATAATTAATGAATTTTGTATTATTAACATATGATGTATTATTTGTTTCAGGGGTACAGGTCTGTGATTCATCAGTCTTACACAATACACAGCACTCACCACAACACATACCCTTCCCAGTGTCCATCACCCAGCCACCCCATCTCCCCACTCCCTCTTCTCCAGCAATCCTCATTTTGTTTCCTGAGATTAAGAGTCTCTAATGGTTTGTCTCCCTCTCTGGTTTCATCTTGTTTCATTTTTTCCTCTCTTCCCTTATGATCCTCTGCCTTGTTTCTTAAATTCCATATATCAGTGATGTCATATGATAAGAAAGTTGTAGCTTTAAATTCTTATATTGAATTAACACTAGTGGTTTAATTTCTATTTCAAGAATTCAGAAAAGGAGAGAGCAAAATAAGCTTCTGCACAGCAAAGGAAACAGTCAACAAAACTGAGACAACCCATGAAATGGGAGAAGATATTTGCAAATGACACTACAGATAAAGGGCTGATATCCAAGATCTATAAAGAACTTCTCAAACTCAACACCCAAAAAACAAGTAAGTCAAAAAATGGACAGAAGACATGAACAGACACTTCTCCAAAGAAGACATACAAATGGCCAAATGACTGGAAAACAGTGTGGTGGTTCCTCAAAAAGTTAAAAATACAACTACCTTATGTGACCCAGCAATTGCACTACTAGGTATTTACCCCAAAGATACAGATGTAGTGAAAAGAAGGGCCATATGCACCCCAATGTTCACAGCAGCAATGTGCACAATAACCGAACTGTGGAAAGAGCTAAGATGCCCTTCAACAGACGAATGGATAAAGAAGATGTGGCCCATATATACAATAGAATATTACTCAGCCATCAGAAAGGATGAATACCCAGCTTTTGCATCAACATGGGTGGGACTGGAGGAGATTATGCTAACTGAAATAAGTCAAACAGAGAAAGTCAGTTATCATATGGTTCCACTTATTTGTAGAACATAAGGAATAGCATGGAGGACATTAGGAGAAGGAAGGGAAAAATGAAGGGGGTGAAATCAGAGTGGGAGACGAACCATAAGAGACTATGGACCCCGGGAAACAAACTGAGGGTTTTAGAAGGTGTACTATTTATTAGTTTCTTATAAAATTGAACATAGAACCAATCTAAGTGCCAGCAATTTCAATTTAGGTATTTACCCTATAGTAAAGAAAATACTTGTTTACAAAAGACTTGTACAGGAAAGTGCATCACAGCTTTTTTCCTAATTATGAAAAACTTTATAAACGATCCAATTTTCCATCAACATGAGATTGGATAAACCAATTGTAGTATATTAATATGAGAAATAACATTCAGTAATTAAAAGGAACAAATTATGCATTCCCCCACCACAGGAATGAATCTCACAGACATCATGCTGCACAAACGAAACCAGTTATAATAGCACATGCTGCATTACTCCATTTCCATGAAGTTCTAGTACAGATAAACCTAACCCATGTTGAAAGCAATCATCAAATAAGTTGGGGTTTTTTGGAAAAGAGAATTGATTGGAAAAGGGCATGAGGGAATATTCTGGGGGGATGAAAATATTCTATATCCTAATTCTTTGTAGGTTATACAGTTACATACATTTGTCAAACTCTTAAATTGTACAATGAGGATTTGTGTGTTTCATTTTTTTAAAAATAAATATTGAACTATAATTAGTAGGGTTATTTCCAGCAGTAGCATGGTCTTGTCAATTCTGAAATTATTTTCTCTGTGTTCTAGACAGTAAATATATTGCAGATAATTGGGATACAAGTTTCTCACTATTGGAGAATGGGGTTGCTGATATGAAAAAAGGAAGATATACCTTGTACTTTTGGACTGGAATCAGATGTTTTGATATAAACTTAAACTGCTTGCTATGAGACTTAAGAAGAAATGACATATGGGTAGCTGAGCATACCCAGTATATTGACCTTGGTTTCTAAATATCATTTATTCAGGGCTAAGATAGGAAAAATGCAGGGTGAGCCTAGAATATCCGTTTGCACCAGAGAATAGTAAAGACTCAAAGAAATATGGATATATCAAAAGAACACAAGAGACTAACCTGAGAAAATGTGAACATCAAAATGAATAATAGTATTTATGGGTTATAATTGATTAAAGGAAATAAAAATCCATTAATCCATGCTGTTGAGTAAATAATAAAATGGATTAAGATTTACAACTTTCAATTAATGCACAAATTTTATAGGTTAGGAATCATAGGTATTTATTTGACCTAATAATTATGTTGCAACGGATGCCGGGGTGGCTCAGTCGGTTAAGCGTCTGCCTTCAGCTCAGGTCATGATCCCAGGGTCCTGGGATTGGGTCCCACATCGGGCTCCCTGCTCAGCTGGAAGCCTGCTTTTTCCTCTACCTCTGCCTACCTGTGCTCTCTCTCTCTCTCTCTGACAAATAAATAAATAAAATCTTTAAAAAAATTATGTTGCGAGTTAGGAATAATCATTCGTGTTATATGTATGAAAAACAGAGACTGAAATATTTTGAGTAAAATTTGAAATAATACATATTTAATGCTAGGCAATCCAGGATTTATATGCTACTCTGTCTTACTCTGAAACCTAATTTTCTCTATTCTGTACCATGCTTTCTCTTAAATAAACAGCTAACCTATTGGTTCACTGAATTGACTTCTTTTGAAACAACTTCAGTTAATATTGAAAATAAACTTTTTAAAAATAAACTAGATAAAATGTGAAAAACTCTATCATTCCATCTAACAAAAACAGTATTAAGTATATAAAAGTACTCTCTATCTTGGAATTCTAATAGCAAGAAAATCTGAACACTTTGGAAGATTTAAATTTTTTGAATGATTTCCTGGTTATGAAGATATCCATAGTAATCAAAATCACTTATCCCCCCATACACATGTATACACATATGTTGTTTACATATATATGCTTTAACCTCTTTTTTAATGAAATAATTGTAGAAATCACTCATTTTGAAACACTGATAGGATGGATTGAGTCTTTTTCTTTCAGAGAATCTTCTCTTCATGTTTTCAAGTGGTTTCTTCATTGGGTTTTAAGTGCAAACTGGCTACCCTAAGTTTGCATGTTTAGCACTCACATATATTAAAAGGTGTTCCAACCAATATGACTCATAAGTGACCCTAATGTATCTATTTGGAATTGCTAAAAATATGATTTGTACTGAATTCAGATTCTAAGAGAGATGACAACCTAAACTGCAGAACTCTCAATAAGTTTAGAGGTTCCGTAAAAACATTTTCATATATATAATAAATGGTTTTGTTGTATGACCAAACTTCAAGCTTTGAGTTATAACTAACTGCAAACAAATTGTAGGGTACATAATTTTGCTAGTAAGTCTATTTTTACATTAAATGCAGATGATAAAATATTTGTAATTTCTATTTTCTTATTGGCATAACATGCAAAATTGATTTTGTATTCTGGATTTGTCATTTACCTATTTTAATAACCAATCATATTTGTGATTTCCCAGATCTCATAGATACCTTAAAATATTTGTTTTTTTTATGGACATCTTTATTTTTTGGCATTGCAGACACTTAACAAGGAAAAGGAGATTAAAAGGTTGAAAAAAACCTGTATATACACATAAACTATAGATAACTACCAGTAAGTATGTTGCATATATAATCAGAAAAATATGAGAATATAAACATTTCACCTATAAAATTGGCCCTTACCATTTCATACATCTTGTGGAAACAACACAGCTCTAATCTACTAGCTTCTAAAAGTTCCTAATTTGGACAATTCACTTCCAATTTAGCAAAATGTATTACATCCAAAAAAAGGTCTACTTACTAACACTTTTCTCAACTATATACAACTCATCTTTCCAGTCAGAAACATTGAGATTTTTCACCAACAGAAACTCAGAAAAAAATATGTACTTGAATTTCTGCTGCTTTCAACATCAGAAATATATTTTATGAATTTAATTTAGTAATTATTAGCAAGGTTTACCTCTTTATTGCTAAGGTTTGAGCTATTCAGAAATTCCTTAATTTCTAGGTCTAAAAAATTATTTTCATGACTTTTTACAGCAAGGTATTGTGTTTTCTTGATCACTTAATCTTACCGAGTTCAAGGATATGATCTTGTGTGTATGGGTGTGTGTGTGTGTGTGTGTGTGTGTGTGTGTGTGATCTGTATATGTACCCGAGTGTTCTCTAATTAGATCATACCAATACAAAAGAAAGTCTAGAGTGAAACTTTCTTTTCTAAAACTGTTAGTCTCTAAATTTTAAGTGGCAGTCAAGTCTAAAATGACTTGTTACATAAACCATGCCTGAAACACTTTAGAAGTTCAATATTCCTAAAATTTTAAATGAAACATTTCTACATTGGTGTTTCAAGCTCCTGATAAAGTCTTTCTAAGTGCAGATTAGGCAGTGATTTCTAAGATGAAGAAAAAGATCAGCATCAAAGTGCTGTCAAATAATTCTTTTCAGGGGGCACCTGGGTGGCTCAGTCTTTAAGCGTCTGCCTTCAGCTCCAGTCATGATCTCAGGGTCCTGGGATCCAGCCCTGCATCGCGTTCCCTGCCCAGCGGAAAGTCTGCTTCTCTCCTACTTCCCCTTCTTGTGTTCCCTCTCTCGCTGTATCTCTCTCTGTCAAATTAATTAATTAATTAATTAATTAATTAATTAATAATAAAAAATTCTATTCAGAAAGTAGAGCCATCTGGTTGAATATATTTAATTTAGGGCCTTTCTCTAGATGTGTTTCCTTCCTCTACAAGGCAAAACGTTATTTCCCCATCAGCTTAGACCCACTAAAGTAATAAAGGAGAAAAACAGATTTGTTTTTCCCCCCAAATATGCACTCTTTATTACTTAGTTTCATTGGCATAAAACAATATAGTATTTATATTTCTAAATACGCTTTTGAAAAAATCACAAAACAAATATGTATAGGATAATATTGATGTCCCTTTCAATACTCTGTTGGCTACCTGAGTAAAATTGCATCTGAGAAAAATTCCTAGCATGCTGAAAGCTTTCATTCAAAACACCTATATCTATATTTTTTCTTCTCTGTCTGAAGGATTTGTCTAAGAATATGGAGCTTGCTGAGTTGCAAGCCGGTTATGTTGGGTATTTAAGCCCATGCATCTCTTCCCATACAACTCTCAGTCAGTGAGGGATGGGAATCAATAAAGAAGTGCCTACAGCTGCTTCAGCTGTAACAGCCACTCTGGCTACCAGTGAGTTAATTCCAAGTCACATTCTACATGGTACCTCAGAGGATCCCTTTTGGACTAAGCCCTGGTTTCTCTCAACAACAACAACTACAACAAAAACAACAAAATGTACTTGTTACCACATCCTTTTTTGACCTTTTCTTATTTTTTGCTGTATCTTCCTCATTTGTTTCCTTTGATCACCTCCAAATAAGTGACCTATACTCAAATCTTTGTTTCACCCTTTCCTGTTGAAAGAACCCAGACTAACAAAGTGTTTACCCAATTTAGTTAGAGAGAAAAGTTAATATCTATGGATGCTTTCATGGTAAAAAAGAAGGATGTAAGATCTTATTTGTAGTGAAATTGCAATCACTATTACCAATTCTTTGAGCCTGGTTCATGCCCTTTTCTGTTTGACTTGCTGTGTAAGTGGGATGCATTACATATCTGGGAAATTTGATCCAATGCTTCAAAATCCCTATGATATACTCTCCTGTAGTAAAGCTGGACTCATGCTGAAAACATTAAACCTTTCCATCTCATAAAGGGAAGACTTTGTAGCAAGTTTTCCTAAAAATTAATAGTTTGCATCCCTGAGAGATTTCTGTAAGATATACTAAAAGAGCTTGCATTGACAAAGAGAACAGTAAAGACCTAATAGGGGATGCACACTATAAGGCTCTAGATGGCATTTATAAACACACACTTGAGCCTGGATTTACATGTGTCATCAAATTTCTTCATGACTTGACATTTAGCCACTTTTAAAAAGCCAGTCATCTTACCAGGAAAATACATTTTTTTTTTTTTTAAAGATTTTATTTATTTATTTGTCAGAGAGAGAGAGTGAGAGAGAAATCACAAGTAGGCAGAGAGGCAGGCAGAGGCAGAGGCAGAAGCAGGCTCCCTGCCAAGCAAGGAGCCCGATGTGGGACTCAATCCCAGGACCCTGGGATCATGACCTGAGCCGAAGGCAGCTGCCCAACCGACTGAGCCACCCAGGCGTCCCAGGAAAATACATTTTGATAAAGGAACATTTGAATTTATCTAAATCTTTTCAGTCTTCTCACTACACAGAAGGCCTAACAAAATGAATGAAATCATTGGTCAGTGGTTACTTCCTGTGAAATACATATCTCTGTCTCCTGACAACCAAGTGTTTGGATAATCCCATTTAATGATACAATTTATAATGTAACTTCCATTGCCTGCTTGGCTTTTGACAAATGCTGATTTCATAACCCACTGAAGTGAGGCAAGAGAGTTTCTTGTTACTGCCATATTTCATGTGTGTTCTTTCTCTTCATTTCCACTGTTTTGTCATTATGTATATTTATGTCTATACAACTTGCATAAGAACTTCCTTCTGAACATCACTAATACTCTGCTCTTCATAGCAAGATCTTTAAGATCTAACTCAGCAGATAACTGATTTCATTTTCCATGTTACTCTTATCTAGTCTATTGCACTGAAGGAAATATACATCTTTAAGATTTTGACTGTCAGATGTTGCAACACCTTGAATGTTTTGCTGTTGTATCAGGCACTTAAGACTGTCACATTAACACTAAAGTGATATTGTACAAACACTGTTAGTGTCAAATCTCTTTTGTAATGAGTATTATCTTCTGCGTGTCCTACATTGCAGTCAATTATTTTCAGCCCATTGATAGTTTTAGACTCCCTTGGATTAAGCACCTTGCTAATTAGTCACACCATGAAAGTTCTACTGAAATGTGAGGGTCTGTACAATGGGATGCCTGTAACATATTTGACACTAACCTGTCTGTTCCACTTCTCTGAAGGAAATATAGGCATATATTGCAAAATATCTCCTTCCAATAACATTTTGCTGGCAAACTATCCCTTTGATTTTAGTGCTTCAAATTGATAGAATATATTTTTACATTGTACAATATTTCCAGCCAGTGTTTATATGTGACTTTTCCCCTGTAACTAAAAGCATTTGAAAAAAAAAATCATAAAGTCTTGAATTACAGTCCTCATTCCATTGGTACAACATCAGAATCATGAGGAAGTATTTTGAAATCCATATCAAATATCAACAAGGGCAAAAGCCCATCTATTTCGTTTGACATTCCTAGATCACTAATACCTAGTTTAAAGTATGTGCCCACTACTAATGATGTACTGTAGGGTGAGTAACATAATATAAAAAAGATATATTTGTACACCCATTAAAAAATAAAGTATGTGTCCAGAAATGTTTTTTGAGTAATTAATTTAAAATGGATTATTGGACCCTCAAACCTTTCATGTCCTATTCATGGTGAAAAAGTCAATTTTCCAATATTGCTTATAAATTAGGTTGATAATTTTCACATTTCAACTTAAATCCTCCCTTCATTCTTAGATGACATGGCCTATATTACTATTGCACTACAGGTCTCAAATCAATCTGTGAGTTAGCTTGACGGTATGTGCGTGATGCAATGGCCATTAACAGCATTATAATATTCAAAAGAAATAACTGAGAGAAGAGTCCAGAAAGGCACTGAAAGTTTTATAAATGTGGTTTTCTGTAGTCAATTACTTTGCTCAGTACCATCACGTAGGTGCTAAAAGCCATATCTTTTTGGTCTCTGGGGCTCTCTTAGAATTTTCCCAGATCTTTGGGAATCTCAGTATTGTGTTTTATGAACATTTCTCTTAATATCTGACATACCAGAACACAGACTAAAATAATAAAGACACAGATTGTTAAAATAAACACTATATAACTTGAAAACGTATTTTGAATTCTATTATCTACATCCATGTTTGATGAAGTATATTGTAACATAAATGTGCTGTAATTATTTACCTGCAGAATGCCCTAGAACACAACATAAAATTAGCATTATGTTCCATGGTTCGTTTTGTAGAAAATTACTGGACCATCTCACTTTATCCCAGTCTTGCCTTTTACCCCATTTCAATTTCTAAATCTCCCCCACTTTAACTATCATAGTTTGATTTCTGCTATTTGTTTGTTGTTAGCCCCTTTGTCCAGCTTTTTTTGTTTTCATTCTCAATGCTGTCTTGCATTTACTGCCTGGATCTTCCTCCTTCCAGCCACTGATCCTGGTAATTGCTACACTAAGACAAGTACAACTCCGTGAAGGTAAGGGAAAATTTTCTCTCTCTCTCTCCTCCTGTCTCTCTGTCTCTGTCTTTATCTCTCAATGTCTTTCTCACAATGCAGTTATCTTATTCTTTTCTTTAAAAAGTTCTTTTTCAGGGGCGCCTGGGTGGCTCAGTGGGTTAAAACCTCTGCCTTCGGCTCAGGTCATGATTTCAGGGTCCTGGGATCGAGCCCCACATCGGGCTCTCTGCTGAGCAGGGAGCCTGCTTCCCCCTCTCTCTCTGCCTGCCTCTCTGCATACTTGTAATCTCTCTCTCTGTCAAATACAGAAATAAAATCTTTAAAAAAATAAAATAAAATAAAATGTTCATTTTCAAACAAAATTTACATAATTCTGATTCCTAAAAAATGAATAGTAAATTCAAAACGATGATCTTCGTCAGTTTAGGTTTGACCAGAAACAAACACCAAGATAGAAAGAAAAGTGTAAGAGATTTATTGGGGGAAATGCCTGTGAAGGAAGAAGTGGCAAGGAAACAAGAGTACGAAGGGAGACACATAGACCATAAATCAGGTCTGACACAAATGAAAAGGGAGATGAAAGGAAGGAAGATTAAATAAGAAAAGTCCCAGACTGTATTTCAGATCTTCATACTACCCACTATAGGAGTCATGCATTGGGCAGGAATGGGCATGCTCTAGTTAGTACCTATGTTGTGTTCAGTCATTGGGTAGAAGCAGTCCTAGGGAGATCTTGGCTTCAGTGTACACATTGTGGTGAATTTCATAGGTTTTGCAGATGGAGGCTATCAGCTAACTTCATACCTTGCAGCTTCCACATATTCCAATATTGAATCTTTTCTTTGTCAAATATTTTGGAAGGATCTAAAAAATGTGGTTTTAGGCACTAGGGAAACAGCAATGAACAAAACATGATATATGATATCCTTACTCTCCTGGAGATTACACTATAGTGAGGGGAATAGAAATTAAACAAATGAAGAAATATATTTATAATATAACAGATGATGACAAGTGATATGAAAAAGCATGAAGCAGGTTAATGGTAATGGGGATATAATTTACTACTTTACATAGGGTATTGAAGAAAGCCCTTTCTGAACATTCTACATTTTAGCAGAGACAAAAGAACCTATGGAGCCTCACAAATATCTGAAGGAAGACCATTCCTGACAGAGGGGAAAAAAAAAAAAATTGCAAAGGCCCTGAGGCAAGAATATGCAGCGTTAATTGGAGGAACAGTAAGGAGATTTCTGTCTAGGGCCTGACGACTGACTGAAGAAAAAATTGTCACAGGGATAAGATGGAATAAGCTTGATAATAACTTCAGTCAGGGTGATAGCATTGGGAAGAATAATAATTGGTTGGATTTTTTATTTTAAGTTTTTTGAAAGAAACCGCAGAGTTTACTGATGCATTTGATTATGAATTATCAGGAAAGAATAGCCGAGAACACCTCCAGTATTTTGGTTTGAGCAGCCAGTAGCATATAAATACACATTCTCTGTGTTATGGAAGACAGTGGCAGGAATAGGTTTTACTGTTCACTTTCAAGATCTATCTTTTTGAGGGAATCTTGAGTGGGTCAGTCAGTTAAATGTCTGCCTTCGGTTCAGGTCATGGTCCCACAGTCCTGGGATCCAGTCCCAAATCGGGCTCCTTGCTCAGTGGGGAGCTGGTTCTCCCTCTGCCTGCCACTCCCCCTGCTTGTGCTCTCTCTCTGACAAATAAATAAATAAAATCTTTAAAAAAAGGAGTTATGTTTTTGACATGGTAAGATGAAATGTTTACTTTATCACTTCAATGAGTAATATTGTTTTGATATATAGCCAAAAATGACAGCAGTAAGGCTATTCTCATAAAGATATATTTTAATTACATGTGTTTAATATTTTAGTATAATATCAGTGTTGTCATCAAATTTATTTTTGTACTTTTTCTAGTTATATGTAATTACGACCTTCCTGAATCTCACAAATATGTAGTTTTTTTTTTTTCACTTCTATTAATTTGAAAATGGAACGTTATAAAGACCTAAAATTAAAAGTAAGATGGTGGGGGAAATTTTCTTCATCAAAAGATCTTTTTTTTAAAATTTACAGCAAATATCCAATGTGTACTATTTATACATGTTACTCTTATTTTTTTAAGTTTTTTTTTTTTCATTTCAGTTAGTTAACATATAGTGTTATATTATTTTCAGGTGTACAATATAGTGATGAAACAATTCCATACATCACCCAATGCTCATCATGAAAAGTGCTCAACTTAATCCCCATCACCTATTTAACACATCCCTTCCACCCATCTCCCCTCTAGTAACCATCAGTCTCATCTTTCTAATTATGAGTCTGTTCTTGATTTGTCCCTCTTTCTTCACTTTTTTCCCTTTGTTTTGTTTTTTAAATTCCACCTATGAGTAAAATGATATGGTATTTGACTTTCTCTGGCTTATTTTGCTTAGTATTATATTCTTTAGCTCCATCTATGTCATTCCAAATAGCAAGTTTTCTTTCCTTCTTTATGGCTGAGTTATATTCCAGTGTGTGTGTATGTGTGTGTGTGTGTGTGTGTGTGTGTGTGTGTGTGCGCATGTGTGTGTCTGTACTACTTCTTTTTTTAATTTTTTACTTAAATTTTAGGTAGTTAACATACAGTGCAATAATGGTTTCTGGAGTAGAATTCAGTGATTCATCACTTACATACAATACCCAGTGCTCATCATAACAAGTGCCCACCTTAATCCTGATCACCCATCTGGCCCATCCCCCACCCACTTCTCTCCATCAACCCTCAGTTTGTTCTCTATTGTTAAGAGTCTCATATGGTTTGTTTCTCTCTCTCCTTTTTTTCTTTCCTCCTTCCCATAGGTTCATCTGTTTTCTTAAATTCCACATATGAGTGAGATCATATGGTATTTGTCTTTCTCTGATGGACTTATTTCATTTAGCATAGTACTCTCTAGCTCTATCCATGTTATTGCAAATGGCAAAATTTCATTTTTTTCAATAGCTGAGTAATATTCCATTGTGTATATATACTACCTCTTCTTTACCCATTCATCAGTTGATGGCCACTTGGGCTCTCTCCGTAGTTTGTCTACTGTTGATAAGGCTGCTATAAACATTGGGGTGCATGTATTCCTTGGAATCTGTATTTTGGTATTCTTTGGGTAAATACCTAGTAGTGCCATTGCTGGATCATAGGGTAGTTCTATTTTTAACTTTTTGAGGAAGCTCCATACTGTTCTCTAGAGTGGTTCTACCAGTTTGCATTCCCACCATCAGTGCAAGAGTGTTCCCCTTTGTCTGCATCCTGACCAACACCTGTTATTTGTTTTGTTGTTAATTTTAGCCATGCTGACAGCTGTGAGGTGATATCTCCTCATTGTTTTGATCTGTATTTCCCTGATGATGAGTGATGTTGAGCATCTGTTCAGTTGTTTGTTAGCCATCTGGATGTCTTTGGAAAAGTGTCTATTCATGTCTTCTGCCCATTTCTTAACTGAGTTATTTGTTTTTTGGATGTTGAGTTTGATAAGTTCTTGGTAGATTTTGGATATGAACCCTTTATCAGATATGTCATTTGCAAATATCTTATCACATTCCATAGGCTGCCTTTTAGTTTTGTTGATTGTTTCCTTTGCTGTGCAGAAGCTTTTATATTGATCAAGTCGCAATAGTTCATTTTTGCTTTTGTTTCTCTTGCCTGTGGTGATATGTCTAGTAAGAAGTTGCTATGGCCAAGGTCAAAGAGGTTGCTGCCTGTGTTCCCCTCCAGGATTTTGATGATTTCCTGTCTACATTAAAGTCTTTCATGCACTTTGAATTTATTTTTGTGTTTGGTGTAAGAAAGTGGCCTAGTTTCATTCTTCTGCATGTTGCTCTCCAGTTTTCCCAACATCATTTGTTGAGGAGACTGTCTTTTTCCCATTGGGTATTCTTTTCCGCTTTGTTGAAGATTAATTGATTGTATAGTTGTGGGTTCATTTCTGTGTTTTCTATTGTGTTCTCTTGATCTATGTGTCTAATTTTGTGCCAGTACCATACTGTCTTGATCACTATAGCTTTGTAATATACCTTGAAGTCTGGAATTATGATCCCTCTAGCTTTTTTGTTTGTTTGTTTTGGTTTTTCAAGGTTGCTTTCCTACTCAGGGTCTTCTGTGATTGCATGCAATTTTTAGGATTGTTTGTTCTAGCTCTGTGAAAAATGCTTTTGGTATTTTGACAGGAATTGCATTGAATGTATGGATTGCTTTGGGTAGTATAGACATTTAAGCAATATTTTTTCTTCCAATCCATGCACATGGAATGTCTCTCCATCTCTTTGCATCATCTTCAATTTCTTTCATCAATGTGTTATAGTTTTCAGAGTATAGGTGTATCACCTCTTTAGTTAGGTTTATTCTTAGGTATTTTATTGTTCTTGGTGCAATTGTAAATGGGATTGTTTCTTAATTTCTCTTTGTGCTGCCTCATTATTGTTGTATAGAAATGCAATAGATTTTTATGTTGATTTTTGTATACCACGAATGTACAGAATTAGTTTATCAATTCTAGCAATTTTTTGGTGAAGTCTTTCTGTTTTTCTATATAGAGCATCATGTCATCTGCAAATAGTGAAAGATTTACTTCTTCCTGGCCAATTGGGATGCCTTTTTTCTCTTGTTGTCTGATTGCTATGGCTAGGACTTCCAATACTGTGTTGAATAAAAGTGGTGAGAATGAACATCCTTGTCTTGTTCCTAACCTTAGAGAAAGAGCTCTCAGTTTTTCCCCATTTACGAATATATTAGCTATGGGTTTTTCATAGATGGCCTTTATTATGTTCAGACATGTTCTCTCTAAACCTACGTTGTTGAGAGTGTTTATCATGAATGAATGTTCTTTGTCAAATGCTTTTTCTGCTTCTATCAATGATCATATGGTTCTTATACTTTCTCTTATTTATGTGATGTATTACACTAATTGATTTGTGAATATTGAACCACACTTGCAACCTGGGACTAAATCCACTTGATTGTGGTGAATGATTTTTTTTAAAATGTATTGTTGGATTTGGTTTGCTAGTGTTTTGTTGAGGATTTTTTCATCTATGTTCCTTCGGGATATTGGCCTGCACTCTTTTTTTGTGGTTTTGCTATCCAGGTAATGCTGGCCTCATAGAATGTATTTGGAAGTTTTCCTTGCTGTTCTATTTTTTTTTGGAATAGTTTGAGAAGAATAGGTATTAACTCTTCTTTAAATGCTTGATGGAATTTGCTTGTGAAGCCATCTGCTTCTGGGCTGTTGTTTGTTGGGTTTTTTTGAAGACCGATTCAGTTTCTTTGTTGGTTATTCATCTGTTTAATTTTTTTATTTCTTTTTATTTCAGTTTTGGTAGGTTATGTGGTTCTAGGAATTTATCCATTTCTTCTGGTGTTGTCCAATTTGTTTTCATATAGTTTTTCATAATGTTCTCTTATTATTGTTTGTATCTCTGTGGTATTGGTTGTTATTTGTCCCCTCTCAGTTGTGGTTTTATTTATTTGATCCCTTTCGCTTTTTTTCTTGATAAGTCTAGTGAAATGATTATCAATTTTATTGATTTTTTCAAAGAACTGTCTCCTTGTTTTATTGATCTGTTTTATTGTTTTGTTTTGTTTTTAATTTCTATTTCATTTGTTTCTGCTCTGATCTTTAATATATCCTTTCTTCTGCTGGCCTTAGGTATTGTTTTTGTTCTTTTCCTAGCTTCCTTAGGTGTAAGGTTAGTTTGTTTATTTTGACACTATTCTTGCCTCTTGAAGTAGGCCTCTATTGCTATAAATTTTCTCAGAGCCACCTTTGTTGCATCCCAAAGGTTTTGGACCATTGTATTTTCATTTCCATTTGTTTCTATGTAATTTTTTGTTTCTTCTTTTATTTCCTGGTTGACCCATTGATTGTTTAGCAGCACATATATTTGTAGTCTTTCCATATTTTTTCTTGAGGTTGACTTCTAGCTTCACAGTGTTACAACTTGAAAAGATGCGTGATATGCCTTTGATCTTCTTGAATTTATTGAGCCTTGATTGTTGATTAATGTGATCTCTTCTGGAGAATGTTCTGCATGTACTTGAAAAGAATGTGTATTCTGCTGTTATAGGATGGAATGTTCTGAAATATCTGTTAACTCCCTCTGTTCCAGTGTGTCATTCAAAGCTATTTTTTCTTTGTTGATTTTCTATTTTTTATTTTTTTCCCGATTACTTTTATTTTATTTTTTCAGTGTTCCAAGATTCATTGTTCATGTACCACACCTAGTGCTCCATGCAATACGTGCCCTCCTCAATACCCACCACTAGGCTCGCCCAACCCCCCACCCACCCCCATCCAAAATCTTCAGTTTGGTTCATAATTGTTACCCTGAATCCCTTTCTGACATATTGTTTATGTCCATGTCCAATAGTTCTGAGGGAGAGGGCACAGTCTCTGGGTTTTTCCTCTGTTGGGTGTTCCTCCTCCTAGTCATTTTGATGAGAAGTGGATGAGAGGATGTATAGCTGAATATATCACCCACGATCCAGGCACGGTGCACCCTGGAAGGTTTTGGAGCAATTGGAATTCACCACCAAAAAGAAAGAATGAAGATAAGAAAAGAGAGACAGAGAAAGAGAAAAAAAAG
>CM052901.1:77486593-77522796 GCA_028534135.1 Potos flavus
CTCAGAGGTCTGACTCCCCAGACCTCTGTCATAATTTAGTCCACAGAGACCTTGCTCACCTTTGCCTTCCACAAGACATCATCACACTGTTCTATTAAGTTGATGACATTCTGCTGATTGGAACTAGTGAATAAGTAGTAGCAACAACTCTGGCCAAACTCTGCCAAATGGTGGGGAATAAATCTAACAAAAATTTAGGTACCTTCCACTCCAGTGAAATTTCTGGGTGTCTAGTGGTGTGGGGTATATTGAGATATCTTTCTAAGGTGTTGCATCTGATTCCTCCTATGATTAAGAAAAAAAGGGGGGGAGCCCAATGCCAAATAAGCCTCCGGATTTTGGAGGTAATGGAGTCTTCGTTTGGTTGTGCAAGGCTATCCTATTTACTGAGTGTCCCCAAAAGCCTGCTAGGTCTGAATGGGGCTGGTTTTGAAAAGAATAAATGGGTCAGTAACAGCTCCAGGCCACTATGCAAGCTGCTCTACCATGTGGGCCATATGATCCCACAGATTCAATGATACTTGAAGTTTCAGTGGAAGATGGAGATACTATTTGGAACCTTTGGGACACCCTTATAAATGGATCACAGTGCAGATTCTTATGAATTTGGAGTAAAGCTCTGCCATCCTGCTCAGATAACTACTCTTCTTTTAAGAAGCAGCTTTTGGCTCACTACTTGGGCTTATAGAGACCGACTTAACCATGGGTCACCAAATTTCCATGGAACCTGAGCTGCCCATCATGAACTGGGTGTTACCTGACCCACTAAGCTACAAAGTTGGGGATGCACAACCGTATTCCATTATCAAATGGAAGTGGTATAGAAAACAGTGGGCCTGAGCAGGTCCTGAAATCATAATAAATACATGAAGAAGTGGCCCAAATGCCCATGGTTCCTACTTCTGCTGCACTGTCTTCTCTCTCCTAGCCTGCATCTATGTGCTCATGGGGAGTTCATTACTCTCAGTTGGCTGATGAAGAGAAAACTCAGCACTGATTTATAGATGGTTATGTTTAATATACAGGCGCCACCCCAAAGAGGACAGCTACAGCACTAAAGCCCTTTTCTGGAAACTTGCTAAAGAGCAGTGGTATACAGAAATCATTCCAGTGGGCAGAACTTCAAGCAGTATATCTGTTGGTTAAAAAATTTTTTTTGAAAGAAAAATGGTCACATTTTTATGTGGTCACATTTTATGTATACTTCTTTGTGGGCTGTGGCCAGTGGTTTGTCTGGATGGTCAGGGACTTGGAATGAACCTGATTTAAAAATTGTAACCAATTTGGACTCCTCATGTCTGTGAATTGATGGGCTAAGAAAAAAATTACTATACCTGCTGGGTTAATTTATTCTTATTAGTAAGGGGAAATTGATTTGCTTCCACATGACAGAAATAAAGAAGAATATGTCTGAAATATAGAAGATCCCTTAGTGTATTTCAGTACTACCATGCCCTGTGATTATAATCAACAGAAACAGGAAATGAAGACAGTATTTTTGGAGAATAATGAACATCTCCTAAAGATTTCAAATCCCCTTCTGGGAAAAGAGTTATACATTCTTGTTTGTACACAAACAGTTGTCTCATGTTAGATGGAATTATGGCATTGTTATTATGTTTATTTATAGATTAAATATGGTTAAGATGTATATGGGTGCCAATTTGACAAGGGATAGACCGATGGGTAGTTTTATGTATCAATTTGGCTAGGCTGTAGTACCTAGTTATTCAAGTACTAATCAATTGTGTTGGTGTGAAGGTATTTTATAGTTATGGTTAACATCTATAATCAATTGACTTTAAGCAGAAGAGATCATTCTTATAATGTGGGATGGCTTCAGCCTATTAGTTGGAAGTCCTCAAAAGCAAAACTAAGTTTTCTTTAGGGAAGAAAAAATTCTGCCTCAAAACTCCAGCCTTAACTCCTACCTGAGAGTTTCATCTGCCAGCCTGCCCTACAGATTTCAGAGTTGCTAGTCCCCAAAATTATGTATTTCAATGTCTTGACATTTCTGTCTCTTTCTCTCTCCACACCACACACACACACACACACACACACACACACACAGGTTCTGTTTCTGTGGAGAACTCTAACACAGTAGTCCTGAATGTTTTTTATATTACTCAGTTTTTTATATTACTCAGTTAGTCACCTATTAATCTGGTGTGCTGTGTAGAATTTTTTACTGGCACCTAGTTATTAACCTAACATTCAAGGGCAATGAAAATGTTCACGAGGCTTGAACTTTGTGGAGGACTGTATTTCCTCTTAAACAAATAATTCCTCTTTCATGTTATTCTTGTTTCAAAAGGTAAAAGGAATGGAACATTTTTAGATAAAGGATGCTTATTACTTGAAATTCATGGATAGGGCTCTTACACTGTGAAAGTCCTCAACTCGGCTAACTTCACTGCTTTTGGAGCAAGCATAATATAGACATGGATATAACAATATTTTTAGACTGACATCTCAGAAGACAGTGTATATTTTAAAATGAAATGTTGAAGAAATTATCAGTAGAGTATCAAAATTGAAGAAAAAATATTACCATTCAATTTTCTGTGTTTATAGAGTTATATTCTATTTTTCCTTTTCATATAGTTATTTTATAACCTCCAAACTCTAATCACACTTCTGTTTCCTGATACACTTAGCTAAAATTTAAGTATTAAATAATATAAAATATACACATAGAAAAATTGTTCCTCATCCCCACTATAGCCTCCTAGTCCCAAATCCCAGATATAATCACAATCAATTGCTTTATAAAAATCTTTAAATGCTTAATTTGAAGGCTGCAACAATAGCAAAAATAATTTTGAAAATGAAAAAGAAAATCAGTTATGATCCCACAAGTTTAAACACGAGTTTCATTTTTGTGTATAAGCTTTAAGTTTTTTATGTACATAGATATTCTGCATAACTTGTTATATGTGATGTATATATTATGTAATAAATATATATGTGTATATATTACATGATATAAATATATAATATTTTATGCATCTACATACTCCATAATTGTTATATTAAAAGCTGAATAGAAACAAGATTAAGCAGGAGTTCAGAGTATAGGTCACCCTCAAGAAAGGGGAAAGAGTTATCCCATGCAAAATCCTCTTCCTGGATCTTTTGACCAAAATCTATAATGTTTATTGAACATAATGTGTAAAACCTAATACCTATTAATGTTTATTTCCAATTTAATGCAACTTAGGTCATGCTGTATCATAGGTAAGAATAGCTTATGGCTACTCTTATCAGAAACCTAAATATAATTTCTTAAAAACAAACAAACAAAAAAAAACCCTGAGGTGCTCAGTCCAGTTCTAATCTTCTTTTCTAAGGATACATCAATGATTTAGGCTTTTTCTATATTTCTGCCTTTTATCCTTTTTCAAATGGCACCCATACTCAAGATCATAAGATGGCTGCAAGAATCCCAGCCATCATATGTAACGCCAGACAAAAAGCCATCAACTATTTCTTGAGAGATTTCCATATTTATAACTTGTGTGTTATTTGTTTTGTATGCAAATACAAATGTTAGCTCTAGCAACACACGTATATGAAAAGTTTATATGGATATGTGTGTGTATGTATAAATACACACATATACGTATATAATTTAAAAATAATTATTGCTCAAGTAACACATTTATATGAAAAGATATATCTGAAGGAGAGGCCTCAAGGAAGTTGACAAGAAAGTAGAAATTGATGGATTAGTCTAGAAAGTCAATTACACCATTCAGCATAACTTTGATGATAGTAGCCCTGTGCATCCCAGTAGATTGAAATTAATGCCTATCCTTGGAACATCAGAAGTGTTGCTGACTCTTTTAGCATTGTGGGTAAAGTGAAGGTGCCTGATGAAGGAGATTTTTAAAAGCTTCTGGGACTGTTTTCCACGAGAAGCATTTGTATTAAAGTTAATACTATAAAAAAAAGTTGATACTATATTGTAAGGAGTTAAACATGGGCTATTCGGGATGACCTTGAAGTAATGAAGACCAATCAAAAATATCCAGCTAATAATCTGTTATAATAATCCAGATATAAGCTAACATAATTCTGAACAAAGACAATGGCAAGGAAAAAAGAAAGGAGACATAATTAAGAGGAAATTCAAGGAAAGAATTTTTCAACTTTTAACAGCTTGTATGTAGGGAACACATTAAATTCATCAAAAAATGACATCAAAATATCCAGCCCTGATTGCCTGGAAAAAAAAAAAGTCACACTCTTGAGCAAAATATACCAATATTTATATTTGCAATTTTCTTCAGAAAGCTCTCTCTTAATTATAAAGGATTAATAGGCATTAATTGGATATGTGGTCTATAGTTTATACATTTAATTCATCTTATATTTAAAATAAATTTTCAAACCTTTATTAAAAGTCAATGAATCCCTACTCATTTATACTGCTTTCAGCTTTCTCTAGATGTTTAGATGTACCTTGCCAGCTATTTTATTCTTTATTAGAATAAGACAACCACATCTGGAAGTCTCAAAATGCCAGCAAGGAGGTTTTAAGTCATTTAGATTTTCTATGTCAAGGCCATTGTTCTTAGTTTCTTTACTGAACATAGCATCATGGTGAATAATTTTGAACCAATATCTTTTACGAACATTGATGAAAAATCCCCCAAAAGTACTAACTAGTGAAAAGAACTCAGCAGCATATTAAAAGGATTATGCACCATGACCAAGTGGGACTTATTCCTAAAATGCAAGGATGGTTCAACATGCAAAAATTAATCAATGGAATATGCCACATCAACAGAATGAAGAGAAAAAAATCATCTCAACTGGTACATAAAAAGCATTTGACTCAATTCAGTAATCTTTCATGATAAAAATATGAAACTAAGGGGGTGCCTGGGTGGCTCAGTAGGTTAAAGCCTCTGCCTTCGGCTCGGGTCATGATCTCAGGGTCCTGGGATCGAGCCCCGCATCAGGCTCTCTGCTCAGCAGGGAGCCTGCTTCTCCCTCTCTCTCTGCCTGCCTCTCTCCCTACTTGTGATCTCTCTCTGTCAAATAAATAAATAAAATCTCTAAAACAAAATATGAAACTAAGAATAGAAGGAAACTACTCAACATAATAAAACCCTATATAAACATATATAAAAACATATCAACATATATAAAAACCCTATAGTGAACATCATACTCAAAGGTAAAAGACTGAAAGATTTTCGACTAAAATCCAGAACAAAGCAAGGATGCCTGCTTTTACCACTTCTATTCAACACAGTACTGGAAGTTCTAGCCAGAGCAATTAGACAAGAAAAGGAAAGAAAAGGCATCCAAATTGGAAGAAAAGTAAAATTGTCTCTGTTTGCAGATGATATAACCTTATATGTAGAAAACCCAAAAAGTCTAAAAAAAAAAAATTGTTAGAACTAACAAATGAATTCAGCAAAGCAGCAGGATACCAAGTCAACACAATACAATGGATGAACCTTAAAAACATTATGCTAAATGAAATAATCAAGATCAATAATGTGGCATATAATTTGCTTTTATTTATAGAAAATTTCCAGAATAATTAACTCCATAGACAAAAAAAAAAAAAAAAAAGCAGATTAGTGATTGTCAGGGTCCAGGGATTGGGGGGTATAAAGAGTGATTATTTAATGGGCATGGAAATTCCCTTTAGGGTGATGCAATGAATTGTATAGTTTAAAATAGTTTCGTGTTATGTGAATTTCACCTAGACTTAAAAAAAAATTAAAAGTGAAGGAGAAATAAAGGCTTTCTCACATGAACAAAAACAGGGATTTTGTCACCAGTAGACTTGTCTTGCAAGAAAGGTTAAAATATATTCTTCAAAGAGAAGGAATAAGACAGGTCAAAAACTAAAATCTATGTGAAAAAGGAAACACATTAGAGAAGGAATACATGAGGATAAAATAAAATTTTCATTTTTCTCATCCTTATTTAATAGAATTAACTGTTCATAATTAGTATTGGCAACAATGTATTGAGTAATTATAGCTTACGGATAAGTTAAATTAATGACAGCAATGTTTTAAGGGATGAGAGGGACAAACTGAAAATATTCTGTCATAAAGTAACTGCACTACCCATGAAGTAGTGGAGTGTTGTATGAAAATGAACTTAAATCACTCATAAATGTCCATGTATTATAAATTCTAGAGTAACCACAAAAAATTTTCAAAAGAAGTATAATTGACATGTTAAGAAAAGAGAAAAAATGGAATTAAATAAAATAATTAAAACCAAAGAAGCAAAAAAGTGTGGACAAAAAAAAAAGGGAAAATAGAAAATAGTTATACATATGGTACATATTAATTCAACTATATCAATAATCACTCTAAACTGCAATGTTCTACATATGCCAAATAAAAAACAGAAACTTAAAGAATGTATAAAAAGACAAGACCTAACTACATGTTGTTTACAAGAAACCCACTTTTTTTTTCAAATACTTTATTTATTTATTTCAGAGAGAGAGATACAGAGAGCAAAAGTTGAGCAGTGGGGAGGAGCAGAGAGAGAAGCAGACTCCCTACGAAGCAGAGAGCCCGATGTGGGGCTCGATCCCAGGACCCCGGGATCATGACCTGAGATGAAGGCAGATGTTTAACCTACTAAGCCACATAGGAACCCCAAGAATTCCACTTTAAATATAACATACATCTCTATTAAAAGTGAAGGGATGGAAAATGATAGATAATGCTAACGCTAATCAAAAAAGCTTGCAGAGTCATATTAATGTCAAGTAAACCACACTTTAGAACAAGGAAAATTATCAGGAATAAAAAAGGACATTTTATCATGATAAACTGGTCATTTTCCCCAAAATGATATAACCTAACAGTCTTAACGTGCATGTGCTTACTGGGAGAATGTCAAAATGAGTGAGGTAAAACTTATAGAACTGCAAGGAAAAACAGATAAATCCGCTATTATAGTTGGATACTTCAACACCCCTCTATCAGTAATTGACACACCAGCAGACAGAAAATCAGTGAGGTTACAGTTGAACAGAGCAGCGCCATCAATCAACTGAATCTAATTGACATTTATAAAACACCATCCAACAACAGGAAAATACACATTCTTCTCAAACTCACATGGAATATTCAGCAAAATAGACCGCCTTCTGGATTATAAAACACACTTTAAGAAATTTTTTAAAAAGAGAAATCATACTTTTAGACCATAATGGAATTAAACTACAAAATAACAGAAAGGTAACTAGAAAATAATTGGAGAGTAAACAACACACTTTTTTTTTTAAACTTTTTAATTTAATTTTATTTATTTATTTGACAGAGAGAGAGAGAGATCACAAGTAGGCAGAGAGGCAGGCAGAGAGAGAGGGGGAAGCAGGTTCCCTGCCGAGCAGAGAGCCCAATGTGGGGCTCGATCCCAGGACCCCGAGATCATGACCTGAGCTGAAGGCAGAGGCTTTAAACCACTGAGCCACCCAGGCACCCCAAACAACACACTTCTAAGTAGCAAATGGGTCAAAGAAGTCCCAAGAGAAATTTAAAATTATTTTGAACTAAAAGTGAAAACACAACTCATCAAAATGTGTGTGATTTGGTAAAACGCATACTTAAGGGGACATTTATAACACTGAATGCATATATTAGTAAAGAAAAAAATCTAAATTTAATAATATAAGCTTTCACCTTAGGAAACTAGAGGAAGAAGAGAAATATAAACCTGAAGCAAAGAGAAGAAAAGAAAAAGAGCAGAAATGAAAGAAATTGAGAACACAAAATCAATAGAAAACTAGTAAAACCAAAAGTTGGTACTTGGAAAAGATTTCGGACATTGATAAAACTCTAGCCAGGCTAACCCACAGGGGGAAAAAAAGACACAAATTCCTAAAATCAGAAAAAAGGAGGATATTATTACTGATCCCAAACCATTAAAGGGATAACAGAATATTGTGAAGAACTCTATGCCCACACATTTGAAAATCTAGATAAAATGGACAGGTTACTTGAAAAAGACAGCTACCACCATTCACACAAGCAGAAATATATAATTGGAATAAGCCTATATTTAGGAAAGGAATTGAATTAATAATTAATTACCTTCCAAAGCAAAGCACCAGGCCCAGATGGTTGCACTGGTAAATTCTACCATAATTTAAGAAATCATACCAATTCTTTACTATCTCTCCCAGCCAATGGAAGCAGAGGGAATACTTCTAACTCATTCTATAAAGCCAGCATTTCTCTAATACCAAAACCTCATAAAAACATTACAAGAAGGGAAAAGTGCAGACCAGTATCTGTAATGAACATAAATGCAAAAATCCCCAACAGAATATTAGCAAATTGACTTCAACAATATATAAAATGAATAATACAGAATGACCAAGTGGGATTTATTCCACATATAAAATGCTCATTCAATATTCAAAAATCAATTAATGTAATTTATCCATCACATCAGCAAATAGCTTATCCCACTGTTGGCAGAAAATCAATACTAACACTTTCCCCTAAGTTTTGATAGATACAGTGGACCATCAACTGTGAATCCCTTCCCTTCCACTTAAAATGAAGTTATTTTATTCCTTTTCCATCGTTGTATAATGAATACATTGGAGGTAGGAAATCTATCTCTTTTTGATAGAAGAGCCATATCTGAACTTAACAAATAAGTGCAAAAACCAAACATCATTTGTTTCAAGCTAGATTTGTTAACTAGATGAACCTTTCTCACTTTGAAAGGCTATAAATGCATTGAAAAAGAAAAGAAAAAAAATTAGTATGTATATATTGGGGGACAGCACCTGTATATTTAAATAGGAAATAAGCAGACATGTCACTGTTGGTGGCTTTCCCAAAGGCCCACCAGCCTCCCCCATTAGTTTATAGAAATTCAATTTATTCAAGTAGCAGTATGTGTGTCATTCTCCAAATCTTAGGGAAACCATGATTGACCTAAACCAAGCAAAATAATCCCATTACCATTTTGTGAGTGATTCCTTTTAGGGGTAAGAAGGTAAATGCACTTATGTGCAGAGCCATAAGGTAAAGGATACTGGATATTTGGGGAAAATTATACTCTTTTTAACTTTAAATGAAATTTATTTTATGAAGAAAGATATTTGGAGATGTTTCAGTCATTTTGGCACCATGAGCATATAAAACTAAGAATAATGTGCTGAGAGTGGCACAAGGGATATACAGGGGGAAAAAAAAAGCCTAGCTATCGGCCACCGTTTTTTTAGGCATTTTGCCAAATCTGGAAACCTCCAAATTTCTTGTTATATAATAATTAAACATCTTTATTGTAGAGTTTTATTTTTAGTTACTAATTAGAATATAAATTACTCTGCTGTAACAAAGACAACCACAAATATAATAGCTCAAGCCAGATGAGGTTTTATTTTCCCGTATGTAGCAGTACAGTGATGCACGGGCTGTCCAGGTTGAGTACGCTATTTGATTCTACAATGCTGGGAAAGAAACTAGGTGTATTCTATTTTATTTCTTTGCCAGTCCCTTCCCGCTCCATTGGTGGTGCCCTCATCAACATGGACAGCATTTACACAATGGCCATATCAATCATTGTTCTAACCCATAAGAGAAGTAAAAGAAAAAGTGGAGGGAAAGAAATTTTATTTTTAAAATAATGTGAGCAGAATGTTACACATATCACTTCTATTCACTCTGCAATAGCCAAAAGTTAGTCAAATTGCCACATGCAGTTTCAAAAGCTTCTGGGAAATATAACCTATAGTTAGGAGTTCATGCCCACTAAAACTCCTAGTGAATTGTTGATTTTATATTCCTCAAAATATATAAATAAGAAAAAGTAACAGTTTTCCTCTACATTGTTGCAACTGAAACAGTTGTCCAGGAAGAATTGATCGAAACAGTCTCGTGATTCTGAGATTTTTAACAAGATAAGCATATCAAAGAATTTTGATTGTGAAATTCATGAACAAATATTGGCTGAATGAGTAAGTCCCAACATTGAGAGGAAATAGTAATATAGTAAATTCTGTTTTCAGATATTTAAATGTCAAACTATATGTAATAGCAATAAATACGAACAGTGATTTTTTTTCCTTTTCATGTATCATGGATTGGTGTAAGAAAAAGTTTATTTAGGATTTTTTTTATCTATGTTTGTAAAAGAGATTGATCTGGATTTGTTCTATTTATTAAAATGTATTTGCCAGATTTAGGAATCAAAGTTTTGTTAGCATCATAAAGTGAGTTAAGAAATATTATTCCTGCTTTCTTTCTTTTTCAAATAATTTCTTTAAGGGGCGCCTGGGTGGCTCAGTGGGTTAAAGCCTCTGCCTTCGGCTCAGGTCGTGATCTCAGGGTCCTGGGATCGAGCCCCGCATTGGGCTCTCTGCTCAGCGGGGAGCCTGCTTTCCCCTCTCCCTCTGCCTGCCTCTCTGCCTACTTGTGATCTCTCTCTCTCTCTCTGTGTCAAATAAATAAATAAAATCTTTAAATAATAATAATAATAATTTCTTTAAGAGTCAAGTTTCTTGCCTAATTTGTTGGTAAAATTCTCAAAGCAAGTCATCTGATCCTGGAATTTCTATCTAAGAAGATTAATTATGGATATCAAGAAATCATATTTTCTATTTTTCTGTTCTATTGTATCACATTTTTAAAATAAGTGGAATAAATCCATTTACATCATTTTGTATTGGTAACTTTTGTATGACATGTAGTATTACTCCCATTCTTATTCCTGAAATTGGAAGTCTGTGCCTTCTTTTGTTGTTTCTTGGTCAGTTATAACAAATAGTTATAAATTGCATTAGAAATTTCCAAAAACCAACTTTTAGCTTTGCTGATTTCCTGTATTTTATATTATTTTCTATTTTATTAATTTTTGCTCATGTCTAACATTTCTGTCTTACTTCCTCTGCTGTACAAATTATTTATTATATAGATAATTCATTTTTAACTTTTTGTAGTTTTCTACTGTATGAATTTTATTTTTTTATTCTTTTTAAATATTTATTTATTTGAGAGAGAGAGGGAAAGCACAAGCAGAGGGAGAGGGAAAAGCAGACTCCCGGTGGAGCAGGGAGCCCAACATGGGGCTCGATCCCAAGACCCTGAGATCACGACCTGAGCTGAAGGCAGACACTTAACCCACTGAGCCACCCAGGTACCCTCAACTCTATGCATTTTAAAGCTATTAATTTTCTTCTACACACTGCTATAGCTGCATTCAACAAGTTTCACTGAAACATTGTTCCAATATCATTAGCTCATATTATGATCTACTTCATATTTTGTCCTCTTTTATGAATCTTGAGTTATATAGAGATGTAGTGCCTAATTTTTAAATTACTGGACGTTTTATTATTTTTAAGTTTCTTAATTAATTCCATTGAGCATAAATAATATATTCAATATGATTTTAGTCCTAGAAAGTTTATTGGAACCTGCTTCATAACTGAGCATATAATCAATTTTAGAAAATTTATAAATGCTATAATCTCAGAAATATAGACTTTGTTAGGATGTTTTGCCTACAGGTGCTCTGTGCAGTATACTATACATGCAAATTAGATAAAGTTTGATAATTGTGTCCTGAGTTTTTTGTATCCTTACTGATTTTTTGCCTAACATGTATTGAGAGACATCTGTTAAAATCCTCCACTCTGATTGTGAAGTTTATTTATCTTTTTAACTTTGTTATTTCCTTTTTCTCTGTATTTTTAAAATATGTAATTAAGATCATAAAAATTAAGAGTAGTTATATGTTCTTAGTTGATTGACCATTTTATCATTATGATATCTTTCTTTATAATTAATAACAATTTTTAATTTGAAGACAATTTTATTTGAAATTTGTATAGCTCTACAAGTTCATTGTTGAATGTTTTCATTACATACCTTTACTATTTTATTTAAAATTTTTATCTTACTTATATTTAATGGTTATCTCTTTTGAGCAGCATACAGCTGGAATTTGATCCAGTCTGATAATCTTTGTCTTCAAATTAGAGGAGTCAGATTTTTAAAACTTTGATGTAATTACAGATTTATTTGCATTCACTGTTTCCTCCATTATTTCCATTCTGCTGTTTTGTTCTATCAAGCGATTGTTTGTTTGTTTCATCTTTGTTTTCTGTGTGTATTTTCCCTTCCTTCCTTCCTTTCCTTCCCTTTTTCTTTTTCTCTTTCTTTCTCCCTTTCTTTCTTTCTCTCTCTCTCTTTCTTCCTTTCTTGTTAAAGCACTACCAGTTCTAACTTTCCATTTGAATCCTCTTTATAATTGAAATTTTTTCCTAGATAGCCTTAGTTTTAAGAGAGTTTGTGATTGCCTCCTAGGTCATTTTTGTAATAACTATTTAAATATTTGTCAGATTATTCCAACATGTGTGTCATCTTGGCATTTGCTTCTCTTACTATGCATTGATATTGGCTTCACTTATGTATCCTAGATATTTTGAATATATTATGAAACACTGAGTCTTGTTTAAATTCCAAGGATAACATTGATGTTTTTATTTTAGAAGCTAGTCAACCTGTTTTCTTCCATCTCATATTTCCATCACACATTTCCATCTCACATTCTATGGGCTATGGTTTCAATTTTTCAAAGAATTTGTGGTACTGTTCTGATTTGTCTACTGTGTGCTATCAATCTAGAATCTGAGCCTTGGTCTACTCATTAATTTAGTTTATTAGTTTATTCAAAGTTCTTGCTGTGCTGAATAGGAAAAGATCCACTGAATGAGCCATTTAAGGATGAGCCTAGAATTTTACAAAACAATGTTATGAGGTCACTGTCCCAGCTCCTCCCTCTCAGATATCTCCTCTTCCCCCCACCCCAAGCTCCTCTTTTCAGCTCTCTGTCCAGAAAAGTTGGGCTTTGATTTCCTGACTCTACTATATACCTATGCAGTTTAACCTATATGAGAGGGGCCAAGAAAGAAAAAGAGAAACAAATTTTGTCCTCACACTCTTAGAACCACAAATCCACTGAATAGAAGAAATGAAGGTTCCCCTTAATCAGAGTTTTGGCTCCTGTTACCACAACCACCATAGAATTACTTGGGAGAGTGTGAAAGAACAGAGAAAATTATATATATATATATATATATATATATATATATATATATATATATATATATATATATGATTTTCACACTCCTTCTGAACTTTAGGAGTTCCCTTTCTTTCTCCTTTAGCTAGAATTAGAGGGCTTCTCTGGTCTCTTTCTGCATTCTGGTGACACTTTGATTCATTAACTTCAGGCTGGGAGATACTGGTAAAGCGAAAACAGTAAATTTGCCACCAATTTAGGGGCATTTCAAATCCCAGTCATTTTCCATAACCTGACTGTTAATATTTACCTTTTAGAAATCTCAAATAGCTGCCTTATGCATTCTAACCAGGTTTTATAGCTGTATACAGTGAGAGGAATGCAATGGAATGAGTTTACTCTATCTTAATCTAAAATTGAAAGTTCTGAGGGTCTCCTTTACTTCAAGCATTCTATGAATCTCCCTCCGTTTTTGCCATCTTCTTTCTTTTCCACTTTCTTCTTCATGAATTTTATTTTACTATTTCTCCAGTCCTTGAAAGAATGGGAACTAAAATAGGCTAGCAATGAAATTGAACAGAGAATACGAATTTAGGAAAGGATGGAGACTTTCAATATGCAAATAATAATGAATGAGAAACAAACTGTAATGATGCAGTGACTTATAGAACCCCAAACAGAAGGGGAAGGGACAGAGTAAAATATTTTCAATTTTGAAACACTAGATTAAGGCAGAACTTTTACTCTAATTGAAAATTTTATTGGTATTTTGGTCTACCTGCTTAGCTAATTAAAAGTTACCAGCAAAAAAAAAAAAAAAAAAAAAGTTGCCAGCAAGACTTCACACAGTGAAAATCTTAGCTCATACAATAAGCCATAGTACAATCTTACGGATGCTCACAGCTATAAAGAGAATAGTATTTTAAAGGAATACGAAAGTATATATTCTCTGAAGAGATACATTGCAAACATTATGATGAAATAAAGGTTTTGCTTAGAACAGTAAGAGACAGCAAGTGAGTAATAATCTTTAAAAAGTTCCAATAATTGTAAAATTTTTTAGCTATATGTTAATTTTTCAGTCTGATATTTTGCAATAAATATAAAAATAATATTATTTACAAAATATTTTAAGGCTTTTTCTTTTCATCATAAAATCAATAAATGGAGGAAATGTTAAGTTGAATTGTATTCTAAAAATGCACATAAAAAGAAAAAGCCAGCAATGCTTAGCCCCAGCGGACTTTGCATTTAAATAGAAATTACTCTAAAAAAGCGTTATAATAGTAGTTTAAAAGCACTGGGTGTGAAGGCAGGCTTGAAAGAACACCATTAGTAATATAGCAATAATATTGCATATGTCTGAAAGCATATTAAAATGATAATGAAAATGAGGCCTATTTTTTATGAAGTGTTTATACTTAAACATCTTGGTCATCACTAGAAAACAATACAATTAATTTTACACTTTTTCTATTCTTCTCTTTTAAATTTGAAGATTCCACAGTGGTATTTTCAACTACTTTTGGCAAATTTCCCTGAAGCTTCCTCTTGAAGTCTTTGAAATAAAAATCTTGAAGGATTTTTTCTGTGTGTGTGTATAATGAATATATCAATAAAAGCATCTAGGATATTGATTAATGTGAATTGAGAAGTAATGATTTTAAGCAACTCTGGCCCTTTGTAAAATATACTGACATGATTTACAAAAGTGGCATATACATCAAAAAACTATGGTTAGTGTGGTCAGTGATTTTCTTTCATATATATTGTTTAGCATTTTTATTGTTTAGACCTAGATGTTAACACCCAGGACATATCAAATTAAGAAGCAAATAGTAATTTAAAAATTCTGATTATCACAATGTGATGATTTAATAATTGTTAATGATAATAAAGCATCATAATTAGCTTCTAGATTTATACAAGTTAGCTAGTTTCATTAAAACAATATAATCAAATTCTTTTTTTTTTTTTTTAAGATTTTATTTATTTATTTGACAGAGAGAGAGATCACAAGTAGGCAGAGAGGCAGGCAGAGAGAGAGAGGGGGAAGCAGGCTCCTCGCTGAGCAGAGAGCCCGATGCGGGGCTCCATCCCAGGACCCTGAGATCATGACCTGAGCCGAAGGCAGAGGCTTTAACTCACTGAGCCACCCAGGCACCCCAATATAATCAAATTCTATGAAGGATATTTTTTCATTATTAATTTTCTGTAAAAAATAAATAAAATAAAAAATATTAATTTTCTGTAAAAAATAAGAGGGTTCTGTTAATTATAATGCTTTCAATAACTACCATCTTCAAGAGAGAGATATAGTATTAATATTGCCCTGATCAACTCTGAAGTCACATATTATATAAACCTAAAAACCCAAAAAAAAATAATAAATAAATAAACCTATAAAACCTATAAATGGCAGATGAATGCTTAAAGAGGGAATCATATTCCTCTCTGTAACCAGATTCTACATTACTTCTTGAGAATATATTTCTCACATTGGGAATTATGAGAAACTTTACGGAAGACTTATTTACATATAGTTTTTCTCTTGATTGACAAATGTACTTATTATTTTGAAGATAATTCACTGTGACTGGAATCCTGCCAAAAAAGAAGGCAAAGGCAAGATAGCAGGTACAATGTTTATATTTTGTAAAGTACAAAGAAATGAGGAATGGGGGGAAAACCCTTTTGAAATAAAGACTTAAAGGATGAACAAATGGCTGGTTATACAGAATAATAGTATACCAAATTCTAGCTTTGTAATAAATCATTTTAGAGTAAATGAAGCTGGAAGGGAGTTAGCCAACTATCTCAATGAGAAAAATATTCCTCTCAAGAAGCTGAATTTCATGTACAACTTTCAGGATATTTTCACAATAGTCCACTAATTTATTGATGCTTAATTTGCATGCCAAATGTGTGGCATTTTCAAAGAAGTATCAAAGACTACTATGTTCAATCTAATTCAACAGGTATTCATGAATCCACTTACGTATTCAAGGCACTGTAAAGAATACAAAAGAGATAATGAAAACTGTCCCAGCCCTCAAGCAACTTTTAAACTACTGGGGATGACACATGGCACCATTATATAAGTAATCAACTGCTGAAATAATTAGTACAAAGATAGGGTACTATAGAATTCCAGACTAGAGTGAAATAGAAAAAACCTTGAATGATAAGGAAGTCTTCATGAAAGGGAATGCCATTTTGCTGTCACTGATATAAATTTTTAAAAATTTATATTATGTATATTATATAAAAATTTATATCCCAACAACATATTTTAGCACCATCTATGTAAGATTCTGTGCTATATGGTATAGAACATATAAAAATGATTAAACCATGTCCTCAAAGATTTTATAATCCAAGAGTATGATGAGTTCACAAATAACTGACAAAGGCAAAATATCATATGTTGCAAAAGAAACAAAATATAGAATGAAAGTATAAGAAAGTTCAGAGAAGAGAGTTATAATAAGTAAATAAAAAGATTCAGAAAAAATAACATGGCATTTAAAAGATGGCATTTCATATGATGTTCAAAGGAAAGGTTAGGATTTTAGCTTTCTGAAAGAGAAAAGTAGCTCTATCAGTAAGAAACAATAAGAACAAAAGCTTTGGAGGTAGGAAGAGCACAGGTTCTATTTGACATAAAGTAAATAGCAGTAAATAAATGTAGAAAATGAAATGAATTATAATACTGTACATTGCCTCAAAAGTCAAGAGCACTATTGTTACTTCTTTTGGTAGTGAAGCACCACTGAAGTTTTAAACAGGGAATAACTTCATTAGAGCTGTGATTTAGAAAATTTAGTGGAACAGAAAGTTTTAAAGGTGAAAAGAAAAGAAGTTATTATAGCCAGGTATATATATATGTGCCAGAATGGATATGAGAAAATTTACCTTTGGAAAACTGAATGGATCCAGGAAAGGACCTATCAATAGTCAATCACTGTCATTACTATAAAGCACTGGGCTCAATAAGCCCCACTCACATGTTTAAAGCTTACAACTGGCTTTTTAATTCTTCATTCTTTTAAAGCTTCCAAAATTTTTAGGAAAGCCTTAACATATGAGACCAAGACAAAAAATCTGAAAAAGAAAACTAAAAAATGAAGAGAAAATATAGGTTGAACAGTGGCTCTCAACTGGGTACAATTTTTCCCCCAAGGGACATTCTGCAATGTATGCAGATAGTTTGATTATCACAGTTACTCACGTAACTGTGGAATCTAGTAGCTGCTCAATCTAGTATGTGCAGGCCAGAGATTGTGCTAAACAACTTACAATTCACAAAATATCCCCCACAACAAATAATTATCTTACCCTACGTGTCTGTAGGACCAAGATTAAGAAACTCTGGAATAAAAGAAGAAAATAAAGCAATAATAACAAATACAAATTTCCTCAAAAATAAGAGAACTTAAAGCATCTATGAAACAACAACAGGAGCTATTAAAAGTGAGAATTCAGTGATCTCAACATAACTCTGAGTTTAAGAAATGATGAAATTTAAAAAAGAATAGAGACTTTTAGTTTCTGTTCTGGCATGGAAGGAGCTTGGAAGTCATCACTCTAATTCTCACAAGAAAAAAGCGGAACAAATTGAAAATGAACACCTCTTCTTAGACCCATCAGAGACTCAAGGCTACAGTGCAAACTACAGGATCCATAATTGAAGAGACAGGAAGGTACATACAAAGAATCACAACTTAGGAGAGCAGAAATTCAGGAGCAGAAACAAATACGGGAACTAGTACCAAGTAGGCAAACATACACTATTATGATGACTTGCTGGAGGCTCAGTGTGGACATAGTTGAAGGTTAAAAACTTCAATAGAGGGCCCCATACTTTGGTGAGTTTTACCTCAAGAAGCCTCCTGGGTTTTAACAGTGAAGATCAGAAGAAAATCCCCTTAAGCTTTTAGGAAGTAGAGAAGAAAAATTGCTCATTTGAAATTCACCCAGAGCTTCTTTGTTCTTAACAAGTTTCACCTTTAAGAGTATCAATTTTATTAGAGTCTAACTATTTAACTTCAGCCCCATTTAGGCTTCTATGTGGGAGATGGAGAACACCAATTTCAGCCCCCTCTGACCTTCCTGTCTCATCTAAAGGGATGGTAGTCCCTGAGAAGCACTTGTGAAGATCATAAACCAGAGCAAAGTTTCACCAATAGGCTAAGACACAAACATAGAACACTTCTCCTCCTACATTTTACCACAACATCAGTAGAGGTCCTGTATAAATATAGCAATAGGAGAATAAAATTGAAAGAATAGCATGTCTCAGACTTATTTAAGAAAAAAGAAAAAGAAAAAGAGTAAGTTTCTAGGGAAACTCTAAGATAGCAGGGAAGGTAAAAACAAGGACACCAGAGGAAATATTAGCTTCTGATACCTACAGGTACAGCCTAATGCTTAGCCAGATAAATCTAAAACCAACACAAAAGGACTATTTTCTTCAGTTCTTTTTATTCAATACATCATATCTGGCATTCAAGAAAAATTAAAAGTCATAGTAAAAGACAAAAACACAGTTGGAAAAGATGGAGCAAGCAACAAACCAGGCTCAGATATGGCAGGGATTTGGGCAATATCAGACTAGGAATGTGTATTCCATTGTTTTATGAACTGCTCCGTAGTGCTTTCTATTTGGGAAGGTTAGTAATTATTGATTGAAAGTGTTTGAAAAAATAGTCCTCTTCAGACTATTTCTCCTTTGTGATTTTTGATAAATTGTATTTTTCAAGAAATTGGTTATCAATTTTATGATTGATTTTTTATGATTTGATAAAATCTAGGTTATCCACTTTATGGTCATAGAATGGTTCATAATATTTTTATTCATTTAATGTCCATTAGATTAGTAGTAATAGTCTCTCTTTGATTTCTGTTGTATGTAATCTGTCTTGTTGCTTTTTTTCTTACTTAACCTGGGTAGAATTTTATCAATTTTATCAATCTCTTCCAAGAATAAGCTTATGGTTTGGTTGACTTACTGTGTACAGCCTGATGTTTTGATATATGTATATGTGAAATGATTACCACAATCAAGATCATTAACATATCCATTACTTCACATACTTATGGTGTGTGTGTGTGTGTGTGTGTGGTGAGAGTTTTAGATCTATGCTACTAGCAAAATTAAAGTTCCTATTTTCAATTTTACTGATTTCTTCTCTAAATCTTATTTTTAAAATTTTTCTTCTTACTTGTGGTGAAATTTATTGTTACTTCTAGTTTCCTAAAGTAGAAGTTTAGATTATTCATTTTAGATCTTCCTTCATTTTTCTTTTTTTTTTTTTTTAAGATTTTATTTATTTACTTGTCAGAGAGAGAGAGAGCACAAGCAGGGGGAGAGGCAGGCAGAGGGAGAAGCAGGCTCCCTGCTGAGCAGGGAGCCCGATGTGGGACTCAATCCCAGGACCCTGGGATCATGACCTGAGCCAAAGGCAGCCACTTAGCCGACTGAGCCAGCCAGGCGTCCCCTTCCTTCATTTCTAATGTATGTATTCAATTCTATAAAATTCCCCTCCATTGTTTTCATTGTACCCCACAAAATTTGATAAGTTGTGTTGTTACTTTCCTTTAGTTCAAAATATTTTTAATTTTTCTTGAGGATTCTTTTTTGATCCATGTGTAATTTAAAAATGTGTTGTTTAGGGGGAAAGAGGAACAAACCAAAAACTAGACTCTTAACTATATAGAGAATAAACAGAGGGTTACCAGAGGGGAGTTTGGTGGGGGGATGGTTGAAATAAGTGATGGGGATTAAGAGTGTACTAGTCATGATGAGCAATGAGTAACGTACAGAATTGTTGAATCACTATATTGTACACCTGAAACTAATATAACACTGTATGTTAACCATACTGGAATTAAAATGAAAAACTTAATTAAAAACGTGTTGTTTAATCTCCAAGTATGTTGGGGTTACTGCTTATCCTTCTGTTATTGATTTCTAGTTTAATTTCATTGTGGTATGATAACATATCTTGTATGATATGTATTCTTTTAAATTTGTAAATTGTGTTTGTTTTATGATCCAGAATGTGGTCTATCTTGGTGAGTGTGGTAGGTGAGCTTCAGAAGAATGTGTATTCTGTTAGTGTTTTATGAAGTATTCTATACATGTAGATTAGATCCAGGTGTCAACGATACTGTTCAGTTTATGTTATTACTGATTTTGTGCCAAATGAATTTGTCAATTACTGATAGAAGTATGTTAAAGTCTCCAACTATAATAGTGGATTCATCTTTTTTCCTTGAAGTTCTATAGTTTTTGCAACATGTATTTTGATGCTCTTTTGTTAGTTGTATGTACATGGAAGATAGTTACATTTTCTTGGGGTAGTGATGATTTTATCATTACGCAATGCTTGATAATTTCCCATCCTCAGAATTTGCTTTGTCTAAGATTAATATAGCTTCTTCAGGTTCTTTTTGATTACTGTTAGCATGATGTACCTATCTGCAACCTTTGACTTCTTTTCTCTGTCTGGCTTTTTCACTTAGCATAATGTCCTCTAAGTTCACCCATATTTTCATAGACAGCAGAATTTCCTTCTGTTTTAAGGCTGAATAGTACTGTAGTGTGTGTGTGTGTGTGTGTGTGTTCACATTTTCTTTATTTTTTTATCTATTTTGGCGAAGATGGACATTTAGGTTATTTCCATATCACTGCTATTGTGAATAATGTTACAATTACCATGGGAGTACAGATTATCTTTTCAAATTTCAGATTTCATTTCCATTGGATATATACCCAGAAGTGGAATTGCTGGATCATATGGTAGCTCTATTTTTAATTTTTTGAGGAAATTCCAGTTTTCCATAATGTCTACAGCAATTACATCCCACCCGCATTGTATAAGTGTTCCCTTTTCTCCACACTTTGCTAACACTTTTATCTCTTCTCATTTTAATAAAAGTTATTATAACAATTTCCTTGATAATTAGTGATGTTCAGCATCCTTTCATGCACTCATTGGCCATTTCTCTATCTTCTTAGGAAAAATGTCTATTTGGGCATTTTATTAATTTTTAATTGGATTATTTATGTTTGCTATTGAGTTGTATAAATTCCTTATATGTTTTCAATATTAACCCGTTATAAGATATATAGTTTGCAAATATTTTTTGCCATTACATAAGTTACCTTCCCACTTTGTTGATTGTTTCATTTTCTGCGCAGAAGCTTTTTAGTTTGATGCAGTACCACTTTATTTTTGCTTCTATTGCCAGGGCTTTTGGTGTCATATTTAAAAAAATCATTGCCAAGACTGATGTTAAGTTTTTCCTTATTTTCTTCTGTGAGTTTTATGTTTCCAAGTCTTACATTTAAGTCCTTCATCTATTTAGAGTTAACTTTTGAGAATGATGGGATATAGGAATCCAGTTTCATCCTTTTGCATGGGTATCCATTCAGCCACACTATGTCTTTTAAGTGGAGAATTTAATCTATTTACATTTTAAAGTAATTATTGATAGAAAAGGACTTACTAATTACATCTAATTAATTGTTTTATAGCTGGACTGTATTTCCTTTGCTCCTTTCTTCCTCTTGTTGGCTTCCTTTGTGAATTAATGATTTTTTATGCTGTGGTTCCCATGTCTTTTTTTTCTAGTTTTATTGAGATAAATTTGACATACATCACTGTATAAGGTGTATAGCATAATTGTTCAGCTTAAAAATATTGTGAAATGATTACTGCAATAAGTTTAGTTAGCATCCATCACCTCATGCAGATACAATAAAAAAATTTGATTCCCTTGTCTTTATCTTTTGTGGATCAGCTGTAGGTTTTTGTTTTCTTGCTATTATGAGGATTATATAAAATATCTCATAAGAGTATATTTTAAGCTGCTAGAACTTAATTTCAATTACATATAGAAACTTCCCTTTTACTCCTCACCCCATTATATTTTTGATGTTACAATTTACATATTTTTATATTGTTTATCCATTAACAAGTTAATGTAGTTATAGTAGTCTTTTAATACTTTTGTCCTTTAACCTGTATACTAAAGTGACTAACATAGCAACATATTATAGTATTAGAGTATTCTAAATTTGACTATACACTTATCTTTATCTAAATATTTCACATTTTCATATGTTTTCATGTTATTGATTAGCATTTTTTCACTTTTTCTTATAGAACTCATTTCAACATTTCTTGTAAGACATATCTACTGGTAATGAACTCCTTCAGTGTTCCTTTTGTGGGAAGGTCTTTCTCTTCTTCATTTCTGAAAAACTCTTTACTAGGGAAAGATTTCTCGGCTGGCAAGTTGTTTTGTTTTGTTTTTTTTCTTTCAGCACTTTGAATATATCTTCCCATTCTATCTTGGCCTGTAATATTTCTGCTGAGAAAGCTGCTCATAGCGTTATGGGAGTTTACTCAGATGTGAGTAATTATTTTTTCTCTTGTTGCTTTTAAAATTCCTCATCTTCAGGCACCTGGGTGGCTCAGTCAGTTAAGCATCTGCCTTCAGTTCAGGTCATGATCTCAGTGTCCTGGGACAGAGCCCTACATCCCTACATCAGGCTTCCTGCTCAGCAGGGAGTCTGCTTCTCTCTTTCCCTCTGTCCCTTCCCCCTGCTTATTCTCACTCTCTCTCAAATAAATGAATAAATTTAAAAAATAAAATAAAATTATGTCTTCTATTTTAGGCAGTTTTATTATAATGTGTCTTCTCCATAAACTTGGATATCTAAACCTCTCCCCGGATTTGGGAAGTTCTTAGCATTTATCTCTTTCAATAAACTTTCTGTCCCTTTCTCCCACTCTCCTTCTAGAATTCTAACAATGTATAAGTTGTCTTATTTGATTGATTCTCATATTTTTAGTACGCTTTATTCACTCTTTTTTATTCTTTGTTCTCCTCTGACTGGATAATTTCAAATGACCTATTTCAATCCCAGATTCTTACTTCTGTTTGATCAAGTCTGTTGTCAATGCTCTCTATTCCATTTTTCATTTCACTCACTGAATTCTTTAGTTCCAGATTTTCTGGTTTGTCCTTTCGTATCATCTATCTCCCTCTTGTTTTGTTTCATGTGTTGTTTTCCCGATTTCAATATATTGTCTTTCTGTGTTTTCTTATAGCTCCCTGAGCTTCCTTAAAACAGCTATTTTGAATTCTTTTTTCTTTGGGCAAATTGATCCTGCCAAGCCAGGCCAAGTTTCAACAACCTCCTGTTTTCTTTCTCTAGGGTGGTGCTGAATGTTCAAATTTATGTGATTTCTTTCGGTCCCACAGAGTTGGGTTGGTTTTCAGCATATATTCACCAGCCATCTGCAAGGGCTTATAGTCACTATCCTCAGGAGCATGCACAGGAAGCCAGCCACAGTGTGGGATGGGTGTGGGAGATGCCTACAAAGTGATGCGTGTGTTCATAGGCCAGTTGGGAGGTCCACAGGTGAGGCATCCCTCACAGGTGAGGCTTTCCAATGGAGTCTGCAAATGCAGTTCATAGGATCTGTGTCCTTTTCATAATTTCTAAGCCCTGCCTATTTTCCTGGCCCCTCTCTGCACATCAGTAATGCAGTTTGCCTCAGTATTCTGGGTGGGCTGAGACAGAGTGGGCCTCACTGGAAGCATCCCACATAGCTGGGGAAGCGAGGCATTCATTCTCACACTTTCACTTTCCCCTTTGGGAGAAATTACCAGGCCAGGAAGGTCTCCCGTGGCACTGACTTGTGCCTTCTTGGGGAAGCAGTAATGTGGATAAAATAAAACTGTTCCCCTTATCCTCTTCAATGCATCTAATCTCAGATTTTTTGCTCCAGTGATATGCTGAAAGTTCTTCTCTGGACTCTCAGACTTCCATAAAAGTACTCTTGCCCATGGGTGGCTATCTAAATTAGTGTTCTTTGGGGTGCCTGAGTGGCTCAGTCAGTTAACCAGGACAGGAAATTGAAAGCAGCCAATAATTTAGGAGAAAAATCAGGAAAGCATAGTGTCATGGAAACAAAGTGAAAATGCATTTAATTTGGGAAGGACTTACCATCTGTATCAAAATAAGATGAAGATAGAGATTTAGTAATTAGCTTTAACAATGCATGGATAACCTTCATAAAAACATTTGGTGGAATAGTGGGGCTAGATGCCTGATTGAAGTAAGTTCAATAGAAAATTGGAAATGTAGGATGCAAGGACTACACATCTTTAAGTAATTTTTCTGCGAAGCTGAGCAGAGGAATTTCAAGGTAGTTAAATGGAAAGTGAGGTCATTTTTGTAATGGGGAAAATTAGAATACATATAATACTGAAAACGATCCAATAGGTAAAAATGATGCAGGAGATTGTGCAGTGAAATTCTTGAGTATGAGAAAGTGGGTATATATACTGCATAAAAAGAGTTCTTGAACTTAGATAGGCTTATGGAAAGTTCATTCTACATAACCAGAGGCAAGATAGAGTATATATGCACAAGAGCAATTTAGTTGGCAGATGGAGTAATGGGAGATTGCAGTACTTATCAGTAGATTCCATCTATTTTGTCATATGAAAAGCAATATCATCACCTCTAGGTCAAGTTAGGGGAGGTGATGGAGGTTTGAAGAGAAGAGTTATAAAATGGTTATCCAGAAAATTGGAGGAATGAAGGCATTTTGAGGCAGCATTACAGTGTCATTTGAGGTTATTAATCAGTTGTCCATCCTTATACGTATATATGCCAAGCTTCTCTAATCTTATCCATTGATCTACGCATATATCCCTCTGCTAATACCACAATCTTATTTACTGTAACTATAGAGTAGACTCATATGAATCTTCCAAAAAGGAAGAGTAAATCATCCCACATTTTCTTCTTCTTTTTCAAAACTGTATATTTAACTTTCCATAAAAATTTAAGAATAATCTTATCTCTATATACAAAAATATATGAGGGGTATTTTTATAGGAATCACTTTAAACCTATTAGCAATTTGTGGAGATTGACATTTTTATTATTTTGAATCTTATAGTTTATGTACATAATATCTCTCCATTTATTTAGTTTTTCTTTCATCAATGTTTTGTTTTCTGCTGGTATTAAGATAAAAATATTAAGATACTCATTTTTATGTTTGGTTTCAGGAGTTTTAATATGATATGCATAGGTGCACCTTTCTTTCTACTTATCCTTCTTCTACTGTGTAACATTTCTTGAATCTGTGTCAGTAATGTTCTCCAGCTTCGGAAATTTCTGTCATTTTCTCGAATGTTGCTATACCTTCTTTTCCTCTATTCTCCCAGAACTCTAAATATACATATATGTCTCAAATGTCCCCTAGGACATTGATTTCCCTGTATATATCCCATTTTTGAATGAACAATTGATTTTGGATGTTTTCTTCTGATTTACATTCCAGGCCATAGATTTTTCTCCTAAGCTATTGAACGTGGTATTAAACCCATTCACTGAGTACTTCTGATTATTTATTGTATCTTTTAGTCCTAGAGGATCAATTAAAAATATATATTTTTTTTTTTGAGAGAAAGAGGGAGAGTTGGGGGGAGGGAAGAGGGAGAGAATCTCAAGCAGACTCCCCGCTGAGCACAGAGCCTGACAGAGGGCTCCATTTCATGACTCATGAGATCATGACCTGAGCCAAAACCAAGAGTCAGACACTTAATCAACTGAGCCACCCAGGCACCTTTCTTGGCTATCATTTTTTTAAAAAGAGTTTCTGTTTTATGCTAAAATTTTCCAACATGTCATTAATATTAGTAATTTTAGTCTTTGTCTAATATCTCCATTATTGGACTATATTGTAGATTAGCTACAATTGTTATTTTTCCCTCTTAATTTTTCCTTAAGTTGTATCTTTTCCTATGTCTTACTACTTTCTATTGCATATAGGATAGTATGTATAAAAAGTGTACTGAAACTTTGAAGTTCTATTTGATATTATTCACTTAGATTTACTTTTGCTTCTCTTTGACAATTATGCTGATGGAATATTGCTTCTATCAAATGGGAATGACCTTATAATTGGAAGTTGGCCTTTAGTCCTTATTGAGGTTGGGCTATTTCTGGTTCTCTCTTACTCTTACAGCATAACCTTTTGGAATATCGACAGAAAAGTTTAGGGTGCTAGTTAGATTCCTCTACTAGGAAGATTCTGAACTCCCACTTTTCTTCAACCCCACAAAACTTTTGAAAGATTTTCTTAGATTCTTAGTTTACTAGCTGTCACATTCTTCTCACTTCTGTGTCAATTAACTGCTCTTTCTGAATTGGTGAATACCACAAGGAGAAAAACAATACTGAACTTAGGTTTTATATTCTAATAAGGAGATTGAAAACTTCAATGTTGAAAACTTTTATGGAGGGGTGAGAAAATGCTTTGGAAGTCACAAAAGGAAACAGAGAACACTTAGGCTTCTTCTAGGTTTAGTTCCTGGAGGATATGGGAAAAACAGTCATAACTTGTAAACACTGAAACAGAAGTAGTCTCAAAAAGGAAAAGCTAGATTTTAGTACAAAAAGAAATTGAAGGAAACTACACTGAAAAATTTGAGGCTCTAGGAGACTTTAAGTTACATATCAAGGCATGACCAGTTTTGAGAAGATATAATTGCAGATAGTAAAATATAATAAAATGTATGAGTTGTTGTATTTTTTTTGTTGTTGTTGTTATGATGGTGGTTTTTTGTTTGTTTTATTTTGTTTTGTTTTTGCAGTGTAATTTCCATGAGATTCACATATAATGTCCTATGTCATATGGTCAGTTTTAAGTTGACAGGAAGTTAAATTTGAACACATTCCAAAACTTTACATATTTGCTCCTCACCACACATCTTATATTTTGATGTCATACTTTACATCATTTTATGTATCCCTTAAAAAATTATTATAGTTTTAGCTAATTTTATCACTTTTATCTTTTAAGTTTTATACTGGCTTTATAAGCAATTAATCCACTACCTGTACTATATATTTCCCTTTACCAATGAGATTTTTACTTTGGTATGTTTTTATGTTATTAATCAGTCCTATTTCTTTTCAGCTTAAAGAAGTCCCTTTAACATTTCTTTGTAAAGCTGGTTTAGTGGTGAGAACTTCTTCAGCTTGTTTTTCTGGAAAACTATTTCTCCTTTAATTCTGAATGATAACTTTCCTGGACAGAATATTCTTGGTTGGAAGTTTCTTCTTTCTAGAACTTTGAATATGTCATGTCATTCTCTTCTGGCCTGCAAAGTTTCTGCTAAAAAATCTGCTGATAGCCTTATGGGGGTTCCCTTGTACAGGACAAGTTGTTTTTCTCTTGCTGCTTTTAAGATTTTCTCTTTAACTTTTGATACTTTACTGATACTTTTGACATGTTACACAAATAACTGTGACTTTACTGTCTCGATAGGGATCGCTTTGGGTTCATCTTGTTGAAACACTCTGGGCTTCCTGGACCTGGCTGTCTGTTTCATTCTCCAGGTTAGGGAAGTTTTCAGCCATTATTTTTCCAAAAAAAATTTCTGCCTCTTTCTCTCTCTCTTCTCTGTCTGGGACCTATATAATGTGAATGTTAAATTTTGCTTGATGTTGTCCTATAGGTCTCTTAAGTTATCTTCAGTTTTTAAAATTCTTCTCACTGCTCAGGGTAGGTGAGTTCCATCACCCCGTCTTCCAGCTTGCTGATCCTTTCTTCTACTTTATCTAGCCTGCACTTGAACCCCTGTAGTGTGTATTTTCAGCTCAGTTATTGCATTTATCAGCTCTGTGACTTCTGTTTGGTACTAACTCATATTTTCTATTTCTTTGTGAAATTCTCACTGTGTTTATCCATTCTTCTTCCATGTTTAGTAAGAATCTTTATGACCATTGCTTTGAACTCTTTATCAGGTAAAATACTTATCTCCTTTTCATTATGATCTTTTTCTGAGGTTTTATCTTGTTCTTTTATCTAAAACATACTCCTCTTTCCTCATTTTGCTTGATTCTGTGTGTTTGTTTTTATTTATTATGTGAAGCAGCTACCTCTATCTGTCCTCAAGCAGTGGCCTTGTGTAGGTGATGAACCTTATTGTTCAACCTTACACTAGCTCTTGGTTGTCTCTCAAACTCTTGTGATTGTCTAAGCATTCAAATTTATTCTTCATATCCTCCCATTGTTGAGGGCTCTAAGACCTGTCAGTGATCCAAGGGGAGGAATATCATTTAGCACTTCATTTCAGGCTGATGAAAGCCAGAGCCTCAAGCAACAAATTTTTAAATATGCAAATATATACAGCCCTGCGGGACCACAATTATAATCCCTGCTGGCCTCCAGACCAATAGATCTGGAGTTACCCCGGGACAACAGTTGAAAGCTCCTTTCTGGTAGGTATCGTTGAGCTGTAGTGACATCAAGGAAGTGAGCAAGGGTGATGTCTCCCTGCTTACATTCTCTGGGAGCACCTCTTTAGCCTCTAAATATTTGACAAATCTGAAGCTTGTCACTTCCGAAGCTCTGGGACAAATTAATAGGCCTTCTCAGAAAGACTGAGATTGTGTTTCAGTCTGGTGTCCGCAGTGCCCTGGGGGTGGTGCCCTGCCAGGAACTGTCTATTCAATTGTTACAGTCCTGTGGAGCTCTGGAACACCAGATCTCTTAGTCACATGGACCATGCAATCAAGGGATGTACTCTGTATAAAATGCACACACTCATCAGTTTTAGTAAGCCAGCTGGAAAGTATAGGGCGTGGGGTGTACTCACTGGCTTGAGAAAGGTAGCAGGAAAATGCCTTGACTGCACATGCCTATCAGTTTCAGCAATGCAGTGGGAGAGTGCTTTGTCTGTGTACGCATGCCGAGTTTAGCAAGGGAGAAGGAAAAGGCTGTGATGACTCAAGCTTATCAGTGCCAGCCAGGGAATTGGGGAGAGTGCTGCAACTGTCTGTCCTTGCCGGCTTTAGCAAGGGAATAGGAGAATGCCATATGTATTTGCACTTGCCAACCATCTTGGACCACCCCACTTCCTTGTTTGACCCTTATGCAGAATAATCGTAATTCTTTGACTTGTTAATCCTATTGAATCATTCTATTCTCTAAGTCTAAGGCATAACGAAATCAATGTTAGAAGATTATAATTGAGGTAGTGCTTTCTGAATTTTGTCATATGTAAATGAGCTAATACTACTTGAAGAGCTGAATTAAACTTTTAAGAAATAAAGAAATGACACCCTTAGGCAATTTTTTACACATCATAAATACTCAATGAATATGTTATTATAATTTTTTTGCTCAAAAAATGTATTAAACTGAAGAATAGTGCCTTTGTCCTCACATCTTAAGATACTTTAAAAACAGAATGTGTATATTTGTAAACATCAGTGATTTTTGGTGAATGGCAAAATGTAATATGTACTTTTCTCCCCCATAAACAGTGTGACTAAATTACTGCCATACCCTGAAATACATAGTACCTAAACTTGACAAAATATGGTAATGCCATCACTATCTATCCTGATGAACAGAATGGAAATCTAGGGGATATCCTCAACTCCTCCATCTTATTTATTTTAATTAGTCAGCTGATTCCATGCTATCTTTCCAGATTTATCTTCCTCCCCTAGCCCATGTTCTCCTTGTCCTCCAATTCCTTATACCCTTTGTTGTAGCCACAGTATATGGACTTTTGTTCTCTGTATACCTTAGCATAAGATCTCCCTGTAGTCTGGACTACACATGTTCCCCCCTCTATTTGCTGAACTCACTCTCTCTCTCTCTCTTTCTCTCCATATATATCTCAAATGATCAAATGTTCCCCTTTTCCCATATCCCAACTTTTGCTATCACATATCAATTACCTTACTAATGCTTAATTTTCAACACTATCATGCAGAACTCTCTTCATTTACTGAATATGAAACCTGGGGAATGGAGACTTAGAGTTTAAATCACTTGTCCAAAATCACACAATGGCAGAGTAAGGATTCCAAAAACAATACTAACAACAAGTACATTACAGTTGACCCTGAACTACATGGGGGTTAAAAGGGGCAAGCCCCTGTGAAGTCAAAAATCTATATCTAACCTTTCATTCCTCAAAAACTTAACTACTAACAGCCTACCTCTGATGAGAAGCCTTACTGATAATAGTAAATTAACACATATTTTGTATGTTATATATATTATATACTGTATTTTTACAAAAAAGTAAGCTAGAGAAAAGACAATGTTAGTAAGAAAATCATAAGACAGAGAAAATACATTTACAGTACTATACTATACAAAATCTGCATATAAGTGAACCTACAAAATTCAAACCCATATCATTCAAGGGTCAACTGTATGTAACTACTGTCAGTCTGTTTCTTCTTTCTGCTGTAGTTTTTATTTAATACAGTGTGATCTGTTGAATATTTGGTATTTCTCACTAGATTATAAGCACCTTGAAAACAGGTATAGGCTCTTACTTATTTTTTTACACTTAGAACCTTACATAGCATTAGACACAGAGTAAATGCTTGTAAAAATTTTGAATTGTTTGAAAATTTATCAAGTCTTTCTTTGATTGGATATTATGGTAGGGGAAAAAACATGTATTTTTATATTTGGGAACTGAGCTTTTACCTCAAATATGCTACATATTTTTTGCATGTGCTTCAAGAAGTCAAGTCATTCAATATCCCCAAACCTCAGTTTTAAAAATCTGTCAAATGAGAGTGATGATGATGATGATTTTAAGTTTTTGGCATAGTACATTGCTGAAATAACAGCATATAAATGGAATAAAATCCTACTTAAGCTAAGGAGATACTTTGAATAGGGGTGATACAATAATTAAAATGAATAAACTGGATCTGTCAAAACTAAGTTTCTTATACATGCTAAATAAAGTCAGCAACTGCAATGAGGTTAGTTCTATCAAACACTACATCCCGCTTGCAGCATTAAAATAATTCTAATAGGTGTTAGAGGTCACCATTTTACTTAAGTGTTCTCTTTTGTTACACAGTTTGTGGAAATAGCTTACCTTCACGTTTGCCTTAATTTAATATGCAGTCAGGCTCACCCCAGGTAGCTCAGACTAACAGCAATCCTGGTATTTAGGAGGAAACAGCCTCTTTCTAACATTGTCAACTCAAAATAGAAATAGCATTGAGGGGTGCCTGGGTGGCTCAGTCAGTTTGGTGTCAGACTCTTGGTTTCTGCTCAGGTCATGATCTCAGGGACTTGGGGTTGAGTGCCCCACCTTGAGCCTTGCAACATGCTTCATGCTCAGTGGAGAACCCTCTCCCCCTCCCTCCCTTTGCCCCTCCCCCCTCATGCACTCTCTCTCTCTCTCTCTAAAATAAATAAATAAATCTTAGAAAAAAAAAAACCAGCACTGAGTGTCAAACCCATATTTAGGTAGAACATCTATCTCATTACCATCTTCTTCATATTTCTCAGATCTGTTGGTGAGAAATAGGAGCTCTTGGGATCTCATGGAGTTGGGAGTATGTGAAAACAGGGGTTGTAGGTCATTAGAATAAGAATGACTAGTCAATGCAACCTAATGAGAAAACAATGGTAGGAATTTCTGTGTTGTAAATCCAGAGAAATTTGAAAAGCACCATATCAAAAATCACTTAATCTCACTAAGCTCCAACGTTTCTTCTCTAAGATGAGGAAGGTATTGCCTACATTTACTTTTTTCATAAGTATGTTGTGAGACATTAATTAAAAAGGATTTTCATTCCCGGAGTCCAGAGACTCTCATGGTTTGTCTCCCTCTCTGATTTCTTCCCATTCAGTTTTCCCTCCCTTCCCCTATTGTCCTTTGTGCTATTACTTATATTCCACATATGAGTGAAACCATATGATAATTGTCTTTCTCTGCTTGACTTATTTCACTTAGTGTAATTCCCTCTAGTTCCATCCATGCTGATGCAAATGGTAGGTATTCATCCTTTCTGATGGCTGAGTATATATGAACCAGGCAATGGGTATTAAGGAGGGCACATGATGTGATGAGCACTGGGTGTTATATGCAACTAATGAATCATTGAACACTACATCAAAAACTAATGATGCACTATATGTTGGCTAATTGAACATAATTTAAAAAAGAAAAGAATTTTGAGATATAAAAAATGAAAATTCCTATTTAAAATAATGTGCTTGGGAAAAATATAATAAATTTTGCATTTGTCAATCTCAACAACCATTGTTTTCAGAATTAAATATACTAACACAAAGGAGAACAGTGGCACTAAAATCAATTTAACATTTGCAGTATTTTGTATATTTTGTGTGATATGTTAGAAAAAACTTTTTCCAATGTTTTCACTCAAAAACTCAATTTTTAGATTTTGTTATTTTTATTTTTTATTTTTTTAAGATTTTATTTATTTGACAGAGAGACAGATCACAAGTAGGCAGAGAGGCAGGCAGAGAGAGAGGGGGAACCAGGCTCCCCACTGAGCAGAGAGCCCGATGCGGGGCTCGATACCAGGACCCTGAGATCATGACCTGAGCCAAACGCAGAGGCTTTAACCCACTGAGCCATGCAGGTGCTCCAAAAACTCAATTTTAAATACTGAGATTAAATATGAGTATTAAGTTATATTTTCTTAAATAAAATTTTATAAAATTATACTGCTATCATAGATGGAAAAATATTACTAAGAGCCATCAAATTAAGGAATAATAATTTCATGAAAACATGGCCTTTATATCTAAAAATTTTCACTTTTCACTTTAGGACACATAAATAACAAATAAATCTTATCTCTTTGATGTTTAGATCAGTCATTTTTATTATTACATGTCAATTACATTTTATTTTTATTTTTTTCTAAAGCATAAAATAGATTATATGCTAATTCAAATATATAAAAGTAAGGTTTTTAGTTAAAATGGTAGATCCCTTCCAATTCTTCAATTGTTTCTTTGCCAGTTTTGTATTGGACATTACTAATTTACCTATCTGAGTGGTTATGCACTTTTCTACATATGGATGACTACTTTTTTGGTAACTTTAGTATTTATCTTTACATGGTAGTATATTTTCAAAACATATTTCTTAGTATCCATTTGAATATGGTGCTATAGAAATGGAATAAAATTATAAATCTCCTGACTGATATAGTCCAATGTGACACAGGTATCTACTGCCAAGATGCTCTGTGTCCTCTAGCCTACTGGAATCACTTTGAACTTTAAGACTGAAATAAAACTGATCATACTTTACACAGTATAAAATCTAGTGTACATATTATCCTTGAGGATCCCTGCATATCTTATATTTCTCTTCCTTATCTCTGGCTTCATTTTCTTGCCCCCTTGATCCTGAATCTCTCCTTTGTGTCTCACCTTTTGTTTAAGCCATCCTTTCACCCACTGAAGTCCAAACTGTCTTTTTCCTGGACAATTTGGGTAGCCCAAAATTGACACTACATTACACAGAGTAATTTCTCTTTAAGGGCTTCCAGAGAGTGCCCTAAAGATTTTCTCTATTGTATTCGTAATACTCTATCAAGGTATTTTCTTTAACAAAAGACCACATACCTGAGAGTGAGATTATGCTGAGATTTTAGGAAGCAAACATGTCTGTGTCAGCTGTGACTTTAAATAGCATTTTATCTCAGATATATATATATATATATATAGTAATTCCTTGATTCTATGACACATTTGATGGTAGAAAGCATCACAGAATTAATGATAGCTACAATTGGGCACAAGAACAAAGGCCCAATATCAGAATTACTTTTTTATTTTTATTTTTTCAGATATACAACATAGTGATTTTTTTACATTGATTATAAGACACACCTGTATTACATGTATTTTGTGTATAACATTTTACTGTTATTGTATAAATTACTTCCTTATATGAGTTCATATGTAATATAATAATTCTGTAAGGTAGATGTCATCTTCATTTTACAAATGAGGATACTAAAACTCAAGGTATAAGTGAATTGCCCATGTTCTCTCAAATTCTAGTTAAGGTAGAATTTGGCATGGATATTCTCACTCCAACTCCAGAAATATTTCTACTACATTATTAGAGTAATTTAGAAAATATCAGGTATGTAGAAGCTAAAGGAAAACATTTATATTAGCTAAGAACAAAGTGATAAGAGCATTTATAGAGTGGCTGGAAAATGTGATGTCAAGCAGATATAACACAGAAACTTGACAATGTGTTATTTCTGGTAATTATTAAGGAAATGCTTCATTGAGAATGGAAGACAGAAAATGACTATGAAAGAGAAATACTAAGGTGAACATCTTATCTGAAAGATATAACACAATGCTACATCATGTCAGATTCTTAATTAAAATTGTGTATTTATATGTAGGCCATATATCACCATTTTATAGTTTTTCCACACTGAGGCTCTTCTATATAATCCAATCATTCCTGGAGTGGTGTATCATTATGAAATTGGTCATATTTTATTCTCCCTGTTTCATGTAGCATCACTCAAGGATTTAGTAAGAAGAAACAAATTAATACAATGTACTTTTAGGCATCTGGGGGAAATGCTCTAGTATTAAAAAACCGCAAGATATATTGGATGAGTTTCCTTATGATTCTGATGTTAGAAAAGACTTCGCCTCTATCTAAAACTTTCTTTGATTTGACTATAGTTTGAAAAATATCTTAGGATATTTAAAAAGGAAAAGCAGTTGCTTACAAGTCATCCTATCATGGTGATCTCTAAAGTTCTTCCAGTTCTGTATCAGTTTCTACAACAGTTTCTTATCAAGTTCACTCAGGACACTGAGAAATCTAGAAAATATTCATGTGTCTTTTCAAAATCTGTCAGTTATATAGAGAATAGTTTAAAATTAACTTGTACCTTATTTTCCATCTGAAATTTTTTTAATTATATGACTTTGTATTATTCTCTTGAATTTAGTCATTTTGACAATACAATACCAAACAGTGAATGAGGAGGCAGTTACATCATAATGAGCAGCAGAATACAGAGAGGATGTACTCCAAAGGCTATTCAGAGATCCTATATTTCATAAGTCCAAAGAGACTGTCTACAGACAAACACTATTGTCATCTGTTATTAATGATTACAAAAGCTTAAATTTTGTGTTTGGACATAGTCCCTCTCCCACAAGTTGAAGGTTTAGTAGATTCTCAATTTTTTTTTTTTTAATTTTTAATTTAATTTTATTTTTTTAGGGATTTTTTTTTCCCAAATACTTTTATTTTATTTTTTCAGTGTTACAAGATTCATTGTTTATGTACCACACCCAGTGCTCCATACAATACGTGCCCTCCTCAATACCCACCACCAGGCTCGCCCATCCCCCCACCCCCGCCACTCCAAAACCCTCAGTCCCTTGCTCTTTTTAAAAAAAAAATTATTTTTATTTATTCGAGAGAGAGAGCAGAGCTGGAGAGAGATCACACAAGTGGGGGAAGGGGCAGAGGGAGATGGAGAAGCAGGCCCCCACTGAGCAGGTAGCCTTAACTGGGGCTCCATCTCAGGACCCTGTTATCATGACCTGAGCTGAAGGCAGATGTTTAACCAACTGAGCCACCCAGGTGTCCCCTAAATTTTTAATCATAATAATAATAAACTTTTTTAAAAAGTTTTAATCATAATAACTACAAACTTTTAAAAGTTGTATTTCATAAATCATCATTAAACTCTTTCTTATTACAAGTATACTCTTTGAAGATAAAAGTCTACATAAAATAATACAAAACAATTTTTCAATGTGTACAAGTCAGTTTTTCACCGCATAGATATTTAACAAAAAGGGGAGAAATAACACCAAAAATATTCAGACATTTCAAGGCCAACTAAGAAATTAAGGATTCATTATTTTACCAAGTGTTCAGTTTTAAGTAGATAAGCACTTTCAAGCATTTCATAAAATTAATGTATTTAATGGTTTTTTTAAAAATTCATTTAATATTTGAGGGTAGGTATTTTTTATACAAGCTAGGCTGCCTTTTCACCTGAGATTGGTGTGTTACTAAATACCATACTGGGAGAGAGGAGCAAGATGGCGGAGGAGTAAGAGGCGGAGATAGTGTCTGATCCCAGAAGTTCAGCTAGTTATCAAACCACTCTAAACACCTACAAACTTAGCAGGAAATAGAAGAGAAGATGAACAGCACCTCTAGGAACAGAAATTCGACCACTTTCCGGAAGGTAGGACGTGCGGAAAAGTGAATCCAAAGCGACGGGAAGATAGACCGCGGGGGGAGGGGCC
>CM052901.1:77523296-77560236 GCA_028534135.1 Potos flavus
CGAGCCTGGTGGTGGGTATTGAGGAGGGCACGTATTGCTTGGAGCACTGGGTGTGGTACATAAACAATGAATCTTGTAACACTGAAAAAATAAAATAAAAGTATTTGAGAAAAAAAAAATCAAAGATGTGTGCAAAATTTCCCAACTAATTGAAATGTCGTTATCAATAAATTGTGGTCTGCTCAAGGAAATTAACAAAGATTAGGTAAACTTATAGCCATATGTGGAAAATAATTTGTTTCAAATTAAGGTATGTAAATATCGACATCATCCCTAGAGTAAAATCATGTTGTTAAGTTTATGCTGGGACTTGAATTGAAATTGTACAGTTTTTTGTCTAAATAATATCTTACATTTTTATAGTGTCTTACATTTTTAATATCATTTACTCTTTACATTAGTTTTATAAATTAGTTCCTCCAGTTTGGTAGGCAACATGGTTTCTAGTTTTGGCCCCTTCAATTTTTAATTTGATTCCTGACAAGTTATATTACTCATATGTATATAACTTCTGTTTTGTGAGGATTAAATAAGTTACTCTATAAAAAGGGCTTAACACAGTAGGCACGTGCATATTATTTGCTGTTATTTTTATTTCCATTTTATAGATAAGAAATGTGAAGCTCAGAGAGAAATGTTTGAATCAGTGTTTTTACACTTTTTCAACTTGAATGTGATGCAGTGTAAAATAGATTTTATTTTACAATCTAATATGCATATGCACTCATATACATGTACATGTATATGAAACATATATATGACCTAAAAGTTTCACAAAGCAATTTTACTTTTGCTGTATGTGGTGTACTTTGATTTTTTCTGTCTTATTCTGCTTATGCCCTTCTATTTTTTTAAGTTGATTGTGACACACTAACTTGATTTCTGTGAGTATAATTGAGTCACAGACAACAGTTTAAATAATATAACTATGGTCATATAGCTAGGAAATTACAGAACTGACACTTGAACCCATAGCTGCTGTAGACTGAATACCTTGATGACAACAGCCATGTTTTCTCAGCCCTGATTCTTTACAACACCTAGTGCTTTCAACAGAGAAGATGTTTACCATGTTTACTAAGAAAATTATGATTCTAAAACTTCCTGACACCTTGGAGCTATTCAGTGGGTGAATAGTCTTTTTTGTACTTAAAATGATAATTTCATATTATGCACAGAAGACAAAGATATTTAATGAAAAGAAGTAAAAAGACTATTAACTGAACATGGGAACCATACTATTGATACCATTAATTAACTTGGGAGCCATTAATAAAACTTGTAAAAGTTCTGATTGTTAAAAAAAAAAATCTAGAAAACAATAATTCTGCAAGACAATGAGGAATGATGAATCACAAACTAGACATGAATTGTAACATGGCAAGAGATCAGTATTTTTCTGTGTGTTCCAAACTTAAATCAGGGATATTCCAATTGCTCTTTGATGCTCAAGAGCTGATCTGTGTTTGAAGATCATGACTGATGGTGAGGACCATTGTAATGAAGAATATATTAGTGATGATCTGCATTCAGTTGAGTTAATTAGGATGAACATATGGATTTATAAATCACCCAAAGTCCTAAAAACATTTCTATCCATTATTTCCCATACCAAACTTTAATTAAAGTTGTTTTTAAGAATTTTATTGGCCCACTATAAAGTTGAATCTTCTTTTCTTTTCCTAACTCTCACTGACTAGGTTTGTTGTTATTCATAAGGCCAAGGAATAAATGAAACAAGAGGTCTGGTTGATAAAGAAATTGTGCAGAAAAAGGGGCATCTAGGTGGCTCAGTCAGTTAAGCGTCTGACTCTTGATTTCAGCTCAGGTCATGATCTCAGGGTCATGAGATTGAGACCCGCATTGGGCTCCACACTCAGTGAGGGGTCTGCTTGAGATTCTCTCTCTCCCTCTTCCTCTGCACCCCCCCTCTAAGATAAATAAATAAATAGATCTTTTTAAAAAAAGGCTCCACTAGAAAATTGCTAGAACTGATACACAAATTCAGCAAAGTGGCAGGATATAAAATCAATGCAAAGAAGTCAGTTGCATTTCTATACACTAACAATGAAGCAGAAGAAAGAGAAATCAAGGAATTGATCCCTTTTACAACTGCACCAAAAACCATAAGATACCTAGAAATAACTCTAACCAAAGAGGTAATGGATCTGTACTATGAAAATTATAGAACATTTATGAAAGAATTGAAGAAGACATAGAGAAATGGAAAAACATTCCATGCTCGTGGATTGAAAGAATAAGTATTGTTAAAATGTCCAAGCTACCCAAATCAATCTACACATTCAGTGCAATCCCTATCAAAATACCATCAGCATTTTTCACAGAGCTGGAACAAGCAATCCTAAAATTTGTATGGAACCAGAAAAGACCCCCAATAGCCAAAATAATATTGAAAAAGAAAGCCAAGCTGGAGGCATCATTGTGGAATTTAAGCTTTATTACAAAACTGTAATCACCAAGACAGTACGGTACTGGCACAAAAACAGATACATAGATCAATGGAACAGAATAGAGAACCCAGAAATGGACCCACAACTCTATGGTCAACCAATCTTTGACAAAGCAGGAAAGAATACCCAATGGAAAAAAGTCTCTTCAACAAACGGTGTTGGGAAAATTGGACAGCCACATAGAGAAGAATAAAATGGGACCACTTTCTTATATCTACACAAAAATAAACTCAAAATGGATGAAAGACCTCAATATGAGCCAGGAATACATCAAAATCCCAGAGGAGAACACAGGCAGCAACCTGTTTGACCTCAGCCATAGCAACTTCTTGTTGTTTCCAGAGGTAAAGGAGACAAAAGCAAAAATGAATTATTGGGACTTCATCAGGATAAAAAGCTTTTGCACAGCAAAGGAAACAGCTGACAAAGCCAAAAGACAACCTACAGAATGGGAGAGGATATTTGCAAATGACTTATCAGATGAAGGGCTAGTATCCAAAATCTATAAAGAATTTATCAGACTCAACACCCCAAAAACAAATAATCCAGTTAAGAAATGGGCAGAAGACATTAACAGACATTTCTGCAAAGAAGACATGCAAAAGGCCAACAGACACATGAAAAAAATGCTCCATGTCACTTGGCATCAGGGAAATACAAATCAAAACCACAATGAGATGCCACCCTCACACCAGTCGGAATGGCTAAAATTAACAAGTCAGTAAACAACAAATGTTGGCGAGGATGCAAAGAAAGGGGAACACTCTTACACTGCTGGTGGGACTGCAAGCTGGTACAGCCATTCTCAAACACTGACAGATGAATGAATAAAGAAGAGGTGGTATGTATACACAATGGAATATTACTCAGCCATCAAAAAGAATGAAATCTTACAATTTAAATTGCTGTGGATGGAACTGAGGGTATTATGCTGAGCGAAGTAAGTCAGTCAAAGAAAAATAATTATCATATGATTTCACTCATATGTGGATTTTAAGAAACAAAACAGAGTATCATAGGGGAAAGGAGGGAAAAATAAAATAGGACAAAATCAGAGAAGGAGGCAAACCATAAGAGATTCTTAACTATAGGAAACAACTTGAGGATTGCTGGAAGGGAGGTGGGGGGGGATAGGGTAACTGGGTGATTGACATTAAGGAGAGCACGTGAGGCAATTAGTACTGGGTGTTATAGTAAACTGATGAATTACTGAACTCTACATCTGAAACTAATGATACACTACATGTTAACTAGTTGAATTTAAATAAAATGACTAAAAAAAGAAACAATGCAAGTGAGAAGACAGCAGAGCATCATCTTTAAAGTACTGAAAGAAAAGACACTGTCAACCTAAAATTATATTTGCATAAACAATCCTTCTAAAATAAAGGTGAATAACAACTTTTTCAGACGTAGAAAAGCTAAATAATTCATCATCATTATACCTACACCGTAAGAAATTGTAAAGGCAGTCCTCTGGCAGAGCAAAAATGTTTCCAGATGGAAATATGGATATAAATAAAGGAATGAAGTGCATCAGAAATTTTTTTTGAGATTTTATTTATTTGAGAGTGGGAGAGACAGAGATAGTGAGAGAAAGCACAAGTAGGGAGAAGAGGGAGAAGCAGGTCCCCTCCTGAGCAGGGAGCCTGATGTGGGGCTGGATCACAGGACCTGGGATCATGACCTAAACCAAAGGCAGACACTTAACCGACTGAGCCACCCAGGTGCCCCAAATATACGATTTTTTATATACTTTTTATATATATAGTATATATATATATATATATATATATATATATATATCATATAAAGATACTTTACTTTTTAAACAAAATTAATAACTATATCATGAGGTGTATAATATATGAATAACATGTATGGTAATAATAGCACAAAGGTTAATAGGGGAGATATGGTTGCATACTATTATAAGATTTTTATACTATATGTTAAGTGTACATTAGCACATTAATGTAGACTCTGATAGCTAAAGATAATAAGTAGCAAAGCCCACCTAAATCCATATGACATGGGTATCAACCTGTTTTCTTTCCAGTGTATTGCAATTAATTTTATTTATTTTTTAAGGATTTCCTCATATTTTTCAACTTTAACTTCAGAGCCATCCTATCTCCCCTACTGCCAAATTTTTCTCTCTAACAGTGGTCTCCAGGTTGTCACTTGTCTAACCAGGCAATCAATAGAAATTGCAATTTGTTCTTTTTCCTCCCTAACTTAATGGAGAACTCCAAAAAGCAGTTTCTCATGGTCTATGACTAACCTTCCAATGCAAGAACAAAACAAAACAAAACAAAACAAAACCCAAACAAAAAACCCCAGCCCCACCAAAGTCCAGATTCAGTCACCAGTGTATAAAAAGGAAAGGCAATAACCTAACTCATCCATTAAAACAGTAGAATTGCACGTGATCCAACTCAGCTTTTGCCTCTTTTCAAGGATCACTCTCTAGTAACAGAATGATTTGACTGATACCAGGGGACAGTTAGTACTTCTCTTCACAAGTGTATTTACACACTTCTAATCTTCCGTTCTGTATAGTATATGCTGAATGTTAATGACACTGGAATGGCAGAAAAAGATATGCAAAAAGCATTATTTATAATATACTCTCCACTTTCACTTTACACCGCTATATAAAACATTTCCTCAAAGATACAACAATTATTTGAGACCATCCCCCAAAATAGAAACTTGTGAGTTACGTTAGAATATGATTTTTGTCTGTGCCCACTAATGTATTTCTGTAGTATTTTTGTTGTTGTTGTTGTTGGTTTATTTGGCCTATCTCCTCTACTAAGACTCCAGTTTAGATTCAAAATTAATGACACAGGCACTAGAAATATGTTTAAATATTTATACTTAATAGTCATTCTGGAAAGATTGGTGCCATTTATTGATTCTGTTTTCTAACTTAACTTTGACAGCTTTAAGATGGGACAAATGATTGGTTTTTAGAAATCATTCCTATATTGTCTATGTTTGATCACAAAAGCTTTTGTTTTTTACTAATACTAGAGAATTACTATAGAGAAATATATAGCTTTTCAGTTTAGTCAGAGTTTTCAGCATAGGGAATATCTTATACACTAGTTGTGCTACACTCACCATGAACACTTGTGAAATATAAAACATTACAAAATGGTTTTAATTGCTTTTAAATGAGAATTACAGGCAGGATGTGATAGAAACTTTCATCTCTGCCAAGAAATTAAATATATAGTTCCAAGCTTAGATGGTGTAGGAATTGATATCTGAGACAGAGGTTGAATGAAAATAAAGATGTTATGAGATTAACTGAAATTTTCTCAACTATACAGGGCACTGATATCTCAATTACAGTAATATATTGAGAGAAGAAGCTATCTCAACTACATTGAAAGATGAAGTATATATGTTAGTGCTACTGAAAATTATTGGCTGGTTGAAATTTCTCCACAGGTCTATATTTTTATGCACCAATTGCATTTTTCATTATAGTTTATCTGTTGAATATTATTGACCATTCATTACATCCCGTTTCTATATCACATTAATTCAAGTGCTAACAAGTTTTCCCTCTTTTGCCTGTTTCATAGCTCAGACCTTTAAATATGAACCAGTATGAAATGTAACTTGAAGCCTTAAGCTTTCTTCTTATTCTGTTTAATAAAACATTGGTGTAAACTAGGACATCCCTTTAGAATTTGATGAAAAACATACTTAAAAATAAATAATACAGCCTATATAGTTGATTTGTACACTGGATTCTCTTCCCAAGACATTAAATCCGAGGCATGTATATTCTAAAATGTAATCCTGTTATATTTTTAAAATAAAAATGTTTCAAATTTCAATATAACACTGTCAGTCATTATTATATCCATAAGAATGTTTATTCTAGCATTTTGAATATTACATACAGTAAGAAAAACTTTTTACACATGCAATTTATTTCTGTAAATTGAGAAATGTTTTATAAAATGATACCATTACTATGACAAAATAATTTTTATATTGCCTTCTATTTTACTCTATTTCATCATTTTCTATTCTATCTTATTTTTAAATATGCTTACTACAACCCATTAGGTTTCATTATGGAATACATTATCAGGTCCTAAAGTAGAAAAGCTCACTTAATAAATATTTTTGAAAACAGGCCAGATCAACAAAAGGAAAGAGGGAATGAAATTTATATGGACAAATAATTTCTTTACCTTTGATAGAAGAAATTCTATATATTCTCGCTGATGAAATCATTGGTAAAATCCCACCCTCTTTATTCGTAGACCATTGCCATTGACTTTTTTTTGCATACTATAGTGAAATATGGTCAGAAATATATGTTAATTGAAATGGACTCAATTTCTCAGTGGTTTTAAAGTAAAGCACGTAGATACTGAGGTTATTTCTGTTAAGACTGTTTATGCTGACTAATGTTAATTATAAAGATTTCACTTGAACAATTTCCTTTGATGAGGGTTTGATTTTTTCTATTGATGAAATTAGGGGACTCTGTGTCTAGGAATAATTTACTGTGAGTTCATGGCTGGGTCAAGGATTGCAGGAAATCTTCTATACTCAATATTTTAGAAGAGGTCATACATGGAATGTAATTGTTGAGTTTTTATTTCCACTGTATGTGTAGCTCTTGTGGGTTACTGCATTATTTATCTATCTATGATCTATTAAACTTTTTTTCATCTGCCATAGAGAATACCAACCTTTACAAAACAAATTCGAAAAAAATTCTCATTGTTAGAAATTTTAAACAAATTTTATTTGAAAATCTTTCTGCACAATTCTTAGTTTTTATTATTTAAATTCAATTTAGTTAACATATACTGTACTATTAGTTTCAGGGGTAGAATTTAGTGATTCATCAGTTGCATATAACACCCAATATTCATTACATCAAGTGCCCTTCTTAATGCCTCCTTAATGCCTATCACCCAGTTACCCCATTCCTCAGTTTGTTTCCTAAAGTTCAGCATCTCTTATGGTTTGCCTCCCTCTCTATATTCATCTTGTTTTAGTTTTCCTTCCCTCCCACATTGTTCATGTTTTTTTTTCTTAAATACCACATATGAGTGAAATCATATGATAGTTATTTTTCTTTGACTGACTTACTTCGTTCAGCATAATACCCTCAGTTCCATCCACAGCAATGTAAATTGTAAGATTTCATTCTTTTTGCTGGCTGAATAATATTCCATTGTGTATATATTCCACCTCTTCTTTATCCATTCATCTGTCAGTGGACATCTAGGCTCTTTGGATAGTTTGGCTACTGTGGACATTGCTGCTATAAACATTGGGGTGCAGGTGCCCCTTCTGAGCACTATGTTTGTATCCTTTGGGCAAATACCTAGTAGTGCCATTGCTGGGTCGTAGGGCAGTTTTATTTTAACTTTTTGAGGAACCTCCATTCTGTGTTCGAGAATGGCTGTACCAGCTTGCAGTCCCACCAGCAGTGTAAGAGTGTTCCCCTTTCTCTGCATCCTCGCCCCTTTCTCTGCATCCTCTGCATCCTCTTTATAGATTTTGGATACTAGCCCTTCATCTGATAAGTCATTTGCAAATATCTTCTCCCATTCTGTAGGTTGTCTTTTGGTTTTGTCAGCTGTTTCCTTTGCTGTGCAAAAGCTTTTTATCCTGATGAAGTCCCAGTAGTGCCTTTGTTTTCTCTTGCTTTTGGAGATGTGTCTAGCGAGAACTTCTTGCCCCTTTTCTTTCTAATCTCCTTCTGGTACTCCTACTATCCACTATTTTGCTCTTAAGGCTGGATATTTTTAGTTGACTTATGTTTAACTTCACTGAGTCTTCTGTCTGCTCAGTTCTGCTATTGAAAACCTCTAGTTAAGATTTCATTTTTTTTTTCATTTTAATTATTGTGCTTGCAGTCTCAGTATTTCCATTTGGTTCTCTTTATAGTTTCTCATTATCAGTACTATGTATTTATTGAGACGTTTTTATCCTTATTTCCTCCATTTCTTTCCCCATTGTTTTCTTTGTTTTTTTTTGGTACAAATATAAGACTATTGATTCAAAGTCTTTGTGTAGTAAGTCAAATGTGTTGGCTTCCTCAGTGACAATTCCTATTAATTTATTTTTTTCCTCTGTGTTTAGTCCAGACTTTCTAGTTTGTTTTCATGCTTCATAGTTTTTGTGTTAGAACCTGGAAAATTTGAATATTATAACATGTTATCTCTGGAGATCACATTCTCTCCCTCCCCGTGTTTGTTACTGCTGTGTTTTTTTTTTTTCAAGTTTTAACTGTTATTTTATTTTATTTTATTTTATTTTACTGACTTATCCAAATTCTTTTTGTTAGGAATGCATTCTCTGTTGTGTGTGACCTCTGAAATCTCTTTCTCTCTCTCTATCTTTTTTTAGCTTAATATTCATCTAGTGGTTTGAAAGATTTCCATAAACAACTGGAGCAAAAAAATGAAATAAAATATGTCTTTGTTTTTGCTGATTGGTTCTGTTTTGGGGCATTCCTTCAGTGTTTATTAGGCCATTTACAACACTGTCTTAGCCTTCACTTCCTGTTTTTAGTGAGCCTAATCATCAGCCAGAGCTGAAAATTTAATGTCTTCTCAGGTCTTTTCTGAGCATGCATCCTGTTCTGTGCATGTGTGTCACTTTCTAGAATCTGTCTTATATATGGTAGTTTTTTAAGTTCTCTTTTCCCAAATCATCTCACTCCCTAGCTCTTCCTCCCATGCTTTCAGTGTGTCTGTTGTTTGACACAAATATAATCTTTTGCTCCAGAGGGTAGTGGCTTGTTCATTTGCCATTCAACATTTTTGAGGGATATCTTCTTTGTAGACAATTTTCCACTCTGAGAAATTTCTGAGTTAGGTGAAACAAATGTAAGCCTTTTGCATCAATACTTCAGTGAGCCTCCAAGACAGATCATGACAAACAAATACAATTCCTTGAAAAGGTCTACTCTGCTCCCTCCAGAACCAGGCACCTGTACCAGGAATGTGGAGTATCATCATTAAGACTGCCACCATGACAGGGAGGTGCATGGAATAAGAATAGACTGAAACACCACAAATCTCTTTTATCATATTTCAATCACCTATTTCTTAACCAAGACTTTCCTTGGTTGCTTGTAAACCTTTGACTGTTTTTCCAGACTTCCAACTAAGTTGATTCTAACCATTTTTATTCCTTTCCTTGTGTTTGTGTGGAGGGATGGACCTTTCAAGTTCTCTTTTCCACTATTTTCACTGATGTCACTTAGTAATAGATTGGTTTGTGTTGATTAATTTACCTCTTCATTGTGAGCTGTGTTTTCTTGCTTCTCTGTAAGACTGCTGATTCTTTATTGGATACCAGACATTGTGAATTTCATCTTATTGGATCCCATATTTTTTATATCTCTAGGAATATAATTGAGTTTTGTTTTGGGGCTCAGTTAAGTTACTTGGGAGCAGTTTTGTCCTTTTAGTTTCTGCTTTCAAGATGTCTAGTCAGGTCCAGAGCATTGCTCAGTTTAGGGTTAAATATTCTTCACTGTTATGTACTGAATTGCATCTTCCCACATATTCATATGCTGAAATCATAGCCCCCAATGTGAGTGTATTTGAAGAAAGGACATTTAGGGAGCTAACTGAAGTTAAATAAGGTTGTATAGGTGGGGTCCTAATGCAATAGGATTAGTGTCCCTATAGGAAGAGAAAAAAGTCACCTGATCTCCCTCTCTCTTTCTCACACACGCGCGCACACACACACACACACACACACACACACACACAGAGGAAAAGTCATTGTGGGATACAGTGAAAAGGTGGCAGTGTACAAGCCAGGAAGAGAGCTCTCCAGGAACTGAATTTGCCATCATCTTGAGCATGGAATTCTGGCCTCCAGAACTGTGAGAAAGTAAATGTCTGTTGTTTAAGCTATTCAGTCTTGATATTTTTTATGGGAGCCCTAGCAGACTAATGTACCCATACTGAGACAAGACCTTTTTATGTACCCTACCCAGTATCCCATGAATACTGAGGTTTTCCTATGTCACATGTAGGACAAAGTACCATTCCAAGTCCTGTGTAAGCACCAGGTATTGTTATGACCAATAATAGTTTTGGATGCTACTTTACTTTTCTTAATGTCTAATAATTTCCTCATACACACGTGTTAATTGATCCTCGGGTGAATACTTGAGTATTTATTTGAAAATACTTGACTCAGATTAATTGATGCAAATCTGAAATTCTCTCTGAGAAGCTCTTGCTTCTCTTTTACTCTCCTATAAACTATAGCTGCCTTCTTCTCCCCAGACTTTGATCTCTATCTGTCCACCTTGAAGAGTCTGCTGAGCTCTGTGTTTTGCTTTTCTGCACAGGAAAGTCTCAAGGCATTAATCTGGGGCAATCATAGCGCTCACTGTGTTTGATACCCATCTCAGTGGGGTCAGTGTCCTTCCTTGCCTGATGAACAGTGCCTTGAAAAATGTTGATTTATGTATTTTGCCCATTTTGCATATGTTTGAGGCAAGAAGGTGAAGCTAATCTCTGTTAATCCTTCATCAGAAATGGAAGTTCCTACCATTTATTATCAACTTGATCTTATGCAGTCATTCTCTTCCTGTTTCCACATACACGAAATAGGAGTAATGATATCACAATAGGGTTATTGTGAACATTAAAAATATATCATGAAAATTAAAAATATATTATGTGTCTTCAGTAGAGGACCATAGTGTAAAAACAATAAATTTTATTCTGGAGAACATAGATTGAAGCACTAGGAATTCTAGGAATTTAGATATCCAGGGGACTAGTGATTTGTTTGGTTATGGAAAATAATTTCAAATATAAGAGAACATTCTCAAAATGCTGGTTGACTACCAGTGGTTTCATAGAGAAAAAAGATATTGGAAATATTGATGTTTGCCAAATATGGGACATATATCTTTATTGCATTATGGTTTTAAAAAGGAGTCTAATTTTATTTGTCATGTAAGTGTTCTTCATCAAGACTCTTAGTGATGTTATGAACAAATTTGTTGCTAGGTCTCTTCAGACAGGAAGCATTTGAGTGTTAGACTGATTATCTAAGTGACATTGGTTGTTGTGAGTTGATTTTCCACACAGTTGTTTTTCAGGTCTATCTACACCTATGATTTAGGAGTGACAGTTTATATAATGTTCACTACAAGCAGTGGTGAGATTCCTTCTTGTTCATGTCCCAAGGTGAAATCCTTTCTGACAAATGAGGACCTGGAACAAGCATCTGACAATTTCTAGTGTTCAAAATTACTTCAAACTTTAGTTCCCTGTTAGAATTAATTTTCTGTATGAGGGATAAAGCACTATTCAACCAGGCCCAACAAAGTGATCTTTACATAGGTGAAAATTCCCTACTGGCTTCACTGCCATTGTTCTAGCATTACTTTTAGCTTCATTTCTCAGTGTGGCCTTGGATATCTTGCTGCTGACAAAGAGTGTAAAAATAATGTTAGTCTGTGGGGCGAGTTATCTCATTTTTGTCACCTTTATGACAGTTGCATTTCTATACTTGTCATACAATTCTATTTCTCTTCCCATATTCCCCATATTTTAAACTCCGTCTGGGACTAACTTGATGAAGCTTTCAATGTAAGCATCATTGCTTTGGAACTCACATTTCTGTTTCCAGATTTGACACATGGGTCTGCAAAATCCATGTGTTGACTTGTAGACCTCACAATGATATGAGACTTTAAGAAGTTTGTCTCTTGACATTGTTTTATCCTTGTAGGAATCCCTTCTACAAATCCACTCATTCATTGTTAGTCACTCATTCAGTTAGTCTCCTATTTTTTTATTAAAAAATATTTTTGGACCCATTCTAGGTGATAGGCAATATGCAGAGTGATAAAAATAAAATAGTGCGTGAAAATAGAGTATGGTTCAACTTCTGTTTGAAAATGCCCAGTGATGGGTATTCACCATATCAAACAGCACTACATTTTATATTTGAATTCATATTGCTAAATAATCTGTACATAGATAGAGATATAATCTGTACATAGAGATATAATCTCCCTCACTCTAATTTCTACTGTTATCTTCTACCACCATCTCTAGTGCTAACCTCTGGAGAATAATTCTGCTTATTTTCCTAGCAATTTTGTTTAACTATAGTTATACCTTTCTGTATAAGTATGGCAACTGGACTCTAAAAATGACCCTAGAAGCAAAGCTAGAATCATGCAGCTATACAGTCAGAACTGGTAGAAGATAGAAATAAATCTCTACTAACATCATTTCCCAATGTATGGGAAGACTGTTGCTATGAGTTAAACTACATAAGAACAAAAGGGAAAATGTGAATCCAGCCATTTACTATTTCATGTAATCCAGAGTAGTTTTTCTAAAATACCAGGTGGAGTATGGCATAACATTATTTTATTGATGCTTATAATTTCTCCTCCTTGAAGTGAAATGGCTATTTTACACTTAATTCTCCCATGTAAATATTTGTGACCAGGTTACTTTAGAATGATGCAACATCAAGATGACTATAAGAAGTGGCATTAGAAATCTTTATAGTGATTCATAAGTTCTGGAAGCAATTCACATAGTCAGGGGTAGACTAGGAGTATTGCTTAAAAATTAAAATGCTAATATATGTCCATTTTTTGTAGGCAGTAAACACTCTAATAGTAGATTGACAGAATGTACAATGTACATTAATGTACATTAATTCCAGAGAATTAATGAAGTTACAAAATATCCAAAAGACAGTCTTTCATCATTCATTGGTATTTTCTGAGCAATGGGGATTGGGATAGATGTAGACCAATTGACACATCAGAGCATTCCTCCCACCAAAAATGTGGTGTTTCTTTACATATGTGTGATGGAAATTTACCTTTTCACACCCAGTGATAAATTTTGTTTCATGTATCTATTGTTTCAATATCTATATTAAACAACTTCTATTATATGCAGTCTCATCTTTGAAGACTTCCTAATTATTTTTTCAAAAACTGAGGCTGAGAGTTGTGGCATATTTTAGGAGTCAATTAATTTCATGGTTGCAGAGTTGATCAAGCACTTAAAAGCATAATGGTTCATTCACTATCTTTAAAAATTAGAAACACATTGGTCAAAAAACAACCACCTAAAATTTAATATGGAAATGTTGCATGCCCTGCATTCAGGTTCAGAAACCCAAAGTTTGCATGCACAAATAATTTAAGAATTAACTTATCGGCTATTTATTTGAAAAAGTCCAGGTGATTTTACCTGTCTGAAATGAAACAGTGTGATATGTTTGTCAAAAGATGCAAAATAAACTGCATAAATATTAAAAGCATCCAAAATGAGGTAAATAAGCACTACATAGTCTGCCAAACCATAACTTCTATATGATAATCAGGGTTTCCTGAGCTTTCTATATAAATCTCCCTTTTGCTGTGACTAATGTCCGTGTAGAAATTTATTTGGACCTTAAAAAGTTGCCAGATAATCATAGAATATGCCATTTCTTTTCTCTCTACAGTTGCATTGACACCATATTCATGATACATATTACCTCAAAAATTATCATTATTAATTCTTTTTTTGTCCTAGAAGGCCCTAACTTTTCCCTCATATTTTTTCATTGATCAAACATGTTGATTTTACTTTCACAGTGTCTATGACATCACCAATTTCCATCCATACAGCTCATGGTCCAGTGGAAAGAGTACTAAATTAGAAATCAGAAAACTTGAGTGTATTATGATTCTTTGTTTAAGTGTATCTCCAAACATACCCACTATTTTTAGAATATTTTGAAAAAAATGCATTGTATCTTATGATACTTAGCACCATATTTTGTACACAGGTGCTTAATAAGTGTTTATGGCATTACATTGAACTTCAGTTTGAAAGGGTCATTAGAAAATTGGAGCTTAGGCTATTATACTATTTTGCGCTAACTTGTCTTTCCGCTCCCAGTTTCTCTACTTTTTAGTAGAGTCTCTTAATCTCAATATCAACTAGCTAAAAAACAACACATTATCTTCCCTAAGAAAAGACTATTTTCCTATTTATTTTCTTGGCTTGGAAAACTGCATTACTATATACTCAGCTTTTCAAGCTCAGGATCATTTTATATCCACAAGGTAAGGACCGACATAAAACCTCATCTCTTATCCAGTCACTGGTTGGTTCTATTTTTAAGACATCTAAAAACAAGTCTCTATCGTTTTGTGTCCACTTCAGCTGCTCTAATTCACACTCATCATCTTTTGTACAATAATTTACTGACTGGAATCCTGACTCCAACTTCTCTCCAATGTAATCTATTTTTCCGCATAGTCATCAGGATGAGCCATTTAAACCACATAGTTTATCATATTTTTTTCATTGCTTCAAGCACCATGGTCTATAGTTGTGGTAGGACTATATGATTTATTCACACTACAGTCATATTGCCTAATAAAGATAGCTAGATTATTTTGTCAAGACTTTGTCTGAGGATAATGGTGAAATAACGTGACTCATACTAGCCATCCAGCTGAGAATTACTAGAAAAGCTAGACAAAGCAGTTTTAAAATTTTGAAGATACTGGTAAGCTACCAAGGTATAAACATTTTCAGTGCTACATTCAGATGACAAGAAAAACAAAGACAAGTGATCATAGTATCTGGTGTCACTTTTCTTCTCAAGGCAATTGTTGATTTCCTAATCAGCAGCTAAGGAGTTGAGATGCTCAACAGAGAATTTTGTTTGGCTCATGCGGCCAGGAAGATAGAAACTAAAATATAGAACCCACTAGAACCCACAGAGATGAATAAACCTTAGTAAACTTTCCTTTAGGTTGGTACCCTAAAGGACTAAACTGTATAAATAAGGATGAAATATAAATAGACCAACTCACACAGTGATTGAAATTCATCTTTTAATTATATAAATAACTGTCTGGGTTAGAGTGATTTGGGATTGATAGTGACTTTAAGGTAGCTGCATGCCAGAAGCAAAAGTAAATCATTCAGAGAATGCTTTGATAATAGATAATCTGCCTTAAACAGTAAAGACCAGTTTTTTTTGCTCTCCAATTTGGGTGCATTCCTTAATAGCTCTGATACTAATACAGTGAACATTTTTATATCCAGTTAACTCATTTCTTTGACCATCTCGCAATCAGTTCCAAACCCAGGTGGCTTAAATGATTATTGTTTCCTGGTCTACTTCAGGCCCAAATTGTCATCAAATCTAATAAGGCAATTTCTGATATTTTAGTAGTATCTTGGAATATAGATGCAAATGGTCAGCCTTATACAATTATGATTTCTGTCCAGGACAGCAAGAATATTTATTCAATCCAAGTGTCACAATAAGAGTCAGGTAAAACTTGGGCAATGAATGAATATTCATCACACTTTAATTTAAACCACTGAAAATGTGGGTGCCTGGGTGGCTCAGTCAGGTAAGTGTCTGCCTTTGGTTCAGGTCATGATCCCAGGGTCCTGAGATTAAGCCCCACATATGGCTCACCGCTCAGCGGGAAGCCTGCTTCTCCCTCTGCCCCTCCCCCCTGCTCGTTTCTCTCTTTCTCTCTGTCAAGTAAATTATAAAATCCAATAAAAATAAATAAATAAATAATAAACCACTGAAAACGAAAATTAAAATAAAAATAGCCAAACTATGGAAACAGCTCAAATGACCATCAGCTAAATAAAGATGTGGTGTGTATATATATATATATATATATATATATATATATATATACACAAAGGAATATTATTCAGTCATAAAAAAGAACAAAATCTTTCCATTTCAAATGACATAGATGGAAAAAGAGAGTATTATGCTAAAGGAACTAAGTCAGAAAAAGGCAAATACTATATGATTTCATTCATATGTGTAATTTAAGAAACAAAACAAATGAGCATAGGTGGAAAAAAGAGATAAGCCAACCAAAATACAGACTCTTAACAACAGAGAACAAACTGATGGTTACCAGAGGGGAGGTGGTAGAGGGGTGGATTTAAGAGGTGATGGGGATTAAGCATTCCACTTGTTTTGATGAGCACCTGGTGTTCCATGTATGTGTTGAATCACTAAATTGTACAACTGACATTAATATTACACTATATGTTAATTGGAATTTAAATAAACTTTAAAAACAGTAAAAAGCAACAATAAAATATATAATTCTATATTGAAAGCTAAATGGTATTAACAAAAAGACCTATAAAATTTTACCTCACTTCTAAAGAAAGTCTTTTTTTTTTAAGATTTTATTTATTTATTTGACAGAAACAGAGAGATCACAAGTAGGCAGAGAGGCAGGCAGAGAGAGAGGGAGAAGCAGGCTCCCTGCTGAGCAGAGAGCCCGATGCGGGGCTCGATCCCAGGACCCTGAGATCATGACCTGAGCCAAAGGCAGAGGCTTTACCCCACTGAGCCACCCAGGTGCCCCAAGAATGTCTTTTTTAAAATTTCTTTTTTCTTTGATTGTTTCAAGTTTTTATTTGAATTCTAGTTAATTAACAGATACTGTAATGTTGGCTTCAGAAGTAAGATTAAGTGATTCATCACTTACATACAACACTCAGTACTCATTACAAGTGCCCTCCTTAATACTCATCACCCATTTAGCCAATTCTCCATCCACCTTCCTCCATCAACCCTCAATTTGTTCTCTATAGTAAAGAATCTCTTAAGGTTTGCTTCCCTCTCTCTTTTTTTCCTTCTCCCTTCTACTATGTTTATCTATTTTGTTTCTTAAATTCTACATATGAGTGAAAGCATATGGTATTTGTCTTTCTTGGACTGACTTATTTCACTTAGCATAATACTCTTGAGCTCCATCCAAGTAATTGTAAATAGAAAGATTTCATTCTTTTTTATGGCTGAGTAATGTTCCGTTATATATATACCATATCTTCTTTATTTAGTTGATATATACATATAACAGAAGATGTGGTATATCTTCTCCACTCATCAGTCAATGGACATTGGGGCTCTTTCTGTGATTTGGCCATTGTTGGTAATGCTGCCATAAACATCACATGCATGTGTGCCTTCAAATCAGTATTTTTGTATCCTTTGGGTAAATACCTACTAATGCTATTGCTGGGTCAAGCGGTAGTTTTGCTTTTAACTTTTTGAGGAAACTCCATACTGTTTTCCAGAGTGGCTGAACCAGGTTGCATTCCCACCAACAGTGTAGGAGGGCTCCCCTTTCTCTGCATCCTCGCCAACACCTGTCGTTTCCTGACTTGTTAAGTTTAGCCATTCTGACTGGTGTGAGTTGGTATCTCATTGTGATTTTGATTTGTATTTCCCTGATGTCAAGTGACATGGGGCATTTTTCATGTGTCTGTTGGCATTTTGCATGTCTTCTTTGCAGAAATGTCTGTTACTGTCTTCTGCCCATTTCTTAACTGGATTTTTCATTTTGGGGGCATTGAGTTTTATAAGTTTTATAAGTACTTTATAGATTTTGGATACTAACCCTTTATCAGCTATGTCATTTGCAAATGGCTTCTCCAGTTCTGTAGGTTGCCTTTTAGTTTTGTTGATTATTTCCTCTGCTATGCAGAAACTTTTTATTTTTATCAAGTCCCAATGTTCATTTTTGCTTTTGTTCCCTTGCCTCTGGCGACATGTCTAGTAAGAAGTGGCTATGGCTGAGGTCAAAGAGGTTGCTGTCTGTGTTCTCTTCTAGGATTTTGATGGATTCCTGTCTCACATTGAGGTCTTTCATCCATTTTGGGTTTATTTTTGTGTATAGTGTAGGAAAGTGGTCCCGTTTTATTCTTCTGCATGTGGCTGTCCAATTTTCCCAGCACCATTTGTTGAAGAGACTGTCTTTTATCCATTGGATATTCTTTCCTGCTTTGTTGAAGATTAGTTGACCATACAGTTGTGGATTCATTTCTGGTTTTCTATTCTATTCTGTTGATCTATGTGTCTGTTTTTGTGCCAGTACCATACTGTCTTGATGACTACAGCTTTGTAATATAGCTTGAAATCCAGAATTGTAATGCCTTCAGCTTCTCTTTTCTTTTTTTTTCCAATTACTTTTATTTTATTTCTTCAGTGTTCCAAGATTCATTGTTCATGTACCACACCCAGTGCTCCATGCAATACATGCCCTCCTCAATACCCACCACCAGGCTCGCCCAACTCCCCACCCCTCACCCCTCCAAAACCCGCAGTTTGTTGCTCAGGGTCCACAGTCTCTCATGGTTCATCTCCCCCTCCAATTTCCCCCAATTCACCCTTCCTTTCCTCCTCACAATGTCCTCCATGTTAAAGTTGCTTTGGCTATTCAGGTTCTTTTCTGATTCCATACAAATTTTAGGATGGTTTGTTCTAGATCTGTGAAAATGCAGGTGGTATTTTGATAGAGATAGTATTAAATATGTAGATTGCTTTGGGTATTATAGACATTTTAACAGTATTTTTTATCCCAATTCATGACCATGGAATGTGTTTCCATTTCTTTGTGTCATCTTAAATTTCTTTCATCAGTGTATTATAGTTTTCAGAATACAGATCTTTTACTTCTTTGGTTAGGTTTATTCCTAGGTATCTTGTGGGTTTTGGTGCAGTTGTAAATGGGATCAATTCACTGATTTCTCTTACTACTGCTTCATTATTGATATATAGACATGAAACAGATTTCTGTACATTGATTTTGTATCCTGTGACTACTGAATTCATGTATCAGTTCTAGCAATTTTTTGGTGGAGTCTTTTGGGTTTTCTACATAGAGTATCATGTGACCTACAAATAGTGAAAATTTGACTTTTTTGCCAACTTGGATGCCTTTTATTTCTTTTTGTTGTCTGACTGCTCAGGCTAGGACATTCAGTACTATGTTAAATAAACGCAGTGAGATAGGACATCCCTGTCTTGTTACTGACCGTTGAGGAAAAGCTTTCAGTTTTTCCCCAATGAGGATAATATTAGCTGTGGGTCTTTCATATATGGCCTTTATGTTGTTGCGGTATGCTCTATCACTACTTGGTTGAGGGTTTTATCAAAAATGGATGCTGTATTTTGTCAAACGCTTTTTCTGCATCTATTGAGAGGATCATATGGTTCTTATCTTTTCTTTTATTAGTGTGGTGTATCATGTTGATTGATTTGTGAATACTGAATCACTCTCGCAGCCCAGGAATATATCCCACTTGACCTTGGTGAATAATTCTTGTAATGTACTGTTGGATTCAATTTGCTCATATCTTGTTAAGAATTTTTGCATCCATGTTCATCAGGGATATTGACCTGTAATTCATCTTTTTAGTGGGGTCTTTGTCTGGTTTTAGAATCAAGATAATGCCAGCTTCTTAATGAGTTTGGAAGCTTTCCTTCCATTTTTATTTTTTGGAAATGTTAGAGAATTTAGGTGTTAACTGTTCTTTAAACATTTGGTGGTATTCCCCTGGGAAGTTATCTGTGGACATTTGTTTGTTGAGAGATTTTTGATTACTGATTCAATTTGTTTGCTGGTTATGGGTCTGTTCAAATTTTCTAAATTCTTCTTGTTTCTCTTTTGGTAGTTTATATGTTTCTAGGAATTTATCCATTTCTCCAGATTGCCCAATTAGTTGTCATATAATTTTTCATAATACTCTTTTAGAATTGTTTGTGTTTCTGTGGTGTCGGTTGTTATCTCTCTTCTTTCATCTGTGATTTTATTTGGGACCCTTCTCTTTTCTTTTTTGGGAAGTCTGGCTAGGGATTTATCAATTTTACTTATACTTTCAAAGAAGTAACTCCTAGTTTCATTGATATGTCCTATTGTTTTATTCTGTTTCTGTATCATTTATTTCTGCTGTAATCTTTATTTCCCTTCTTCTGCCTGCTTTAGGCTTTATTTGCTGTTCCTTTTCTAACTCCTTTCGGTGTAAGATTAGGTTGTGTATTTGAGACTTTTCTTGCTTCCTGAGATAGGCCTATAATGTATATACTTCCTTCTTAGGACCACTTTTGCTGCATCCCAAAGGTTCTGGACTGTTGTGTGTTCATTTTCATTTGCTTCCATGTATTTCTTTATTTCTTTTTTAATTTTCTGGTTAGCCCATTCATTCCTTAGTGGGATGTCCTTTAATCTTCATGGATTTGTGTTTTTTCCAAATTTTGTGGTTGACTTCAAGTTTCTTAGTGTCGTGGTCTGAAAATATGCATGGTATGATCTCAATTTTTTTGTACTTGTTGAGTGTTGATTTGTGAGCCAGTATGTGATCTCTTCTGGAGAATCCCACATGTGCACCTGGAAAGAATGTGCATTCTGCTGCTTTAGGAGAAAATATTCTATATATATCTGTTAAGTCCATTTGGTGCAATGTGTCATTCAAAGCCATTGTTTCCTTATTGATTTTCTGCTTAGATGATCTGTCTCTTGCTGTCAGTGGGGTGTTAAATTATTATTAGTGAGCTTCTTTATATTATTAAGTGTTTTATATGTTTGGGTACTCCCAAGTTGGGGGCGTAAATATTTACAATTCTTAGATCTTCTTGTTGGATAGACACCTTTATTATGATATAGTGCCCTTCTTATTTCTTGTTATAGTCTTTGGTTTAAAGTCTAGTTTGTCCGATATAAGTATGGCTATTCCAGCTTTCTTTTGACATTCATTAAGATGATTAATGGTTCTCCATCCCTTCACTTTCAATCTGCAGATGTCTTTATGTCTAAAATCAGTCTCTTGTATGCAGGATATAGAAGGGATTTTTTTTTTTTAATGCATTCTGATACCCTATGTCTTTTGACTGGAGGATTTAGTCTATTGTCATTCAGAGTGATTACTGATCTACATGAATTTAGTGCCATTGTATACCCTGTAAAGTCAGTGTTTCTGGAGATTTTCTCTCTTCCTTTATTTGGTTGCTTTTGGTCTTTCCCACTCAAAGAGTCCCCTTTAATATTTCTTGCAGGGGTGGTTTAGTAGTCACAAACTCCTTTAGTTTTTGTCTTGGAAACTCTTTCTTTCTCCTTCTATTCTGAATGACAGCATATTTTTCCCATTCAGCACATTGAATATATCCTGCCAGTTTCTTCTGGCCTGTCAAGTTTCTGTGGAGAGACCTGCTGGTAACCTTATTTGTCTTCCCTTATATGTTAGGGATTTCTTTTCCCTTATTACCTTCAGTATTCTTTCCTTATCTCTGTCTTTTGCAAATCTTAATATATGTTTTGTTGTTGGCCTGCTTTTGACGATTTTGATGCGAGTTGGATGTCTGTGTCCTTCCCCAGATTAGGGAAGTTTTCAGCTATAATTTGCTCAAATAAACCTTCTGCTCCTTTTCCCTTTCTTCTTCTGGGACTCCTATGACACGAATGTTATTATGCTTTGTGGAGTTGCCGAGTTCCCTAAGTCAACATTTGTGATCCAATATTTTTCTTTCCCTCTTCTTTTTTGCTTCATTATTTTCCATTATTCTATAATCTATATCACTTATTAGTTCCTCTACTTCTTTCATCCTTGTTATCAATACATCCACTTCATTTTGCATCTCAGTTATAGCATTTCTTATTTTGGCCTGACTGGTTTTCTAGTCTTTTTTCTCTGTGATAAGGGACTCACTGGGCCTTCTGTGATTTTTCTGGCCCAGCTCGTAACCTTAGGGTTGTTGTTTTAAATTTTGGTTTAGACATATTTTTCCTATCTGTTTTGATTAGATGCCTGGCAGTGACTTCTTCTTTTTCTTTCTTTTCAGATGAATTCCTCTATCTTAGTATTTTGTCTAGGTCTCTATGTTCTTCTCTGTTAGAAAAGTATGTTATGTTTTCTGCTCCTGAGAGTAATGACTTTATGAGGAAGGGTCACATCCTGTCTGGTACCTGGTGCTTCAGGAAGTGTTTCTGGTATATGCTATGTGCCCTCTGCTGCTGTGTCTTGGCTGCTCTTTTCCTCAGGTCAGTCCTCTGGATTTTCTCCTTTCTTGCAGTGGGAAGTGTTTGGACCTTGTCCACTGTATGGCCTATCTGAACTATGTGGTGTTTTGGTCTGCTTGTTAAAAGAGACTACATCCTACTTCCCCAGAGCTGAAACTTTGCAGCAGTCTATGGTCAATGTGTATGGTGTGTGTCAGGGGTTTGTGCTGGTCTTCTGGGAGAGCAGCCTCCTGCTGTTCTGAGTGTCAGGCACACTTGTCCTAGTTAAAAAAAAAAAAAGCACCTGTAGAGTGTAGGGGAGTTTGTCTTGGTGTAAGTGGTTCAAGCCTCCAGTGTGGGTCCTGTGTTGGTCACCAAAGTCTGTGCATCTGCGGGCTCTCTTGTGCCCCAAGAGGGGATTTTGTGCCTGCCACTGTTGAGAAAGCCCTCACAGAAGAGCTAACAATCTCCCCTTCTTTGTTCCAGGCATCCCTCAGATCCCTGCCTTTACCCTGTCTGTGTCTGAACTGTCTGCCCACCCAGAATTGCATTGCTCCTGTGTTTTATCTCAGGCATGCTGGCTGGGTTTCAAAACTCCAAATAATAGGGACCCAGTGCAGCATGGACTTGCATGAATCCTCTTGGGGAGAGTCTCACCATGCTGTGGGTGGTGCCGGTTTGTCCCAGAAGGGCAGTCACATGAATGTGCAAGGGCTTGGAATTTATGGTAAAGCACAACAAAAACCTGTGTCCAGGTTAGGTGCCTTCAGTAGGTGCCTCTGTTCCTATGCTAATGAATGGGGCAGCTCGATGGTGTTCTCTAGCTCTTATGTCCTCAGAGGAGCAGTGCTGCCTCTTCCAAATGCACTCCAAAAAGGGGAACTGTCTCTCCCAGTGCAACTCAGTGGATCCTCAGACCACACTGTTTCTGGGTTTCTGCCCTCCTTCACCACAGAAGCATCTCTATGCCCACCAGGCTCCATCCTGGCAATGGTGCAGACATCTAAAACTTCAGTCTTTGAGCTCCACTGATTGTAAAATCTTGTGATTATCAGCCCTTCTCATTTTCCCTGTCAATGATTTTGGGGGAGTGTTTTTCTTGTGCAATGCCCTGTGTCCTGTTCTTTCTCTGTCTCTTGCCCTTCTCTCCCTGATCAAGGCTCCCTCTTGTCCCCAACACCAGTGATTCTTTTCTACCCAGATCACATCTTCACACCTCCTATTTTCCATGATGTGACCTCTTATCTCCCTGTAGTTGTACAGTTTGTTCTCTCAGTCCTCAGATCAATTTGCTGGGTGTTCAGAATGATTTTATATTTACCTAGCTGTGTGTGAGGGATGAGGCAAGCATAGATTCCCCCTACTATTCTGCCATCTTAACTCCTCTTCCTAAAGAATTAGTTTTTATTGATAAATAAGAACATGAAATTATACTAACTTGCATGAATTTTTTTTTCACTTAGTAAATGTTTTAATTACAATGGTGAATGATGGAAAGCAGGTTGGAAGGTTGGATTATAGATAGATATATCAGGGTTTGAACCAGTTTCTTCTGTTTTCCAGCTCTGATGGATTTGAGTTACTCACAAAATCTGAGCTTCAGTTTCATTCCTATAAAATGGGGATAATCATTCCTGTCCTCTCTCACTGGGTTGTTGTGAGGGCCATAGGTGGAAAATACTCTTTCAGTTTTAAAGTTTTGTAGAGGGCGAAGATTTATATTTGCTAGAGATGAGATGTTTTTCTTTTCATTTCCAAAACACTGTCCTGGCACTACACAAAATGTAGAAATTTGACACACAGCAAATACAAAACAAACAGGCAAAAACAAAAAAAAAACACAATAAAAAATATCATACATATTGAGCAAACCTTGTGGTGAAATGATTTCACATGGCAACAAACCATGGGAAATTCCCAGTCCTATACAGCTGGGGTTCCAACGCCCAGCTAGCTGCATGTTGTTGTAAAACCTTTATTCAGAAATCTTCAACACTTAGCTTCTTCATAACTTCCCATTGTTTCTTATAATTGCTGATATTTCTGTCGTGTTGGTTGTTATTTCTCCTTTCTCATTTGTGATTTTATTTATTTGAGTCTTTTCTCTCTTCTTTTTGATAAGTCTGGCTAGAGTTTTATCAGTTTTATTCATTTTGTCAAAGAACCGGCTCCTGGTTTCTTTGATCTGTTCCACTGTCTTTTTAGTTTCTGTATCACTTATTTCTACTCTGATCTTTATTATTTCTTTCCTTTGGCTGGCTTTAGACTTCATTTGTTGTTCTTTTTGTAGCTCCTTAAGGTGTAAGGTTAGGTTGTTTATTTGAGATTTTTCTTGCTTCTTGAGGTAGGCCTGTATTGCTATATACTTCTCTTTTAGGACTGCTTTTGCTGCATCCCAAAGTTTTGGATCATTGTGTTTTCATTTTCATTTTTTTCCATGTATGTTTTTATTTCTTCTTTCATTTCCTGTTTGATCCATTCATTGTTTAGTAGCATGTTGTTTAACATCCATGTATTTCTAGTCTGCCGCGATTTTTTTCTTGTGGTTGACTTCTAGTTCCATATTGTTGTGGTCAGAAAAGGTGCATGGTATGACTTCAATCCTTTTGATTTATTGAAGCTTGTTTTACAGTGACCTAATATGTGATCTATTCTGGAGAATGTCCCAGGTGTGCTTGAAAAGCATGTGTATTCTGCTGTTTTAGGATGGAATGTCCTGAATACATCTGCTAAGTCTATCTGGTCGAGTGTGTCATTCAAAGCCATTGTTTCCTTGTTGATATTCTGTTAAGATGATCTGTCCATCGATGTAAGTGGGGTGCTAAAGTCCCCTAGTATTATTGTGTTGTTATCAGTTAGTTCCTTTATGTTTGTTATTAATTGTTTTAAATAATAGGCTACCCATGTTGGGTGCATAAATATTTACAATTGCTATATCTTTTTGCTGGATTGTCCCCTTTATGATTACATAATGCCTTTCTTTGTCTCTTTATACAGTATCTGTTTCAAATCCCATTTGTCTGGGGCACTTAGGTGGCTAAGTTGGTTGAGCATCCAACTCTTGATCTCAGCTCAGGGTTGTGAGTTCAAGCCCCATGTTGGGCTCCATACCCAGAGTGGAGCCTACTTTAAAAAAAAAAAAAAAAGTCTAGTTTGTCCAGTATAAATATTGCTACTCTGGCTTCATTTGACATCCATTTCTGTGATAGATGTTTCTCCACTGCCTCGCTTTCAATCTTTAGGTGACTTTAGGTCTGAAATGAGTCTCTTGTACGCAGCATATTGATGGGTCTTGTTTTTTATCCATTTTGACACCCTATGTCTTGTTTGGAGCATTTAGTTCATTTATAGTCAAAGTAATTATTTTTTAAAAAATTTATTTATTTATTTATTTATTTGAGAGAGAGACAGAGAGAAAGCATGAGCAGGAGAAGAGGTAGAGGGAGAGGGAGAGGGAGAATTTCAAGCAGACTCCCTACTGAGCACAGAGCCTGATGTAGGGCTCAATGTCACAACTCTGAGATCATGACCTGAGCTGAAATCAAGAATTGGACACTTAACTGACTGAGCCATCCAGGTACCCCCAAAGTAATTTTTGATGGATATGTATTTATTGCCATTTATTACTTGTTTTGTCATTGTTTCTAGAGACTTACCATGATCCTTTCTTGTCTGTCACTTTTGATCTTTCCTTTGCCCTCAAAGAGACCATTTTAATATTTCTTGCAAGGCTGGTTTAGTGTCATGAACTCCTTTTGGTTTTGTTTGTGTAGGAAATACTTTATCTCTCCTTCTTTTCTGAATGATTCCCTTGCTAAATACAGTATTCTTGGCTGTATATTTTTCCCATTCATCATTTTGAATATATCCTGCCACATCCTTCTGGCTCCCCAGGTTTCTGTTGAGAAATCTCCAGCTAGCCTTAGGGGTTTTCCCTTGTAAGTTAGGGACTACTTTGTCCTGCTGCTTTTAAGACTGTTTTCTTTATTACTATATTTTGCAAATTTAAATACAATGTGTCTCGATGTTGGCCTGCTTTAGTTGATTTTGAAGGGAGTTCTCCGTTCCCCCTGGGTCTGGATGTCTGTTTCCTTCCTCCAATTAGGGTATTTTTCTGCTGTCATTTCTTGAAATAAATCTTCTGCCCTCTTTCTCTCTTCTTTTCTGCTGGGACTCCTATAATATGAATGTTATTATGTTTGATGCAGTCACTGATTTCCCTAAGTTTATTCTCATAGTGCATAATTCTTTTCTCTTTTGTTCAGCTTCATTATTTTCTATTATTTTGTCTTCTAGGTCACTAATTTATTCCTCTGCTTCTCCCAGCCTGTTGCTCATTGCATCAAGCCTGTTTCCAATCTCATTTATTGCATTCTTCATCTCTGATGGATTGTTTTTTAACTCTTTTATCTCTCTGGTAAGTGCCTCCTTGATGTCTTCTATTTTTTTCTCAAGCCCAGTGAGTAGCCTTATGATTGTTGCTTTAAATTCTCCCTCAGGTGTGTTACTTATATCTGTTTTCCTTAGATCTCTTGCTGTGTATCTTGTTCTTTCATTTGGAATAAATTCCTCCATCTCGGCATTTTGTCTAAGTCTGCCTTCTTCTCTGTGTTAGAAAAGCCAGTTATGTCTCCTATTTCTGAAAGCAATCACCTTTCAGAAGAGGTTGTGTAGCACTTCAGGGAGTGTCTCTGGTGTGTGCTGTGTGTGCTCTGCTATTGTGTTGTGGCTGTGGTATCCTTCAGGCCAGTCATATGCAGAGGCATTCCTTGTCTGCTATGGGCAGTGTTTGGTCTTTGACCTGAATGTGGTGAGTTTTAACTAGGTGTGCTCTGGTCTGCTTATGAAATGAGATCTGAAGCCAACTCCACCAGAACTGAGGCCCTGAAGAACTCTCTGGTGGGGAGACATGGTGTGGGCAGGAGTTTGTACTGGTCTTCTGGGGGACGGAGGCAAGCTTGAATGATAAAGGGCAGTCCTGCCAGAGCACAGGGGGTAGGGTTTGGTCTAAGCAAATTAGACAGCCACTGTCTTTCTGGAGCTGCTTCCTTCAGGTGGTTCTGTGTTTATGCTGAGGGGTGGGGGAAACAAATGTTGTCAGCCAGATCCTTTGTGTCAGGAAGGGCTCTCCAGAAGTGCCGCCTCTCAGGGAAGTGCTCCTAAAATAACAAATAATTTCCCCACTGTGTGCCCCAGGCATTTTTCAGATGCTGTTTCCATGCTGTCTGCCCCCAGATCTTTTTTTTACTTCTCTTCAGGAGCAATGCAGTGCCCTCTGGGCTCTATCCCAGCTAAGCCCTTGAACTTTAAAACTCCAAGTTCTAAGCCTTGATGGTTGCAAGAACTCAGGAAATTCAGCCCCCCTCATATTCCAAGCTAATGGCTTTGGGAAAATGTTCTCCTTGTGCATTCTCCTGTGGGCTCCTCTTTCTCTCTCATCCTTCTCTGGGACAAGAGCTCCTTTCCTCCACAGCACCCATGATTTGTTTCTCCCCTAAATCACATCTCCACACTTCCTACCTTCTTTGATGTAGTCTCTTCTCTTCCTTTAGTTGCGGAGTTTGTTTTATCAATTTTCAGGTCAATTTCTGGGATACTGAGCACGATATGATAGTTATCTACTTTTGTTTGTGGGACAAGAGGAGCCTAGGGTCCTCCTACTCCATTTGGAGCCCCACGAATCTTAAAACTTTATTAGTTTGCTTTTCTTTCTTTCTTTCTTTCTTTCTTTCTTTCTTTCTTTCTCTTTCTTTCTTTCTTTCTTTCTTTCTTTCTTTTCTTTCCTTCCTTCCTTCCTTCCTTCCTTCCTTCCTTCCTTCCTTCCTTCTTTCTTTCTTTCTTTCCTTATGTTTACTCCTGGGTTTCTTCTTTGCAGATTTTGCTACTGATAATTTAGGCATCAGTACAGTTACAACTTTCCAGTGAGATAGTTATCATGTAACAAGACAGAAATCAATGTTAGTTAGTCATACACAAATTGGTTATTTCTTTGCATAATTAGTGTGAAGGATCCTTGATTTCATTAGATATACTATTATGAGAAAAAGAGATAATTATAATCTCATGAGCAATAAAACAATAAAGATGTAACTTTGATTAGTTCTCTTAGTAAACTGACAAGTAATCGGTTTTTGAGAAAGCAATCATGTCTGTGTTTAAAAAAGGTAATATAGCTCTTGAAAATAAAATAGCTGTGAAGATTTTTAAACATGACTTCTTTGTGGACACATGTTTTCATTTCTTTTGGGTAAATATCTAGGAATGAAATTGCTCAATCATAATATAGGTGATGTTTAGCTTTATGACAAATTGCCAGACTGGTTTTTAAATTGACATATCATTTTATCCTTCCACCAAAATATATAAAGTTAGTCATGTTGCTCTAAATCCTTGTCAGCATTTGGAGGTGACAGTCTTTTTATTTTAGCTATTCTACTGTATGTGTAGTATAAAATTCTATTAGACAATGCTAGCCTAGATGCTAGTTTCTTATACCAGGTTAATAGGTTGAAAATTAGCTATATGTTTGGAATTTTAAAGTAATGTAGATATATTTGTTTTTATAGTTAAAATGAAGGAAAGATTTAACAAAAAACTTAAAGTAGATACACCTTTAAAATAATCTGATATGTATATTAACTTGTAATTGCCTAGATATATGTGTTATTAGATTTTTCCCAAACTTCAAATATGTATGTTATTTTACTTTTTCGGGGGGTCATTTTCATTTATTTATTGATAACCTATATTGTTTTAGAAAGAGTTCATTAAAAAAGAAAGAAACTAACACTAATGAAAATAACAGAAAAATAGTAATGAGTAGGCTCAAAGAAAATTAATAAAAACTCAATGGAAAGAATATAATGTTGTCTATAAAGGGTTTACATAGTTTTGTAATGATCAAGTTTAAATTTGGCCCGTTTAACTGTCAGTCACAATGAGAAGGGAGGCAAGTTCAGGTACGTAATTTTCATTAGAAAGGCGTATTTAGGTTCCCCCAGGGAAATTATGTTCTAAAAGGGATTTCTACAAAGGATCCACCAGGTGATAAAGGAAACAAACTTTCAGTAAGTGGATGTAGATTACTTAGGTAAACTTCTCTCCTGGACCATTTCCCACACACTTCCTGCAGCCCTTCACCTTGCTTTCTAATATTATATACTCGTATAAGCTGCCTTACATTCCTCCTGAGGAAGGCAGAGAAGGAACAACTTTTTAAGTAATTGTTGAGTTTATTTATTATACACAATTTCTTCAATATCTATTGTGTTTAAAGGTATTTGACTCTTTTCCAGTAGGCCCCAGACTGCTGTGTTTTTGCTTCATTTTACCTGCTTGTTATAGCTGATTTCTCTAATAAGCTCTACCTCTGCTGTTTCTAAGCTACTAGAAATTTAGGAATAAGATAATCAAGTTTGTCAGACTATGTACAAAATGAGAGCAAATAGGCTCTGATTAAAAACAAACCAAACATGGGATAGTTTAAAGAGAAAATGCATAAAATGCATTCATTGTTGGATAGCATCTATTTTTGTCCACTCAGGGTCTGTTTTTTTGCTTACTTCCTAGTATTCAGCTTTAATTTCTACTTTCCAGATCGGTGTCGTAGTTCTGAAATATTAAACATTATTTTTACTATTAATTTACAAATGTAGAAGCAATATTTATGCAACTAAATTTTAAAGACATGCTTGTAATCTACAAGAAATTTTAAAAAGTGTAAAGAGAACTATAACTAGCAAAAAGAAATTCTTTTTCATTTATTCATTTTTTATTAAGTTTTTAATTTTTTTTTATTATTATTATGTTCAGGTAGCCAGCACATAGTATATCATTAGTTTTTGATGCAGTGTTCAATGATTCATTAGTTGTGTATAACACCCAGTGCTCATCACAACATGTGCCCTCCTTAATAAAAAAATAAATAAAAGAAAAAAGAAAAAAATTCTTTTTCAGAGTGTTCCCCATGTGAAAGTACATAGCTCTAGGAGAAATGAAAAAATGAAAAGACTAAAACCATTCTCTTTTTCTAAAGTTTTTATTTTAATTCCAGTTAGTTAATGTATAGTGCTGTATTAGTTTCAGGTGTACAACATAGTAATAGACTAAAATGATTCCTTTTTTTTTTTTAATATTTTATTTATCTATTTGACAGAGAGAGAGAGAGATCACAAGTAGGCAGAGAGAATGGGAAGCAGGCTCCCTGCTGAGCAGAGAGCCCGATGCGGGGCTTGATCCCAGGACCCTGAGATCATGACCTGAGCCGAAGGCAGAGGCTTTAACCCACTGAGCCACTCAGGTGCCCCTAGACTAAAATAATTCTTAACTTAATCAACTATCCCTTAACAGTTACTTGTCACAGGTTGTTGCATTTTAAATGCAAACCAGTAACTATGACATTATTTGGATAAACTGGTAAACTATGCAAATGATGTTATTCTGATTTGTTGTGACATTTTAAAAAAATCTATCCCATTCTAGGGGCGTCTGGGTGGCTCAGTGGGTTAAAGCCTCTGCCTTCGGCTCAGGTCGTGATCTCAGGGTCCTGGGATTGAGCCCCACATCAGGCTCTCTGCTCAGCAGGGAGCCTGCTTCCCCCTCTCTCTCTGCCTGCCTCTCTGCCTACTTGTAATCTCTTTCTCTCTGTCAAATAAATAAATAAAATCTTTAAAAAAAATAAATAAAAATAAAAAATCTATCCCATTCTTACCTATTAATAGTATTTAAATTCACTCCAAAAGAATGGGGAGAATTTTTTGTATCAGATTCTAAAAAAGATGAAATATTTTATGTTTCACCAGATCAGAATCCTCCATAGTGTACAGAAACCATTATACTCTCTTATTTGAAAATGTAAGTTTTTTTCACTATTTAAAGAAATTGAATATGAGTCATCTTCAGATGCTTCATCATCTACAGGCATTTGCAGTTGCTAACACTCAGAACTGTGAAATATCCTAAGCTCCCAAGAGAGTCTGGCTGCTGCTCCCACTTTGTATGTTATTTTAGATAGGAGTTTTCTTTAATTACATTCATTTCTGTGTGTCAGTATCCCTGAACAAAAGAAGAATGTCTGAAGATCTTCTTGGGTTTCTCTTTTAGGCAGAATGTTCTGGGATGTCTGTTCCTGTTCCAGATATGTGATACCTCAAATACCCCTTCATTTCTGACCACTCTAAATATAGACTACATTTGTCCCTCTTAGTCTTATTATATACGCAATAATTTTGTGCAATAATAAACAAATTTACAGATTGAGAGCACCATGGAGTTTTTAACAAAAAGAAAAAAAAAAAAGACTTGGGGCACCTGACTAGCTTAGTTAGTAAAGTGTGAGACTCTTGATCTTGGGGTTGTAGGTTTGAGCTCCATGTTGGGCATAGAGATTACTTAAAAAATAAAATCTTAAAAAAAAAAAGAAAAAAGGTGCAATAAGTCAACTACAAAATCTGCAGATGGAATGGAGCAGAACTCAAAATATTGATAAAAGAAATCATACAGTTTGTATAATAAGAATTTTTTTATTTTTGGTGAGCATTAGCAACTAATAAAATTATTTTGTTTTAAAATTTTTGAGTGATCTACTTACTTTCCAGTTAGGAGTTCATTCATGACAATAATAAGAATGGACTCTATTTACTGCATGATATAGTTAAATATTGCTATTTTTATTAGTTTCTCAATTATTTTAAATGACAACTTTTCACTGAGCTTAATTAACATTTAATGTAATATTTAAGTATAATGCTGAAATTTGGCAATAATTTACATTATCTCACCATCATTGACCTTTATATTTTTTAATTATATCATTCCCTTCACAATGTGTCAGAATTCTTTCATATTAGCAAATTAGCTTGGAAAAATGCTTATTTTATTGGAATAATAATTTAAAATATTTTAAAAACATAAAAAATTCAAAACATGCAATTGGCTCTCCTTCAGTGCTCCCAGTAATTCCATAAACCTAACTTCTAATCTTGAAATGTATTTTATTTTAATTCATTGTTCAAAAACCTTTAAAAATAAAAAAAAAATTATTTTGTCTTTTTCATCAAGATTTTGTTTAGCTAAATGTGATACAAATGTGAAATTGTCACAAAGTTTTTAAAACATATATCATACTGTATTACTAGAAATTAAAAATTGAGCACTCTCATTTCTGTTATTGAACATAGTACTGGAAGTCCTAGCCTGAGCAACCATTCAACAACAACAACAACAACAAAAAATGAAAGGCCTACAAATGGGCAAAAAAAAGAAGTGAAACTTTCAGTATTTGCAGATCACATTATACTCTATGTAGAAATCCCGAAAGACTCCACCAAAAAACTGTTTGAACTGATGAATGAATTCAGTAAAGGTGCAGGAAACAAAATCAATGTACAGAAATCTGTTGCATTTCTATATATCAATAGTGAAGCAGCAGAAAGAGAAGAAACAATTGCATTTACAATTGTACCAAAAACAGTAAGATAACTAGGAATAAACCTAACCAAAGAGGTCAAACACCTGTACTCTGAAAACTATAAAGCACTGATGAAAGAAATTGAAGATGACCCAAAGAAATGGAAAATATTTCATGTTTATGGATTGGAAAACATTGTTAAAATGTCTATCCTATCCAAGTAATCCACACATTTAATGCCATCCCTATCAAAATACCAACAGCATTTTCACAGATCTAGATCACACAATCCTAAAATTTGTGTGGAACCACAGAAGACCCTGAATAGACAAAGCAACCTTGAAAAAGAAAAGCAAAACTGGAGGCATTATAATTTTGGACTTCAAGTTGCATTTTAAAGCTGTAGTGATCAAAATAGTATGGTACTGGCACAAAAATAGACACGTAGATCAATAGAACAGAATAGAAAATCCAGAAATGAACCCACTACTATATGGTGAGTTAACCTTCAACAAAACAGAATATCTAATGGGAAAAAGAGAGTCTTTTCAACAAATGGTGTTGGGAAAACTGGACAGGAACATGTAAAAGAGTGAAACTGGACCACTTTCTTGTACAATACACACAAAAAAATCCAAAATGGATAAAAACCTAAATGTGAGACTTGAAAATACAAAAATCCTAGAGGAAAACATAGGCAGTAACCTCTTTGGCATTGGCCATAGCAACTTCTTACTAGACATGTCTCTTGAGACAAGGGAAGTAAAAGCAAAGATAAACTATTAGAACTTCATCAAAAGAAAATACTTCTGTTCATCAAAGGAAACAATCAACAAAACTAAAAGGCACCTTACTGAATAGGAAAAGATATTTGCAAATGACATATCTGATAAATGGTTAGTATCTAAAATATATTTAGGACTTAAAAAACTCAATAACCAAAAAATGAATAATTCAATTTAAAAATGTGCAGAAGACATGAATAGACATTTTTCCAAAGAAGACCTGCAGATGGTCAACAGACACATAAAAAGATGCTCATCATTATTTACCATCAAGGAAATGCAAATCAAAACTACAATGACATCGTCTCATACCTGTCAGGATTGCTAAATTCAACAACACAAGAAACAACAGGTATTGGCAAGGATATGGAGAAAGGAGTACCCTCTTGCACAGTTGGTGGGAAGGGAAACTGGTGCAGCCACTGTGGAAAACAGTATGGAGGTTCCTCAAAACATTAAAAGTAGAACTACCCTATGATTGAGCAAATACTAGGTATTTACCCAAGGAATACAAAAATATTAATTCAAAGGGATACATGCACCCCAATGTTTATAGCAGCATTATCTACAATAGCCAAATTATGGAAACAGCCCAAGTGTCCATCAACTGATGAATGGATAAAGAAGAAGTAGTGTGTGTGTGTGTGTGTGTGTGTGTGTGTGTGTGTGTGTGTGATATATACATCTGCCTATGTATATATTTGTAGTATTATATATATAGTATTATATATGTATATATACATACATATATACATATGTGTATATATATAAAATGAACATTATATATACACACAATGTATATTATATATACAAGGAATATATATATATATATATATATATATTTATATATATACACACACACACAATGGAATATTACTCAGCCATAAAATGAATGAAATCTTGCCCTTTGTAATGGCAGGGATGGAACTAGGGAGTATTATGCCAGGCAAAATAAGTCAGTCAGAGAAAGACAAATACCATATGATTTCATTCCTGTATGGAATTTAAGAAACAAAACAAATGTGCAAAGGGAAAAAGAGAGAAAGCAGCAAAGCGAGGAATAGACTCCTAAGTATAGAGAACAAATGGATGTAACCATCAGAGAGGAGGTGTTTGGAAGGATGAATAAAATAGGGGATAGAGATTAAGGAGTGCACTTGCTGTAATGAGCACCTGCTGTTGTATGGAAATGTTGAATTACCATATTGTACCCCTGAAACTAATATTACACTGTATGTTAACTCACTGGAATTTAAGTAAAAACTTAAAAAGAAGTATAACTGACCTGACTTAAGGGAATGTAAATATGTCTTGAGGTATCGATATCATGTGAACATACAAAATGCAAAGAAAGGGAATATTATTTTTGGATAGGCATATGAACATGGAAATGACAAATTTTATTTCCAAATTAATGTACAGATTTAAGCAATTTCAATCAAAGGCACAATGGAATCAATTTCAGAAAATAGCAAAGTATTTCTAAATTTTATTTCCAGGAAAAACAATCAAGCACTCAAGTCTGCTTTAGAGAAAAGGAGTAACAAAACCTATGGCAAAGTTAACACTTAGAAGTACTATAAAGCTGCATTATTTGAACCAATGGATCATTTATGCAGGTTCACTGGAAAAATTAATCAGTCACAATATATAGTCCAAAAAACATATATAAGGACTTAGTAATTCTAATAGATGGTATATGAGGATGGTATATGGATTAATTAGTAAAATATTTTGTAAAACCTCAGTTGAGATCCTTAACTCACAGTATAGACTAAAAATAATATTCAAATGTTTAATTTCATGTGTGTGAAAGGCTGTGTTATGAAGCATTCTGAGTAAACATCATTGGGAAAAAAGATACCATGATTGATTTCTATAATGCGTATAGAAAGGTAAGAGTGTTTCTCTGTTTGATATGTCAAAAGCTTATAAAACAACTCATGCACTTTAATACTAATTCAAATTTAGGAATGCTTCCTAAGAAAATAATAAAACTATGGTCAATTATTTATGTGCACAGGCATACCACATTATTTATAATAGAAAAAATTGGAAACAGCCTACATTTCTGCCAATAATGTAATTGTTAAATTACACATATTGCTTTGAAATTATGGATCTTATATTGATAATTACATATGTAGTTTTGAGGTAGTATAATGATACTGGGAAGTACTCAAATATATCTGCCTCATTTTAAATAGAGTTTAGTACATTATTCAATTAGAAAATCCCTGGGTTTAGTTTTCATGGGTATTTTGTTGTCTTCTTTAAGCTTTCCAGATTTTATAAGTTTTCCACAATGAGAATGTACTCCTTTGATTACAAAATTTGTTACAGCAATGAACACTTATCCCGGCACCTATAAAATCTCAAAATAATGCATACAATGGGAGACAGATACTCTCACAAAGGTGTTAATGTCCAAAACCATAATTTTCCAAGTCTTCTTCCCAATGATAGCCCCCTCTCTGCCTATGTATAGCATCTGTGGTCAAAGTGACCATTTGCTGGAAACAAGGTAAATTAGCTTGCAATCGTTATCATTTTTCCTGAAATACTTGTTTCTGATTATGATGTCTGACACATGAAAGTAGCCCAGAAGGGAATGCCTCCCATCCTAAATTCACAAGTTAGGACCTATGCTATCAAACTTCCCTGCAGTTACACATTACATTATCAGACAAGGTGGTAATACCCAAGAATAATATACACCAATAGGGCAAATACCGATAATGATTTATGATGATGATGTTGATGATATATGAGAAAACCAGGAATTATTAAAGAAATACTATAAAAAACAAACAGAAATAGATTCAGTAGACCACTGAGAATATAAGTTAAAATGAATGTAACAAGTTAAAAAAAAATGGAAGTATGTGGAAAACATGAAGCAAAGAAAGTATTAAAAAAAAGTCACCCATAGATAATTAGCAATGAAAATAACAAGGAAAGACTTCCAAAATTAGAGAGGTAACAGACTTGATACAGTTGAAAATTACATCAGGTAATGGAAGACTGGCTCAAGGATATCTCTCAGGAGGCATGAAATGCAGGGATAAAAATAGGGACTAAAAAAAAAAGTAAGAGATATATATACATAGAATGAAATTTAGATTTCTTTTGATTTTGTTTTTGCATTTTTTAAAGATTTTATTTATTTATTTGAGAGAGAGAGAGAGAGCACAAGCAGGGGAAGGGGCAGAGGGAAAGTGAGAAGCAGGCTCCCTGCTGAGCAAGGAGCTTGACACAGAGCTCATCCCCAGGACCCTGGGATCATGACCTGAGCTGAAGGCAGACATTTTTTTTTTTTTTCCCCAAATACTTTTATTTTATTTTTTCAGTGTTACAAGATTCATTGTTTATGTACCACACCCAGTGCTCCATGCAATACGTGCCCTCCTCAATACCCACCACCAGGCTCGCCCATCCCCCC
>CM052901.1:77560736-77586495 GCA_028534135.1 Potos flavus
TCCTCTGTTCTTAGAGTTGCTGTTCTTCTCTTCTATCTCCTGCTAAGTTTGTAGTTGTTTAAAGTGGTTTGATAACTATATAGCTGAACTTCTGGGATCAGTCACTATCTCCGCCTCCTACTTCTCCGCCATCTTGCCCCAAATCCTGAAGGCAGACATTTAATCGACTTTAGGGTCCAGGAAAGAAAGAAAAAATTAAAGATGGTAGGAGAAGTTCTGGAAAAAAACAACTATGGCAGCTTCCTGGTAAAATAGCTCTATGGACTGAATGTTTATGTCTCCCCCCCAAACTCATGTTGAAACCCAAATCCCAATGTGATGGTGTTTGGAGATAGGCTTTTGGCAGGTAATTAGCTCAAGATGGTGAAGCCCTCATGAATGGTTTTAGTACCCTTATAAAAAGAGACCAAAGTGCAACCTAGCTCTCTTTCTGCCTCGTGAAGACACAAGACAATGGCAGTCTGCAACTGGGAAGAGGGCTCTCACAAGAACTCGACCATGCTGACACCCTGATAGACTTCCAGCCACCATAAATGGGAGAACTGAATTTCTGTTGTTTAAAAGACATCCGGGGGGCACCTGGGTGGTAAGTGGGTTAAGCCTCTGCCTTCGGCTCAGGTCATGATCTCAGAGTCCTGGGATCAAGCTCCGCATCAGGCTCTCTGCTCAGTGGGGAGCCTGCTTCCCCCTCTCTCTGCCTGCCTCTCTGCCTACTTGTGATCTCTCTCTCCTGTCAAGTAAATAAAATCTTAAAAATAAATAAATAAACAAACAAACAAACAAATAAATAAATAAATAAAAAATAAAAGACACCCGGTCTATGGTACTTTGTTATAGCAACCTGAACTGACAAAAACAAATAGCATATTGAACAAATGTATATGATTCTTCCTTCTAACATTCTGCTTTAAAAAAAAAAAAAAAAGAGAGTAGAAGCTTTTTTCAAAGACAAAAAAAACCCAACAAGGATAGCACAGAAGAGAATAAAACAGCAATGCAATTTTGAAAACTGAGAAGCAGATGGATTAGTGGGAATTGAATTAGTTTTGGTATAATGGGTAAAACTGATCATCGATCTGATGTACACATTTGAATCCTCTGGAACTGGCGTTCCTGAGTACCTGTGGAATTGAATTTTGGGAAGAGTTATATAAATGAAGGAATATTTGGAAAATGGCATAAAGAAATCAGAGATAAAGAAGGTAAAGCAACTATAAGAGATGAGTCTGGCATTGGGCCTCGCTCAGTGGGAAGCCTGCTTCTCCTTCTGCCTGCTCTGCCTGCTGTGCCTGCCATATCCCCTGCTTGTGCTCTCTCTCTGACAAATAAATAAATAAATCTTAAAAAAAATAAAAAATAAAAAGAAATAAAAATAATAATAAAAAGAAGGTAAAGCAATTATGAATATGTATGCAAACAATTATATAGCCTTAAATTGTGCAAAGCAACAACTGTCAAAATATGAAGAGAAACTGATATATCAACATTTATAGTTGAAATTTAAATTATTTTTTCTCAGAAACTAATACAAATATAGAAAGATAAAGAAGGTTAACATAAGATTAATATGTTCAAACCAGTAGATAAATGTTTATTTCTTTAATTGACAACAAACACCTCAATGTTCCCTTTCTTAAATGACAACTAGGATCAAAAAGAAATTTTCTCACCACAGTAAAAGCTATCATAATACAAAATCTCAACTACATATTTACAAAAAATCAGATTGACACAAATAAAGGAACAACAACAAAATCTTTAAACCTAATCTCTTTAAGATTTCAAACATTAAGAATTCCTGCTGTCACTTCTGTTTGATATAAAAGTGGAGGTACTAACCAATGTACGAAATAAAGAACAGAATTATAAGAATTAAAAGAGAAAGAAAAAATCCTGTTACATTCTCAGATAATGTGATTCTATAGAAAATTGAACAAAATCAATAGGCAAGCTCTTGGCACTAACAAAAGAGTTTAGCAAAGTTGCCCCATACCAGATCATCTTCCACTCCACAGGTACACTAAGACATGGAGCTTTGATGCACTTAAAATATTATTATAGAATTTACATCAAACACTAGGTACACATAAATACTTTTTTTTTTAAAGATTTTATTTATTTATCTGACAGACAGAGATCACAAGTAGGCAGAGAGGCAGGCAGAGAGAGAGGGGGAAGCAGGCTCCCCGCTGAGCAGAGAGCCCAATGCGGGGCTCGATCCCAGGACCCTGGGATCATGACCTGAGCCGAAGGCAGAGGCTTAACCCACTGAGCCACCCAGGTGCCCCACACATAACTTTTTATGGAAGAGAATTTAAAAGAAAAAATAAAAGTTCCTAAAGTAGAGGCTTTCCACAACGTATACTACAGCAATCTACAAAACAAACAAAACAATGTGATATTGGAGCATGAATGCCCAGGTAAAGCAGTAGGATATAATAAGATGCTCAAAAGTGGTGTTATGTACATATAGAAAATGAATATATTATAACCAGGCCATCAGAAATAGTGTGGAAATGTTAAAGTGTTTGTTAGTTTTGGAAGTTAGTTGGGTCAATGTGTAGAGAAAAAAAAATTATTTTACCTCTACCTCTTTCCATCATTTAAAAGTGCACTTTAAATGGATTAAAGATCTGAATATAAAGTGTAGAAATAGTAAACCAATAAAATAAATTGTCGGAATTACTATGTGACCTCGGGATAGGGAGTGAACTTCTTAAATAATATTCCAAGAAAGAAAAATAGTCAAAATTTTGATAAACCTGATTGAATGCGTGCAAAATTAGATTTTTATTCAACAAAGGATGTTGTATGCAGTGTTTATAGAAGTATAACATACTGAGAAACAGAATATAAATATCTAACACTGAAAGGTCATAAATATGCAAGCTATAAAAAAGACAGAACATCCAGTATAAAATGTGCATGAGCAAGTAAGAAGTTAACTCACAAATGGAAAATCCTAAAAAGCTTAAAACTAACTAAATAAAAGTGCAATCAAATCTTACTGGCAATTAGAAAAAATAAAAATTAAAATGGAAAGGAGGGACCACATAGCTATTAGATATGCAAAAATCTGAAAGACATCTAATGCTAAATCTTAATAGAATGTGCTGAAATAGGAACCTACATATTCTTCAGGAAAGGAGTGCAAAATACTAGAGATAATCTGGAGAGCATTTTTTAAAAGTACTTAGTTACATTTGCACACTCTCCATGTCTGGGATGATTTTATAATTTTTCACACAAACTGTGATACTTCATAATTATCCTAGGATAACAGGCATAAATTGACTGTTCTGGATAAAGTGGGATACGTGGTCATCCAACGCATTATATCAATCCCATCCTAAATATATCCAAGAGAAATTAAAGCATAAGTCAATATAGGGACATATTATCTGTATGTTTATTACTGTATTGATTGTAGTAATAAAGCATCATGAAAACGAAGTGTCCATTTGTAGGGAAAGGGAAAGTAAGATGAGGATGCACACTATGCAGTGGTTAGGTGCAGTAAAATAAGTATATATTCAGCAACATTAAATATTGTTGGGTAAAGCATTAAACCTATATATTCACCTTAGGATACATGACTATTCAAATATATGTGTATATGCTGTCTATGGGTGGGGTGTGGACTAGAAAGTGAAATATAATATAAATTAAAAGAATGGAAGAAAAATAGTAAATACAAAATTAATAAAAGAAAAAGACTGCGGTTGAACTAATGAACATCATTAATTCAATCGAACATAAATAATCTTTATTTTTAATTTTTTAATGTGGGGCTTGAACTCACAACACTGAGATCAAGATCTAAGCTGAGCTAAGAGTAGGACACAACTGACTGAGCCAGCCAGGTGCCCCCCAAAATAATCTTTAGATAGAAATGTTTTCTTTTTCCTCATAATAGTAGTATGATTAAAACTGAACATGTTCATATGCTTCTTAACACTTAACTGTTCATCTGTACATAACATGTAACATTGAAAGGGATCATTTACTTTTACAGTGATCTGTGTACAGTGTTTGAGGATTCCTAGTTGAAACATTATTATGATCATCTTTTACTTCCTAAGTCACCTCTGTGTTTTTATTGATAAATTGATTAAAGAGCACTTTTATTTCCTTGGCTGCTTCAGGGAGAAAAGACAGTGATGGAAAAAAAATCCTAAAATCATAAAAGGTTCGACCCATTGAGATTTTCGATCTTCTACTTCAGCAAAGGTAACAAGTGAGCAAGCTCTTTTTGAATTGATGCTTTTGATGCAATGCTAGTCAGAGAAGATTATGTTTAAATTAACAGTTAAAAATATTAGAAAAATTAATTTGACATTATATTCACAAAAGTTACAGATTATCTATGAGATTCTTGGTAGGTATTACATGACATCAAATGCAAATAGAAAATCTACTGGGTTTGGAAGGTCAAATTTAAAACTCTAGTAAAGGTCACACACATGTGAATACACATTTATACATTCAGGGAAATGACTATATGATCTTTCTGACCCTCACATTGTTGTAGTGATTGTTTTTCAATAAACTGAGTAGGGTTTTGATGTCACAGAGACAAAGGCTATATAAAGGATAAATTAACGTGTTTGGATTTGAATGTAGACAACGAACAGAGCAATAGAATTGAGTTTACAAAAGGAACCTGATGAAACGAATTTGTTCCATAAGGCCATTTTCCATTTGCTTTCCCCCTGTTTCATAGTGACAGAAAAAGCATTTAAATTGCTGATTTATTTTAACGATTCTTGGTAGGTTTTTCTTTTTGGGTATTTTGAATAAATCAACTGCAGGTTTACTTATTAGAAAAAATTGCTTTATTATACTACTCTGTCCTGGCAAATGTCCCTTTTGTTTTCTTTAAGGAAGGCCCTAAAATGTAAGGAAATCCTCACACTATTGAGTACATTTTGAATTCTGGTAACTAAAAGACATTGGTTTTTCTTCATCCTAGTTAGATTTCTGCAGAAACAATGAAAAGATCACATATTTCTGCTGAATGCTTACGTTCCCTCCCTTTTTTTCTTTTGGATCGTAGTTTCACAGTTGACTAAGCATATATTTCACTCTTTTACAAACATCATCTTCTTTCCTTGCATGCTGTCCTTTTTTTCTAATCTCATTTTATTTACTTCTTTATCCATAATCCCACTTTAATTTATCTCCATTCATGAGCAGTCACTCCCACACTGAATAGACTTGAGCCCTTGAAAACCAAAGTTTCAAGAACAAAATACTGTTTACCCTGTGTAGTTTTTTTGTTTTTTGTTTTTTCCTCATTTAGGATCATGAAAGGCGAATCCATGTTTTGGCAACACTTACAAGGTTGATTTTACTGTGTTTCGGGAGTCATCATGGCATTCATATTCTGGCCATTTGTTCTGGCTTCATCTGTTACATTTAGATCCAGCTAGTTATATCAACTACTATTAATAAATCTTCTAAAATACAGTGTAGTAGAAAATAGCTGTACCTACACACACATACACACACATTCTCTCTCTCACTCACACACAATCACCCTGACTTGTATGCATGACTTTTAGTCCTCTGAAGAAATTTTTTCACTAAAGGCTTCCTTCTCTTACATAATGCATGTGCTATCTGTCACAAATGCTTCTAAATATTTTTTCAACTGTGTTTTAATTTAATTGTGAAGTCACAGGAAGTTGCAAATGGTCCCATGTACCTTCCACCCAGTTTCCTCTAATGGTTAACATCTTACATAACAACTTACGTAACTTTGATTTTGATACAAAATCAAAACCTGGAAACTGACATTGGTACAATGGGTGTGTTCTGTCCCATTTTGTTACATGTGTAGATTTGTCCAACTACCACCACAATCAAAGTACAAAACCATTGAATCACCATAAGGGTCTCCCTCTTTTTGTCCCTTTATAGACACACCCACCACTCTCCCCTCCACTATTCCTAACCCCTGACAACCACTGATCTATTTTCCATCCCTGTAATTTTATCATTTCTAGAATGTTATATGTGAATCATATAGTATGTGACCTTTTGAGGTTGTCCTTTTTCATGTAGCATAACACCTTTGAGATCCATCCAACTTGTTATATATCCATAGTTCATTTATTTTATAGCTGAGTAGTATTCCATGATAAGGATACATTGTAGTTTGTCAACCATTCACCTTTTGTAGAACATTTTCATTGTTTCTAGTTTTTGGTCATTACAAATAAGCTGATATGAACAATCATGTACAGGTTTTTGTGTGGATATAAATTTTCATTCTAGTGGGATAAATGCTCAAGAGTGAAATTGCTGGGTTTTATGATATAGGTATATTCCAAACTTTAGTATTTATTTTCTTTAGGTTTATCCAATTATTTCTTTATGTGATTCTCTTATGTATTTCTTCATTTTATTACCCAAGGATGAGCTGTGCATGGCAAGTAGTTTTACATGGGCCCATGAAAAATAATAAGATACAAAGCAAAAAAGAGGTTGGCCACAAGGATTTGCAAACAGAAGTCCACATTATTTTTCTCAGATTTAAGATCATCCATAATTATTTCCTCTAATTTGGGAAAGTTGGACTCCAGTCTCATCTCTCCCCCTAGTTCTATGGTTGATATTTTTCAGCGAGCTCATATACCATAACGCTATATATTTATTTTATGTATTCATGAGCTTGGAAACCACTCCTGAGCTTGTAATGTCACCCTCCTCCCGGATTATACCCTATTTCTACTCCAGTCTAGTTTCTAAATCTTGGTTCAGTCTTTCGTAAATGATTCTCTCCCTTCCTTCCAGATTAGGCATTACATCGTTACTTTGGCTTCTAAAGTTAAGCTCACCCTCAAAACTTTGGTTTGACCCACTCGTAAAGTTCTATTCCTGATTCAAGCTAACTCAGAAAGGCAACCTAAGTTAGTCTCTCAAAGATAGTTCCAGGGCTATGAGTTAGGACCCAGAAAGTTAAGACAGGGTGAGATCCTGCATCACCTCAAGCAATTTAGTTAGTATCTGTGGACTTCAATTTCCTCATCTATCTATGATCTCCTCAGTTAATATTAACCTATTATTTTCCATTATAAATTACCAAAAGACTCAGGCTTTTGTGATTATTTCTATGTACGCTTCTCATTCCATTCTTAGGTCAGTACTGGTTCTTTTATTTTCTGAACAAAAAAACTAACTCTGTCTTTGTACCAAGTAGAATTGATTTAACAGATTTTCTGGATTTTTTCCCATGCATTTTCCTTATCCAATCTCTCTCTCCTACAAGAATCCTGGTCAGTCCCCAGAGTCTAACCTTTCTCTAAAATCATCTCATCAAGCTTCTTCATGCAATGCCATGCAAGCATTAATCATTATTATTGTTTAAGCTCAGTGCAGCTAGAATACCTTTCTAAGCTCTAAATTTTCAATCAATTCTGTTTTCTCTCCACCAGCATTACATGTCCACCTCATGACATAGGGCTACATATGCATTCCAGACTTGCATTTTCTTCTTTACGAAACCAATACAGGAAAAACCTATCTGAGTGATAAAACAGGATTTGTGAAAGGGGCTATTCCAGTTATGTAATGCTCAATAAAAAATTGTTTTAGAACAATAATTATCTAGAATTCACAAGAAGCTAAACTTGGTGTTCTTGTTCTTGTTTTTGTTTTTTCATTGTCTCTCAAAAAGTCGCAGTCAGATGGTGGCTGTGCCTAGAGCCATCTTGAAAGCTTCTTTACTCCCATGTTTAGTGTCTGGATTGGCATGACTGGAACAGTCAGGATTCTTCAGCTATCTTTATCTCTCTGTGATTTCTCCTAATCTATGTAGCATGGAGATTTCAGGGTAGCTGAAATTCTTACATATTGGTATATTGGTTCAGGGTTTCCAAGGCATAGAGGGAGGAAGGGATGGAGACAGAGAGAGAGGAAGAGAGAGAGACAGAGAGGAGATCCTTTATGACCCAACCTTGCAAGTCATGTATTATCATTTTTCCCAAATTCTATTGATCAATGAAGTTATAATAGTCAGCCTATGTTCATGGGGAGAAAAACACACTCCACCTCTTGATGGAAGAGTGTCAACTTCAAATTTTAAGAAGAACATGTAGGATAAGGTATTTATCATTACAGTCGTCTTTCAAAACAAATTTGCCAATATGGTAGCATTTGAATTAGGTATTATAGGATAATGTGGAGGTAATTTCCTAAAGTTATTTCTGGACTTATGTCATCTTTCACTCCAAGAAAAGGAGAGCAATATCTGCGAGAATCTCCCATAGGAAATTAATGATGGGTAAAGTGATAGACCAAGTATGTTTTTGTTAACTTGTTGAATATACAATGTTTAACTAGATTTTCTTTGAAATAAATCCCATACTTGAAATCCTTGGGTTCTGAGGACAGTGTACCTGGTAAAAATCTCAGTTGCAAGCCTTCTTTACTGTACACATTATAAAAATTCTTCATACCAATTTCCTCATGAGCATATAGAACTACTTTTAAGATCACTTTGAAGATCAAATAAGATTCCATAGCAAAATGTTTAGTGCTATGATTAGCCCATAGAAGTAAATCAATAAATTTTAGCTAATTATTACCATTATCCCTTTATTGAAATTTGTCTTACATAAATAAAATGACCTTTCTTAGACTCTAGGAGCTTTCCGTTTATAAATTTATAACATCAGAGCTATAAACCAAACAGAATTTCACAAACATGACAAAAAGTTAAGCAAGGAATTCACATACTGGTGTAAATTCTTAAAAAATAGTAGTCTGAAAAAAAAATAGTAGTCTGTAATGACAAAATACCTTTGTATCATCCTACCTCAGCTCTTTCAAGAAGTAGAAATTTCCATTTTTTTCCCCAGCTTTAGATTACTCTGTTTATCTGATTTTGTTTTCTCTGGAAAATAAGTTCATGGAATATAGAGACTTAGATCAGAATAAAGTTGTCAGGTTTTGTTCAGAGGTGGATTAATATGTTTGAGGCTATAAGCACTAAAATGCTATCATTTGCCAGCTGCTCTTAACTCCCTTCTGCCAACATGCCACTATGCGGTATTAAGAAATTAAACCATAAAATAAATTTGCAAATATCCAAAAATGTCTAACCTTTCAATTTATGACTAAACTGGAACTTTAAAGTATGTCAAATACAATAATATCCTATTGTTTTATTATTTTGAGGGTACCTCTGCTTTGCCAGTGCCCTCATTACTTGCTTAATCAGCCCATTGATTATCCAGGAAAAGTCTACTTCATTTGTGCACAATACATATTCAATTTCACTTATAAGTCATTTATACTATTAGTGTTTCAAGCATAGTTTGCACCATAAGCAAAGTTGTCCAATTTCATAAAAACCATAGTATATAGAATTTGCTTCTTGTGTTAGAGATTTATGGCAAGTAAATATACATGTGTATGTGTGTGTGTGTATATGTGTGTGTGTATATATATATATATATATATATATATATATATATTCATGTATGTGTATATTTGTTACTTAATAATTTTATTATTTTTTATAATAGTAACAATGTATGCAGAGGATAGTAAAGAGATATGTGAAGTTTTTTAAAATTTTATTTTTATTTCACAAAAGAGTAAAATAAATAAATGGCAAGAAGGTAGGAATGCTGAGCTCTGAAGTCAAGTAGGCTCAAGGGAAAGCAACCTGTAATAAATAGTGAACAGACTTCTCTGTTTGATTTCCTCTTTTCTACTCTATGAATCAAGAAAAGTGAAACACCTAAAAGAACAAGTCTGATGTCTACCCCATAGCTAAAATTTAACTGGAGTACCCACAGCATTAATGCAGCACTCAGATCCAAAACAAACTGAGCTACACAAGTCACTCTGGGGCCAGAATAGTAGAAACAGATGTCAAAAATAAGGCTTATATGGAGGTTCCTCAAAAAATTAAAAATAGATCTACCATACAATCTAGCAATTCCATTTCTGTGTATATACCCAAAGGAAATGAAAACAGGATTTTGATGAGATATCTGCCCTCCCATGTTGATTGCAACATTATTCACATTAGCCAAAATATGGAAACAACTCAAAATGCTTATCAGTGGATGAATGGATAAAAAAAGATGTGGTACATATACATAATGGAATATTACTCAGCCATGAGAAAGGAGGATATCCATCCATTTGCAACAACATGGATGGACCTTGAGCACATTATGCTAAGTGAGATAAGTCAGAGAAGGCAAATACTGTATGATATCACTTATAGGTGGAATCTAAAAAAGTTGTTAAACCTATGAAAAACAGAAACCAAGTGGTGGTTACTAGGGGATGAGGGTGTATAAGAGTGATGGTGTTTAAGGATACAAACTTGTAATAAGTAGTAAATAAGCCATAGGAATCTAATGCACAGTATAATGAATATAGAAAACAGTATTCTGCTATAATTATGTAATGTAAATATTGCTATGTCAGCAATCATAATATATAAATTATCAAAATAACACACAGTGCACATTTAACTTCACAATGTTACACGCCAAATTTATTCAATTAAAAAAATCAGGCTGATGTACAAAAATATCTTAGTAATAATAAAAAAGGAAGCATATTCAGAGGTCAGGGTAAAATGATTATCAGAAACCTACCAAAAATCAGCTTACAGGTAATTCTGAAGAATCTTCTCCATCCAGGACTTCATGTTTTGTAATGAGTAACCAATAATTTCTAGAATGCCTTTCATGAGGATTAAAAAAAAAAAAAAAAGGATAAGAACGAATCACATTTTTTTGCACTTACATGCAAATGCAAATTCCACACAGATTTTTCTCACTCTGATTTTTGCTGTGTATGATCTACTCTTTGTGTGTTATCCTTTTGTCCCAGTCACACTTGCAATTAGCTGCCAAATTAATTTAGAATGATGTTCAAAAATGATTTTGGTGGTTTTGTTTAAAAGATTGAAAGAAGTATGTGGACACTTCTGGGAAAAAAATGGATGCAAAGAAATTATTAGTTTCAAAGAAGCTTAAAAAACAATTATAAGCCTCCATACTTGGCTAAATTTGATAGATACATAGTACACAGAAAATACATACATTATAAATACATATTGTACACAGAATTGGAATAAGTATGTTGCATTACCAACTAAAGATATGGTACAAAAAGAGTAGTTAATGTATTAATGTATATACATTTTTAATAAAAGGTACTCAGACTGTTTTGTGTGCATGATTCTGTAGTACTTAATGACAACTACTGAGTTAACTCCATTCATAAATCAAGTTAAATATACAAAGAAAGAAAAACAATTAACGTGGAAGATAAAAATGAATGCATCCTCTATCATGGCCATCATTTGGATCTTTTGTCTCAAGTCAACTCTTCACAAGTAACAACTAGATGTTTGATCCTTCAGGAATGACTCCCAAGTTCTAATCATATGGAGATTAATTATTTAAATCTGTGCCTTAAATTGTATAACACTAAAATACAACCTTGGTCAATGTATAGTAAAGAATTGTTTGAAAGTAGTTATGGTGATGGCAAACCACAAAGTTAACCCAGTTAGTTCCCTCATACACTAAGGAGGCTCACTCTTTTTTCCTTAGCTTTATTAAGATATAATTGTCATATAACATTGTGTAAATTCGAGGTGTATGACCTAGTGATTTGATATATGTATATATTGCAATAAGATTACCACAATAAGTAAACACATTCATCACCTCACATAGTTACACTTTTGTGTGTGTGATGAGAACTTTCAAGATCTACTCTTCTTAGCAACCTTCAATATACAATACAGTATTGCTAGCATTATGCTAAGTGAGATAAGTCAGACAAAAAAAAGACAAATATTGTATGATTTCACTTATATGCAGAATCTAAAAAAACAACAACAAAACTTAACTCAGAAACAGAGAACAAATCAGTGGTTGCCAGAGTAAGGGGGTGAGTGAGTGAAGGGAAATGAATGAAGGTGGCTAAAAGGAGGTTCACTGTTTTTGGAATGAGGTTGAAGCATTAATTTCATTATTGCTTCTTATATAGTATGTAGATTCTGGAGCAATATGGAGATTATCATGGAAAAACCAGTTGAGACCTAAAGTTTAAAATTTTTTAGTTTGATATTAGTTATTGTGCCTCAGGTTCCTGGAAAGCTGAACTTCTATGAAGCATTGTCTGGTCATCTTCACAGTGATTCTCAAACTTGACTATGCATCAGAATCACTTGGAGAGCTTCTTAAAACACAGACTCCTGGGCCTCACCCTAAGACATTCTTATTCAGCAGATGTGTCGCTAAATTGTTAAAAAGAGTAATCATCTAAATTATCAGCCTTCCATTTTCTCCATTTTAACCTTTTGTATTTTTTTTGAGGAAAAAAGTTTGAGCTCTACATTATTATTTTTTTTTTTTTAGCTCTACATTCTTATACCAAATCCTCCACCTCACTGCCTATTCTCCTTAAAACACCACATGAGCAACTAACCAATGATAGGTGAGATAAGACCATGCATTTTTCACAAGGCCCATTGGCTGATTTTTAGTCAATGCCTCTAGTTAACTGTAAGATTTGGTTGCAGTAGCTGATTTAAAGATTCAGTATACATATTTTTCTTTTTTCTTTTCTTTACAGAGTGTATTTTGGATCCATGATTCATTTTTATACTTTTATATTAATTACAGACATGTGCCATTTAAATCAAAGTGGAAAAAAAAGAATAATATTCAACTAGCATGCAGGAAAAAGCTAAACTAGACACACAAATAGAGCTATATACAAAATAAAGTATGTATTATAAAAGGTAATGAGTAAATCACTCATTGTCCTTTCTTGTTTATCAGTTTGTGTTTGAGTTCGAACAACTTCTGGCCATGGTTGATTTTGCCTTTAGTTTGTCAATACTTCCATCTGCTCAAATATAGTGGCCACAATTAGTTAGCTCAAACAATATTTTAACATGCCATTGCCTCAGGTAACTCTCTTTTGTTTATCTTCTCAAATCCGAACTCATCTAACATAATATTTCCCCAGACACAGGTCAAACTAACCAGCAAAATACTGCTGAGTAAAGACATGACTTATGCTAAGGATCAATGCTCATCTTAATCAAAACTCTTTCAAAAAGAATGTGGATCATGGAGTGAAAATAGGACAGGAAACATGGGTTGTGGTTCATATTGCCAAGAGAGAAAACTGCAAGAAATAGGAATGAATATTTTTAAAGTAAATTTTTAATTCTTTTTTGAAAGATGAGAATAAGCCACAGTCCTGAAAGCGATAGAGAACTTCCTTCCCAAAATAAGGACAGTAATAATGATTATAGTGTGCCTCCTTAGCACTATAATAAACACTAACACCTATTTTGAAGCTCAGGATTTATACTTAAATCCAGAAAAGTTAGTTCTGTTTAAAATCTGTCTTACTGGGGCACCTGGGTGGCTCAGTGGGTTAAAACCTCTGCCTTCGGCTTAGGTCGTGATCTCAGGGTCCTGGGATTGAGCCCTGCATCAGGCTCTCTGCTCGGCAGGGAGCCTGCTTCCTCCTCTTTCTCTGCCTGCCTCTCTGCCTACTTGTGATCTCTCTCTGTCAAATAAATAAATAAAAATCTTTAGAAAAAACAAAACAATATTTAAAATCTGTCTTACTATATAATTATATAATCATGTAATTGGAAATGATACTATTTAATATTCAATCTGTGGATCCTTGGTACATGACCATCCAGGTTCTGCTTAAATACAAGTGACAAGATGATTACTGCTTTATTATCTCCAAAAAATCTATTTCATTGTTGAACAGCTTTAACTGTTTGACTGTCATTATGGAAACTTTATATGTTTCTGACAACTGACCAATTTAATTATCTGTAATATTTTAAAGAGTCTGCAGAGGTTGTTCTGCAGATTTAAAATGATATATTGGTTAAATGGCATTTCCCAATGGTCATATATATTTTTATAAAAGTATATAAAATTTATGTAAGTATGCTTGATGATGGTGTCAGGTTCAGAGGCATTAATGATTGGGAGGTTTTTGGGGGAAGGACTTTTGATTTCTCAAAGGAAAGCCCTTTGGGTACCTTTAAAATACAATTCTGGGAAGCAAAGCAAATTTTTTTGCAATCTGTTGGATAAAGTAATTAGTGTTGCATCTTAACCCATGCAACAGCATTTACCTACTCCTGAGAGTGCTATGTAAAACAAATTTGTTGAAAGAGGTGGCCATTTCACAAATGAAATTCCAACTATTTTGTGCATCTAAGTTGCCCTGGCACAGTCACACAATAAATACAAAATTAATTTGATGAAATGATTGATAATTTTATGTGTAGTTATAGTTTTAACACAATTGAACTCATTAAGGCATTTATTTAAGTAATTTGTTTTGTGAACAAAACTATATATACACACACATTCAGAGTATTTTATATATATACATATATACATATATATTATATATTCATAGGCATTATAGGTAAATACATACATTCAGAATAATTTAAAATATAGCATTATAGTCCACTATTTACTATAGTTTCCAAGTTTATTCTTGAAGGATTTTTTGTGTTGCTCAAACAGCGTATAGATTTATAAGTAACTTTATGTAAATAAGCATTTTTTATTGGTACAAAGAAAGAAAAATAATATTAGAGAACAACTATGAAGAAACATTAATAAAATACATTCTTAATTTCACTTAATTACATTGTTTTAAAAATTGATTTTCTATCCTTTATGGATAGGTCATGATGCCTTCTCAGACACTCTAAAGCAGTCAATAAATTTAAATAAAAAGAAGGAAAAAGAACAGACAAAATACATTTTTATTTATTTATTTTTGTCTTCTCTTCCATAGTTTATTCTTTTTTTTTTCCCCAAATACTTTTATTTTTTCAGTGTTACAAGATTCACCGTTTATGTACCACACCCAGTGCTCCATGCAATATGTGCCCTCCTCAATACCCACCACCGGGCTCGCCCATCCCCCCACCCCTTCCCCTCCAAAACCCTCAGTCCCTTGTTCTGAGTTCACAGTCTCTCATGGTTCTTCACCCGTCCAAATGCATTTTTTTTTAAAGATTTTATTTATTTATTTGACAGAGAGAGAGGCAGGCAGAGAGAGAGAGGGAAGCAGTCTCCCTGCTGAGCAGAGAGCCCGATGCGGGGCTCGATCCCAGGACCCTGAGTCATGACCTGAGCCGAAGGCAGAGGCTTTAACCCACTGAGCCACCCAGGCGCCCCCCAAATACATTTTTAAACAAATATTTTTATATAATAATTTGTAAGTCACCATAAATGTCTACTTTTTCCTTCCATACTATTTATATGCATAACAAGTAAATTGTATTTTAGATCAGTTATTTGAGCTTTTCCCAGCTATACCCATTCAAGAGTCGTTTATTTCTAAAGCTCTCTTAATATGTAAACCAACAGAGGTGAGATATGGTTTTATTGACTCTTTTCATAAAAAAGGGGCTTATTTACATTTTTAGATGTGATTGCTTACATAAATATAAATTTGCTTTCATTATCAGTTATTAGCTGTTTTAAGTAACACACACACATATATATACATATATGTACATATATGCATATGTATATATATATATATACATATACTTACTAATTAACATCATCTTAAAACACTAAAAGAATAAGTAAAATGTTTAGACCTGGCTTGCAGAGGTTAAGTTTATCCATTACATTATTAATGCATCATAAATTCAATACAATTTGTAGGTATGTAAAAAATTTGCTTAAGCAAAATATTTAAAAATATTTTCCCTTCACCGAAAGAATAAAATTTTATCACACTATGGGCTTTGATTAGCTTGATGGATTGCTTAGTATAAGACTTGCTTGTTTCCCAACAGAAAAGCACAATGAGTTTATCTCAACTTACCAAGAAAAATGAATCTCTGGAGAATTGGCATTAAATCCTGTGGTTTGGCTTGTCTCAGCTTTGATGGATGTCCTATTGCCTATGTTCCCGTAAGTAGAGGAATTAAAATTAAATGGCTATACTGGGTGCTTTAAGGTTATCATGACATTAAATACTCACTACTGGCATAAAAAAAAAGATTAAAATTACATTTTAAAATAGAATGATGCAAATTGACAAGGAATGAAGTAATTAAACTAAGGAAATCTATTATAACACATCACTTCTGATATTCCTTAAGTTAACTTAAGGTATATTTAAAGTCAAGCAAAGGGGGAAGTATCTGTAAAACTTGCCTGTTGAATGATTAGTGTCTTATTTCCTATGTTTAATGAAGGTATCTTACATAACTGCTTAAAAAAAAGAACAGTTCTTTTTTTTTTTTTTTTTTAAAAGAACAGTTCTTGAGTATTTAGGAAATAAAAAGGTTTCTAGGGAAATTGCAATTCTAATATTGACTGATTTCTGTGGCATTCTTACTTCCAACATTTTAAAAATATCTGTAAAGGAGACACCTATTTTAGAAGAATTTTTGTAAATAAATTAGTCTGTAGCAATAATTAGTCCTGTCACTTGGATGAATATACTGAAATGAAAAAACATTTTTGTTAAAAATTTTGCTTTCTTTAGAATCATAACGTGTGTGTGTGTGTGTGTGTGTGTGTGTGTGTGTGACAGACTTATGAACTTCAAAGGCTTTAAGGAACAGAGAATAAGTTTATTTTATTGTTTTAGTGATTTGTTCTAGAATAAAGCACATTTTATAATTTTTCAATAATTATCACTACTCTGATTTTTTAAGTATTCTTACCTAAAGATCTATTTTTTTCTTGTTAGAATTACTTCAAATTTACCTAAAAATAAAATGAATAGAAATAATTCAATTTGGAGCAAAGTATCAAATATAATATTTTTTGTATATCTAAAATAATCTGAATTAATATAAAATAAAATATTTCCCATATAGAAAATATGTCATCGAAGTAAAATATTTCTCCTATAAAAAGAAATGATCTTATATGCTCCAGTACTTTTTATTTAGTAATTACTAAACAGATAATTTTTTTAAAAAATTAAGAAAAGCATTATAATTCTATTTTGGTAGATTTGATAAAGACCAAAGAGTTTATTTTTCTTAAGCTGTAGGATAAATGTAAGAAACTACACTAATCATTCATACCCAAACAGTGGAGTTTACTAACTGAAACTGCAGCATCTGTTTGTCTCTAAAGAAGTTGGGCAGAATCAGGTGAGAAAGTGAATTATCCAGGAAATGGGTTGGTCCTACCTAATTGAAGAGTGAGGGGAAATCACAAGAAACACACATCACCATTATATTTTGCACTGTCAGGGATAAGATCTACTTAAAGCATTTCATTTTAAACTGGTCTATGTGGAACTCTAAGAATGTGTAGACTTCACTCAAGAACTATGATTATTAACAAGGTCAGTTAGATGCTCTCATTCTCCTTATTTTCAACAAGAGAAGCTTTCAGTTTATTGGCTTTAGAAGTTGGTGAGACCAAAGGAAAAATCGCTAAAATAAACTTGAAAAACAAGGAACTAGGGTACCTAGCCGGCTCAGTTGGTAGAACATGCAATCTTGATCTTAGGTGTAGAGATTACTTAAAAATAAAATCTTTTAAAAAATCAAGGAATAAATGGCAAATGGAGACCCAAGTACACATGAGTATAATTTTACTCTATAATTTTCTAGAGCAATACATGTTATATATTTTTTATTTTTATAGACCAAATTAGTCTGGAACCCACTGGTGCCACATACAAGTCCAGGAGGGCTTGAACAATATGTAAATAATAAAAGAAAAGTTAATGAAGGAAGAACTATCTCTCATGTTCAAGCTACTGTGCCCCCCCCCCGATGATTTGTCCAAGCCTTCATTAGCTACCTACTAATGGCAAGAAGGCCATTAATGAATTTTTCACTGCTCTGCACATGTCCACAAGTGACCATGACATCGATAAGTATTGATTTTGGGGTTACACTTAAATTTTAGTGAATGGACAAATTTGCAAATATGAATCTACTAATGATGAGGACTGACTGAAAATATATATGTATTAATAATTATTACATATAATAATATGTAAGAATTATTATATATGTGTAGATTATCACAACTATGTTAATTGCTTTGACCTTATCATCAGACCAAGTGAGAATTATTAGGCCAGGTGCAATAACTGATTATATACAGTAAAATAATATTTGGCAACTACACTTATTTGCTTTTGATCACCGAAGAGTATTACTAAGTCTCAAAAAAGATGTACACAGTTGAATGACATAGAGAAATTAAAGAGGACTTGAGTATAGATGGGGAATATAATTTTATAGGTCATAGTAAAAAACTAACTTAAACTCAAAATGGACTGAAATATTATTTATTCAAAGGAATGATGACTGTGGGGAAGTCAAGGCACATGAGCACTGACAAAATTATAGAAAAGTATGAGAATATTGCTATTATTGATGACAAAGATTCTAGCTGAACTTTGGGTCAAATGGAAGGTAAAAAATTTAACCTGAAGATCCACCAAATATAAATTCAAAATTAGTAAGTAGTTCATTTTACATTATGACATAATCCAAAATTATTTATTCATTCACTTATACATTTATTTATTGCAGCAGTATAAAATGCCACAGTTTCTAAGAGCTGTTGATTATATTTGAGAGTCAATGCTGTGGAAAGAAGTTTTCCAAATTTAATGAGAAAACAAATAAAGGAGAAAATCTTTTCTAGAATGTTTTTAAATAGTTTTAAGGTAGAGAATAAGTTATATAATTGTTTCATAATTTAGTATCACTGTGCTTGTACTCTGTCAAAATTCAGGATTCTGTTCCATAACAGAATGAGACAAGCAGATTCACAATTAGACATTTTTTCTATGGAATATGACAGGTACTGGTCAGGTAGCCCAGTGCAAATCTTGGCAATCAAAATTCATTCTTTCTGAAAAGGATGGGGACTTCATAAGATGAACAGTGGAATCTTTCCTGAAAGATGCATGGAGTAGAGTGATAGTTGTTCTGATGTGTCAACCTTCAGAACTTTGGTAGACAGGCCATTGACTTTTCATGGTCTACTGGGACCCCAAAAAGAGTATGGCATGCTTTCTGTATGCTAAGGCAACCAAAATAATAGGTAATTTCAAAACCTGCACTTGGAACAAGTACTAAAGCAGACTGAGTTCTGAAGGTCATCAGAAACAGGTTATCAGGATCTATCCAAAGCAAAATTATCTGATTTTAAAGCAAAGCAAAATCACATCCTAATTGAGATTCAGCTGGATCAGGAAATTTGAGAATATTTGAACATACAAGTACCACATATACAATTTCTCTGATAAGAAGAAAGGAAAGATTTTTGGGAAAAAGTTCCAATAGATAATTCCTATGTCAATCTGTATCCTGTGTGTGGTACAGGGGAGTGAGCACTGATATGCAGGCTTTGGGTATGTGTAGGACATTTGGATGTTAGGTCTTTGCACTTCAGAGAGAAACTGAGTTGTATTTGACTCATTCCCCTTTTCTCTGAAGTTTTCTATATCCACTGATCGATATAATGAAAATAGATCATTACAATGTTAAACACTAGCTAATCTATAATCTTGATAAGTTAATATTTCCAAAATTAACTTTCTAGGCTTCTAATCCTATATCTCAGCAAAAGCAGAAAAGCAGTGCATATGTAAAGTCATAGCATAGTGAGTTCCTGTGGAGTATATAGACCTAAACATCTTTGTACCATTTGAAGTGGATATTATTGAGATTTTTTCCCAATTACTTTTATTTTATTTTTTCAGTGTTCCAAAATTTATTGTTCATGTACCACACCCAAGTATTACTCTGTTCATGGAAGTGAGAGAAATATGACACTTCTATAAATTTTGCCAGAGTAATAAATTAAGCACCTCTATACAAAACCAAAATTTCCAACACCATATTAGAGTGATCATGACCTACTGATAAATATCCAGTCCATCCTGAGGGCATCTTATTTTAAACAATTAAACGTATATTCCTCAAATTTCAGAGTTTTTTTACTATGATGTCAAAATGTCCTCATATAAAATTTTCTTGCCAGCCTGCTGTACCTTTTATATACTTGAGATAGCTGTCCTTCAGCAGGCACTAAAGTATTTCATTTGTAATTTGTAAATTCCCTTATGGACTGTGAGGATGAAAGTACTTGCTAAAGGTATAAATGTGAGACTGGGATTCCAAAGAGGGGGAATATATGTGAAGATATTTAATCTCAAACTACTCTATTAATTTATTTTTTTCTTATAGGATTAGTCATAACACTAAAAATGGAGACCGTGTGAGAAGAATTTCAGTATCATTTCAAAAATGTTATTTTTGTGTTAAATATATGCAAATCAAATTTAATTAATTTAAAGTCTTGTAATTGGGTATCAACTTAGAAAAATTAGAACTTCTATCTATATCTTCTAGCATTGAAGAACTGTTTATAGTGCATTTGTGCAGTTTTATTGCATTTGCTCTCATTTTTTCAAATAAGAAAAATAAAGAAAGACACTCTTGATTATTTAAATTTATAGAAAATGTAAATTAAAGTATTTATTATTATTAGCTTAAATTCAGCATTTAGGAAATAGCATTTGACTCTCAATGTATTTGAAGAGATGTTGAAATATTTGAAAATATTCCATAACGTTTAGAGGGCAAAAGCCAGTTTTTGATTGAAAACAAAGAACATGACAAAAAGTGGTCTATAAAAATATAGTTTTGACCTTGGGTTTGGTGATAAGTTTTTAGATACACCACCGAAAGATATATCAATGAAAGAAAAGATTTAAAAGTTGAGGACTTCATTAAAATTGAAAACTTCCATTCTGCAAAAACACAGTTAAGAGAATGAAAAGACAGCTCCAAGCTAGGAAAAACTGTTTGCAAATCACATATCTAAAAAAGTACTTTTATCCAGAATATACAATGAATGAACACTTAAAACTAAACAACAAAATAAATTACCCAATTAAAAAATGGGCAAAAGATCTGAACAGACACCTCACAAAAAAAGATTCACAGATGGAATATAAACATATGAAAAGATGTTCAACATCGTATGTCCTTAAGGACTTTCCAATTAAAACAACAACAAGCTACCTCAACACACTTAATTAGAATGGCTAAAGTAAAAAACACTGACAATGCCAAAGCAGGCAAAGATGGAGAACAACAAAAACTCTCTCATTCCTAGTGGAAATGCAAAATGTTACAGCTACTTTGGAAGGAAGTTTGAGAATTTCATACAAAACTAAATATACTCTTACCATAACATCCAGCAATCACACTCCTTGGTCTTTACTCAAATGGGGTGAATACTTGTATCTACACAAAAACCTTCACAGAAGTGTTGATAGCAACTTTATTTATCTTTGCCAACACTTGAAAGCAACAAAGATCACCTTCAATTGGTGAATGGATTAAAAAAAAAAAAAAAAACAACCCTGTGAGACCTCTTTGGGAGGAGCAAGATGGCCAAGGAGTAGGAGACCTAATATCGGGTCTCAGGAGTTCAGCTAGATAGTTATCAAAGCATTCTGAACACCACCAAACTCAACAGGAGATCAAAGAGAAGAACAGCAATTCTAGGAACAGAAAATCAACCACTTTCTGGAAGGTAGGACATGCGGAGAAGTGAATCCAAGTCGATATATGGGAAGAGAGACCGTGGGGGGAGGGGCTGGCTCCTGGCAAGCAGTAGAGCAGCGAGGCACAAAATCAGAACTTTTAGAAGTCTGCTCCACTGAGGGACGTTGCTCCAGAGGCTAAGCGGGGGATGGAGTCCTTGCGGGGACAGTGTGGTCTCAGGACCCACGGGGTCACAGAAAGACCTGGGGTGCCTGAGTGTGGCAGAGCTCCCAGGTATCAGAGTGGGAACCCTAGCTATAGAAACGGAGCTGAGGAGTGGGTCCCAGCTCGGGGTTACCATAAACTGTGATCCAAGTCACAGTCGGGCCACTACTCTTTGAGCAGGTACCCCACAAGTGGCACATCCATGGAGACCTCCTCCTTCTTCCTCTGGGAGGAGCAGCATGGGGGTGCACTGCAGAAATCTACTGGGTTTGGAGACTCCAAACGGGGCTGTGCACCAGAGATAGAAACGCTCAATCACAGGCTGGATGAGTACGGAGTGCAGCTGGAGACCAGGGAGACGGGAGGGATTGACTGCTTTTCTCTGAGGGTGCACTGAGGAGTTGGGCCCTGAGCTCTTGGCTCCTCTGGGCCGGAGATTGGGAGCCGCCATTTTCATTCTCCTTTTCCAAAGCTGTATGGAAAGAGTTCAGGGAACAAAAGCTACTGAGAGTGAACCCAAGCAGATTCGCTCTATGAACCAGGCCACTTAGCCTGGCCCCTGGCAAGGGCAGTGCAATTCCGCCTCTGGCAAAGACATTTAAGAATCAGTGAACAAGTCCCTCCCCCAGAAGATCAACAAGAACATCCAGCAAAGAACAAGTTCACTGATCAATGAGAACTACAAAGCCTCAGAGCTATGAGAATAGAGCACATAGAATTCATTGCTTTTTCCCCATGATTCTTTACTCTTTCAAAGTTAAATTTTTTTAAATTTTATTTTTTTCTTATTCTATTTTTTCAGTTTTTCCTCTTTCCTATTTTATCAATACCTGTTTAAAAATCTTTTAAATTTCATTGTTATAGTCATATTCTATCCCTTCATTGTAACTGACCTTATTTTTTGTATACATATAGATTTTTCTTTCTTTAAAATTTTGGGAAACAATTTCTTCTAATAGATCAAAATATACCCTAAATCTAGTGAATGGCTTTGTTCTAGTCTCCAGCCTGATCACATTCTTATCTCTTTCTTTTTCTTTCTCCAACCAACTTCTTATACTATCAATTCCTTTTTTAGATTTTTTTTAAATTTTCATCTTTACAGTCATATTCCATCAATTCATCATGTTTACCCATATTTTTGTATATAAGTTTTCCTTACTTTAAAATTTGGGGAGGCAGTTTCTTCTAACAGACCAAAATACACCCAAAATCAAGTGTGCGGCTCTGTTCTATTCATGAGTCTAATATTTATTTGTTTATTTATTTATTTATTTATTTTCTTTTTTTTCCCTCCTTTCTTCTCCCCTGGTTTCAGGTCTCTTCTGATTTGGTTAGAGTGTATTTTTCTGGGTTCATTGCTACCCTTTAAGTATTTCGTTCTCCCATTCATCTATTCTTATCTGGATAAAATGACAAGGCGGAAAAACTCATCTCAAAAACAAAACAAAACAAAACAAGAGGCAGTACCGACGGCTAGGGACCTAATCAATGCGGACAGTAGTAATATGTCAGAATTAGAGTTCAGAATGATGATTATCAAGGTGCTAGCTGGGCTCGAAAAAAGCATGGAAGATACTAAAGAATCCCTTTCTGGAGAAATAAAAACCCTTTCAGGAGAAATAAAAGAACTAAAATCCAATCAAGTTGAAATAAAAAATGCTATTAAGGAGGTACAATCAAAAATAGAGGCTCTTATGCCAGGATAAATGAGGCAGAAGAGAGAATTAGTGATATAGAAGACCAAATGATAGAGAATAAAGAAGCTGAGAAAAAGAGAGACAAACAACTACTGGACCATGAGGGGAGAATTCGAGAGATAAGTGATACCGTAAGACGAAACAATATTAGAATAATTGGGATCCCAGAAAAAGAAGGGGGCAGAAGGTATATTGGAGCAAATTATAGCAGAGAATTTCCCTAATTTGGTGAAGGGAACAAGCATCAAAATCCAGGAGGCCTAGAGAACCCCCCTTAAAATCAATAAAAATAGGTCGACCCTGTCATCTAATAGTAAAACTTACAAGTCTCAGTGACAAAGAGAAAATCCTGAAAGCAGCTCGGGACAAGAGGTCAATAACATACACTGGTAGAAATATTAGATTGACAGCAGACCTATCCACAGAGACCTGGCAGGGCAGAAAGGACTGGCATGATATATTCAGAGCACTAAACGAGAAAAATATGCAGCCAAGAATACTATATCCAGCTAGGCTTTCATTGAAAATAGAAGGAGACATAAAAAGCTTCCAGGACAAACAAAAACTAAAAGAATTTGCAAACACCAAACCAGCCCTATGGGAAATATTGAAAGGGATCCTCTAAGCAAAGAGAGAGCCTAAAAGTAACAGAACAGAAAGGAACAGAGACAATATAAAGTAACAATCACCTTACAGGCAATATAATGGCACTAAATTAATATCTTTCAGTAGTTACCCTGAATATAAATGGGCTAAATGTCCCAATCAAAAGACATAGGATATCAGAATGGATACAGAAACAAGGCGTATCGATATGCTGTCTGCAAGAAACTCATTTTAGACCCAAAGACACCTCCAGATTTAAAGTGAGGGGGTGGAAAATAATTTACTATGCTAATGGACATCAAAGGAAAGCTGGGGTGGCAATCCTTATATCAGATAAGTTAGATTTTAAGCCAAAGACTATAATAAGAGATGAGGAAGGACACTATATCACACTTAAAGGGCCTATCCAACAAAAAGATCTAACAATTTTAAATATCTATGCCCCTAACATGGGAGCAGCCAATTATATAAACCAATTAATTAAATCAAAGAAACACATCAACAATAATACAATAATAGTAGGGGACTTTAACACCCCCCTCATTGAAATGAACAGATCATCTAAGCAAAAGATCAACAATGAAATAGAGGCTTCAAATGACACACTGGACCAGATGGACATCACAGGTATATTTAGAACATTCCATCCCAAAGCAACAGAATACATATTCTTCTCTAGTGCACATGGAACATTCTCCAGAATAGACCACATCCTGGGTCACAAATCAGATCTCGACTGGTACCAAAAGATTGGGATCATTCCCTGCATAGTATCGGATGACAGTGCTTTGAAACTAGAACTCAACCACAAGAGGAAAGTTGGAAATAACTCAAATACATGGAGGCTAAAGAGCATTCTACTAAAAAATTAATGGATCAACCAGGAAATTAAAAAAGAATTTAAAAAAATTCATGGAAACAAATGAAAGTGACAACACAACTGTTTGAAATCTTTGGGACACAGCAGAGACAGTTCTGAGAGGAAAGTATATAGCAATACAAGCCTTTCTCACGAAATAAGAAAGGTTTCAAGTACACAACCTAACCCTACACCTAAAGGAGCTGGAGAAAGGACAGCAAAGAAAGCCTAAACCCAGAAGGAGAAGAGAAATAATACAGATCAGAGCAGAAATCAATGAAATAGAAACCAAAAGAACAAAAATACTAGAAGCAGGTTCTTTGATAGAATTCATAAGATTGATAAACCCCTCGCAAGACTTATCAGAAAGAAAAGAGAAAGAACCCAAATTAATAAAATCATGAATGAAAGAGGAGAGATCACAACCAACACCAAAGAAGTACAAACAATTATAAGAACATATTATGAGCAACTATACACCAGCAAATTAGACAATCTGGAAGAAATGGATACATTCCTAGAGATATATAAACTACCAAAACTGAATCAGGAAGAAATAAAAAACCTGAACAGATCCATAACCAGTAAGGAGATTGAAGCAGTCATCAAAAATCTCCCAACAAACAAGAGCCTAGGGCCAGACGGCGTCCCAGGGGAATTCTACCAAACATTTAAAGAAGAATGAATACCTATTCTCCTGAAACTGTTGCAAAAAATAGAAATGGAAGGAAAACTTCCAAACTCATTTTATGAGGCCAGCATTACCTTGATCCCAAAACCAAAGACTCCATCAAAAAGGAGTATTACAGACCA
>CM052901.1:77586995-77649026 GCA_028534135.1 Potos flavus
CTGTTCTTAGAGTTGCTGTTCTTCTCTTCTATCTCCTGCTAAGTTTGTAGTTGTTTAAAGTGGTTTGATAACTATCCAGCTGAACTTCTGGGATCAGTCACTATCTCCGCCTCCTACTTCTCCGCCATCTTGCTCCTCCTCCTAAAAAAGTTATTTATTTTTAAATAGCAATATAATTTACATACAGTGTTATATTAGTTTCAGGTGTACAAGATAGCGATTCAACACTTCTATGCATTACTCAGTGCTCATCAGGATAAATGTTCTCCTTAATCCCTATCACCTCTGCAACCCACCCACCTCCCCACTGGTAACCATCAGTTTGTTCTCTAGAGTTAACTCAGCTTTTATTTGTCTCTTTAATTTGTTCATATGTTTTGTTTCTTAAATTCCACATATGAGTGAAATCATCTGGTGTTTGTCTTTCCCTGACTTATTTCACTTAGCATTTTACCCTCTAAATCTAAAGTGTATTTCCATTTTTCATACCCCCCCCTTTTTAAGCAAACACACATATCTTACTTTCCTTGCATATGATTGTTTCCCTTATTACTTCCAGTAGTGTCAATTACTTTTAGTAGAATGCTTAACTCTTAGGAACTTTAATTTTTAGTGAAAATGAAGTAGTAAGCAATTGTGAACTGTTACATCAGGATTTGTTAGATTGAAAATTCATGATTACATTTCATAATTTTTAGAAACTATGCTTCTTCACAGTAGTCTTTCAATAGAGCACAAAGTGTGTTAATTAACTGGCCCAAGTATTTTTAATTTCTCTGTAATAGGAAGCCAAAAGTAGATTAAATCAATGTTTAGTAACTATGTTTCAGTGTTTTTTCTTATTTGGAAATGGATCTAGATATTTAATGACTATCCATCATGTAATTTAGCTTAGCAAAACTCTAAGGTTTTAAGTAACCAAAAAGAAAAGATTTGGGAAAACTATTTAAGTGGGCACAAATATTGCTAAAAATTCATAAAATTTAATTCTCTGTTTAATTGACTTGTTCTTAATAATTATGTTTAGTCATGAAAATTTCATGACATTAAACAGCTAACCATCATCTTTAAGTTGTTGTTCTTGCGGACAAATAATGTAACAGAGGTAACCTGAGCTTATTTGACTTTAGTAAACCTAGGTAGAACAAAAGTATTAGCTTTAATGCTGACAGTTCTAAAAACTCACCTCTTTTAATTAAACTAACACATTTCAGTTAGCTTTGTTAAAGATTAATCTTAGATCATGTGACCTTGGAACTTACTTGGGTTAGTGCTATTGTTTTTTGAGATTCATATAAGTGCTTAATTTTCTTTAAGCCAGTTAAATAGAGCTCTTTAACAAATTAATTTTGGCAAAACCATATGACAGTAGAAAATACCACATATCTATAATACGTGCTGACAGACACAAACAAAAACCTTATAATCACAGTTTAAAATGTTCAGCCATGAGACTGGTATGATAAGGCAGAACTCTCTAGTTTATAAAACAAGAGTTGGATCCAGACTGGTTTTCTGGGAGATAGAATAATTTAAAGTCACTTGTTCCGATGGCTAAAACTTCCTTCTGTTAACATTTGTGGAGAGGACGCTTAAGATTTGTATTTATCCTTGATAAGTAACCTTAAGGAAGCTGTGGCCTAGATTTTGGGCAAGGGTGCTTCCAGAACCATTTGCATTTTTGAAAAAGGTTTCTTTTTCCTTGTTTTCCCTTCAGTTTTAGGAATAGGAAATGCTCTAGACAAGAGTTCCCAGAGGGGTTATAAGGCTTTTGAGATAAATAGGGGAGTTCTGGAGATTGGCAAAAAGGACAGGTTGAAGAACTTTGAATTATTTCTGGGGCCATATTTCTAGTTTTGCAAAAATTTGTAAGATAAGGACAGTTGCTTTTAATCCTTTGAGGAATTGGGTTGCAAATTAAATGACATTCTAGGTTGATTCATCCATCTGGTTTGCTTCTTCCCTTCTGGGTACATAGTTCTAATTTTAACTTAGGAGAGAAGACCTTAAAAAAATTCCTATCAGACTCTGAATACCAGCTTCAATCTGGCCAACTCTTGACAGTGGAGCCCTAATTGCCTTAGCATGGTGAGGAGATGGGTCTTTGATTTTAATGCCTAGTTCCCTAGTAGCTCATTTAAAGGATAAGAAGAAGATGGAGCATTTAGAAGTACTTCAGGAATTGTTCATTTTGAGCTCAATTTTGTCACTATTTCAGAAAGTTTCTTAATAGTTAGTTACATATCTAACTTGTCTACACTGATAAGACGGAGATAATATCTTGTCAGTGCTCTCTTAGAAGCTTCCAAATACCAGTCACACTATGCATCCCACTTGATTGTTTAGTTGAATAGTTGGCTCTTTTGAGTTAGGTGTGCAGATAAACTAATTAGGTACTTCAAAGGATCCTCATTTAGGCCACTTGAGTGTTAAAATTATCCCTAGTGTAATTTTCCATTTTTTTTATAAACTTGAAAGTGTATGATCCATGTGTTTTAAAGATGAATCCAGCTAGAGTCTTGGAAGATGGTTCTCCATCCCATTTCTCCTATTGTGATGGTTTATCTCCCATCTTAGTGGGTTTGGGTGCTCATCACTACCTTAGAGTTTTATTTGTCAATCCATGTGTTGATGAGAGGGATCCCATTCCTCCGCGTGTCATCCTGGTGTTGGTTGAGAGTATTTACCTTTTGTCTCAGTTTTCTCTTGGTTGAGCCTAGCTCTATCAAAAGTGCTCAGAAAGCTGAGTAGCCAGCTCTCATATGCATCCCCTGTCAGAGCAACTAAATAATTTGTATCACAAATGAGAATCCCTGTAGGACCACTGCCTGGCATGAGGTTAACCTCCACCACTCTCTAATTAGAGGAGCTCATGTCTCTTGTCTTCCAATTCATTCAGAATCTCATCTATGTAATTGTAGCACTGAGCATTCAAATTGGCAATACTGTGAAAAATTTAAAAATTTTTAAATTTCTGGGATGAGGATTCATCTCTCCAACAGACATGCAACCTGCACTCTACACAGAATGGAGCCGACAAAGATGAGACCTGAAACCTGTGTCATACACAGAATACTGTCATTTCCTGACTTCACAGGAAAAAGGAAACAACAAATAAAGATCTGGACTTTATACCACATAAGGAGTTTGGGATCCCAGAAAGGATTTACCCAGTTATCTTGGCTCAATCCAAGTCAGGTTGAACCCAAGGGGCCTGTGCTGGGACCAAGTCTCTAGTTTCTCATGGAGTTCAGGGAAAAACGTGGCATTTCTTTTGGGGTCACTCTGTGGTCCCCAAATTGTTGACTAAAAAAAGCCAATGTCAAAGTAGGTTAGTAAATGCTTAATGGTCTTACCGAGGATTAAAACCACAGGAGACAGTATTTCAGATTGCTCTGAAAGAACTGCTTTGAAGCTTGTCCATTTATAGGGGATTATGTACAAAAAGGGGAAGGGGTACACATGCCTGAAAGCACTTCTCCAAGGTGTATCATAGGTATAATTTGCTCTGTAAGGCTTTTTTACTGATTTCCACATAGACATGAGAAAGACTATTAGGTTGTCTTAATAGAATATGTTTCTATTGTATCTGATTGTTCAAAAATATTGCCTACATGCCTCCACTTAAGTGGCTTTCTGGTTCTTCTTGTTCTTGGTTTCTCCCTGAGGTCACAGAAGGCTGACATCAGTCACCTAGTGCAGTTTTAGTGCACAGTATTGATGACTGTATTATTCAAACTGCTTATACTGCTGTTTGATAAGATATTTATTTATTTAGATTTTATTTATTTAAGAGAGAGAGAGAGAGCAAGCAAGAGAGCACAAGTGGTGGAGAGGGAGAAGCAGGCTTCCCATTGAGCAGGGAGCCCCATGTGGTGCTCGATCCCAGGACCCAGGGATCATGACCTAAGCCGAAGGCAGCTGCTTAACTGACTGAGCCACTCAGGAGCCCCTTGATAAGATATTTAAAGCATGATTCAAAACCAAATGAAGTTAAAGGCAATCCCAAAGAAATTGGAAATACTTTGTTTTTAAATTTAGAAATTATATATCCTCAGTTTAATCACCATGTTTCACAAACCATAAGCTATCGTGTTGTACCCTAAAGATCATGACATGAATGTTGTTTTCAGTGCTCTCCATTTTGTTTTTTTATTTTTATTTTATTTATTTATTTATTTATTTATATTTTTATTTTCTTCATTTTTATTTTATTTTCTTCATTTTTATTTTCTTCATTTTTCTTTCTAATTTAGTGTACAGGTTTCCCCTGCTATCTGGAAGTAGGGAATTCCTATGAAACCTTTTGTAAGCCAAAATGACCTAAAGCAAAAAAGCAATTACCTTTAATTTATATGTAAGAAAATTTGAGCATTTCCAGTCCAAAAAATAACCTCTCTTAGGCTTTTCTGATAACTGATGCTCAAAATAAATCAAGATAAAGCACAAATCTCACACAGTTCAAAGCTAGGGTGGCTAGATGCTGAGATAGTATATCCTGAGAAAGAGCTTTGTGGGGCCACTTCCACCACTTAGGTGCACCACTTCCTCTTCTAACAGCTCACTGCAAAACAAACTCAGAATGCTATTTTCACTTTTTGTGGTTTTTCGTAAAAGCAAAAATCCTCTTTGGATTTCTTTCAGTTAGCAAAAACAGGTACTAATGCAAGTCTTTAGTAAAAGCAAAGTGACACACCGTGAACTTTTGAAAGGCGGGGGTTACCTATATTGACTTTTCAAGTTAATTAGTTGTTTTAGCCTTCCTCCTGTGTAGTATTATAAGCCTTGAAGAACTGAAAGTGTTCTGCATAGCAGTTGTTCTAAGAAATCAAACCACAAAGCCAATTTTAATAAAAAACCCTGCCAAATAAATGCAGAAAATACTACTTTCAATCTGAATGACTTTCCGAAACTCCATGCAAGTAAAAATTTGCTTTCAATAGAAATTTCAACAAAAATTTTATGAAAACAGATTATATGACAGAAGCAATATTCAAAAAAATTAAGTGTTTTTTAAGAAAAATAAATCAGATCCCAAACTGTTTATTTTTTAATATTCTAAAAGAAACTTAATAATTATGTTATTGTCATTTAAGGTCAATAGAGGTGGCAAAGACATTCAATACATGAGTAAATTTTTTTTTGTTTTAAAACTGATGCTGTTATCAAAGCAAATTTCACGTTTGTTGAAATCACTCACGTGTAATATTTATTTTTTTCTTTTAGATACACTTGTAGAAAGGGGAAAAAACTGCTTTCCTATGGCTTTCAAGTACACCAGTATCCAATATATACAGTGCCCTAGGTACAACACTGAACTTATTACTCAAAGCTATAAGTAAACTAATGAAAGTTTTAGCAAGAACTGAGTGTTCCCTTGAAGTATCCATTAGAGTTGTCAAATTTCAGTATACAAAAATAAAATAAATAAAAACTCTTAAGCCTATTCTATTTAACAATGAACTAAATACATATGCTAATAAAATAATAGGCTATTACAGAATCATTCTTGGTTTTGAACCCTGACAAAAGATAAATCTCAGCAATTTGAATAAATATTTACATTTACAATTAGATGGATTAATCATTCCTTAAACTTGTTAAATTACTATTATTAATGAAAAGCAGTAGGGCATTTGACACAGAATTCCTCTTAACCATGGAAAGGAATTGTTGATTTCCAGAATCTTTATTTCTTTAATTAAAAAAAAAATTTTGGAGAATACTAACAACCTTGGTAATAGGGAAAAAGTTAGGATAAATAGGAAGCTCATAAAAGCCTGTTGTCTCTCCTCACTTGGGTAAATGATGAGAGACCGGGTGTCCTCTCATTGTCATGGTTGGAGATATTAACTCATTTTGTCACATACCAAAGATGAAAGGCAGAGTCTTCCATGGGGAAATCCTTCCCACCAAGCCACAAGGTTCAGGAAAGGTTTTATATCTAGCAAGTTGAACATTTATGATAAATAAGAGTGTTCCATAGGGATAGAGTGGAGTGCAACATTGGTAGTATCTGAAAATCTCCAGGAAACACTGGTGATCTTTATTTTACCAAGAATGTTTCCATTCGGAATTGCTGATTTTTTTATGAATGACTTCACTGTACCCCCGCTGATGTAGAATTTTTATCTTAGGGCTTAATGATGTTTGTTTCCTGAAGATGGCCAAGAGGCCATTATTAGTAGCTGGTCAACAACTGTCAATCTAAGATTTATAAGATAAGAGGTTTAGGACTAAGTGAACATTTAACCAGACCATGACCCCTCTCTCTATGAATATTTGTAATATATAGTTCTTTAAGTTTCAGAAGATAAGCTTGGAATATGAAGACTTAAGCCTTATGTAGAGGCTCCACCAATGCTAGTTTTGCTACTTAGCAGAGAAGACATTGAGAAGCTCTAGTTATCAAATAAGTCAGTCTCTCTTGTTTAGTGTAGTGAGAGTCGAAGTTGACCATGATTTTCCCAGACTATGGTAGGTATAATACATAAAGAACAACATTTTTAATGGTTTAGAATTGGTATTGGTGAGAGACAGTTCCCAGGTAGCTTAGTGTGGGGCCATATTGGAATATATGATCCAAACATAACAGCTGTCAAGTCAATCAAACAGGACAGATTGACCTATAGGACCATAGTAAAAGCATTAATTTCAATACTGTGGGGACATGTGAAGTTTGAGTAGGTTGGAATCACAGTTGAAGCTTTCAATCACTGGTTCAGGTTTTCTAAGTACAGTATTGTCATGAGTTTTCAACTGGAAGAGGCCATGAATTACAGTAAATATTAACAATAGGTAATAATTATAGGGAAAGAAAAAATCTTCCTCTATCCTTGAAGGTCTTCCAGCTGGAATAAGGATTAAATTGACATTAGACAAGTTAATAGGAGAAAAAAAAACAGTGTTTCAGTATGTGTACAATGGAGGCCCAATAATAAAATTAACACCCAAAGAAATGACCAAGGCAGGGAGTTTTTATACTTTATAGACAAAGAGAAGATAAATCTGTGAGGAAGTGACAAAACAAAGAAACTTATCTTTGGGAGCTTCAATTAGTAAGAAATTCTAAGTAGAATAATTTAGGCTGGAGTGGTAAGTTAGTAAAAAGTAACCAGGGTCGTTTATATAGCCTTCTTTGCTCTAAATTTCCTATCTCTGATGATAAGGATATCTTTTTACTTCCTGGCATAGGTATAGATATAGATATAGGCGTAGGTATAGGTATATATATACTTTCACATGGGAGATTTTTTCCCTGTTTTCATTGGGACAGAGGAGTAACTGAGTGTCCTTCTTGAACTATCTGTTAAGTACTTTTATTTAAGATAATCAATAGGTCAAAGTGGTACATTTTGGAGTGACCTGCCCTTGACCCCTATAGTCCTCTCTTCTGAAATTTCTTTTGAAGTTTGACACACATTAAAAGTTGAACAGGTAGATCGTTCCATTTGTTGAACCAGTCTCTTAGTCCTTACAGTAGGTCAGTTCAGTTAAACTCATTTCAGGAGGCAGTAATTCAGCTATGCTTCCAAAGTTAGACCTATGATTTAAGTAATCAAATATTAAATAAGGGTCATTGCTATAGAAACAAAAGAAAAACAATGGGTAACATTTAGATTAAATTATAAATCAGCTTCTGAGTATTTAGGCCAGCCAGACAAAATTTCTAGATGTTAGGCTTGAAGTATCTTCAGACAGAGTGAAAGTAGGCAGTGGAAATTTGATAGATCTTCCTGGTTTGTATATCAAATGTCTCTGGTGATCTCTGAGTGGCCCATAGAGCAACAGGTCTAATCATTGTCTATATGTGAGCTATTGTGATTTCTCTGAAACTACATCAAGTGATTCATATTTAGTTTGCATGTCTTCAGGGAAAAGGGAAGTATTAGTTCTCAAATGATTTTAAGTCAGAAAAGTGGAAGAAAAATTAAAAACCTTAGTCTGGAGAATTGTAATGGAGGATAGTCAAAAGAAATGAAGGAAGGGACAAGGGGCCCCCACCCTAAGAGGAAACCACGCTTGAAAGGATTTTATGCCACCCCAAAAGGAGTCCTCCACACTTTCCCACGTGAACAACTACCTAATAGGTAGGTGAGCCTGTGGACAAAAACCTGATTGGGTGACAGCCACATGGAGGGTTAATCAGACTGAAACAACCCACGCCAAAGAGCCCATAAAACACCCTAGACTTAGAAACTCCAGTAGCAGCCCTCCTGGGTCCCCTCTCTCTTGGGGAGCTAGTACTGTCGCTCAGTAAACTTTGCTTTGCTGCCCACCATTCTTTGCTGGTCTACCTCTTCATTCTTTGAAGCAGCATAACCAATAACTGTGAGCACTAAAGGGAAAGATATTCTGCAACAGTTGTAGCCAAGCATTGGAGGAAAGAAGAAGAAATGAGGATCTAGTCCAGTTTGTAATGAGTTGTATTAGAAACTAATATTTACAAAGAAGTGTTACTGAAACATAATTTTTCTCTCTATAATCACCCTCATTTTTACCAAAGATAGCCAAATTAAGACAATTTATTTACAAAAGAAGTGTAGCTTTAATAAGCTTGGCCTGATTATTTACCTAAGTGTAGCAAGAATAGTGATTGATCATATAGGCTTTTAAAAATATGCTTTGCTGGAATTTTTTTTTTTGCTGGAATTTTTTATAAAAAACCTCTAGATTGACCTTTTAATAGCCTCTCAAGGCCAAACCAAACCAAATACTTAACATTAGACTTTACCTGCAATGCCTGTAGATTTGAGTGAATTTCTCTCTTCTCGAAGTCCTTAAAATGTCTTGAGGTTCCTGAACCTGCAGGAAGTGACCTTATTTACTCCCCTGGTAAGGCTCCTGGGAATTAAGCAAGATACCAGGCTGAGATTTCCAAGGGTCTTCAGTGCCTCCATTAAGTCAACCTTAGTACCTTAAAGCTGTCTGGTCATAACCGAGTCTCTGCAATTCTCTCTTTTGTGAAGGAAGAATTTCCTCTACCCTTCAAGGTCCTCGTAGCTAAACTAAGAATCAAATTGACGTGAGATAGATTAACAAGAAAACATCAAATTTAATTTTTGTTCATACAGGAAATCCATACAGACATGGAAATCCCAAAGACAGGCAAAAGAGGTATGTATGTCATTTTGAACTAAGGAGAAGGAGGTAGGTGTCTGGAACTTTAAAGGGAAGGAATACAATTCACAAGAAGATTAAAAAAAGAGTAATGTTTGATAAGCAAATATTTGATAGGCTGCTCAGAAACAACAGGACACAGAGGACTTCGATCAAAAAGGCCTTACTACATTCTTCCCTGTCTACCAGAGATAGTTCCTATCATGATGTAGTTATGTATGGTGATAGCTCTCTTTCTATAGCAGGTCCTCTATCTAAATTCTTTTTAGGCAGTTGTGGGGGGAGGTAAAGAGCTTTTCTTGAATCTCCTTTGTTTGGCTTGCTTTTTGACTCAAAATAACCTTTATGCCAAAGCGGCCCCTACACATTACAGTCAAAGGTGTGATAAGATAAGCAATGTTTCTAATTGTGTCCTGTTACAGGAAGGACAGATTCTTATTGAACTTATGCAAATAAATATTGCCATGAAAATAAATTACTCAGTGAGAATTTCTGAATTCTGGAGGGATCAGGTAGGGGGGAAAAGAGAAGTTTCAATTTGTTCACAGAGATATATTTTATCAAATCGTTAAGTCAGTTAGCTTAAGAGAAAAGGGTTCTTAAATCTGGAAAAACAAAACATTTTTTAAAAGTCATCTATGTTTTAAAAAAAGTTATAAAAATTATAATTAGTTCATTTAGTCTAATGTTACTAATTCTTGTTCTGCTTGAATTTAGTTCCTCCATTAGTTTTAGAAATTTTTACCCGGTTAAGTTTTATGATACTAAGTTTATTAGAAACCTATACTCCTTGAGGACAAAATACATTTACAGGAAGCTTTTGTAAAAGCATCTGGGTAAAAGTATGACTTTCTGTAAATAATAAAACACTTAAAAATGTCCAAGGTTGAAGATCTGATCAGAGTTCGTTTTAATGTAGTTGAGAAGGAAATTGGGTTATTTTTGTGACACACAATATTTCAAGATAATAATATATCAGGACATACCAGATTTCTTAGGAGTTTCATATTTTTAGATCACTTATTTTTATAACACATATTTATGCAAATATAATCCAAGAGGGTTTAGTATCACTTATTTGGCAATTCTTCCAGTATGGTTTAACATAACAAATACGCCTAATTAATTAAATAAGGAAAACAAATCTTTTATAGCGTTCCAAGGACTCTTCGGAAAATTTCAGTTGTACTGTAGTCAGAAGACTTAATTTTATAATTTGATTTGAGGAAGTTTATCAAAAATATCAAAAGGGTTTGAACATTTCATTAAATAGGATTACAAATCATTATGAAAAATTTTTAATTGTCCATTTAACCAAAGTGACGTTAAATGATTTCAGAGGCAAATACAGAAAGTTACACAGTTGTGAACAAAATATACCTCTTTTAATATTAAGACTCAGATTTTCTTTTAAGTAACAAAGACCTGACAAACAAAGGAATTTATTTTGGCAAAACCTAGAATTCTTGTTTGTTTGTTTGTTTGTTTGTTTGTTTGTTTTTGGCAGATTACTTTAAAAGTAAAGAACTTTTGTTTGTAATTGCTTATTAAGAGCAGACCTCTGCACTATTTCTTATATACCACATATGAGTGAAACCATATGATAATTGTCTTTCTCTGATTAACTTATTTCACTCACCATAATACCCTCCAGTTCCATCCATGTCAATTTGATAAGTATTCATCCTTTCTGATGGCTGAGTAATATTTACACACACACACACACACACACACACACACACACACACATACATACATACCGCATCTTCTTTATCTATTCATCTGTCAGTGGACATCTCGGCTCTTTCCATAGTTTGGCTATTGTGAATATTGATGGCTAAATACCTGGTAATACAATTGCTGGGTTGTAGGATAGCTCTATTTTTAACTTCTTGAGTAACCTCCATATTGTTTTCCAGAGTGGCTGTACAGCTTGCATTCCCACCAACAGTTTGAAAGGGTTCCCCTTTCTCCATATCTTTGCCAACATTTGTTGTTTCCTGACTTGTTAATTTTAACCATTCTGATTGGTGTGAGGTGGTATCTCATTGTGGTTTTGATTTGTACTTCCCTGATGCCAAGTGATGTAGAACATTTTTTCATGTGTCTGTTGGCCATTTTTATGTCTTCTTTGGAGAAATGCTCTTCATGTCTTCTGCCCATTTTTTAACTGGATTATTTGTTGTTGGGGTATAAGTTCTTTATAGATCTTGGATACTAGTCCTTTATCTAATATGTCATTTGCAAATATCTTCTCCCATTCTGTTGGTTGCCTTTTAGTTTTGTTGACTGTTTCCTTTGCTGTGCAGAAGCTTTTTATCATGATAAAGTCCCAATAGTTCATTTTTGTTTTTGTTTTCCTTGCCTTTGGAGATGTGTCTAGCAAGAAGTTGCTGCAACCTAGGTCAAAGAGGTTGCTGCCTGCATTCTCTTCTAGGATTTTGATGGATTCCTGTCTCACACTGAGGCCTTTCATCCATTTTGAGTTTATTTGTAAGAAAATGACTGTTTCGTTCTTCTACATGTGGCTGTCCAATTTTCCCAACACCATTTGTTGAAGAGACTGTTCTTTTTCTATTGTGTATTCTTTCCTGCTTTGTCAAAGATTAGTTGACCATAGAGTTGTAGGTCCATTTCTGGGCTATCTATTCTGTTCCATTGATCTGTATGTCTGTTTTTGTGCTAGTACCATACTGTCTTGATGACCTCAGGAGATCATAGGGGAAGGGAGGGAAAACTAATGGGAAGTCATCAGAGAGGGAGAAAAACCATGGGAAACTCTTTAACTATAGGAAACAAACTGAGGGTTGCTGGAGGGGAGGTGGGTGGGATGATGGGGTAATTGGGTGATGGGTATTAAGAAGAACACGTTATGTGTTGAGCCCTGGGTGTTAGATGCAACTGATGAATTATTGAATTCTACCTTTGAAACTAATGATGTACTATATGTTGGCTAACTGAATTTAAATTAAAAAAAAAAACAGAAAAAAAAAGAGAGCAGACCAGTAGTTGGGGGGGAAAAAAAGTTGTCCTTTTAACAAAGAGAAAACAAAATTTTAATTTTGTATCTCTGTACTTTGGATATTACAGCTTATTTACTTACTTACATGTATCCTAATCTTGGCTGGTATCACATAGAAAATTCCTTTCCAAAGATTCCTTTTCCGTAAATCTTCCAAAACTTTTTTACATTGAGAACTTGTCCTAAGTTTTTCCTCCTTAAATAAACAGACTTATTTTAGAACAAAGTTATTTTCTTTTTTCTCAACAAAAATGTATTTTTATTTCTCATACATCTCCTTAGCAAAAATGTGTGTCTTTGTTTGCATACAGAGTTGTTTCCCTTATTATTTTCAGTAGTCTTGATTACATTTATTAGAATTTTTAACTCTTAGAAACCTTAATTTCTAGTGAAAACTAAGTAGTAAACAATTGTGAACTGTTAAACCAGAATTCTTTAGATTGGCAAATTTATTAATGCATTTTATACTTTAGAAAAGTATTTCTTCGTATGCAGTCCTTCAGTAAAGCACAAAACATGTTTTGCTAACATACCAAGTTTATCTTTAGTTTCTCTGTAATAACATAAAAATAGATAAACCTATGTTCAGTACTTAATGTTTCATTATTTTATTGGGAAGTGATCTAGGTATTCAATGAATTTAACTTATTACTTAGCAAAGCTTGTTATATTCTTTAAAATTGCATTTTATAGTTAGAATTTAAAATATTTTGTACTTCTGAGTATTTCCTGTAGTGCATAATATTCTCATCAAGAAAATATTATAACTATGGGTGCCACTGTATCTATTAAACTCAGAGGAAATTCTGCTATACACAGGATATTCACAGTTCTGTTTTTATAGGTAAATATATATGCATTTATGCCCCAGTATTTTCACAGTTAGATTTTGCCTCAATTTAGAATCTTTCTTAAAAAATAATTTAACAAATAGAAGTCAAATAATTTATGTCTTTTTATAATTATTTTGAAGGTTTTCAGATTTAGATACTAAAAACTTCTTTGATTTCCTTTTACTGCAATACAGAATATAAATGTAACCAGTTAAAAGTAGATGGTCCATCAAAGGATTCATTCCACAGGTGGAGATATTGCACAACAGCATTTCAGGATTTCAGATGATCTCATGGACCTTTGCACTTTAATTATTTTATTTGTTCAGTTCCTACTTGATTTAGTAGGAATCAATGCCACTAAGTTTCTAAGCATTATTTTTCAATTATTTCATTATGCTTATAGCTTCAAAATATGAACTTGAACTCCTTTGTGTTGCATTCATTGAACACTCTGATGAAAGATTTCCCAATTTGAGTAAAAGACACCTAAACTTTAAAAAAACATTTACATATTTACAAATAAGTTTAATAATCATTGTAGGATACCAAAGTTGATTTACAAAAGGTTAGAGAGGGTTACAAAGTTTTTAGAAAAAATCCAAACTACGAAATTCTGCTTGATAATAGGCAGCAAGGATAGAAAATGCTGTGATGCTGAATATTTTTTGAGTATTCAACATCAATTTCATTACAAAAATCCAGGCAGTTTTTTTCCTGGAAAATTTGTTGTTTTATCTTCCGTATTCAGATTTACAATCCATCAGATATTACTTTTTGTGGAAAAAGTGATGTAAGGGTCAAGTTTGTTTGTTTGTTTTTTCTATATGGGTATTCAATTAACATAGTGTCACTTATTTTAAAACAAACAAAAAAAGATAAATAGCATTTTCTCCATAATCTGAATAATTTTTTGTCATTAACGTATATTCACATATATATGAATGTTTGTTTCTTGACACTGTACTATCCCATTTACTTACATTTTTTCCTTGGACCAAAAGCATACTGTACTAATTATAGAGGCTTTGTAATAATCCTCAATGTCCTTTAAAATGACTCCTCCTATATTATTCTTTACTGTTTTTTTTTTTTTTTTTTTTTTTGGAGGTAGGCTTCATCCCTTGCATTTCTTTCTTTTTTTTTTTTAAAGATTTTATTTACTTATTTGAGAGAGAGAGAGAGCGAAAGAGAACATGAGAGAGGAGAAGGTCAGAGGGAGAAGCAGACTCCCCATAGAGCTGGGAGCCGGATGCGGGACTCGATCCCAGGACTCCGGGATCATGACCTGAGCCAAAGGCAGTCGCCTAACCAACTGAGCCACCCAGGCGCCCCATCCCTTGCATTTCTATATAAAAGTAAGAATCAGCTTTTGGGGTGCCTAGGTGGCTCAGTCATTTAAGTGTCTGACTCTTGATTTCATCTCAGGTGGTGATCTCAGTGTGGTGAGATTGGACTCTGCACTGGGCAGGAGCCTGCTTAAGATTCTCTCCTTCTGCCCCTCCCCACCTCTAATTAATTAATTAAATTAAGAATCAGCTTTTAAATTTAAGCAAAAAAGTCCTTACAAATTTAATTGGGATTTCATTGAAAGTATATGTGAATTTGTCAGAATTAACATGTTTACAGTATAGATTCTTCCCATTTATAAACATGATATATCCTTCCATTGATTTATTTTTTTGTTAAGACTTTTTTTGAAGGGGCGCCTGGGTGGCTCAGTGGGTTAAAGCCTTCAGCTCAGGTCATGATCTCAGGGTCCTGGGATTGAGCCCCACATCGGACTCTCTGCTCAGCAGGGAGCCTGCTTCCCCCTCTCCCTCTGCCTGCCTCTCTGCCTACTTGTGATCTCTTTCTCTCTGTCAAATAAATAAATAAAATCTTTTTTTAAAAAAGACTTTTTTTGAAGAAGTCTAAGGGTCCCAGCAAAATTGAGGGGACGGTCCAGAGATATCCCATATACTTCCTGTCTCTACACGTGCACAGTCTCCCCCATTATCAACATCCCCCACCAGAATGGTACATTTGTTACATAAGATGAACCTACATTGACACATCATATTCACCCAAAGCCCATAGTTTGTATTATGGTTTACTCTTGGTATTGTACATTCTATAGGGTTTGGACGATTGTACAATGGCTTGCACCCATCATATGATATCATACAAAGTATTTTTAATGCCTAAAAGGCGTCTGTGCCCTGCCTATTCCACCCCCCCCCCCACCTAACCTGGCAACCACTGATTTTTTTACTATCTTCATAGTTTTGCCTTTTTAGCATTTTTAGGTTGGTTTTTTTCTACTTATAATATGCATTTAAAGTTTCTCCATGTCTTTTCATGTCTTGACAGTTCATTTCTTTTTTTATTTAATCTTTTCTTTATTTTTTCTAGCTTTACTGAGATATAATTAACATATTATGTTGTGTAAGTTTAAAGTATATAACCTGTTGATAAGCTATATATTGCAAAATGATGACAACTGTAGATTTAGCTAATTTCTCTAACCCATCAGATAATTACCTTCTTTTTTGTGGTGAGAACATTTAAGATCTACTCCATTAGCAATTTTCAAGTATATAATAGAGTATTATTAGCTATAATCACTATACTGTACATTAGATACGTGTGTCTTACGAATCTTATAACTAGAAGTCTGTACCCTTTGACCAATATCTCTTCATTTCCCCCATTTCTCAGCCCTTAGTAACCACCACTCTGCTCTCTGAATTCAGCTTTTTAAGATTCCACATATGTGATATCACACAGCATTTGTCTTTGTCTGACTAATTTCACTTACAATAATGCCTTCAAAGTTCATCCAAGTTTTTGCAAATGTCAGGAATTCTTTCTTCCTTTTAGCTAAGTAATAGTCTATTGTAAATATATAGCACACCTTCTTTAATCCATTTATCTGTTGATAAACAATTAGATTGTATCCATATCTTGACTACTATGAATAAGGCTGCAATAAACATGAAGTGTATATATTTCTTTAAGATCCTGTTTTTGAGAAACAAACTGAGGGTTTTGGAGGGGTCGGGGGTGGGAGGATGGGCGAGCCTAGTGGTGGGTATTAAGGAGGGCACATATTGCATGGAGCACTGGATGTGGTGCATAAGCAATGGATCTTGGAACACTGAAAAAAAAAAGATCCTGTTTTTATTTACTTTGGATATATGATCAAAAGCAAGATTCCTAGATCATAAGGTAGTTCTAATTTTAATTTTCGAAGAAGCACTATAGTGTTTTTCATATTGGCTCTACCATTTACATTCCTACCAACAGTGCACAAGGGTTCCCTTTTCTCCACATCCTCACCAGCACCTATCTCTTGTTTGACAATAGCCTTTCTAACAGGTGTGAGGAGATAGCTCACTGTGATTTTGATTTACATTTCCTTGATGATCAGTAATGTTGAGCACATTTTCATGTACCTATAGGCCATTCGTGTGCCTTCTTTGGAAACCTGTCTATTCAGGTCCTTTGTTCATTTTCAATCAGATTATTTATTTACGTTTGCTCTTGAGTTGTATGAGTTTTTAAATATATTTCAGATATTAATTCTTTATCAGATATACATCAGATATATCGTTTGTAAATATTTTCTCCACTTCTTTAAGTTGCCTTTTCATTTAGTTGATTGTTTCTTTTGTTTTGTTGACATATAAGAAAATAATGCCAAGAGTGATATTAAGGATCTTTTCCTCTATATTGTCTTCTAAGAATTCTACTGTTACAGGTATTAGATTTAAGACTGTAATCCATTTCAAGTTAATTTTTTTAAGTGGTGTGAGATAGGGGTCCAGTTTCATTCTTTGGCATGTTGTTATCCAGTTTTACAATACCATTTAATGAAGAAACTATCCTTTCCCCATTGAGTATTCTTGACTCCCTTGTCACATATTGGTTGACAGAGTATGTGAAAGTTTATTTCTGGGCTCTTGATTATTATGATCCATGCATGTGTATTTTTTATGCCAATACCACACTGTTTTGTTTAATATAGCCTTGTAATATAGTTTATTTTTTTTAAAAGATTTTATTTATTTATTTATTTATTTATTTAAAGATTTATTTATTTATTTATTTGACCGAGTGAGAGATCACAGGTAGGCAGAAAGGCAGGCAGAGAGAGAGGAGGAAGCAGACTCCCCACCGAACAGAGAGCCTGATGCGGGGCTCAATCCCAGGACCCTGAGATCATGACCTGAGCCGAAGGCAGAGGCTTTAACCCACTGAGCCACCCAGGCGCCCCAAGATTTTATTTATTTGAGAGAGAGAGAGAGAGAGAGTACAAGCAGGGGGCTGGGCAGAGGGAGAAGCAGACTTTCTGCTGAGCAAGGAGACTGATATGGGACTTGATCCCAGGACCTTGGGACCATGACCTGAGCTAAAGGCAGACGCTTAACTGACTGAGCCACCCAGGCGCCCTGTAATATAGCTTAAAATCAGGAAGTGTGCTGCCTATGGCTTTGTTCTTTCTCAGGACTCCTTTGGTAACTGTGGTTTTCTGTGGTTCCACACAAATTTTAGGATTTTTTTTTCTATTTTTGTGAAAAATGCCATTGGAATTTTGATTGCACTTTCATTTAAACTACAGATGGCATTGGGTAGTATGGAAATTTAAAAAAAATACTCATTTTTCCAATCCATGGGCATGGGGTATCTTTCCATTTGTTTGTGTTGTTTTCAATTTATTAAAGTCTTATAGTTTTCAGTGTACAGATCAGTCACAAATTTGGTTAAATTTATTTCTAAATTTTTTTGGTGCTATTGTGAATGGGATTGTTTAATTTCTTTTTCAGATATTTTGTTGCTAGTGTACAGAAACACAATTAATTTATGTATATTCATTTTATATCTCATCCTGGAACTTTGCTGAATTTGTTGATTCATTCTAAGTTATTTTTTGAGAGTCTATTAGCTAATTTTTTTTATCAGTGAATAATATCTCATTGTTTTGATGTACCAATGCTTATTTAACCATTCAGCTTCTGAAGTACATCTGGGTTACTTGCAAGTTTTGGCAATTATGAGTCAAGCTGATATAAATATCAATGTGCAGGTTTTTGTTTGGTCATACGTTTTCAAATTTTGGGGTACCAAGAAGCCTGATCAGTGGATCATAGGGTAAAAGTATGTTTTGTTTTGTAAGAAACCACCTAATTGTCTTCTAAAGTAACTGTGCCATTTTGCATTCCCACCCACAGTGAATAAGAGTTCCTGTTGCTGGACCTATATCCTGGATAGCATGTGGTGTTGTCAGTGTTTTGGATTTTGGCCATTCTTACAGGTATGTAGTGGTATCTTATTGTTTTAATTTGCTTTTCCATGATGACATATGTTATGGAGCATCTGTTCATATGCTTATTTGCCATTTGTATGTCTTCTTTGATGAGGTATCTGTTAAGGTTGAGTTGGCCCATTATTTAATTGAGATGTTTTCTTATTGTTGAGTTTTAAATATTCTGTCTATATTTTGGATAGAAGTTGTTTATCAGATATTCCTTTGGAAGTATTTTGTTCCATTCTGTGATCTGTTTTCTGCTTCTCTTGATATAGTCTGTCCCAGAGCACAAGGTTTTAATTTTAAGTCCAGCTTACCAATTATTTCTTTTATGGATTGTCTTTGTTGTTGTATCTAAAAAGTCAATGTTGGACCCCAGGTCATCTGGATTTTCTCCTGTGTTACTTTGTAGGACTTTTATAGATTTGCATTTTACATTTAGGTCTCTAACCCACTTTGAGTCCATTTTTGTGGTGGGTATAAAGTCTGTGTCTGGACTTATTTTGTTTACATGTGTATGTCCAATTTTTCCAACACAATTTATTGAAAAAACTGTCTTGATTCCATTGTATTGCCTTTGCTGCTTTGTCAAAGATCAGTTGATTGTATGTATGTCGGTCTGTTTCTGAGCTCTCTTTTCTGTTCCACTGATCTGTGTCTATTCTTTGCCAGTAATATGCTACCTTGATTACTGTAGTTGTATAATAAGTCTTGAAGTCAGTCCTTCAGCTTTGTTCTTTATGTATATTATGTTGACTATTCTGAGTCTTTTGCCTCTCTATATAAACTTTAGGGTGAGTTTTCTGGTAGCCACAAAATAACTGGCTGGTATTTTCATTGGATTCCATTGAATTTATACACTAAGCTGAGAAGAACTGATATCTTGATGATATTGAGTCTTACTATCCATGAACATGGAATATCTCTGAATTTATTTAATTATTTGATTTCATTTATTTGAGTTTTGTAATTTTCTTCGTATAGATCTTATACATATTTTGTTAGATTTAAAGCTATGAATTTCTCTTTTTTGAGTACTAATATAAATGGTGTTATGTTTTAAATTTCAAATTCTACTGGGTTATTCCTGATAGAAAAGGAATGCATTGACTTTTGCATATTTGTGTCTTAAAACCTGGGTATAATCGTCTATTAGTTCTGGAAGTTTTTGTTGATTATTTCAGATTTTTGAGATAGATGGTATCATTTTTGAAAGAAGACAATTTTATCTCTTCCTTTCCAATCTGTGTACCTTTTATTTTTTTTCCTTATTACATTAGCTAGAACTTTCAGTACAATTTTAAAAGGAATAGAGATGGAATATCCCATACTTGCTTATGTCTGTCTCATCTTAGTGGTAAAGCTTCAAGTTTTTCACTATTAAGTATGATGTTATTGGGGCGTCTGGGTGGCTCAGTGGGTTAAGCCTCTGCCTTCGGCTCAGGTCATGATATCAGGGTTCTGGGATGGAGCCCCGCATCGGGCTCTCTGCTCAGCAGGGAGCCTGTTTCCTCCTCTCTCTCTGCCTGCCTCTCTGCCTACTCGTGATGTCTCTCTCTCCATCAAATAAATAAAATCTTTAAAAAAAGTATGACGTTATCTATTTATTTATATATATATTTTAATGTTAATAGTTTTCTGTGCAAACCTTGTATACTTTTAAAAACCCTCACTCACGTGTGGAGCATAAGGAAAAACATGGAGGACATTGGGAGAAGGAAAGGAAGGGTGAATTGGGGGAAATTGGAGGGGGAGACGAACCATGAGAGACTGTGGACTCTGAGAAACAAACTGAGGGTTTTGGAGGGGAGGGGGGTGGGGGGTTGAGTGAGCCTGGTAGTGGGTATTGAGGAGGGCACGTATTGCTTGGAGCACTGGGTGTGGTGCATGAACAATAAATCTTGGAACACTGAAAAAATTAAATTAAATAAAAAAAAATAAAAGCAGCTGTGGACAGAAAAAAAAAAAAAACCCTCACTCAGTTATTTAATTTATAATATTGTTGTAAGTGGTAACTACCAATAAAATCTGAACTATTTATATTAACCTTGCTATAAGCAATTTTTAAATTTCTTTAAATTTATTTTTTAAATTTTATTAACATATAATGAATTATTTGTTTCAGGGTTACAGGTCTGTGATTCATCAGTCTTACACAAATCACACTGCTCACCATAGCACATGTTTAAAGCATACTGAATAAATATCTGACTTTTATTCTCTAACTATGAGTACCAAAACAACTGACTCAAGTTTGGATCCTGAGAGCCACTTAGCTAGTTTTACATCTAACATCCTCATTAGAACTGAGATCACAACTTTAAAGCAAACCATGAAAGAAATCTAAGGATTACCAATTGCCTAATTTTACACTGCTCTGGCTTTCCATCAGCTAAATGCACTTAGAATAAAATCTAAAATCCATAATACGGCCTACAAATCACTGACTATTGCCCAATTTCTCAGCCTCATTTCTTGCTAATTTTCTTCTTTCCTTGCTATACTGCAAACACATTATGAATTTTCAGTTTCTCCAACAGGTTTGTGTCTGCCAAGGCTTTCTAATGTGTTACTTCCTTTGCCTGGATCTTACTTTTTTTTACTTCCTTCCTGTGGTTAATTCCTGCTACTTAAAATTGTATTTGCCTAAATATTGTTTTTATAGTGAAGATTTTTCTTCCTTTGTAGACCTTGATTATTATCCCAACATTGCAATCTTAGTTTTTTCTGCTGTTTTCCTTCATAGCACATATTACTATTTAAATTAAATAATTAGTTTTGTAGAATGATTCTTTCTCGCTAAAGTGCCATAAAGGTAATGATTGTTTCTGCCCTGTTCATTTATTGGTCTTCTTGATTTGTACTGTATCTGATACATCATAGGAATCGGTAAATGTCAATTAAATAAAAATAATAATGAGTCCGGAATAAATGTATGAATGAATGTACAAACATTATCAGGAATAAAACTCCAATGTGAATCCAGGTAGGAAGGTCATTTGAGGCAGCAACATGAAGAGTCAAACCCAAAATAGAGAAAGCAAACTAATACAATAAGTTAGAAATGTAAAGGGTACTAGAGTTTATGAGTGTGACTTTGGTAAGATTTTTTCATCCTTTAGGAGAGAGGCACCAACACCTTTTATAAGATACTCATAGCCCTAGAGATAAGAAGGAAAGTAACTAAAAGCCTCATAGAGAACAAAAAGAGCATTCAGGTAAATTAACTATGAAAGAACAGATAGAAAGTGAAAAAGAATTTTCAAGAGAGTTCCTCACATTCACAAATTTCTACATAATTCATCAAGTTAATTATTGTCTTGCAAACAAAATTATTTCCTCTATAAGAGGAAAAATATATAGGTACATACACGCTAAAATTCTCCTTGGTCTATATTTGCTAAGTCTGTTGTAATTCTCTGTAGTCACTAATGCTGGTTCCATGCTTCACTGTAATTAACAAATATAATTAATGTACTTTTTAAAAGGATTTTTAAAAATTTGTTTTTATTTATTTATGTTTATTATTTTTTATTAACATAAAATGTATTATTTGCTCCAGGGGTACAAGTCTGTGAATCATCAGTCTTACATAATTCACAGCACTCACCATAGCACATACCCTACCCAGTATTCATAACCCAGCCACCCCATCCTTCCCACCACTTCCCAGCAACCCTCAGTTTGTTCCATGAGATTAAGAGTCTCATGGTTTGTCTCCTTCCCCAGTCCCATCTTGTTTCATTATTTTCCCTCCCTTCCCCCCACGACTGCCCACCCTGCCTCTCAAATTCTTCATATCAGAGAGATCATATGATAATTGTCTTTCTCTGATTGACTTATTTTACTTAGCATAATACCCACTAGTTCCATCCACGTCATTGCAAATGGCAAGATTTTAGGTTTTTTGATGGCTGCATAGTATTCCATTCTATATATATACCACTTCTTCTTTACCCATTCATCTGTTGATGGACATCTAGGTTCTTTCTATAGTTTGGATATTGTGGACATTGCTGCTGTAAACATTCAGGTGCACGTGCCCCTTCAGATCCCTACATTTGTATCTTTAGGGTAAATACCCAGTAGTGTAATTTCTGGGTCATAGGGTAGCTCCTCAACTTTTTGAGGAACCTCCATACTGTTTTCCAGAGTGGCTGCACAAGCTTGCATTCCTACCAACAGTGTAGGAGGGTCTCCCTTTCTCTGCATCCTCGCCAACATCTGTCATTTCCTGACTTGTTAATTTTAGCCATTCTGGCTGGTGTGAGGTGGTATCTCACTGTGGTGTGTTTTTTTTTGAAAGATTTTTATTTATTTGACACAGACAGTGAGAGCGGGAGCACAAGCAGGGGGAGTGGGAATGGGAGAAGCAGGCTTCCCACTGAGCAGGGAGCCCAATGCGGGGCTCGATGTGAGGACTCTGGGATCATGACCTGAGCCAAAGGCAGACGCTTAACAACTGAGCCACCCAGGCACCCCTCTCACTGTGGTTTTGATTTGTATTTCCCTCATGCTGAGTGATGTTGATCACTTTTTCATTTGTCTGTTATTCCCATGACTTACTTATTCTAAAATAGGAAGCAAATATCTCCCGATTCCCTTCACTCATTTTGTGAATCCCCTCTCCCCATACTTTTTCTCTTTGGCAACCATCAGTTTGTTCTCTGCATTTACAGGTCAGATTCTGCCTTTGGTTTGTTTATTCACTTGTTTTGTTTTTTAGATTGAACATATGAATGAAATCTTGTGGTTTCTGTCTTTACCAATCTTATTTCTGTTAGCATTATACCCTCTAGGTAGGTCCACCCATGGTTGCAAATGTCAAGAGTTCACCCTTATTTATGGCTGCATAATATTCATGTGTGTGTGTGTAGTGTGTGTGTGTGTGTGTGTGTGTGTGTGTGTGTTTCACATCATCTTTATCCATTCATCTTTCAGTGGATATTTAGGTTGTTTCCATAAATTGGCTATTGTAAATAATGCTGCAATAAACATAAAGGTCCATATATCTTTTCAAATTAGGGTTTTGCTTTCTTTGGGTAAATACCCAGTAGTGGAATTACTGGATCACACAGTATTTCTATTTTTAATTTTTTGAGGAACCTCCATACTGTTATCCATAGTGGCTATACCAACTTGAATTCCCACCAAGAGTGCACAAGTGTTCCTTCTTCTCTACATCCTCACTGACACTTGTTTCTTGTGTCACTGATTTTAGCCATTCTGACAGGTGTGAGGTATTAGCTCTTTATGGTTTTGATTTACATTTCCATGATGGCTAGTGATATTGAGCATCTTTCCATGTGTCTGTTAGCCCACTGTATGTTTTCTTTGGGAAAATTGAGGTCCTCTGTGCATTTTTAACCAGATTATTAGGTTTTGGGTGTTGTGTAAGTTCTTTATATGTATTTTGGATATTAATCTCTTATCAGATATATCATTTACAAATACTTTCATTCAGTAGATTATCTTTTCATTTTGTTGACAGGTTCCTTCACTGTGCAAAAGCTTTTATTTTAATGTAGTCTCAATAGTTTATTTTTGCTTTTGTTCCCTTTGCCTTAGGAGACATATCTAGAAAAATATTGGTATGGCCAATGCCAAAGAAATTACTGCTTATGTTCTCTATTAGGATTTTTATGGTTTTAGGTCTTTAATCCATTATGATTTTCTTTTGTGTATGGTGTTAGAAAGTCATCATGTAGACTTTAAGGAAGAGAACAGCTTTACACAATGTCAAGATACAGAAGGAAAAAAATTCTGTTAATAAGACAGAATTTCTACTTTGCCATGGGATTCATTACTGTGACAGTATTAAAACTTATACCTGCAGATTGTATTATACTTCATCTTCAATAGCAGCTTGGATGTTTTATTCCAAACAGGATTATTTGGTGTACATACATATGTTATATTAGCAGCCCACAAAGGTTTCCAAGATTATGATTTTTTTTTAAACAAGAAAGTTGAAGTCTTCTGTAATTCAGACTCAAAACATAAATTCAAGTATAATTATATTCCCAAGCTTTTGTCTTTCTCTGCATCAGTAGAAACCCTTGAGAGAATTACTGACTTTGGTAACAAGGTCTTTGTAAGGTTGAGGTGCAAAGTAGAGAAACAACACGTAGAACTTTAGGAACATTAAAGAATAAGAAGATAGCAATAATCTGGCCTTTTTATGTTTGTTTTCCCATTATAATTTTACTGAAGTTTACACCCTTACTATATAATCAAGCTTATTCTCTTAAAATTATAGTAAATGTTTTAGAAGATTCTTATTCCACCTAGACAAAGTACTGACATTTATATCATGATCTAAATCTAGCTTTGTTAAAAATGTAAAATACTAAATGGCAACGATTTCAGGTGTATTTTATACCCAAGGTATTTGTAACTATTTTCTTTAACATGGAAATGTTCTTGGTTTCTTTTCACAGATTAATTTAAAAATAGTCTAAAATTGTATTTTGAGTGAGTTTGAGAGAATTATCTAATCCAAGCTTAAAGAGGGGGAAACCATGGATCTTTTTTTTAAGATTTTATTTATTTATGACAGAGAGAGATAGCCAGAGAGGGAACACAAGCAGGGGAAGCTGAAAAGGAAGAAGCAGGCTCCCTGCTGAGCAGGGAGTCCCTTGCAGGAATGATCCCAAGATGCTGGGATCATGACCTGAGCCAAAGGCAGACACTTAACGACTGAGCCCCTCAGGCCCCCCGCGTGAATGCTCTCTAATCTCTTTGCCTAATTTAAAAAAAAAAAAATTAGAAGATTGAATTATATGTTTTCTAATGCTGGAAGTATTATAATTATGTTAATTTCACCTTTTCCATCTGGATATTTCAGCTATAAAACATCTTTCATTGTTAACCATATGGAACCATTTTATTTTATAATTGTGAGTTCGTCGTTAGGAATATTTATGTAATAGCCAAACCATTTGTTTCCACAATGGTCTCTGATCTACTATCTTAAAACAGACATAGGTGTTATTACATACTGTATTTTTAGAATTTTCCCTGTCCAAAATATATTTTCCTTTTCATCAATATATAAATTTTACTTGCCAAAAAATCCTCTCTCTCTCTCCGTCTCTATGTCTCTTTCTCTCTCTCCTCTCCTCCCTCTTTCCCTATTCCCTCCATATATATATATATATACACACACATATTAGATATTGTTGCATAGTAACTTATTCCAAAATTTAACACCAATATTTATCACACAGTTCTTGAAGGATTGGTTTAGGTAGGTGTTTCTGACTCATTGTCATATGAGGTTGTAGTTAATTTGTTGGCCAGGTGGTAGCCATCTTAAAGCTTGAGGAAGGCTGGGGAATGCACTTAATCGCTCACTTACCTGGTTGCTGGCAGGCCTTAGTTTCTCACTGACAGTTGGCAGGAAACCTCAGTTCCTTGCCACATTGCCTATCCATAGTGTTTCTCATAAATAGCAGCTTGCTTCTTCCAGGGTAAGTGATCAGAAATAGAGAGCAAGTGAGAGAGAAAGAGGAAGAGAAAGAGAGAGAGAACTCAAAAGGGAAGCCTTTAAAAAAAAAAATAACCTAAACTTCGAAATCACAAACACTTGTCAAGTTTTCTTGTTATTAGAACAGTTAGTGAGCCATACTCCAGAACAGGGGAATTATGGTCCACTCTTGAAGAGAGAAGTGTCAAAAATGTTTGAATGTATCTTAAAACCAACCACAATATATGACTTAAAGATAGATATTATTTATATCTTACTACTTTTACTTAGATAATTATTCAAAGTGGGTAAAACAAATGAGGCTTTTTTGTAAGAAATTATTCTCAAGTTTCTTCACCAGCTCTTCTGTTGTATGATATAATGCCTTCTGTCACTAAGTGTAGTGCATGATAACAATATTAATTCTGAGATCTCAATTAAGATTTTTCTTTTCCTATAAAATACTATATTTTCTCAAATTTCCATGTTTTGATGTCACCCCAAAATTCAAGGGGAAAATATGCTATGAAATCGTTATTAAATATTTGGGGGTGGAAATGCATTTCTGGAATATTGGAATCCTAAAGATACATTGTTTGGGACCTTCTGGACAATATTACCTGACATTTCACTGGGCAATATGACTGCACATCTGGACATTTTGCTGTCTTCCTGCTTCCTAGGGAATGTGGGCTTGCTAATGCTAAGTTTGGCTGGAGAACAGTAAGGTCCCAGGTCCCAAAAGTCTGTTAATATTTCATATCATGGTTATTTTCCTCACTTATTTCTGAATGAGACAGCAAGAAATAGGTACTTTAAGTAGGGCATACCCCTTGGTGGACATTATCCCACGGAATGAAATGCCTTCTTTAGGGATTCTAGGAACCAGGGGAAGCTGCAATAAGATACTGCTTAACTGCTGCTCCATGTGTCTTCCTTAATTCTATAAAAGGTGGTTCTTTAACTATATGGCTATCTGTGTGTGTATGTATGTGTGTGTATTTTGTATTGAATTCATAGCTCACCAGGAACAGTGAAACTAAAAAAACAAAACAAAACAAAACAGTTGAAAAGGCTAATAAATCTGCTAATTCTAAGAATTAGCAATGATGATAATTCCAAGAACCAAATATTCTCAAAACAATCACATAAATGATGATGTTGGGGGGAGAATAAAAGAAATATACCCAGGGTGCCTGGGTGGCTCAGTGGGTTAAAGCCTCTGCCTTCCACTCATGTCATGATCTCAGGGTCCTGGAATCGAGCCCCGCATCCCGCATTGGGCTCTCTGCTCAGCAGGGAGCCTGCTTCCCCCTCTCTCTCTGCCTGCTTCTCTGCCTACTTGTGATCTCTCTGTCAAATAAATAAGTAAAATATTAAAAAAAAGAAATATACCCTTAAACTTGCTTATTGCTTCTCATTTTTCACTATTGAAAATATAAACATTCTTATTACTTCTCATTTTTCACTATTGAAAATATAAACAATTTGCTTTGTATTATATGATGAAAAAAGTTATAGAATTATGGCAATCTCATTTCAGTCCAACTTTTTAGAGCTCAGTGATTTCTAGATAATTAGAAAATAAGTGAATTAATTATATTGACGTCTAGCTATATTGAATGAAATTCATGATAAAAAAATGAATTCACATTTAGCTCCATCCTAGGGACAAAAATGGAAGTGGCTGAGAAATGAAAATGTCTTTGTTTATGATATATTTGCCTAACATTTTAACCATCCCTAAGACATGGTAGAACAGAGATTTCCATGAAATCCTGCCATTAACATGTCATAGATAACCTGAATGCTAATTTCTTTTTTCATTTTATTTCTATAAAATCAGTGTTATCAATTACCTACCTTATTTTCATGCACTATTTCCCAAATATTCAACAGTGTAGTTTTTAACTTTGTTCTCCGTAGAACACAGTAGATTGGAAACCAAAGTAAATTAACTGATATTGTATAGGACAAAAGAGCCAGGCTGAGCAGACATATAAAAGAACTATATAGTGATTAAAGAAAATCATTAAGATTTGAGAGAGAAAATTGTTGATAGGAAAAAAATAAAAGAATAGAATTCCTATTAAAAAAAAAAGATGTCCTATTTGGAACAATGGCATTGTTGGATGATTAATTTTAAAAAATAAGGGTGGAATTTATAATAGATTTAGTAGAAGAAGGCAGGGAAGAAAACAGAAATGAAATTATTTAAACAGTGAGGTTAGCCATCTCGAGAATATCAGAGATGACACCTGTGAAATTTAGCATTATAATATATAAAAGCACTGATTATTCCTCTTTGGACTTTTTTAAGGAACAGAAATTTACTGTCTCTCAGTCTGTAGGTTAGAAATGTTAAATGTAAGTGTCTGCAGGGCCATGCTTTTTCTGAGAGCTCTAAGGAAGAATCCTTCCTTGCCTCTTCAAAATTCTGGTGTTTGCTAGCAATTCTTGGTTTTCTTTGGGTTGTAAATCAATGATTTCAGTCACATGGCCATCTTCTCCCTGTGTGCCAGTGTTCACAAGGTGTTCTCTCTTATAAGGACACTGGTCATATTGGCATAGAGGCCAATCCTACTGGGGTATGATGTGTCTTAACTAAACTGCAATGACCCTATTTCCAAATAAGATCACATTTTAAGATACTGGAGGTTAGAGCTTCAACATATATTTTGGGGGGACATAATTCAAACCAGAACAGTGGCTTTCTCACTCTCTAGCTCTCATTATTATCAGTATTAAAATGATGAAAATATCTGTGTACGTATTTTTGTACATGTATGGGTGTTTCTTTAGATAAAATCCTTTCAAAAGAATGATTTTTGGGTCAAATGATATGTATTTTAATATTTTTGAAACATAATATTAAGTCTTCCCAAAAGAATTCATTCATTTGCTATCTCTCCAACAGTGCCTGAAAGAGCCTGTTTCTCCACATCCCTATGAATACTTGCTATTATCATGGAAAAAAAAATCCCCTTCTGTTGGGCAAAACATTACCTTAATGAAGAGGCAGTTAGAATATTTTCCTTTTGGGCCCTAAAGTAGCTTTGATTGTATACTAAATTTTTCAAAGTAAATTCTGTTAATATCTTTCTATAGTCCCTTTTCCTGGAGAAGCAAAAAAATCCCTGTCCTTTGGTCTCAGTGGGAGACAAATCCATCCCTTCCCCTCTGTCTTCTCATTTATCTTCTGGACTACAGTTCCAACCCCAAACTTTATTTTCTTTAAAACAAATAAAAATGAAAAAACAAAAACAAAGAACTCCTGGCCACATTAATAGATACTCTTCTCAGGTCTTTTGATTTTAAGATCTAACATATAACTTATAAAGAGTTAAATTTTTAGAAATCTTTTAAGTGTTAATAGCTATCTTAAATACTTCTAATAAGTGGTCTTGCATAATGAAGGTTGAAATTTGAAATCTTAGGACAATATCCAAACTAATCATAAAAATATTTGTAGGACTTACACTACTTGACTTCAAGACATTATAAACCATAATAATCAAAACAGTATGATAGTGATAAAAGGCTAGAAATGTATCAATGAAAGAGAATAGAGACCAGAAAAAGACCCACATGCATATGGTTACATCATTTTTTGACAAAATGCACAAGCATCTGGTTGTGAAATAAATAGTAAAATAAATCTTCTTGGAACGCCTGAACATCAATATGTAAAATATTTAACCCTGGGCCCTCCCGTACATCATGCCACCATATTAATTTGAGATGGACTATAGACCCAAATGTTAAAGTTAAAATTATAAAAATTTTTAGGAGGAAACATAGAATACTTTCATGATTAGGTATTGACAGTGGCTTCTTAGAACACAGAAAGGAATAAACATAAAATTTGAAAAAGTGAATTAGAAATTTTGAGATTTTCTTATTAGAAAATTAAAACTTTTATTTATCAAAAGTCTGTTAATGAAATGAATAGACAACTCACAAATTACATGACAATAGTCACCCAGCAAATATCTATTAACTCACTGGTAGCCAGAATATATATAGAATTCCTATAAATCAATAATAAAGACACAGATAATTCAATTAAAATATGAACAAAAGATCTGAACTAAAAAAAAAAAAGATCTGAACTGACACTTCACAAAAAATGATATATGAATGACCAATATCCAGTTGAAAAGATGTTCACTATTAATGTAGATTATTTTGGAAATTATTAGGGAAATTCAAATTAATTTTAAATGAGATACCACCAGAAACCTACCAAAGTGACTAAAATTAAAGACTGGCAATTCTAAATGCTGTTGAGAATGTGGAGCAACCAGAACTTTACACTATTACAAGGAGTGTAAAATGATACATCTACTTTGGGTGAAGTCCTATAGGTTTTTTGTTTTGTTTCGTTTTGTTTAAAAAAAAGATTTATTTTAGAGAGAGAGGGAGCACGCATGGTGGGGAGGAGTAGAAGGGGAGGGAGAGAGAATGACGAGCAGAATCTGCCCTGAGCATGGAGCCTGCCACAGGGCTCAGTCTCACAACCCTGATACCATGACCTGAGCCAAAACCAAGAGTTGGATGCTTTATCAGGTGCACCACCCAGGTGCCCCAATTTGTGCAAGTTTTTTTTTTTATAAAACTTTATAGACACCTACATATGACCTAACAGCACACTTTAGGCACACTCTGCAATAAAAAGGAATAAACTATCAAGAAAATAAGAACAGATGAATCTCCATAATGTTATTTTATTTTATTTTATTTTTATTTTTTAAAGATTTTATTTATTTATTTGACACAGAGAGAGAGAGAGAGAGATCACAAGTAGGCAGAGGCAGGCAGAGAGAGAGGGGGAAGCAGGCTCCCTGCTGAGCAGAGAGCCCGATGCGGGGCTCGATCCCAGGACCCTGGGATCATGACCTGAGCCGAAGGCAGAGGCTTTAACCCATTGAGCCACCCAGGCGCCCCTATAATGTTATTTTAAATGAAGGTAGATAGACAAAATGGTCAATAATTTATGGCTCCATTCATATAAAATTCTAGAAATGGCAAAATAATCTATATTGAATAAAACAGATCATCAGTTGTCTAGGAGGTGGAAGGATGATGGATTTCAAAGTAACGTGAAGGAACTTTTGTGGGTGAAGGGAATTCTTATTATCTTCATTGCAGTGATGGGTTACTATATATATATATATATATATATATATATATGTCAAATCTTAACAATGGTCTGCTTTAAATATGTACAAATTATTAGAGGTAAATTACATCTGAATAAAGTTGTAAGGAAAAGGACATAAAAAAATATTGACCTCAAGTCAATAGTATGCATGCTGAAGAGTTTAAAAATAAGGTATACTGATGTCACCAACATCACTGGATGTGTATCATAAAAATAAGAACTGACAGACTGATAGGAGGATGGATAGATATGTGGTAAAGCATGTAGAGAAAATTGTAATGTAGAATCCAGATGGAGGATTTATGGGTGTTCATTGCAAGATTATTATAGGGTTTTTTAATATGATTCAAAACTTGCACAAGCTTTAATAAAACAATTGACTTACTATAAATAAATATTGAGTCAATTCTTTTTTTTTATTATGTTCAGTTAGCCACTGTATAGTACATCATTAGTTTTTGATGTAGTGTTTGATTTATTAGTTGCATATAACACCCAGTGCTCATCACAACACATGTCCTCCTTAATACCCATAACCCGGTTACCCCTTCCCCCCACCCCACCCCCTTTGAAACCCTCAGTTTCTCCCCCTGGAATCCATAGTCTCTCATGGTTTGTCTTCCTCTCTGTTGTTCCCCCCTCTTCGGTTTTCCCTCCCTTCCCCTATGTTCTTCTATGCTATTCCTTATGTTCCACATATGAGTGAAACCATATGATAATTGTCTTTCTCTGCTTGATTTATTTGACTTAGCATAATCCCCTCCAATTCCATCCATGTTGATGTGAATGGTGGGTATTCATCCTTTCTGATGGCTGAGTAAAATTCCGTTATATATATGTACCACATCTTCTTTATCCATTCATCTGTTAAAGGGCATCTTGGTTCCTTCTACAGCTTGGCTATTGTGGACATTGCTGCTATGAACACTGGGGTGCATGTGCCCCTTCTTTTCACTGCATCTGTATCTTTGGGGTAAATATCTAGTAGTACAATTGCTGGGTCATAGGGTAGCTCTATTTTTAACTTTTTGAGGAACATCCTTACTGTTTTCTATAGTGGCTGTACCAGCTTACATTTCCACCAACAGTGTAAGATGGTTCTCTTTTTTCCACATCCTCTCCAATATTTGTTGTTTCCTTCCTTGTTAATTTTTGCCATTCTAGTGTGCGGTGGTATCTCATTGTGGTTTTGATTTGTATTTCCCTGATTGCTAGTGACGTTGAACATTTTTTCATGTGTCTGTTAGCCATTTGTATGTCTCTTTTGGAGAAGTGTCTGTTCATGTCTTCTGCCCATTTCTTAACTGGATTATTTGTTTTTTAAGTATTGAGTTTGAGAAGTTCTTTATAGATCTTGGATATCAGCCCTTTATCTGTAGTATCATTTGCAAATATCTTCTCTCATTCCGTGGGTTGCCTCTCAGTTTTGTTGACTGTTTCCGTTGCTGTGCAGAAGCTTTATATCTTGATGAAGTCCCAAAGTTCATTTTTGCTTTTGTTTCCCTTGCCTTTGGAGAAGTGTCTTGAAAGAAGTTGCTGTGGTCAATGTCAAAGAGGTTACTGCCTATATTCTCCTCTAGGATTTTGATGGATTCCTGTCTCACATTGAGGTGTTTCATCCATTTCAAGTTTATCTTTGTGTATGGTGTAAGAGAATGGTTCAGCTTCATTCTGTGCGTGTGGCTGTCCAGTTTTCCCAGCACCATTTATTGAAGAGACTGTCTTTTTCTATTGGATAATTTTTCCCGCTTTGTCAAGGATTAGTTGACCACAGAGTTGAGGGTCCATTTCTGGAGTCTATTCTGTTCCATTGATCTATGTGTCTGTTTTGTGCCAATACCATGCTGTCTTGGTGATCACAGCTTTGTAATATAGTATGATAAAACACTCTACAAAGTAGGTTTAGAGAGAACATACCTCAACATCATAAAGGCCATCTATGAAAAACCCACAGTTAATATCATCCTCAATGGGGAAAAACTGGAGCTTTTCCTGGATGATCAGGAACAAGACAGTGATGTCCACTCTCACCATGTTTATTTAACATAGTACTAGAAGTCCTAGACAAAGCAATCAGACAACAAAAGGAAATAAAAGGCATCCAAATCATCAAAGAAGAAGTAAAATTTTCACTATTTGCAGAAGATATCATACTCCATGTAGAAAACCTGAAAGACCCCACCAAAAAACTGCTAGAACTGATAAGAAAATTCTGTGGAGTCAAAGGATACAAAATCCATGTACAGGAATCTGTTGAATTTTTATATACCAATAATGAAGCAGCAGAAAGAGAAATTAAGGAATCAACCCCATTTACAATTGCACCAAAACAAATACAATACCTAGGAAAAACCTAACCAAAGAGGTCAAAGACCTGTACTCTGAAAACTATAAAACACTGATGAAAGAAATTGAAGGCAGCACAAAGAAATGGAAAAACATTCCATGCTCATTGATTGGAAGAACAAATATTGTTAAAATGTCCACGCTACCCAAAGAAGTCCACACATTTAAGGCAATCTGTATCAAAATACCAACAGCATATTTCACAGAGCTAGAACAAACAATCCTAAAATTTGTATGGAACCACAAAAGACCCTGAAAGCCAAAGCAACCTTGAAAAGAAAAGCTGGAGACATCACAATTCTAGACTTCAAGTTATATTACATAGCTGTAGGTATCAAAACAGTATGGTACTGGAACAAAAATAGACACAGATCAATGGAACAGAATAAAAAACCCAGGAATGAATTCATACCTATATAGTCAATTAATCCTCAATAATGCAAGAAAGACTATATAATGAGAAAAAGAGCATCTCTTCAACAAATGGTGCTGGGAAAACTGGACAGCAACGTTCAAAAGAATGAAACTGGACCACTTTCTTACTCCATACCAAAATAAATTCAAAATGGATGAAAGACCTAAATGTGAGACAGGAAACCATCAAAATCCTAGAGAAGAACATAGACTCTTTGACATCAGCTGTAACAACTTTTTTCCAGATAAGTCTGCTGAGGCAAGGGAAACAAAAGCAGAAATAAACCATTGGGATGACACCAAATAAAAAGCTTCTGCACAGCAAAAGAAACAATCAACAAAATTAAAAGGCATCCTAAAGAATGGGAGAAGCTATTTGCAAATGACATATCTGATAAAGAGTTTGTATCCAAAATATATAAAGAACTAAAACTGAACACCCAAAAAGTGAATAGTTCAGTTAAAAAATGGGCAGAAAACACGAACATTTTTTTCCCCAAGAAAACATACAGACACATGAAAAGATGCTCAACTTCACTGATAATCAGGGACATACAAATCAGAACTATGCTGAGATATCACCTCACACCTGTCAGTATTGCTAAAATCAACAACACAAGGAACACCAGGTATTCACAAGGATGTAGAGAAAGGGGAACCCTCCTACACCGTTGGTAGGAATGCACTGTTGAAAGGAATGCAAACTGGTGCAGCCATTCTGGAAAAGTATATGAAGGTTCCTCAAAAAAGTTAAAAGTAGAACTGCCCTATAATCCAGCATACACACTACTAGGTATTTCCCCAAAGAATACAAAAATACTAATTCAAAAGGATATATGCACTGTGATGTTTATGGCAGCATTTTCAACAATAGCTAAATTATGGAAACAGCCTAAGTGTCCGTCAACCAATGAAAGGATAAAGAAGTGGTGGTGGTGGTGGTGGTGGTGGTGGTGGTGGTGGTGTGTGTGTATAATGGAATATTACTAAGTCATAGAAAAGGATGAAATCTTGCCTTTTGCAACAACATAGATGGAGCTAGAGAGTAGTATGCTAAGCGAAGTAAGTCAGCCAAAGAAAGACAAATACCATATGATTTCACTCATATGTGGGATTTAAGAAACAAAACATATGCGCAAAGGAAAAGAGAAAGAGAAAGGGAGACAAATCAAGAAACAGACTCTTAACTATAGAGAACAAGCTGATGGTTACCAGAGGGGAGGTGGGTGGGAGGATGGGTGAAATAGGTGACGGGGATTAAGGAGGGCACTTTTGACAGGCACTGGGTGATGTACAGAAGTGTCGAATTGTACACCCAAAACTGATATTACACTGTATGTTAACTTACTGGAATTTAAATTAAAACTTAAAAAATATATTGAAAGAAAAGTTAGGAATTTTGGCAACCCCTAAGTATGCTATTTCATTAGTTCAGAAAATTGGGCTTCTTTCATGATGTCATCATAGATAGGCATTGAACCATTTTTTATTGATTGACTTAGTAATGAATTTGGTCCAAAGAAGTATTCAAGGAGATTACTCTAAAAATACATCACCTTGCACTAATAGAGAACAGGAAAACATTGACATTTCAAAATTTCAGGCTTAAAGCACCTCTATATTTATCCTCTCTCTGAAAGGAGAACATAGTCGTTAAAGAAAATGCACAAAAGGTTACATCTTATTATGTCATCAAAATCTGTGAACTTTAGTTTCTAAGAAACCCACTGTGGACTCTGAGCAACAAACTGAAGGTTTTGGAGGGGAGGGGGGTAGAGGGTTGGGCGAGCCTGGTGGTGGGTATTGAGGAGGGCACATATTGCATGGAGCACTGGGTGTGGTATATGAACAATGAATCTTGGAAAACTGAAAAAATAAAAGTAATTGGGCAAAAAAAAAGAAAGTGTACTTGGGTACATCTCTTCAACACTAAATCTCATTCTCACATAAGACTGCATTTTATATGCTTGATGTTCCCACCCACTGTTTTTGGCAAATGCCAACTCTTACACAGGATCCAGTGTTCATTTGAGGACAGTCTTTTAGACTGAAATTGGTATACAGTGGGCACTAAGTATTTGTTGAATGCATAAATGAACTAATGTATCTTCTCTTGCTTTTACCTTTATGTATCTTTCTCCCATACCAATACCACTTGAAATTGAGTAAGGAGTTTAAGGGAACATTCACAAATAGGATGCATAACTAGGTAAAACTAGTATAGAAAAAATGTGATCTAAAATTAGCCTGTTTTATATTTATTTCCACCTCTGCCACTTACTGGATATGTGGTTTTGATTAAGATGTGTAATTCTTTCTGAAACTTCACTTTTTCTGTTTGCGTATAACCCAGTGCTCCATGCAATCTGTGCCCAAACAATGAATCATGGAACACTACATCGAAAACTAATGATGTACTGTATGGTGACTAACATAACATAATGAAAAAGAAAAAAGAAATTAACTTCATTTTTTTCTTTAAATTGTGGATAAAAATTTCATCCTATAGAATGATCATATAATTTAAGTGTTATATGAAATGATCTGCTTTATTAAATAAACAAATCTCTGAGGAATATGATTTACCGCGCTTTCTCCTCGGGAATCAAAATCTTTACTAAAAGTCAAAAAGGAACCCCCAATCCAGGTATCTATTTAGGACAATATTTAGATGGCATGTTTAACTAAGAGTTTTATAAAAAGACAACAAAGAATTTGTTGGGACTAACAAAACCTCCGTTAAAGAGAAAAGCTTAATCTGGCCTTACCTAGAAATAGCAAGGTGGAATACTTTCCAATCAAATTTTCATTAACGTTCACTGTTACCCCTCACTAAGGAGCACCTGAATGTCCTAGACCTAGTGTAACTAAAAGTTGAGTTTTTAAAAATATTTAATTTATTTATTTTAGAGCAAGATAGAGAGTACGAGCCAGGGGAGGGGCAGAGAGAGAGGGAGAGAGAGAGAATCCCAAGTGGATTCCATGCTGAGTGCCAAGCCCAATGCAAGGCTAGATCCCAGGAACTTGAGATCATGACCTGAGCCAAATCAGGAGCCAGACACATAATTGACTGAGCCACCCAGGTACCCTAAAGGTTGAGATTTTTTTATGATACAGTCTTGACTCCTTGTTTCTTATGTTCTGTTCTTATGTTCTGATGGTTCTTCTTTGAGGATATTCTGGTTCGTTGTTATCCTGCCCTCTTCTCACAAGTAATTATTCCTGATATTGCTGTCTTTGTGACTCTGTAAATGGTTTTTTTTTTCTGTCTTAAGAACTTTGTGTCCTATGTACATGTGCTGTATTCACTACTTCACCAGAACAAAAAGCATTTTTCATGTGCTGTGCCATCTGAAGGAATTTTTAAAATCCTTTGGTAGGAAAAGATTGTTTTCTGATTGTGGTCCAAGATGAAATATACAATTCCTTCAGGCTGAAAAATGAACACCACCGTATATTTTCTACAAAACCAAAAACTGTTTATCCCCGCCTAGAGTAGCTGAGCTTTTGTTCCTATTTCACTATTTCCCACTTACTATCATTTAGGCAGTTATAAATTAAAAGCAGCTAGCGGAGCACTTCTTTATTGACTGCTTACTTAATATTATCTTCTTCTCCTCAGGCCTGTCAGGATATGGGTGGGTATGTACTAGATGGAAAACTTGACACTTTATGTTTCATAAGAATTAAAGGTTCACAAAGAGGAGGCCAAAAAATCAGTAATGAAAAAAAGTGATACTAATAAAACATATAACAAATAAATTATTGCAAAATATTAAAAGGATTGATTGCAGAATTCTCTCGGTGATAATTTAGACATATATCCAAAAGGATCACGTATCTCTCCTCTACTTAAAATTCAAGCAAAACTCAAGGGCTATAACATTTCAGTGGTTTTCCTTCTGTCTAAACATCCTTGATTTGGGGATCTTTCTAAAATGCAAATCTTATCATTTCACTCACCTCTTTAAAATTCCTCAATGGCATCCCATAAAATCCAATAAAATGATACAAGCACTGTGATGTTGTAGAAATTCCCCATTTTTCCAGTAGTCTTTCCTCAAGTCCTCATCATTAATCCCTCAATTCATCCACAGAGACTAGTTATTTTTTTTAGTATGTTGATGCTTTAAATATCATTCTTTTTTCTGTTAGGTGTACCCACCTGAACCAATATTCTGGCTAAAAACCAGAAAATTCTTATTCATCTTTCAATAACCATGTTTCCACCTGAAAACAATCTATCACAGACGAGTACCCACTCTCTCCTTGATGCTGCCTGATCACCACATGAATCATTCACTTGTATGGTAGCACATAAAACAAGTAACTGCAAACGGAATGGTAGTAAATTTTACCCACTGCTTTGGAATCATACAAATAGGAGGGCTGGGAAATTTAGAAATGGTTTCTGTTACAAACAGTCATAACCATTGCCACCGTGCCCCATTTGGATATTCAGGATCCTCCCCTCTGTTTTGGAAGCCTCGCAACTGTGACTTGTTACCCAAAGAGATTTGTTTGTATATGCAGATGGAACAGGGCTGAACAAGTACATCACTCATGAGTAACTCTGATTTCAATGATCAAATCTTCAAGTGATGCAGAGAGCTATCATGGAGTGTGATAAACAGTGATAAAAACAACAGTGATAAAAACAGTGAATGTCACCACTCATTCTAGCTGAGCGTCACTCAAGGGCCCATGATAACATATAGTATACAAGCACCAGTTCATGTTTGTGCAGCTTTCTGGTGATAGAAACAGTAGTGCTCTGTATAGTCTTTCTGCACCTAACCCTCTCTCCCTCTCCTCCTTCACTCTGTCTGGTTTCTTCCTTACCAGCTCCTGCGGTCCTACACAGTCTCGTTGCAACAACTACTCCCCTCTTTTCCAGCTCAGGGACTCTCCTCCAATCTCTTCCTAAAGATTAATGAGTCTTTTGAAGTGGCATCAACTCAAGGTTTTTCAAATATCAGGCTTTTGATTGTCAAGTGCCTTTTATCTAAGCAAGTCCCTGTCTTAAAAATGAAAGTTTGGCTTCCAAAATTATTATCTGTGATCTAAATTTATAGAATCTCTGTGATCTAGGATGAAAACTGCACATATTTGTGGCAATCTTAATTTTTCTCACAGCAACTTGATTTTGTTTTCTAAGTAGAAGGAAAGTTCACAAATCTGGATGAGCAGGAAAAAAATGGAACAAACATTAATGCTGCAAATTTTCTCAGTAGCTGTTTGGTTCAATATGTTAACCAAATGAATAATGGCTTTCTCTTTACAAAAACAAAACAACTCGGGGCGTCTGGGTGGCTCAGTGGGTTAAAGCCTCTTCCTTCGGCTCAGGTCATGATTTCAGGGTCCTGGGATCTAGCCCGGCATCGGGCTCTCTGCTCAGCGGGGAGCCTGCTTCCTCCTATCTCTCTGCCTGCTTCTCTGCCTACTTGTGATCTCTCTCTGTCAAATAAATAAATAAAATCCTTAAAAAACAAAACAAAAACAAAACAACTGTTTACATAAGATATAAAAGTGTATTGTACTTATCACTAAGTGAAAATATTACCCTGTTTTATTCAGTTTTCCTATAATGATTTAGTTAAACTTCATTTCAGTGACACTGTATAGATCAAGGCCTGTTACTGTAACTCTCGGTTGAAATGGTGTCTTAAAAGCCTCTCCTGCACTTCATGTGTGGACAGGTCTTACATAGACACCGCATCCATTTGCATTCCTGCAATGGCATTAAGTTTCAGTTCCAGGGATTTAGACACAATTATTACGAGAAAATTCACTAAGTCCAACCACATGATTTTATTTTAGATCAGCCTTTGAGGAATTAAATGATGGAAGAAAGTCTGGTCATATATATGCTTGAATTCAAATAATTAGACAATAATTGGACAAAAGGAATGTAACATCTTAAACTCTTTAAAAACATTACTATTCTTATAAACTTCTATTAAAATTGATCTTTTTTAAACTTATGTTTTTTAAAAAAATAAACTCTTTTTAGCTGTCTTCTTTACTAATTCTTACAATAGGATTTTTGGATACTTGTCAAAGTTAGTCAATTTTTGTGCCAGGTTTTCTACAGCAATATTATCACAGATTGGCTCTACATGCATAATAATCATGTGCGTTTTTATTATTATTTATTGATATTAATTTTTTACTTATAATTCCTAGCCAGATGTATATGTTTGATATAGTGCTATCAAATTTCAGAAAATGCTTGATAAATCTATCAAAGTAATAAATATGTGTGGTTCAGCTAATTTTATACTCAATTGCCAATGTTGAACAGGTATTCCCAAAAACAAAACTATTGGTTTTGGGGGAGGGGTGTTTTCTCTGTGTATCAGTACAGAATTTGCAACTTGATTAAGATTCGGGAATTAGTTAAGCAGAAGTTACAATTTGTTCCCAGTGTAGCAAAGGGACATCTGTTTATAAGTTTAGAGAACATGGTTAGTACATTTTTTAAATTTTATACTAACATTTAAAAGGTAAATAAAAAAAAATAAATAAAATAAAATAAAAGGTAAATAAGTACAACAAATGGAAATGTTTATAATGTTACAGTTTGCACAGAAAAACCTATTAGAGTCTATTTCCTATCTGACTAAGATTATTATTCTAACTTTGCTATTAACAAAATTGTAAAGTCTATTAACATATTTCACTTCATTTAAATAAACCATCAGCTTCCACTAATATTATTTTGCTTCAGAGTTACAGTGTTAATGTGAAGATATATTACAAATAACAGCTAGATTTTAGGAAAGGCAACGGGTATTTTTAACATGTCTTTATATTGATTATATATTCTACAGATATATATTGATCTTTTTCTTAACTTTTAACCTCTCCATTTCTGAAATCATATCTGTGTTGCAAGTGCTGAAGTACATTTGAGTTATTTAGTTTAAAAATATAATGTCTGTTTTACTTCAGCCCATTAACTCCATGAAATTGATATTACTTATTATGTAGGAGTTTCAATTAATATTTTTTGAATTGTTCTAAGAAAACATTCCACACAGCAATCATGGCTCTATGATGCCTGTTTCTTCATACAGTTCACAGTATTGTCCTGTATCTTATCAAAAAAACATTTTTGTCACCAAAAAGGAAATTATTCCACTCTGTTTCTGAAACATGCTCTGCTCCTTGAAACTTCGGTACAAGCTTCACACCAGCACATGGCACGTTGCCACGATGGAAAAATTAGTAACTCATTCTGTAGGCTAACAATTGAAATCCATTAGATTCCTTCAGATTTATACAATTTTAGTCTAGGAATTATGCTTCTATCAGCCACTTTTTTTAATACTACTGTGAAGCACCCGGTATTGTATGGAAGTGTTAAATTAGTAAATTGTACACCTGAAACTAATATTACACTGTATGTTAACCAATGGGAATTTAAATAAAAACTTAAAAAAATGAGATATTTGCAATATTAAAAAATTTTGTAAAGCAAACTAACCCCAAAAGTGGATTATAATAGTAAACATTTGTATCTCATTGATGCAAATGAAGCGTGTCTTGGGGAAGGGGTCATCTTTTCTTGACTGGGGTTGATTGAGCTTGGCTCCAGTCAGATTAAGGTTAAGGCCTCCCTCTTTTTTTTTAATTGAAGCATAATTGACAAACAATATCCTATTGGTTTCAAGCATATATCATAGTGATGTGATAGCTTTATACATTATGAAATGATCCCCACAATAACTCTAGTTACCATCTATCACCATACAAAATATTACAATACTATTCACTCTGTTCCTTAAACTGTACATTACATCCCCATGGCTTAATTATTTTGCAACTGGAAGTTTGGACCTCTTAATCCCCTTCGCCTGTTGCTTTTTTTTTTTCCCCTTTACCTCTTTTGCCTGCCCCCCAACCCCTCTCCACTCTGGTAACCAACAGTTTTTTTCCTGCACCTTTGGGTCTGTTTCTGTTTTGTTTTATTTATTCATTTGTTTTTTTTTTTGGGTGGAGGATTCCACATACAAGTAAAATCATAGAGTATTTGTCTTCCTCTGACTTATTTCTCTTAGCATAATGCCCTCTAGGTCCATGCATGTTGTCACAAATGGCAAGATTTAATTCTTTTTTATGAGTAAGTAATATTCTTCTGTGTGTGTGTGTGTGTGTGTGTGTGTGTGTGTGTGTATTTATCCATTCATCTATCAGTGGGCACTTAGGTTGATTCCATATCTTGGCTATTGTAAATAATGCTGCAGTGAACATAGACATGTATATATCTCTTCACATTGTTTTCATTTTATTCAGATAAATACCTAGAAGTGGAATTGCAAATTAAAAAGCAACCTATCAGGGTGCCTGGGTGGCTCAGTCAATTAAGTGTCTGCCTTCATTCAGGTCATGATTCCAGTGTCTTGGGATCGAGTTCTGCTTCGGGCTCCCTGCTGAGTGGAGAGTCTGCTTCTTCCTCTCCCTCTGCTCTTCCCCCCACTTATGGTCGGTCACACTCTCTCTCTCAGATAAATAAATAAAATATTTTTTAAAAAGAAATTTAGATGTTTAAGGATTTTTTTAAATCTCTAAGAGTGCGACTCATTTGGATTTTCTATGTATTGACTTCATAACGTGGCAACCCCAGATTAAACTATACTCAACATAATTTTGCTTAAGAAGCCATCCTACTCTGTGGCTTTTTATATATATATCAATATATGTATTTATATGTATTTATATTTTTTATATATTTATATTTCTACATATTATATATATTTATTATATATTACATATTTAATATATATTTATACATTTATATGTGGGAGAGAGACAGAGAGTTCACACATGCACAAGTTGCAAGCGGGGGTGGGGGCAGAATGAGAGGGAGAAAGAAAATCTTAAGTAGGCTCCAGGCCCACATGGAGCCCACACAGGACTTGATCTCTCGACACTGAGATCATGACCTGAGCCGAAATCAAGAGACAGATGCTTTTTTTTTTTTTTTAAAGATTTTATTTATTTATTAGACAGAGAGAGAGATCACAAGTAGGCAGAGAGGCAGGCAGAGAGAGAGGGGGAAGCAGGCTCCCCGCTGAGCAGAGAGCCCGATGCAGGGCTCGATCCCAGGACCCTGAGATCATGACCTGAGCCGAAGGCAGAGGCTTTAACCCACTGAGCCACCCAGGCGCCCCAAGAGACAGATGCTTAACCCACTGAGCCACCCAGGTGCCCCCCACTCTGTGGCTTTTAACAAGCATCATTTTTTTTCCCACTTAAACGTCTGTGAATTATTTGGCATTCAGCTGATTTAGGCTGGTTTCATTTGAGCTTGGCTCCAGGCTTCAGCTTAGGTTTAGGTCTGCTGTGCATACCCCTAATTCTTCAGAGACCAACAGACTATCGGGGGCTAGGAGGGCAGGCTCTTTTCATGGTGATGCCAGAAGATCAAGAGGGCAAAACCAAATGTAAAAGAAGGTTTGAAGACTCTGCTTTTGTTATGTCCCCTCACATCACATTTACCAAAACAAATAACACAGCCAAGCCCACAAAGGGTTGTAGGGAAGCTAACTAAAGATGGGGATCATGATAAAAGCATTTACAAAACAGTCACAATGCCCTAGTATATTTGCTTAATGCTTAATTATTTCCTTGAACTGAAAAGGTCCAAAGTACTAAGATTTGGTGTCAGGAAAACTCTTTGCAGAGTAAGAATTACTCATGTTTATAGGGATTTGTAATTTAAGGAATCTGCATATATTACATATCACTTGATTGCTATAACAATTTACAGAGGTAGATTGGACTGGTGCAATTATATAATTTTGCAAATGAGTAACTTGGGCACAACATGACCAGAATGTGGCAGTTAGGACTCAGATCGGAGCCCCTCCTTTTCTACGATGATAGCACATTGCTTTTTTAGTAGCAGTTCCCAGGAAAGCAATCTCCTAAGGGAACAACGGTAATGGTAAAGAATGAAAAAGTTGGCATGGAAAAGCTTGCTTCTTCCTTCTTTAGTTTATGTCATCATGGCTGGTTGAGCTTCCAACTGCTTTCTCCTACTAGTTTTATTCTATAGCAGTAGGCACAGTCCTGGGATTTCCATTCTCTTTTTAAATATTTTTAAATTGAAGTATAGTTGATATATTATTGTATTAATTCCATTCTATCTCAAGATTATCACCATCTTTTGATTCCTAGTTATGAATTTGTGCAATTAATTACCATTCTATTTTGGCTGTAGATCAACTCTATTTTTTTTCACTGGAAGTCTTCCAAAAGATATTAAAACCTGATTCTTGTACTTGTTAATAGCAAGAATACATAGGTAGACATACACAAATTTCTGGCTGCCTAATCTGAATAAATATAGAACAGGAGAATTTTGTTGTATAATATTGACAAAGGCAAAATTTCCCATTTCAGATGCTTCCCCTCAAAGTGTTTTAAATAGGAGAGATGATAAGAAACAGCTAATAAATGTGTACTTTTTTTACAGGCCAAACCAACATCCCATCTGAACAAAATAATTCTTTTCACAAAGAGGTGTATTTAACCTTGTTCACAGTGTTCCAGAGGACACATTTTTACTATTCCCTTGTCTTAGAGAATTTACAGTTAGATTAGGAAACTATTTTGAGTCACATTACTTGACCTTTTTTGCTACTTGAATAACTAGTATCTTTTTCTATTACACACAAAGAAAAATAGAAATTCATATTTCACTGTACAGAAATATCTTTTACTGCATATGTCCTTCTTAAATGCTTCATGTGATGCTTATATTTTCATAAAATTTAAGCATTTGAGGAAAAAAATTATTTAAAGCAATTCAACTCATCAGCTAAAAATCAGATTGAGAAATGTCTAAGAAATAGAATTTAGGAATTTAGGAATATAGGAATTATAACTGATATACGAGTTCATAAAAATTCGTGAGAGTCATGTATAGGCCCATCTAAAAGAGAAAATATAAGCTAAAAGAGAATGGAAATTACAGTTCTAGTGATGAGTAATTTTGAAAATTTGAATGTCATGAATGGTTCAGCAAGGTGGGTAAGCCCCGGGATATCAACAGACAGACACTGAAGAAATGTATCCTATTTGCTTGCCACTCTTGCTCGTAATGGATTTTTCTAAGTGCATCCTGAAGGCTTCCACTGAAGAACAAACTCAAAGAAACTTAAAATTTGTGTTTGCTTGAGCAGAATAAAAAAAAATCACATTGTAACTTCTGAAATGGAAGGTTAAGTAAATTTAAAGTGAGATCACTGCTTTATGCCATCGGTCTGAACATGATTTGGGGGGATTGGAGATAAGTGAAGCCTAAGGCTGATTTAGATGAATGAATCTTTGGAAGCTGAGCCTGAAGAAGTCGAATGAAATACCTGAGCAATAAAACTATAAAATGGCACTGTGAAGTTATTTTCTTTTCCCTCAAAACTATCAAAGACTAAGAGGAAAAAAATGTACTTATGGTGCAAGGGATACCAGTATGCTTATATTGGAAGTACATATAAATGTATTGTCTCAGCTGGCTGGTCAGCTTAGTTCCAAATGTGTGGGGTAGTAAGTTTTCAGAACATTTTGAAGCTGCTGTGTGGTTTTTGGCAACAAATCTCAGCATTTTCTCTCTAATAGATGCTCTTCTATCATGCTGTTTCAAATATTTCTAGAAAAATTCTTAGAATAAAAAATATCTGTGTTTGAAAAGATTCTCCTTTCAGAATACACCCGTTTCCCAGACGTAGAAAGTCATACATAATCTCTCAGATTAGTGATATCAGAATATAGTTCTAATCAAAGAAATGCTTATTAAATACCCATCATATACAAGCCATATACTGTCCATTGCAGGAAATATAAAATAAAATAAATTATACCTAATAAGTGTTAATTTAGTATGTATCGGGATGAATACAAAATGCATTATCTAAAATACTTCCATCAATCTAACAACGTCCCTATTTGTCACATACTGCTAAGCTTCTTATTTTATAGTCAGATTAAGAAACATCAAATCACACATTTTTTTAAGAGACTGAGTCAAGGGGCACCTGGATGGCTCAATCAGTTAAGTGTCTGCCTTCAGCTCAGGTCATGATCCCTGCATCCTGCCAAATGGGGAGTCTGCTTCTCGATCCCCCTGCTGTTGTGCTCTCACTAGCTCTCTCTCTCCCTCTCAAATAAATAAATAAATAAATAAAATCTTAAAAAAAAAAAGAGAGAGACTGAGTCAAGATTAGAATCTAGGGACGCCTGGGTGGCTCAGTTGGTTAAGCGGCTGCCTTCGGCTTAGGTCATGATCCCAGGGTCCTGGGATCAAGTCCCACATCGGGCTCCTTGCTCAGCAGGGAGCCTGCTTCTCCCTCTGCCTCTGCCTGCTTGTGCTCTCTCTCTGTTAAATAAAAAAAAAAAAAAAAAAAGATTAGAATCTAAAATGTCAAGTTCCAGGGTTGGCACTCTTAAATGCTTTTAAATTTTGGTTTACAAATACTGAGGATGGTAGATGATTAAGACAAAGACTCTAGCATGAAATGACAAATACAAAATGCAGGTTTATAACTGAACAAATCTGACTACCTATTAAAGTCAAATCAATATTAAATAGCTGGAATAAATTGGCCGAGTGCTGACATGCCAATTTAGCAAGACATTCAACCTTGATAGGTTATCCTATCAATAAATAAAGTTATCCCTTATTTAATATTGCAAAAGATCCTGAAGTTTGCTTACATTTGCCCACCTTCTTTCAGGCACCTGCTTCTACCTGCCTAAAGTGTGCCAGGGGATGAAGCTTGCCTTCTACAGAGACCGACCTCCTAAGGATTTCCCCTGTATGTCTAGTTGTCTGTGCTCCTGCATGAATGCTAGTCTTGGACAGTTACAGTTTCTGATCAGTGTTGAAGCCCTAGACACAACATGGAGATAACATTCTGACCAAGCTATGTCTACCATTTGTCACTAGGGCATATCTTTGACAATTTTCCACAATGGAAGTGATTTGATAAGTTACAATAGAACATGCTTAATTATGCTCAACCTGCAGGACCCCACAACAAAACTGAGAAGGCCCCAATTGACATAGTCCTTTCATTTTAATATTCTTTTGAATCTTTGAAAGGCATTCAGGCATTTTTCATGAGTACATATGAAGCACAGAGGTATCTAAGCAGGAAAAGGATCTGGCAAGACTCCTCCAGTTGGCATCCATACCAAAGATAGCTCAGATACCTAGGCTTCTATTTTGTCATAAATCTCTTTTTAAGAGTGAGCACTGTCCCTTTTCACAATGGAATTTTGAAGGGTATCACCCCGACTTATCAGGCATATTTAAATATCTTTACCTTTAATTTTCAGAAGGAGGGTTATGATCTTAATTCAGTGATTTTCATGAGGTATGCCCAGGTCACACCCCAGATAAGTTAAATCAGAATGTCTGGAGGTGGGAGCCAAGTGTCAGTATTTTTACAGATGTCCAGGTAATGCCATTGCATAGAAAAAATTAGCAACCATGGTCCTTATCCCTCTTTTCTCAAGAAAACTAGTCTATGCCTATGTAAATTTGTGGGTGCAAATGTTGACCATTTTTACTTATGGCATCAAAGACTAAAATTCATATCTATCATCTATGCCATGTATAGGATATTACCTAATTTCAACTATTAACAGCATCAAAGCTTCTAGATTGGTGAGAATATCCCATTTAATTTATAAAGAACCGTGAAGATTCTAAAAAAGGACATTTCAACGTATTTATGGAATCATCAAAGACTTCCTAAAAAAGGAAACAATTGAAAAGATATCTGAACATAACTGGGATTTCTATTTTGAATCGCTCTAGTGCAATTTATTGGGTTTTCTTTGGTTTTTATTTATATCCTAATGTTTACATAAACATTTTATTTCTGATTTCAAAGCCTGAGAATTAGTGGAGGAGATTCTAACAGAACCTTACGAATATCCCATTTTTCAGAGGTCTAAGGGCTTAACATGAAGTTGATGGATACATACACACACACACACACACACAGGTTCTCAGAAACCGGCATAAAAAAAGTATCTGCTTTAGGTATTCCTCTGAGAGCATGTGGCCATAACAAATCAGGGTCAGATGTATTTCCTCCCAGTGAAGCAGTCATAACAAGAGCAAAATCAACATAGCTCAGCTTCTAGAAACAGCAAACAGAAAACCCACTGGACCTATGGAAAGATTCTACAAGTCAGCTGTAAGAAACCTTATGGAATTTTGAGAGTAAATACCTCTTTCTGAAGGCACAAGATCACTGTTCTATTCTCAACATACAGGTCATTCCCTCCTAGTACTTAAGATGCAGTCAATAAATATTTGTTGAATTGAATGGAATTTCTGATACAGATTTGCTGCAAGAGAGGAAAAGAGAGAGCATTGAAGGGAGGGGTAGGAATGGAGGCAGGGACAGAGAGAGAGAATTTTAAGTAATATTTTTCATTCACTTTCCTAGACAGTCAGGTCAAGACAGTCATTTTCTTAACTGGATCCCCAGCCTCTACAAAGGTATCTGAAACATGACAAGGTACTAAACAAATTCTTCTTGAATAGGTGCCTAAATAAGAATCAACAAATTTCATGAAACTAGCACTCATTCATCCAAAGGAAAGAACACTTGTAGATCAGGAGTGACTTCATAAATGTGAAAAGTTTAAGAAATTTAAAAATATTGTGTAGGCAGGTAGAGATCATTGGATGCCATGGGGTCCTCGGTTGTATTCTACTGGTGGTTCGCCATTCACCCAAGCACCTGCAGATGATTTGATTAAAGTAAGAGAATATGGTATGTATTATATATAATTTTTGGAGCTTATTAAGGTATTCTTTATAGCCATGTGTATGATCAATATTAGTAACTATTTCTTAGATATGTGGACACTATGCTTAAAAATCTCATTTGAATTCTTTTTTTAAGATTTTATTTATGTATTAGAGAGAGCACACAAATGAGGGGGAGGGGCAGTGGGAGAGGGAGAAGCAGACTCCCTTCTGAGCAGGGAGCCCAATGTGGGGCTCAATCCCAGGACCCTGGGATCATGACCTGAGCCAAAGGCAGATGCTTAACCAATTGAGCCACCCAGGTGCCCCAATCTCATTTGAATTCTAATGAAGTTTCAATAAAACCAAACTTGTTACAGTGGCCTAGTAAGGTCTATATGTACTCTTTATTTCCTGTCTACCCCACAGGTTGTAGTCTCTTGAATGCATACTCTGAACAAAGTTTACTGTACAGTGTCTTTATTATGGGACGTCCTTGGGACTATAACCTGTAGGAAGCAGAAAAAAGCAGGCTCGAGCAGGGGAGATATGGTGCTCTGATAAAAGTCTGACAGCTTAGCTAGTCCCATGTGGTGCTTGGGAGAATATAACCACTCATCAGAGTTTTCTTCCATTGAGGCAAAGTGGTTGGGCTTTACATCATATCTTGGTCTGTCTTAGGAAGTGGGGCCCCTTGAGAAGGGCATGCATTGGGCAAGGCAGCTTTTTGTAGTTGAGGTGATCCCTTAAGAGGCTGAGAACTAAAGGCTATCCTCCCCTTGATTCCTTGTTTTCCCCCCATGCCAGATGGGGTCGTGTTACTCTCCGTTGTATCACACTTAATAGTTTTGTCATAGATCTTACGACAAACTTTAAATGCCTTTTTTAATTTTATTTTTTGTTTCTGCATTTTGAATATAAGCATAATGAGGGTACCAACCTTGTCAGTTTTAGTCACTGAATTTATTCCCCATTCCTCAGAGTAGGTGCTCAATATATTTTTACTTAATGAATAAATCTTCAGTTGACTTTGTTTATTGCATTCATATCTTTATGTCTTTGCTTACATTTTGTATACTTGATAGATCAAATTTTATAAGGAGTATTAAAAAAGACCACAACCGTAACAGATTTGTCAATTTTTCCTTTTATTTCTAGGAGAATGTTTTCTTGTGTACTTCGCAATTGTGTCCTTTGTCACGTAAAAGCCTATGGCTGTTATATTTGATTTGCATATCATCTTTTTTATATCAATATATCTTTTTTGTCATATTTGATGCATTTGGCTTTTAATTTCACTTTCTGATACTGAATTTGTTATAACTATGCTCCTGATACATCTTTGTAAGTTATCTATTCACTATCTGAAAGTTTATAAGATTTTCTTTCAACTCAGAACGTGCAGAGTAATTTCAACTGGAAAGCTTAATTTTTCTTCAGTTCAGGGACATTTCTCTCTATTATTTTAATACCTTATATTTGACAGATATGCACTGATAGAGATATAATAATAATGGACATGCATACAGACTTGAAGGCAAACATTGTGATTCAAACATTCTACAATTATTTAGATTGTTCTGCAAATGAGAAAGACAAATTTTCAAACATGTGGCGGTTCAGGATGTGATGCCTCTTCTGGCATCATTACTCAAAGGTATATTCCACCTAGCCAAAATAAGATTTAAGTGAAAAATTCAAGAATGGGAAAAGTGTGGCATTAAAAGAATGATGGTGCTGGTATTCCTGGAACCACTAACAGAATAAAGGTGTTTATCACATTTTGATGGAGAAGGCTTTTACAAGCCTAAAAACAAACAAAAAGCCACAGAGGAAAAGACTGACTGACATATATGAATAATAACAGTAAAAACGTAAACTTTTGTGTTAAAAAATAATAAAATCCTTATGTAAAACTAGGATTTATTTGGAGCATTCAGTTCAGTATAAGCGTTGAAAGGTAAAGTTAAAGAAACCTATTGAAAGGACAGAATAAATAATGAAATTAAAAGATAAAAAAGTAGTAAAGATAATAACTGTTACAGTTATAACACTTAAAATGTTCATGCACCATTCTAAGGACTTTTCATTATTTACCTATCAGTCCTCTCTATCCACTTAATTGAAACTCCAGAAAAGGGAAGCAGAGACAATTTTGAAGAAAATAAGACAAGAATTTTTCTGAGAGGTATATTTTCTATCAAGTAGTCAAAACAATAAAATGAATAAGATTCAAACCAAAGCATAGCCTTCCTTTACCATTTTTGCTCCAGATTTTTTTTTATGAAATAAAACACAATAGACTTGAAACTCCTGAATATTCTTCTCCAAACTCATTTCTCTCCCTCCTTCTTCCCTCCTTGGAATAAACCACCATTCAGAATTCGTAATACAGAATCCTACGCATAACTGATATTTATCCCCAAACAATTGATTTGCTTGTTTTCAATCAGTATGTAAATTATTTCTACAATTTTCTTTCTTTTTTTTTTTAAGATTTTATTTATTTATTTGACAGAGAGAGAGATCACAAGTAGGCAGAGAGGTAGGCAGAGAGAGAGGGGGAAGCAGGCTCCCTGCTGAGCAGAGAGCCCGGTGAGGGGCTCAATCCCAGGACCCTGAGATCACGACCTGAGCCGAAGGCAGAGGCTTTAACCCACTGAGCCACCCAGGCATCCCATTTCTACAATTTTCTACAACATTTGTTTTTCATGTACTATTGTGTTTTTGAGTTTTACCCATGTTAAGAAAATTAATACTTTTTAATTTTAGATACTTGAGCTGAGAGTGGGTTGCTCTGAAAAGGTTTGTGTTTGCTTCCTCCTGGTGCCTCAGCAGTATCATCAGCCTGGAATCATTTTATTCTCTTTTTTTTTTTTTAATTTTTGGTTTGGGAGTTCTTTATTCATTTAAACAGTGAAAAATTGAACTATGAACTTTGTTGTGGGTAGGCTTATGATTTTAATTTTAATGGGAAATGCATTCTGAGACAAGCCAAGGCAGACAAGCTTCTTTGCCATTTCCTTGTGACAGAGCAAAGACTTTTTTGATCTACTTCTTACTGAATATGTTGTCTGAAAATTCTGGTTTTATTTACTGCTTTCAGTTGCAATTCCTATGGACCCCAGGATGATTTCCTTTCTTTTGGGATTACAAAAATCTCTGCAAAACCACACATTGAATCCATGGTACGCTCTAATATTCTAACTAGGTCTCAGTTCTTTCACAAATACAGAATTTCTGGATGTTTTGGAATAGAGGCTATTTCCATATTGCTGACAATGAAATTAGAAGATATTCCTAGTTATATTTATCTGTTAATCCTTTTCCTTGTCATTTCTTTTGTTGTTACAGATATTACTAGATATCTCTAAAATCAAGGAGAAAGGGGTGTCTGGGCGGCTCATTCAATTAAGCGTCTGCCTGAACTGTCCCTGCTTGGTGGGAAGCCTGCTTCTCACTCTCCCTCTTCAGCTTCCGCTGATTGTGCTCTAGCTCTCTTTCTTTGTCAAAGAAATAAATAAAATCTTTAAAACAAAATAAATAAAATCAGAGAGAAATATTTTAGTTATGAATGAAAGGAGTAGAGTCAACAACATTGTCAAGGCGCCACCTAGCCCCCTTTTAAAGAAAGTACTTGTATTGAGGAGGGCACGTATTGCGTGGAGCACTGGGTGTGGTACATGAACAATGAATCTTGTAACACTGAAAAAATAAAATAAAAGTATTTGGGAAAAAAAAAAAGAAAGTATTTGTTGCCCAGCCGCTGGGAGTATGGTCCACGGAGAGCTTCTACCATCAGCCGCACATCAGAGTCTGTTTTTGTCGCTGAGAGCTGCCTTAACTAAAGCACTGCTCTCTACTGGGCAGCCTAAGTCTGGTATAAAGCCCTGTCCCTTTAGGTCCAACTGAGGGAACTGTGGGCTGTCTTCACTCCAGAGCTTCCTGTTGGGATGGTTGAGGATAGTCAGGCCTCCGCTGCAGTCTGACTTGATCCTGTGTCCTATCTTGTTTCCTCCCCCTTCCCTTCACAGATCCTGATCTGTGACAAACATCTTTCACCCTAAACACTTCCAGCATCTATTTCAGGAAAAACTAATCTGTGATAGTTGTGGTCTAGTCCATTTCTTCATTACTTCTTTATGCTATCTTCATCAGACCTTAACATTTTTGAAAACTGTACCTGTACTTCTTTTCTCTTCTCTTTTCCAGTCTACAGATTATCACACATTTAAATATTATAATTCATCAGTTTTATATCAGAAAAGGCAACAACACTCTTCATTTGCAAAGTGTTACCTCTCTTCACACATGTATTCCCATGAAGGTGAGCTTCAGAATCATGTGGCCAAATTTCAAATTAATGATAATAATAACAATCCATTGAAGTTTACTTTGCAATCACAACTGTAAGAATATATATATAATTTATAAGAGTGCATATGCATATATGTAAATATAATCATCCTCAGAAATGTGGTATTTCTTTCTACATATATCATTTTTATTGTTTCTAAAACATTTTGAAACATTTTTGTCTTCAAATATATTTCACATATTATTAATTTATTCATTATAGTTCTTGATTTGTTGCTACCGTAACCAATAACATTTAGGGAATAATTTTAATAACTGTAAACATATACCACTTCTAGTATCTTCTATTTACCTAATACCTATTCACTTTACGGCACTCTCATTATTTACCTGTTATTTCCAGAGATTATTTTAGAATTTCAAGGCATAATGTGTACCAAAAAGGAAAATTATGTTATTTTTAGTACATTGTTCATGTTTTTTATTACTACTTAAATATTGATTTAGATCAAACCTTTTCCTTAACATTTTCTAAAATTAGTAATAGCATTCATCTTTGCCCTCTTTTCTGATTTTTCAATATAATATCAACTAATGCTTTAACATGGATACCCATGATTATGTTTAGAAGTATTTTTGTCTTTTAAGGTCCAAAGTAGTAGATTATACTCCCTCATAGCTCGACAACTAAAACCCTGCAGTATGGTAAATAAAAATCAATAAAGCAAGAAGGTCACTAACTGCTTGTAAAATTGACATTTAGGTTCATTTTTTTTCTTCTTCACCATATCTTCAACAAAGATACAGTTTCAGAATGCAATAATATAGATATTCATATATTATAGATGAGACTAGCTTATTCTGAGCAAAGGAATAGAAAAACAAGTGTAAAGAGAAACAGATCAAGAGAAAAGTTTGCCTGTTTTAGGGTATGAGGTAGTGTTATCTAGCATGTGTTCTCAAAAAAAAAAAAAAGATAAGAAAAGTACGTTCCATAGTTAAATAAATTTGGTCAGCCTTCTTGGAGATTCATGATGCAAATTAACCTTTAAAAGTTTCTGTGATGTTCTGTGACAGAGAAATATGTTCTCATTAATACCTAGAGCTTTAAAATGTTTTAAATAATTACAAATTGTACTCAAATTTTCTAGAGAATGGATTTCTTTTATCAGTTAGTTTATGGGAAAAATTGTCTATAGCTTGTCTGTACGAGCAAAATTTTTATCACCAAGGGCTATCATTTTCTTATTTCTTTTTCAATTTATTTCTATTTTGGTTTCAATCTTCCTTTGCAGTATGAAAAGGACCACTGACATATGTAGATTTGCATTATTTTATTGTTGAATCTGTATGTGTGTACATAAAAGAGCTTTAAGTAGACCCGGTTAGGTTTTGTGCTTTATATTGAAACATTCACTGATGCCAGTGCTATTACAATTAGTTTACCAAGGGTTACATGGTTGGCTAAAAAAGCAAGAAAGGCAGACTCCAGATGAAACCAAGGGATCAATATATGCCCTCCATGTACTCTACTGTATGTATATTCACAAACTTGTTTTAACATGAAATCCTTTTTCCAGAATGCCTAGTAAAATATTTTTGCATGACCAAAAAATAAATAATAGGTGATGGAGTTCCTCAAATGCAGTTTTTTGTTTCTATTGGGAGTATTTGGAGTATTTCTCATCCTAGGAAATCTATTATCACATTAAAATTTTAAACCGTATTGGACAATATTTTTTATTCCTATAATACTATCTCCATTATATTAGACAATGATTTTTTTTAAAACTTAGAGTAATTTACTAAGACTTTTTAAAAATCTATGTTTATAAATAGGTTTGGTCAGTAGTTCTCTTAATTTGTTTTATGATTCTCAGCTTTATCAATTTTATAAAATACAAAATTAGATATTTCATCTTTCTCTTTGTTTCTTAACTATTTTTAAAGTAAGGCAATTATTTTTTTCTATGAAACTTTAAAATATTCACCCCAAAATCCATTCAACAGTTAGTTTTACAGATGATAGTTAAGCATTTGTCCATCTCTTCCAAGGTTATCTTCTTCAAGTTTCCTACCTCCTCTTTTAACTAACTCCATGATTTCTAGAAAATGATCCATTTTTATGAATGTTAAAATCTGTTAACAATAATATAATTGTAAATATGTTTATACTGCTTTCTGATTACTTAATATATTTGTGATTGTTTTATTTTTGATTTAGATTTTAGATTAATTTTATTTTTTATGTTTCTTTTTTGAAAAAAACATATTTGAGAATTTTAATTGGGTAGGTACAACCTCATATTTTATGGCTTATTAATTTCTATAATAAGAAACAAGAGCAATAAGTTCCTGCATCCTTCCTTTCTTTTCTTTGGAATACCTTAGACTTGTTTATTTAATTTAGATGTTATTTTGTTTTGTTCATTTAGTTATTTATTACTATTCTTATTAAAAGTTTAGAAGGTCTGCTTCTCCTTCTCCTTTTGCTTCTCCCCCAACTTGTTCTCTCTTTCTCTCTCTCTCTCTCAAGTGAATAAATAAAATCCTAAAAAAAGTTTGGAAATGAAAAAAAGTTATTTTGTAGAATTTTGTATTCTCATTACTTTTTTACTAAATGCAGAAAAAAATGCTTTGTTTTCCAATTTGCAATATTTTTATTATAAATTGCTATTTTAAACTGTTATTAATTTCAAATTTTAAAGAACTGTGTTTAAGGGTGCCTGGGTGGCACAGTCAGTTAAGTGTCTGACTCTTAATTTTATCTCAGGTCATGATATCAGGGTCAAGAGATTGAACCCTGCATCAGGCTCTGTACTCAGTGCAGAGTCTGCTTAGGACCCTCTGTCTCTTTCCCTCCCTCCTGTGCTTGCTCTCTCTCAAACAAATAAATAAATCTTTTAAAAAAAGTATTGTATGTATGGATTATGGCTTCTACAATTTATAGCTTATATGATACATTTTTGTAAATGTTTGAACAAACATTAAAATGCTTTATTTTCTTCAGTTTCAATTTTCTAAATAGTCTTATTATAATCCCAAGAAATCTTAATGTCGTTTTAAAAAATTTTATTGATTTCAGAGGAAAGGGGGTAGGGGGATAGGGTAGCTGGGTGATGGGTATTAAAAAGGGCATGTGTGGTGATGAGCACTGGGTGTTATACACAACTAATGAATCATTGAATGCTACATCAAAAACTAATGATGTACTATATGCTGGCTAACTGAACATAATTAAAAAAAAATCTTGATATGTTAAATGTTGAGAGATATGTTACAAATCCCCTAAAAATGTGTATCTGCAACTGATTCCCATGGTTTCTTTTTTTTTTGTTTTTTGTTTTTAATTTTTTAAATATTAATCTGTGCTCAAGAATTTGTTAATGTAATGCCATCATTATCAAGCAGGCTGTTAAAGAATAGAAACATATCATTGTTTTCTTCTTTAATGCTCACTAAAATTTATTGTGTTTTGATTTTGATACTGCTACAACTGTTTTTTTTTGCCTTTTCAAGTGCATAACTCCCATCTATCCTTTTATTTTGAAATATCTCTGTGTATGTATACATATGTTTTCTTGTTATAATGTATTATAATTTTGTTCTTTAAATGAATAATAGTACTTTTTATTTGGATAGAGGAATTCAACTTGTCATATTTTTATTCCCTATAATTTATTATCCTTATTTCAATAATTATTTATGCTCTTTGATTCAATTGTTCCTTGCCATTTTCTGTCTCTCTTTTTTTGGCTATGTACTTATTTAATACAGAATATATATTGAGGAACTTAAGTGGCAAGACATGTATTCAAAAGTTATTTGAAAATCTGTCTTCGCCTAACACATGATAGAAATTTAAGACAACTGTTTCTCGGCTACCCCTGACCAAAGTCCATTCTTCAATAATTTAACTTTCAACCTTAACCAGTTCACTATAATGTACCTTTTTCACTGTTTAACTTTTTCCTTTCAAGATTTTTGTTTTTGCTCTTTTGTAATCAGTTTTTTTTTTTTTTGAAAGAAAGAAGAGAGTGCGCACATGAATGGGAGGGGAGGAGCAGAGGGAGAGGTAGAGAGAGAATCTTTTTTTATTATTATTATGTTAGTTACTATACAGTACATCATTAGTTTTTGATGTAGCGTTCCATGATAAGCAGGCTCCACACCCACCGTAGAACCTGACATGGGGCTTTATCTCACAACCCTGAGATCATGACCTGAGCCACCCAAGCACCCCTTTTATAATCAATTCTCTAACCATATTTATTCCATGTATTTATATCCAAAACTGCTATCAGTACTCACCTGTAATTTTTGAGGTTTCGTTTTTGGCCTATTTGCCCATGGAGGAAGTTTCAGAGTGTGATATTTTGTGTTAACATCCATTTCAGAATGTGTTTTTATGATCCTGTCAATTTGAAGAATGACTTAACTATTTTAGGGGCCAAGGATAGGCTGCCCAAAAATGTACCACTTTGGCATATTGATTATTTTAAATGAAAGCTACTTAACAAAGAGCTCAGCAGGTAGTCTGCTTGAGATTCTTTTTCTCCCTCTTCCTCTGCCCTCCTTCTACCTCTCTCTCTCTCTAAAATTAATAAATATATGTTTAAAAAGAAAAAAAAGAAAAAAATTTCCTCCCCAACACTATGTATATAAGTACAAATTACATTTTTTAAACCACAGAATATAAGGGATTGTTTTTCATTTTTTCAGATATAGAGATTAAGATTAAGAAACCTAAATTCAGGTTATTGTAGAAGAAAATAGAAGAATTTATTCTTAGTGATTAGAAGACTTTTTCATTATCACTAAATTTCAAAAGGCTATCATGTAGCATTGTTGAATACAATTAAAATGGAAAGACATTAGTTATGTGGAGAAAAAAATGTTTTCTTCAAGGTAAAAAAAACTTAAAGAAAAAGAATTAAACCTAAGCATATTGTGATGGTATTTTTTTTCCCTTATATACAAGTCATGTGGCTTCATCTAATTTTGTTAATGCTTAATGTTTTGTTTTAGTTTTTTAGAGGTCATGTTCCTTTGCAATTTTTAAAAAGCATCTAGCAGTTGTTTTGAAATCTTTTTCCTTGTCTTTTATAAATCAAAACAAAGCAAAACAATCCCCCAAACATAGCAGAGATATAGTCTTTCTTCAAGGTTTCAGAGAAAGGTGTCTTCTCCACAAGACTGTAGCTTCATTTTTTTTTAGTTGAGGAACTGAAAGCATCTTCATTTCAGATATAAATTTAAAGATAAATTAACATTTCAGTTAAAAATACCTAGCAGCTATTCACTGAGAATGAGGAACAAAGATTTGAAGTTTGATTCTTTCCATATTCTGGACACTCCAGAGTCTTGGAGATTACTACTCCTACTAGAATTTTTCTTAATTATACTCCTGCATTAGCACTTTGTTTGTGAAAAATGACACTTCCCAGAATGTTTATCATATATAGGGAGGAAAAATAATTTTCCCTCTACCCTTCTAGGTTCTTGGCTGAGAACCCCTGGAATAAAAGATTAACAGGAGAAAAGCAAACAGGAGTTTAATAACATATATACCTCCTGTGTATATGGGAGAAACCAAGGAAAACTGAGTAACTCCCTCAAATGGGCTTAAGTACCACCTTAAATACCATCTTCAGCAAGACAAAACAAGTTGTTGATGGAGAGGCCATTTATAGGAGGTTATCAGATCACAGTTAACAAAGGTGAGGTTGTTATGAGGATTTAAGTCCATGCTTTCTTCATTGATAAAAGTTTCTAGAGATTTAGAGTCATCCTGGTCTTCTTGATACGGAGAAGGAGACAACTTACGAGTGGAGGTTTCCCTTATACATACAAATGTCTCCTATAAAAGCATAACTTCTACTTGTTTTTCAGAGCTTGTCCTGTGTCTGCTCTTTCTTAAAAATAACCATCCCAAGATAAAACCTTATGCAAAGAGGCATATTTTGGGGCGAGAAATTTGGCTCCCCTTCAGTCATCACCAGTTCGTGTCCATGATCCAGCTTCCTGAACTACTATGTGTGTGATGAATATAGGGGCACCAAAATAACCCAGCCTATGATGCCTCAAATATTAGCTTTTGATAGATAAATAACTACATAGTGTTCTGATGTTTCACTGATGCCAAAGAAAACAGTGGATGGAAAGAAGCTGATGTAGCTCTGTACTGTCTTCTTTTTAACACTAGTATATTTGCTTCACAGACTTTGATGTTAGTATTTCTTCTGGAATCATGTAATTAACCACCTAATTCCTTTCTCTTTTTTTTCCTGTATTCTTGTAACTATTTTAGTCAAAACTGTAAGCAAGCAAGTCAGGGACAGCCAGATATATGCTAATTGAAGAGTCTTCAGTATTTCAGGGTTCTTGAAACAATCTGCATCCCTCAGTGATTTTTTTTTGCACCAAAACCAAGGCAGACTTCACTTTAAGAAAAAATAAGTTCATTTTCTAGAGATAAGATTTTACAAAACTGGAAATGTCATTATTGCAGTATACTTTGTTTCTTTATACCCTAAAAAATTATTTTGAGAATTTCTTCCCAAGGTAGACTGTAAAATCCTGAGGACAGGTGAGAGAAGTTGACTTATTTCCATACTAACAAGTAAGTTAAGGAAACCCAATAAATTTGCATTGAGTGGAGTTTAAAAGTCATCTGCCTTACTTCTCACTCTTGTCTCTATTTTCCCAAGTGTTACCAGTGTTATTTATAACCTTTGTTGGGAAAGAAACATTTTTCTCTCCCTTTCAAGATTCTTTTGGCTGGTCTAAGAATTAAACTGACATAAGACAGATTAACAGAAGTAAATCGATTATAATTATGTATGCACGGTAGCTTCATGAGAATATGAGGACCACAGGCAGCCAAGCAGTTGAAGCTTATATGCCATCCAGAGCTAAGGATATGGGGGTAGAGGTCTGGGGCTTCAGAGGGGCAGAAGGCATTTCACAGGAAGATGAAAAGAGTAAATATTTGGTAAACAAATATGTGCTGGGCCATACAGAAATGATAGGACACAGAGATGAATTTTAATAAATAGACTTTGCTAAATTCCTCCATGTCTACCACCCCTGGGTCATATTATACTGCATTTACCTATGGTGATAGCAGCTTCCTTCCTGGAGCAGGTCCTCTGTCTAAACTATTTTAGGAATTTGGGAGAAAGGTCAAAGATTAGTCCCAAGGCTTCTGTTTCTTAAAAATAATTAGCCTCGAATAATCCACCTGACAAAGAGACACATTTTGAGGTGGCAATTTTTGCTTCCTTATACCTTCTTTACTAACTATAACTAATATTTTGAGAGCAATGGACTGAGGGTTTTGGAGGGGAGGGGGGTGGGGGGATGGGCGAACCTGGTGGTGGGTATTGAGGAGGGCACGTATTGCATGGAGCACTGGGTGTGGTACATAAACAATGAATCTTGTAACACTGAAAAAATAAAATAAAAGTATTTGGGGGAAAAAAAAGAAAATAAATTTAAAAAAACCACTGATTAAAACTCAAAATTAAGGAGATAAAAAAATCCTCTGGCTAATATGGGTCCCATTACTTATATGGCATAAGTACATTTAATAACATTGTGAAAACCTATGTTCTAATGCTTTCCTCTCTATGGAAGTTGCTCTTAATACTATAATTTTATCTATGTCTACCTTAAGTTCTTTTTGATGAAAAAGAAACTCCAGAATAGATTCTGTACCAATCATCATGCTGAGAAAAATCAATGATACTTTCTAACTACTCAGAGTGTCCCTTTTCATTCTTTCAGTGAAACTAAATTTTAAGCCTATACTTTCCTGATCTGCCCTATTCTATTGTGAACATGTTAGTTCAGAAGGAAAGAGAAGTAAAACCTTGCAAGTCAAACCAACTTTCAGACCCAAGTAGTGATGTTCATTCTTGTATAAGATAAATAAAAATTATAACTGGTGAGACCATTGCATACTTAAGTGTTTATTCAAATGAAATGGAAAATATGCATGTAGCATGGGAAATAAAACTGATTCCCAGCAGCAATCCAACAAAATTACTTATACATCAGCAGCAAACATTATAAATGGTATATTTCAGCAATAATTCTTAACCATAATGCCAACTATTACTGGCCATGCTTAGCTGTTACTGCATACAATATTTTCATCTTTCTACTCCTATTAATTCTGGAAAACAGTGCAACGCAAGAGACACACCCAATACTTTGATATAGAATTTGAACATATGTTCCTTCCGTACTTTCAGTTTGAATGTAAAATTAACACAAACCTTAAGTATGTGCAAACGGAGTTGTTAAAATTTGTCAGTAAATACATGTCTTGTGTGTACAGATACTAGTGCAACCAAACTCCAAAGTCACAACGTGTTAATGTTTATAGATGTATAGATGAGTAGAATAATAGATCAATATAAGTATGTCACCACTTCATGAGAACGTTTAAAAATATATAGTGTTTAGAACTTTTATCCAAAAATCTGAATATATTTTCTTAAGGATATAGTAAAATTCAGAAGAATTAAAGTAATATTTATATCCTCATATCAGTCAGATTTCAGGAAGGAAAAGAAAGCCCTCACCAGATTGTTCAACAGAAAATATTTAAACATGCTGGAAAAAATGAAAATGCAAACCGAGAACCTGAAGTAACCCAGAGATTTTCAGTATTGCAAAGCTCTTTCCCTTCCTAGGGATGGAGGATAATAGGAACAAGACCCTTAGAAAAAATAATTCAGAATTGATTTAAGACTTAAATGTCAAACCTGAAACCATAAAACTACAAAAAAAAAAAACATATTGGGAAAAATCTCCTTGACATTGGTCTTGGAAACGATTTTTTTGGATATGCCACCAAAAGCACAAGCAACAAAAAGCAAAAAATAACAAAGGGGACTATATCAAGCTAAAGAGTTTCTGCACAGCAAAAGAAATGATCAACAAAATGAAAAGGCAATGTACAGAAAGGGATAAAATATTTGTAAACCACATATCTGGTAAGGAGCTGATCTCTAAAATATATAAGGAAATACAAATGAAAACTGCAATGAGAGATCACTTCACACCTGTCAGAATGGTTAAAATCAACAACACAAGAAACAGCAGGTGTTCACAAGGATATGGAGAAAGGGGAACTCTCCTACACTGTTGGTGGGAATTCACACTGGGGCAGCCACTGTGGAAAACAGTATGGAGGTTCCTCAAAAAGTTAAAACTAGAACTACCTTCTGATCCAGCAATTGAACTACTAGGGATTTACCCCAAAGAGTTCAAAA
>CM052901.1:77649126-77667266 GCA_028534135.1 Potos flavus
TATATATATATATATATATATATATATATATATATATATATATATATATATATATATATAATGGAATATTACTCAGCCATAAAAAGAATGAAAACTTGCCATTTGCAATGAATGACATGGATGGAGCTAGAGAGTACCATGCTAAGTGGAATAACTCAGAGAAAATCAAATACCATATGATTTCACATATATGTGGAATTTAAGAAACAAACCCATGAGCAAAGGGGAAAAAAAGAGAGAGGCAAGCCAAGAAACAGACTCTTAACAATGGAGAACAAACTGATGATTACCAGAGGGGAGGTGTGTGGGGATGGGTTAAATAGGTGATGGCGATTAAGGAATGTACTTGTTATGTGTTGTATGGAAGTGTTGAATCACTATCTTTTTTTTTTAAGATTTTATTTATTCATTTGACACAGAGAGATAGAGAGAGCACAAGCAGGGGGAGAAGCAGAAAAAGAGGGAGAAGCAGACTCCCCGCTGAGCAGGGAGACCAACCTGGGGCTCGATTCTAGGACCCTGAGATCATGACCTGAGCTGAAGGCAGATGCTTAATCATCTGAGCCACCCAGGTGCCCCCTGAATCACTATCTGGCACATCTGAAACTGATATTACACCATGCATTAACTAACTGGAACTTAAAAACTTAAAACATGTATATAAATGAAAGAAAGGAGATCATACAACTGTATAGCAAAAACACCAAATAAGTCAATTAAAACATGTGCTAAAGACCTAAATAGACTTTTTTTTTTTCCAAAGAAGATATAAATGGCCAGCAGGTACTTGAGAAAGTGGTCAACATCACTATTAATCATCGGGGAAATGCAAGTGAAAATTGTAATGAGATCTCACCTGACAACTGTTAGAAAAACTATTATCAAAAAGGCAAGAGATAAAAAGTGCTGGTGAGGATGAGGAGAAAAAGGAACCCTGGTACACTGTTGGTGGGGCTGTAAATTGGTGCAGCTACTACGGAAAACAGTACAGAGTATCCTCACAAAATTAAAAAACAGAACTACCATTTGATTCCACAATTCCACTTCTGGGTATATACTTAAAGAAAATGAAATCACTGTCTTGAAGAGATATCTGCACCACCATCACCAACATGTTTATTACAGAATTATTTACAGTAGCCCAGACATGGAAATAATCTACATGTCAACAGATGAAAGTTAAAGAAAATGTGGGATAGATAGATGATATAGATAGATATAGATACAAATATATAATAGAATATTATCCTGTCCTACAAAGAAAGAAATCTTGCCATCGTGATGACATGAATAAAATTTAAAGGCATTATGCTGGGGCGCCTGGGTGGCTCAGTGGGTTAAGCCTCTGCCTTTGGCTGAGGTCATGATCTCAGGGTCCTGGGATTGAGCCCTGCATCGAGCCCCGCATCGGGCTTTCTGCTGAGCAGGGAGCCTGCTTCTCCCTCTCTCTCTGCCTGCCTCTCTGCCTACTTGTGATCTCTCTCTCTGTCAAATAGGTAGATAAAATCTTTTAAAAAATAAATTAAAAAAATAAAGGCATTATGCTAAGTGAATGAAAAGAGAAAGACACATACTGTACAATATCACTTATGGGTAGAATATAAGAAAACTCATAGAAACAGGGAATAGATTTGTGGTTGCTGCCTGGGGGTTGGGATGAGGGAAATGGGTGAAAGTGGACGCAGGGTGCAAACTTTCAGTTATAAGGTGACTAAGTCCTGAAGATCTACTGTATAGCATGTTGACCATAGTTAAGAGTACTCTAGTGTGTACTTAAAAGTTACTAAGAGAGATCTTAAAAGTTCTCACCACGAAAAAGAAGAAAAAAAAGTAACTGAGGTAATGGATCTGTTAACTAACCTTATCAAGGTAATCATTTTGCAATATATACATACATAAAATCATTGCTTTGTATACCTTAAACTTACACAGTATTATATTAATTATATCTCAGTAAAGCTGGGAAAAAGTTAAATTAAAAAAGGGGTAAGGTAAAAAGTGGTGTTAAAGTAACACAACTGGGGCGGAGAGGTATAAATGGTATAAATGAAGACCATGAATGAAGAGCCTGTCTTTGAAAGCAGAAATCACAGAGGAAACGTTGCAGAAGCAGCGGCTTCATGGAGACCCTGCTTATTCAGAGGGAATGGGTGGAAATACTTCTTTCTCCTTCCTGCCAATCTCCTGCTGGTACCTCTTATGGGTCGAATCTAACAGGAATTCTTTTGGCAAAGGAACCTGGGAAATGTAGTCTTCAGTGGTTAATATCTGATTAGGCAGAACAAAGCAGGGAAAGGATAAAAATGGATCTGAGGGCAAAGAGATGATTGATCCAATCCTTAAAAACATGGCAGGGCTGATGTTCAACAGGAAATCTCAAGAGATCATAGATGTAAACTACAGTTGACCTGAGAAAAGATCGTATAAACTCTATAAATGTTCATCAAAGTAATAAAGGCAGAAGCTTGTAATTACAATTTGCTTTTTAATCATTTTGATATAGAGGACTTTCTGCCACTAGAAATTTCTTTCATGCAAAGACCGTTGAGAGAGAAAGAAAGGGATGTTTTTCTGATAGCTTTGCCTGGAAAGGAGGCATTTTCCTACTCAAATGGCAAGGTTTCCTGAGGAGAAAAAAATGGTCCCTGCTGAGTCTCAGAATGAAAACCACAGAGTGACTGAAGCTTGGGCATAATTACAGATAGCTTAGAAGAAGCATGAAAAATGGATAAGAGATAGTGAATTCCATTTATAAAGTTTACTTCTATGCCACATCTCTCTGAAGTTGTTTGAGGGGGCTTCGAGCAAAACCCATATACAATAAGAATACAGAGTAGACTCTGAATATTGGTCCAAGGCAAGGAGCAATTAAAATATCCCCCCAAATTAGAGCTTTTTAAATTTGCTGTGAATGTACATAAAATTTGACTTTTGACTTTTGGACAAGGAAGGCCAAACGTGACATACTGACCTAGTTCTCATAATCAGCATGGGGAAGTATACCATTTATTTAGGGGAATTATAAGTATTTCCAGACATAAAGTCCTAAAAATTCTCGATAGAAATTTATCTAAAAACATTGCATGATAAAGTGTACATTGACTACAATAACATTTTATGGCAAAGGTGAAAGTTATGTACCATAGGAATCTTTCTTATCAAGTATGAGAGAATCTGAACATATAACATTAAACCACGTTTCTTTTTTTCTAAAAGATTTTATTTATTTATTTGACAGAGAGAGAGATCACAAGTAGGCAGAGAGGCAGGCAGAGAGAGAGGGGGAAGCAGGCTCGCCGCTGAGCAGAGAGCCCGATGCGGGGCTCGATCCCAGGACCCTGAGATCATGACCAGAGCCGAAGGCAGAGGCTTAACCTGCTGAGCCACCCAGGCACCCTTAAACCACATTTCAGAGAAGTCAGTTGTTCAAGAGCCTGGCTAACTTGATGTAGTAAACATTAATGGTTTCATTAATAGCTATGTCCAAAATGCGCTCCAGAGAGTACAAACTCCATTCAAAGTGCCCACATAAGTTTGTGAAATGCTGTAACCTGTTCTATAACCCTCCAGGATATTCTAATAAGACCATACCAAAGGATCTGAATTGTCTCACAGAGAGAAATCTATTGAAAGTTGTTCAGCCTAATGTTTTCCAAACACTTTTGCTCACAGAATCTATTTGAGACTGAAGTTAGTTAATAATTTGGGGGACCAGGTTTTCACATTTCTCACTTTGGGGAACTCTAGACTCATTTCATCACACAAATAAATTTAGGATGTGTATAAGCATTATATGGGTACCATGTTCACTATTATAATTAGTAGTAAACAAAGTGCTGCCCCTTATTAGATGTTACTTAGAAGCTATTAAGTACTGATAATATTGAGCATCAAGAAATTATGGCCTATGAATAATTTATCTCATCACAACCAGTTAAGTAACCATTGTGCCTATTTAATAAATGGTAGTGAACTTTCTTTGAATACCAGAAAATAAAAATCACTTTTTATTTAGACAACTGAGAAAGACTAATAAAATGGAACTTCCCAGAGCAAGGAATCTGCCTTTTGTCCCTCAATGGGAAGTGTCTTCATAAAAATCCAGGAAATTCAGCAGCGCTCAAATTGAGAACTACTGTAGCATTTGATACCTTTGGGTTATATATGTTTTGGCAGGACACACATGATGGTGCCCTGGGAGCAATATGGGGCAAGTGTGAACAGCTCGGATCCTTAACTAGGAAACCATTTCTATTGATAACTTGATCCATTTTATTTTAATCACCATAAATTCCTGGTGATTTTCACTCAGCCACATAGAAAAATATCTACCTCAGGGGTGTTGTGACAATTAATAGATTTTTTTTAAGATTTTATTTATTTATTTGACAGAGAGAGATCACAAGTAGGCAGAGAGGCAGGCAGAGAGAGAGAGGGGGAAGCAGGCTCCCTGCTGAGCAGAGAGCCCGATGCGGGGCTCAATCCCAGGACCCTGAGATCATGACCTGAGCCGAAGGCAGAGGCTTTAACCCACTGAGCCACCTAGGCACCCCAACAATTAATAGATTTTTTTGAGGATTTTTTTTATTCCCCAGTTTTCTACCAATTATCTGTTGAGCACTATAACAACGTAACTTTACAGTGCTAAACAATAAAATGAAAATGCACTGACCGAACCATTAAGAAACTTCCACAGAAAGGCATTTAATAGATATTCCATGATCATTTTGTTTTTTCTGTTTGTCTTTCAAAGTTCCAGACAATATAAATAAGCTCAGAGGGTCTCAAATCTAAGTGCACATTGAAATCTTCAGCAGAGTTTTCAAGTAAACATAACAGGTTACCACAAATCATTAAATCAGAATCTCTAGCGTAGCATCTAGACATAAGTACTTTTTAAAAAAGCTTTCCACATTTTTTCTTACAGCAGCTAAGATGGAAAACTCTGAATCAGTTGTAAATGTAGTCTCAGAAGTATCAAATGAGGAAACAGTAGTAGAGTGAATAAAATAGAAAGGAACACCATCCAGAGATGACCAAGAAAGTAAAGCATAAAAGTATAATCTGTGACATTAGCATAATAAGTTTAATAGGAGCTAGGCATTGAGGTACTACTGGGAAAAACTATAAACATCTTTAAAATATAACTTCAACAGAAATTATCTACAACGGTGCTTAGCAAACCTTGTTGCTTAATTGAGTCAGCTGTGTGAAACTGTAAAAAGCCAGATGCCTAGGTTGTACCCCAGACTATATAAATCAGTATTTCTGGAGTTGGTGCCTTTTGGCTTGGGGTATTGGTACTTTTAAAGCTCCACAAGTGATTCCAATGTGCAGTAATGAAAGTTTCTCAAATTTCAATGTTCATATGAATAACTGGGGATCCTGTTAAAGATCAGATTCTGATTATGCAGGTCTGGGGCTGGACCCAAGATTCTACAGTATCAGTATTTCCCATCTGCTTCTGTTGCTGCTGCTGCTCTAAGAAACACACTTTACATAATAAGGATTGGAACACTGGCTCTCAAACTTGGCTGCATATTGGAATAACCTGGGGAACTTTAAAAGTTGCTAATGCTTTGATCCCAACCGCAGATAATCTGACAGATAGGGTGTCAGTATGGTATAAACCACTCATTGATATGCTTTTGATTGCCTTTCTCCCTTCCCCACTTTACCCTTCCTTTCTGTGCTTCCCTAGATAATCTTTCAAATCAATTACCTGCACCCACATCCTGGTGTTAAAGTTGACTTTTAGGGGATCCCATGCCAAGACCCCACCTTCAGTCTTGTAACTCAAGTCATCTGATACAATATTCTCTTTCTCTTAATTCTTTTTTTTTTTTTTAAAGATTCTATTTATTTATTTGACAGAGAGGGAGATCACAAGTAGGCAGAGAAGCAGGCAGAGAGAGAGGAGGAAGGAAGCAGGCTCCCTGCTGAGCAGAGAGCCCGATGCGGGGCTCGATCCCAGGACCCTGAGATCATGACCTGAGCCGAAGGAAGAGGCTTTAACCCACTGAGCCACCCAGGCGCCCCAAAAACTCTTTTTTCAAGGTTCAGTTTTTTTCATGTCAGTATTTGCTCTATTCCTTCCAGTCTAATGCTTTCAGTCTGACAGAAAAAAAAAAATTGAGGGGTGCCTGGGTGGCTCAGTCAGTTAAGTGTCTGCCTTTGGCTCCATTCATGACCTGGAAGTCCCGGAATAGAGCCCCACATCGGGCTCCCTGTTCAACGGACAGCCTGCTTCTCCCTCTGCCCCTCACCCTGCTTGTGTTCTCTCTCTCTCTCTCTCTCTCTCTCTCTCTCTCTCTCTCTCACTTTCTCAACTAAATAAATAAAATCTTTAAAAATAAAATAGAAGCTGAGACTGTTTTTTCTCTCATTTCATAACATTGCCCTATGCACTCCCAATAAATTAAACTGTGATTTTTATTGTTGTGAGCTTGCTCTGAAAATGATTCTAAAACCCTGTATGTTATTCTTAATGATTTTTTTTCAAGTTTTAGCTCAATTTTAGTTAGCTCTTTCATGAAATTACTCTTACGAGTCCAGATCCTCTAGTTTGTATTCATCGTTGGTCATTTTCTTAGGGTTCAGTAATCTGGCATTCTCATTTTCCACAATGTGAGAGCACAGGTAAATAAAGAAGGAAAAGTCTATAAGTACAAGTCATACAACAGGGACTCATCCATCCATCCTTGCATCCAATCATTCAGTCAATGTTTACTGAATATCCACTATGCATCAGGGAGGTGTCTGACTACAGGGAAGCAGAGTAAAGAGGACAGACACAGAAGCATTTTGACTAATGATTAGTGACTCTAAAGCAAAAACATAATTTCATATTATGCCAATTACTGTAAAGGAAATACACAGAGTGTGATAGAGGTGGGCATGAGTGTTGGGAAGTGCAACTTTATAGACAATGGTCAGTGAAGGCTGCTCCCAGGAGGAGTTATTTGAGATAAATTTCAAAGGCTCAGCCCCTTGTATTCATAAGAGAATGTTTTAGGCAATTGTCACATCTAGTAAATGAATACAGTACAGTTCTAAGTGGTTAGATTCTTTGATTTACAAAGCCAAACTATATTAGAAAGTGCAAAGCAGCTGCAAGATACAGGTAGACTTATAATACAAATGAGTCTTACTAAAGAATGTGATAAATCTCTATGTACTGAGACGGGAAAATGTCTAAAGAATTTAATATGTTTTTTTAAAGCAGAATTATATCATTTAATTTATATTTAAAGTACACACATACACACATTTAGATATATGTATATATATGATATATATGTATATATACATGCTTGTATTTGCCTTATCTCTATTTGAACAGTCACAGAATATATTTAGAACACTGCACAGCAAACTGCTATGAAGAATTAGCTTCAAAGTGGGAGAATGGGAAGAAAGTGGTAAGAGGATTTTGCTCAGTGATAATTTATGCCCTCCAATTTTGATAGTATATTTATAATGTTGTATGTGATACGTAATGTTTATAATGTTGTATACAATAATTGCAAAAAAAGGGGAAGTAGAAAAATAAGAAAAGTACAGGTAGAAAGAAATACAAAGCACAAAAATTAAAGTTTTAAAAAATGAAAAAAAATTGCATTAGGATTAAAAATAAAATAATTTAAATTTGAAAAAAATTTAAACATTAAAAAATAATTTAAAATGGGGTGCCTGGATATCTCAGTCAGTTAAGTGTCTGCCTTTGGCTTGGGATATGATCCTAGGGTCCTGGGATAGAGGCCCTGCGTTGGGCTCCCTGCTCTGTGGAGAGTGGGCTTCTATCTCTGCCTCCGCCCCTCTGCCACTCATGTGTGTGCTCTCTCTCTCTCATATAAATAAAATCTTTTACAAATTAAAAAAATAAAATAAAATCCATCTACACAAATTCCTGAAACATAGATCTTTCTTTCTTTCTGTTTTAATCTGTAAATAAGTAGCCCAGTCCCTTAGAGAACATTATTGTTGTAGGCCATTATTGAAATTCAATCAATAAATTTGATTTTTTCCTTAAGAAAAAATCCTTTAGGAAGCTGGTGTTACCATTTTGGAAGCTTTTTATCACAAATATTTAAGTACAAAAAGTTTGCTCTTCATGGAGATAAGTTTTAAACATGCATAAAGTGGACTCATAGGGTCTTATTATTTGACAAGTGGAATGTAAGAAAGAGACCCACAAAGGATTGAAAATTTTCCACTGTGGCCCTCACATACTTTTACCCCTATTCCTCCCCATACTTATTGATAAAATGTAAATTTCCCAGCCTTCAGCTGCAATTCACAAGATTGATTCCTTCCTCTTTTGAGAACCGATTTGAAGTAAATATTCCCAAACCAGCTGATATTTGACTAACCCTATTGTTAAAGCTAAAGTTATAGTAAAAAAAAAAAAAAAAATCTGTCCTTCTTCCTCTAAGACAGAACATTCCTTCAGAACATGCATGTTGAATTAAAGGCCTAAGTTTAATAGTTTTTTGGTTTATCTTATTCTACAGATAAGTGCTTTATATTAAATTATTTAAATATAAGTATAAAAATATAGAGCTTAGTATAATTCATATTCATAATATATGAATAGAATTATATAATAGTATTAAAATAACAATATGAATAATATTGTGACAACACAAATTTATTATCTTACAATTCTGTGGTTTGGAAGTCTAGGTTAGTTCCGCTGGTTTCTTGGCTCCAAATTACACAAGGCTGAAATCAAGGTGTTAGCTGGCTGGACTCTTATCAAAGGTTGCAAAGACATGTTCATTTCTTCTCACACTCAGAGCCTCTCTAACTTTCCTGTCATTCTCATCTCTCTTCTGCCTCCAAGCCAGAGAAATGTCTCTGCTTTTAAGGGCTCATGTGATTATATTAGTCCCACATGAATAATCTATGATAATCTCCCTATTTTAAGTCTATAATATTACTACTACATTCAAAATTCCTTTTGTCATTGTAAGATAACATGGTCACAAGTGTGAGGGATAAAAGAATGGACTATATTGGCTTACAGATAATATAAATTTAATAGTATCCTAGTAAAAAAGCTATATGTACGTGTATATGTATGACATGCATAGAAATAGTATGAAAGTTATATTCTATGTATATGTCTATTATCTGAATTTACCAAAATAAACACATTTTGTTTGCAGTTTTAGAAAGAAATATTATTTTAAAATAAGGAAGCACAGGAAGAGGAAAAATGCTTAATTTTAAATTTCTAGTTGACTAACATTTTAATTCCATATTTGAAAAAATATTTGTTGCCCTGTTTCCTTTTTGTGATAAATTAGAAACAAAGAGGTTGACTATTCAATATGTGAGATTATAATACCTAATCCAATGCACTCCTTATATCCTCTTGTTGCTAAGGAGTGAGAATTAGAAAGTATTACATGATATGTACTATTTTATAAAGCATATAGTATCACTATTATATAATACACTGTAATCTCCTTGTAAAGTAAATCCCTACTAATTCTTGGTAGATACCAAGAGAATCTCTCATGTTTCATAATAAGAAAAAAAATAGAGTGATAATACAACTAGAGACCCTGCTTCTACATTTATAATTATCTTACCATATTAACTATGTAACTTTTCATCATACACATAAGGATATTTATATGCTTTGGGTACACTTGTTTTCAGATTTTACTAGTAGAAGTAAAGGAAATAGTTAAAATCATGTAGAAAAAACCTACAAAATTCACATTTTTAGAGAATATTTCCATATGTAACAGTTATATTTTCAATCATAATTGCCTTGGCCGATATAAATATAATCTTTCTTGAAGAAAAAAATTAATTTTAGTTAATTCTAAAACAACTAAAGGAGGGTTAATTTGAAAAACAGTCATTTTCAAGGTAGACTTTACATGCTTTGGGCAAAGGCCTTTGCAATATTTGCAGAGTGATGTTTCAGAGTTAAGTGCAAAGCTGTTTTTGATCCTGAAATATTTAGTACTCTATAAAAAGAATCATCAAACCTACATATCGCCATGCAGATTTAACTAAAATAAATAGTGCCTAAAATAAATAGTGTTGTGACTTTTAAACCAGACATATTCTAAATAGAAAAAAAATGTGCATCTCTATATTAACTAGATTTTTCCAGATTAAACTTAAATTAGGTAAAGTGATCATCATGCAAATTGTGAAACAAATCTAGAAAAACAAGTTTAGATAATGATGAAAATTACACTTTAGAGCTCTACAAATATAAATTTCCGAGGCTGAAGAGTAGCATCCTCTAATCATGGCAGTGCCTGTGGTCTAGAACAAAGTGGTATATTTCTAAGCAGTGGTGAAGAATAAACTGTCCTCTAAATCAGTAAATGCTTGCTAGTGCAATTGATTGTCCATTAGTAAATACAATGAATTTAGACCTATTTCAATTCTACGCAGAAATAAATTCTAGATGGAATAGAGAGCTACACGATAAAAAAATAATAGTTGAAAACATTAAATGTCACTTTGAGAAAGGCCTTCTTAAATACCAGAGAAGAAGTCATAAATAAAAATATTAAAATTTATTTATTAATTTATTTGACAGAGAATGAGATCACAAGTAGGCAGAGGCAGGCAGAGAGAGAGGGGGAAGCAGGCTCCCCGCTGAGCAGAGAGCCTGATGTGGGGCTCAATCCCAGGACCCTGAGATCATGACCTGAGCCAAAGGCAGAGGCTTTAACTCACTGAGCCACCCAGGTGCCCCAACATCTTTTAATATATATCATGTCAAATGGAGAGATATAATGTAGGAAAAAATAGTAACTCATTTTGTAAATGAAGACAAATATTTTAAAAACATGAGTTTCTACATATTCTATAAAAAATGACACGAGTCAATTTTAACAAAACATATGAGGGCAAGTTGGAAAATACAAAATATAAATGGCCCATGAACATATGAAAATATGCACAAAGTTATTAAAATTAAAAAACTGCAAAGTATAATTTTTTCCTAATCATAATAAAATCAGTAATATTAGATGTTAGTAGGAATGTGAGAAAATGGGTACATGAATACATTCTCATTGGAATAAATTTGTTAACCATTTTTGGAAGGTGATTTATTGGTTTCTATCAAAATGTAAAAAGCCAATGCTTTTTTTTTTTAAAACAAATTCCAATTCTAAGAAATTATTTTATGGAAACTCTACACATGTTTCCAGTAATCAGTATGCAAGACATTCCTTGTAGCATTGACTGTATAGCCTAAATAAACAAATAAATTTAAAACAGCCATCATAAGAGAGTGGTTAAATAAATTGGGTTACACCTTCTCTGTGTAATGCTTTGTAGTTATTTTAAAAAGTATATATTGTTAGGGAAATAAAAATTTTATAAATCCTCATGTAAGGAACAAAATATACATGGGTGTCTGTGTATCTATTTGTAAGTAAAGGAAATTTAAATGTACAAATGGTCACCCATCTCAGGACAAATATGATTCTCTAAATAGTAGAATAGAAGAAGGAGGGCAAAGAGATATTTATATTTCACTCTTTACACTTTGTATCATTTGGATCTTCCCTCTAGAAAGAAGGAAGGAAGGGATGGAGGGAGGAAGAGAGGGAGGAAGGAGGGAAAGGAGGGAAAGAGGAAGGAGGAGGAATGGTGTACTCCTATATTATATAATTTAAGGAGAGAGGCAGAAAAGGAGGGAGAAAAAGAGGGAATAATAAAGGAAAGAAGAAAAGAAGCCTGGTTAGTCTATCTTAAAGGGCAGGGATTTTGAATTTTTGTTCCCAGTGTACTGATACATTATAATCACTTAAAAAATACTTGTTAAATAAAGGAAAGGAGGAAGGAGGGAGGGTAGAGTGGATTTCTATGAATTCTTCTCAATACCTGGAAAATATACAAATAACAGTGTAATGATATCTCTTGTGATCATTGTATTTATCTTAAATTATGTGGTAGAATGTGTTTTTTTTATTAACATATAATGTGTTATTTGTTTCAGGGGTACAGGTCTGTGATTCATCAGTCTTACACAATTCACAGTGCTCACCATAGCACATACCCCTCCCCAATGTCCATCACCCAGCCACCCCATCCCTCCCTCCTCCATTCCAGCAAGCCTCAGTTTGTTTCCTGAGATTAAGTCTCCTAATATACATGGATCAAATGTTTTACAACAAAAGCATATAAGTACTAAAACCATTAGAATCTTAGAAATCAGACATGGAAGCAATATATCAATTCACCTAGATCAGGTTTTAATTTTCAGTGGTAAGACTATGCTTGTTCTAAGAAAATTCTTTGAAAAGCAATACTCTTTTTTGTCCAAATACTTATTTTATGCCAACAGTGTACTAACATTGTGGTGTATATTTCCTTAGTCATAATTTCTGTGAAACTTACTTACAGCTTAAAATATACATTAAGGAGTTGAAATTAAATTAAGAATTAGGAAGTAGTGGGTGGTAAAATTAAGACAACATGTTTGATTAATAATAAAAATTTTATCTATCATACATTTCCATTACTTCCTCCATTTCATATCTTTCTTTCCTACAATTATATAAAAAACTAATAAAAACAAATAACCTATCACATTTTAAGTTAATCATTATTAAATGTCATTTCCTTTTGATTCTCATGTATTTTGCTCTCTATTCCTGATATTTGCACTGGATCTCTAGACAAATGATGGCAAAGTTTAGTTGTCATTGTGAAAATGTAAATGCATATTTTATATTTAATTAATTTTCTCCATCTGGTTATTCATATTCCCATTTGGTCTGTATTTTCTTTTCCTATCCTTTTCTAATTATCATGCATTCCTTCTGTGTGAAATTCTATGATTCTAATTATATAATTATGATATCTAATTGTTATATATTAATTAGTTAATCCAACAAGTATTTATTGAGTGTACCCATTACTATTTTAGGCACTGGGGATCTAGTAAGAAAAAAAATCACTGTCCATCATGGAACTTCTAGTCTAGTGGGGAATGACAGATCATAAGCATAATAAATTCACATGTGCTAAAACAGGTTGTCATAATTGGTATAAAATTGACAAGATGAAGAGAATAGAGAGTACTGGGGAAGGGCAACCTCTCAAAATGATAGGAAGTGAGGGAGGGAGCCGATTAGGTATCTAGGGAAAGAGATTGCTAGGGAAAGAGATTGCTAGGCAAAGGAAACGGGTGCAAATAACTGAGGGAGAAACATGTATGGTGAGATTTCAGGAAGAACAAGGCCAGAGCACTGGAATGGAGTTGGATAGGCATTGACAGATGGCGGATAAGATCACAGGAGCCAAGAGGCAGAGTGAGGCAGGTCACCCTGTGTAAGCCTTTTTTTTTTTTTTTTTTCCCTGTGTAAGTCTTTTTAAGCATTTTTACTTTTACTCTAAGTAGGCTCTTGAACAGAGAAATGACATCATCTGTCATGCATTTATAAAGATCTCTCTGGCTACTGCTGGAAAATAGACTTCAATGGAGCAAAGCCAAAAAATGGTCAACAAGGAGGCTATGTTATAATCCAGAGAGATGATGGTGCTTGGACCACAGTGGTCATTTGGATGCTGTAAGATCATTTCAGAATCTATAAATATTTTGAAGGATATAAACTAGATGTGGAGTAAGAAGGAGAAGAATTAATGATGACTCGTGCAAACAACAGGAATTGACTCAATTTAGCTGAGCAGAAAGAATGACTGTGGGGATGCCCATAAACTAAAACTAGAACTGGGCTGGTTAATCAAGAAACATGGCAGCCCTTGGATTGCTTTCTCCCTCATGGCACTTCTGCTTCATTTTGAAAGTGAGAACTGCCCAGCCCAGGAGTTACTTGATGAGGTGTTTTTTGTTTTTGTTTTTGTTTTTTTTTAAATTTCTTGTTTGACTAGAACTTTGGTTAGTTGCTTGAAATATAATGGATTTAAATATAAAACCAGAGAGCATATAGGAAAATAAAGGAAAATGATCTTGAGAACAAAGAAAGAAGGAATGATAGAATTTTAAAAATCGGTGATCGATAATTAGAAAACTGAGGTGAAGAACAGAAAAGAAAACAGTGCGAGAAAACAAAACAAACCCAATGGAATACTTTTAAAACACCACTCTTACATAGTATGACACTTGCATGTTTAATGCCTTTCAATTCAGTAGCAAGCATCATTTTCACTAAGGGAAATGTTATTTTTAAAAGGTGGTTAGATGGACTATATATACTGATGGTCTTAAACATTAGGTCACCCAAGTGTTCTGTACCCTGAAATGGAGTTTGCTACCTGATGTCACAAGGCCTTACCAGCTGGATATTACTTTTTCGTTTGTGTGTTTTTTATCAAATTGCCAAGTTCAATTTGCTGATTTTCAAAATCAATTAAGCCAATATCGTCCCCTGTTGACTATTTGTATTTTAGTCAGTTATTATTAATAGAATGATTATGCTTTAACACTGAAAAGGGGACTATCCCTAGGGCCAAGGCAAGTATTATTATGGTAATTACCTTACCAGGTATAATTTAAATATTTGGAAACTTCGAGATCACAGTGAATTTCAAATATGTGCCACTGATAGAAGAGTGAATATCTGGCATTCGTAATGATGCTACTAATGTTCTCCTGAGGCATTTGGGACACAGTTGCTTTCTTCTCCATCCAAACTTTACTACTACTACTGATAAAGTAATTTCCATATTTTATTGAGGATATACTCACTGCAGGAAATCCAAAATCTACCGTGAAATTGTTAATTTTATTCTTCATAATATATCCTTCCTATTTGTACCAACTAGTGAGTATCCATCGTTATTGTAAAAATTTTAATCTCTGCAGTGCAATAGGTTTATAAGCATACCCATATTTAGTGTGAGAATAATATTTGTCCAAATTCTGGCCTAATATCCAATAATGGCATTTAGTGTATTGTTCTTTATGAGTCTCTATATTGAAATAGTTATTTTTGTATTCAAAGATAAAACTACTATTTAAAACACAAAGGATTTAAGAAATAGTGAGAAACAAGAAAAATTCAATGGACATAAAGATGATAAAAAGTATTGCTTTGGAAAAAAGTATGCTGCTGGAAATATTGTCATGGTGATTTTAATTCTGTGATATCTTTCAGGAGTTTTAAAGTCGTGAATGCCACGCTGATGTTTAATAAATACCTCTGGAAGGGAGATTTAATTACGTGGAATTTGTAGATTTTTTTCTGGCCTCTTTGACTTTGGAATAATACAAAACAACATGAAAACATTTTATTATATTAAAAAATGAGGACTGGAATAATTAGGAGGGTAAGATCAGAATTATATGTGGATGATCTAATTTTATACTGTATTACCCAGAAGAAGTGCTAATATCATATATATCCAATTCTACCCATGACTTTTCTCAGGAGGACTTCAGGAAATTGGGACTACCTAGAATCGTGGGTATTACCTTCTGATATGTACTCTGTTTATTATTTAATGAAATGAAGGAATATAAGTATTATGAAAATTATATTTAGAATATTTAAAATGCAGGTAAATAAATTAATTGCTCCTGAAGGTCATTTTACTTTCAAACTCTACGAGTATCATTAATGTATGAAGTATTCTGTGACTCTCCACTCTCATGGATAAAAAGAATTAAAACAATGCTGGAAACATACAATTCATTAGTAATATTAGTAAAAAGGAGAGCTAGATTAAAGGGAGTTTTAGCCTCACAAGTTGTGATGTCATACAGTTTGATTATAAGTAACATCTTAATTTGGGAAAGGTGAAACAAAACAAAATCATTAACTTTTCTTTGGAATCTATATTCCAAATGTATCCATACAAGAGAAAGGTAAAACCCAAATAAACTCTAGGAATATTAATTTTGTAGAGCAATATGACCAAAATGAGTTTCTTAGAAACAACATGAAATGATTAAAAACCCAAATTTTCTTTAGTGCTTAATGTACTTGAATAACTTCTTCCTCCTGATTTCCACTGATGGAAATGTTTGATAATTGCATTTCGCAGTGCCATCAGAAAATAGGATTTTAGAGAGGAATGGTACTTGCTTTCAAGTAAAATAATTTAAAGCTAAGTGGAGTATTACTTAGTGCTACTAAGCCCTAATTTCTTCAATCCCGCACCTCCCTTTAGGGACAACTCCCAGCCTAATTCTCAGCATTCTTTTTTTTTTTTTTTTTTTTTTAAAGATTCCATTTATTTATTTCACCGAGAGAGAGAGATCACAAGTAGGCAGAGAGGCAGGCAGAGAGAGAGGGGGAAGCAGGCTCCTGGCTGAGCAGAAAGCCTGATGCGGGGCTTGATCCCAGGACACTAACATCATGACCTAAGCTGAAAGCAGAGGCTTAACCCACTGAGCCACCCAGACCCCCCGGTAATTCTCAGCATTCTTATGCTGAGACCACAACTCCTTCTTCAGTATAGTCTGAGAAAAGTATCTAAAATGAATTCACACTGGGGCGCCTGGGTGGCTCAGTGGGTTAAGCCTCTGCCTTCGGCTCAGGTCATGATCTCAGGGTCCTGGGATCGACCCCCACATCGGGCTCTCTGCTCAGCAGGGAGCCTGTTTCCCCCTCTCTCTCTGCCTGCCTCTCTGCCTACTTGTGACCTCTCTCTGTCAAATAAATAAATAAAATCTTTAAAAAAAATAAATAAAATAAAATGAATTCACACTGAGTTGTTGATAACTGCATCAAGTATCGTTTCTTCACATGCACCTCCCCTTTCTAACTGTGAGTTACTTAAAGGCAGGAGTTATGTTTTATTCATGATTATTTTTAGGACTTCTCATGGTGCTCAAGTTAGGATACAGCCACTACCTCAACAATTCAACAAAACAAAATTTTATTATAATGCTGAACAACTCACCCCTTCCTTATTGAGAACCATCTGGGAACTGAAGAAATAGGAAAGGGTAGACTAAACAGGGAAATTTAAGTGATGATGGGGAAGGGGAGTGAGTGATTGAATAAACATAGTGCATGGAGAAAACAAGCAAAGGATATTCGGGTCTGGCTGTTCCCATTTAGTAATTGGAAAAAGAGTATTTGGAAAACAAGGAGGAAAGTGACATGTATTGAAGATCCCATGGATGTGTTCCTCCAGCCAGGTATCCCCACTGCATTACGCATTTGATATTGTTAACACTATTTCACTTATGAGAAAACTAAGGTTCAGAGAAATGGCCAAGATATGGAACTACCAAGAGGCAGAAGCAAGTAGGCAGTTTATGTCTTTCTCAAATCTGTCAAAGGAGTAACAACGATCACTACATGATGATTTTTTTTTAGATGAATGGACTTTAAGGTTTTTTACAGCAGTTTTAGGTTCACAGAAAAATTGAACAGTTAGTATGGAGAATTAAAAAAATAACTCTCTCCCATTTTCCACTATTATTGACATCTTTTGATTTAGTGTTGTGCATTTGTTAAAATTGAGGAACCAATATTGATAAATTATTAAATTAAAAAAAACATAGTTTACATTAGGGTTCACTCTTTGTGTTGTACAAGTCTATAGATTTTGACAAATGTATGATGTCATATGTCCACCATTACAGTATCTCACAGTAAAGTTCCATCACAGAATAGTTTCATTGCTATAAATATCCCCTGTGCTTCACCTATTTATCCCTTCCCCTGGAAATCACTGATTTTTTTTTTTTTTTTTTTACTCTACAGTTCTATTGTTTCCAAAATATATAGTTGAAGTCACTCAGTATGTAGCCTTTTCAGACTGACATCTTGTACTTCGCAATAACCTTTAAGTTTCCTCTATATCTTTTTATGGCTTGATAGCTCCTCTCTTTTTAGTGCTTAATAATATTCCACTATATGGATATACCAGTTTTATTTATTTACCTATTGAGGGACATCTTTACTGCTTCCAGTTTGTGGTAATTATGAATAAGGCTATATTACATGTCCATGTAGGAGGTTTTCTGTGGATATAAGCTTTGAACACATTTTTATAAATACCTAGGAGTATGATTGTTGGACTGACTGGTAATCTTTGTTTAGTTTTATAAAGAAATTGCCAAACTGACTTCTTTTTTTTCCCCCAAATACTTTTATTTTATTTTTTCAGTGTTACAAGATTCATTGTTCATGTACCACACCCAGTGCTCCATGCAATACGTGCCCTCCTCA
>CM052901.1:77667766-77694665 GCA_028534135.1 Potos flavus
TCTAACTGGTGTAAGGTGGTATTTCAGTGTGGTTTTGATTTGAATCTCCCTGATGGCTAATGATGATGAACATTTTTTAATGTGTCTGTTAGCCATTTGTATGCTTTCTTTGGAGAAGTGTCTGTTCATGTCCTGCTCAAACTCAACACTCAAAAAAGAGATAATCACGTCAAAAAAATGGGCAGAAGCCAAATTGACTTCTAAAGTGGCTATACCATTTTGCATTTCTACCAGCAGTGGATGAGAGTTTCTGTTGTTCCACATCTTCACCAGCATTCACTATCATCAGGCTTTTTTTTTTTTTTAAATCTTAGTCATTCTAATAGGTGTGTAGCGTTATCTAATTTTTAATTTGTAATTCCCTAATAACAGATAATGTTGAGTATATTTACATGTGCATATTTTCTATTTAACTTCTTTGGTGAAGTGTCTGTCCATACCTTTTGCTATTTTTACGTGGGTTCGCTTATTGCTGAGTTTTAAGAGTTTACTATTTAGTTTGGATACAAATCCTTTATCAGATATATACTTTGCAAAGATTTTCTCCAAGTCAGTAGCTGGTCTTTTCATTCTCTTAACAGTGTCTCACAGAGCAGAACATTTTAATTTCAGTGAGGTTCAATTTATCAATTTTTTTTCTTCTATGGACCATGATTTCAGTGTTGTTTCTCAAAACTAATCACCAAATCCAAGGTCACCTACATTATCTCTTATGCTATATCTAAAAGTTCTATTTTTTTTTTTTTTTTTGCATTTTACATTGAGGTCTATGATGCATCCTGAGTTAATTCTTCTGAAAGGTATAAGGTCTTGGTCTATATTTAATTTTTGCATATGAATGTCCAGTTATTTCAGTACCATTTGTTGAAAAGATTATCCTCTCTCCATAGAATTGCTTTTTCTCTTTTGCCAGGGATCGATGGACTGTATTTGTGGGTCTAGTTTTGGGATTTCTGTTCTGTTTCATTGATATATTTGTCTATTCTTCTACTAATACCACACTATCTTGATTACTGCAGCTTTATAGTAGGTCTTAAAATTGGTAGTGCCAGTCTTCTAACATTGTTATTCTTCAGTATTGTGTTGGCTGTTATAGGTTGTTTGTCTTTAACTTACCAATCAAGAACATATATAGTAAAGAAATGCATTAAGTAATTCCCCAAGAGAAAATATGTTATTCTCTTTCTCTTATGGTTTTATTAATCAAGAAGTATAAATTTACACTCTAGATAACACAGAATAAATCCATTAGTCTATTTTTGATTTATAAATCAAGAAATTCTAATATTCATTTTCTGGAAAGTGTTATAGTAGCAACCATTAACATGCCACTCAAATTTCCCTTTGAAAGAGGACTTGTAAGGGGAAGAGTAATTGGGTGAGAGCCTTCAGCTAACACACCTTTTGGATATACCTCTGCATTCCTTCAATGGTATACCATTTTCGGGCCAGTCCCAGTGAGTGACTGAACACAGTGAGTATACAAGAGCCAAAACATCCCTGCCCGACATGGGACTTTTCTAATGGGCATCTATGTTCTGGGACTGCTCATCCATCTGGCCAAGACTTTCTCAAAGCATCCCTGCAGTCTGAGTGTCTTTCTACCACATTCTCCTTCCTTCTTTCTCCTCGTTCACAGGGGCCTGACCTGCACTGCAGTTGGAAGTTTCTCCCCATGTAGTCCTGTTCCCATTCTTTTCTATCTTTCAGAAGTATTTCTCTTAATAAATATCTTATGTGTCCAATACCATTGAATTGTCTGCTTTTCAGAGGACCCAAACTGATAGAGTCTTCAATTAGATGGGGTAAGCTTGAATTAGACAGGGCTGCTCAAAGTTCATGGATTCAAGCTATATGGAACTGCACTTTGCAACTAAGCTTCTTGGCTCTCAAAGCAGAGTGTACTAGTTAACTACAGATACATAACAGAGCCCAACCACAGAGACAACCAGCTAAGTCTAACCTAAACCAGGTGATCCCCCACCCAGGGAATTCTAATAATTAATAGTTATTTTAAACCACTGGCTTTGAGTTAGTTATTCATGTAGCAAAACTACCTCTTTCAGTGTTTCTCACCAATCTATTATCATAAGTCACAAAGTGATAGACTCAAACAGTTATAAAGCAAATAGGAAATTTTATAAATGAAAAAAATATAAATCTAGGTTTATGGTATTTTCTCTAAGTTACCAAAATCAAGAGAAGCTTTAGCACAGAAAAAACAAGCCTACTAGAAGAAAGCTAAATGAGGATCTATCTAGAATACGAGGGTGTAAGCAAAAATACAAGAGCAATACAACTGGGCAGATTTAGCTCATTAGAGGAAAATTTCTAAGAAGTCATAATTCAACAGTTATGTGTTTGGAAATTCAACTTATTCCATGCTCAGCACCTGACAAGATAAGATATATTAGGTTGCTACTACAGAAAGTAAATAGCATCTCTCTTTAATAGAAATTCTAAGAAGCTCTGATAGGCAAGGGCCAGCATTAGAAAAACAGAAGGAATAAATACATTGTACACACAATGCCAGACACCAGCAGGAAGTTAATGGGGGGAAAAGGTATTAAATTTTTCTTTTCCTTTTCATTAAAGTCAGTTTTCTCTCTCTTTCTCACTCTCTCTTCCCCCTTCTCTCTCTCCCTACTCCCCCCCTATATTAGGAGAAAATTGCCTTATGTGAAGCAAAAATAAAAGAGAAAGTGACTCAACTTGATACATTCACTATGATCTTACTCATTGTAAATTCTGAGCAATATGTTATCAGTATCCGTGTACCAGGCTGTGTATATGTAGAAAAATATACATGAGCTCTTCAAAATATTATTGTGGTTACTATGAATTTGGTAGAAAATATCACATAAGTGAATTGTCAGAGCTTGAAATTTGTGATGCAAAGATGTCTACAACATAGGCCCTATTGAAGCAAACTCTTATGCAGGGATCAATAATCACAATAAAATGAGATGAGTGAAATTATAGAGACATGCATAGAATGCAACAGAGAGAAAAAGGACACTTGTCTGTAGAAAATATATTTTTTTTTGTCAGTAGAAAATATTAAGGAAGGTGAGTAGAGATGGCAAACTTGAAGAAAGGAGTTAATATTACTTTTGCTAGTCATTAAATTATGAGACAGAAGTGTTGAGAGATTAAATCTGAAAAGAAAAGGAGGGACCATTCTTTGGAGGCCATGCATGCCATGCTAAGGAATAGACATTTTAGTATATTGTAGGTTACCAGGGACCAGTGTAAGATATAACTGTTTATGGTGTGGAGGGGGCTCTTGAGGAGGTCGGAGGTTTTCATATTTGAAAAGTTTTAATTTGAGATATATTACCTAGATTATAATATGGAAAGCAGATAAAAAAGGCTTTAAATATTTCCTGTTTAAAGATGCTTAGGGAACAAGCAGAGTTAAGACAAACTATTGTTTTCAAAAATTGGAGCGGCAAAATATTTTTAATTTGTGTTTCAAGAAAATTTCATAGCACAGAACTAATGTGCTAAAAAAAAACTATACACGGAACAGAGTTATGCTTAATATTGGTTGTGTTTGGAGAGGCATATGAACATTCTGGAAATTTTACTCTAGAGACTAATTAAAAAGGTAGCTGAAGATAAGTTGCCAGGGAATGTACTGCTCTTTAATTGACAAGCCTTAACACAGCTACAACTTAATGAAAGAGGGAAATAAAAGGGAGATACTATACCAGATAAAGCAAGTTTTTCTAAAAATGAAGGATTTACTTTAACAATTATTCATTGTTAAATGGATTTCTTTAAGGTAATCATTTGATAAAAGGGAAGGTTAAGTTTCTAAACCAAGATAAAACATTTTGGAAATACTAATCAATGTTGAATGTAAATTTAAATTTTTACAGAGATCTACTTTTTCCTGCTTTTGTTTTTTCATTGCATCATCATACTTTGCAAAGTTTACCATTTTTAATTTTGTTTATTGAGGTGGAATCTAGATGTAAATTATCTAACTTTGAGTTATTTTTAAGGATACCAAGCAGGCCTATGAAGTTTCAAAATATGACTGCTTAAGTTGGTGATCTGCTTTATAGATCCTTTTCAGTATATATGTTTTGCACTGTTAATTCAATGACTTTTCACAGATAGCTCTCAGTTTAACGGACATGGATCTAATTCCTTAGCCTGCAAATACCTTTTTTTCACTTAATTGCTCTCTTTCTTGTATATTTACCTTAAGAAATAAAATTACTTGGATTGAAAATGAAAAAGTTAAAAAATGGAAACTTAACCTTTATATGAGTTGCAAATACCCACTCTCCTTATAACCTGTAAAGTTTTAGTTTTAGTTTATTTGAAAATCTGTAAAAGCTCAATGATCAATAGATGCAAAAGGGAAATGTTTGTAGCCTAACACAAAGAATTACATATGCATCTAAGCATGCTTATCTTTTAAAAAATTTGGTTCAGGGAGATTATTAAATGGCAAGCTTTAATTTCTATTTGGAATTTTATACTATTTTTATGTTAGAATATTCTCAACAAACGACTCTCATAGTAATTGAATCTTTTTACATCAGCATATGCTGCAATAAAATTTTGAAATTCCTTTCTGAACAATGCAGTTTGTAATTAATGTTTCTTGGTGCCCAAATATGAGAACTAAAATCATCGAAAGTATAAAGATTCATTTTGTATATTTATAATTTTTTCTCTTCTTTGTGTTGAGGAAGATGGGGAAAAATTAGAAAATGCTATGAAGTGCTAAATAGTGTCTGGCACATACTAAGTGGTCAAAAATCTTAGTAATTACTATTATTAAGATATTTGAATTGATTTTTTTTTTAAAGATTTTATTTATTTATTTGACAGAGAGTAGAGAGATCACAAGTAGGCAGAGAGGCAGGCAGAGAGAGAGGGGGAAGCAGGTTCCCTGCTGAGCAGAGAGCCCGATGTGGGGCTCGATCCCAGGACCCTGAGATCATGACCTGAGCTGAAGGCAGAGGCTTTAACCCACTGAGTCACCCAGGTGCCCCGAGATATTTGAATCGATTTATATTTCCTCCCTTTTTTATATGTCTATTAAATGTTTGTGACTTAAACTCTGTGACAGATCCAGATATATACCATTCAGATCCTGCATCCGGTAGGAATTTACTGCCTAGCTCCAAGGATTGTGGTTAGTTGACAGCCTCCGGCTATTAGCTTCACCAACATCCATGTTAACTTGTGAGCCAAAGTTATGATCTCCTAGGGCAGCAGAGAAGTAATGGAGAGGTGGCGGTCCAAGGGCCTAGCCAGCCTCCCAATGAGGATGTCCTTACTGAGTAATCTTTGTCTGGAGCTCCCAGTTGGCCTGTTAGAAATTTTGTCAGGTCAGAATTGTGGGGGAAGAAAAGTAATTTTCTCCCTAGCCTTCTAGGTTATTGGCTGAGACCCGCTCCCCCCATAATAAAAGTTTAATAAGAGGAAAACAAATGGAAGTTTAAGAACATGGTTACCTCCTATATACATGGAAGAGACCCAGGAAAACTGAGTAACTCCCCAAAATGGCCCAAGCTACCACCTTAAATAACATCTCCAGCTAAAGACAAAAGATGTTGGGGGAAAGAAGGGAGGCCAGTGATGGGAGGTTATCAGGAAAAGCACAATAATCAAGGGTAAGGTTATTGTGCAGATTTAAGCCATTGCCTTCTGCATTGATAAGAGTTTCTAGAGATTTAGAGTCAGCCTCCCCTTCTTGGTACGAAGAAGGAAATACCCTTAGAAATGAAGATTTCCCTTATAAATGTAAATATTCCTTATAGAAGAGTAACTTTGACTTGGTTTTCAGAGCTTCTCCCATGTCTGCTGTCTTAAAAATAACCAGCTTAAAATAATCCTTATGCCAAAGAGGCATATTTTGGGGTGGCAAATTCTACTTCCCTTCACAATCATGTTCTGACAGCTCCTTGTGTCTAATCCTACTTCCTCCCTTTTCTTACTCCATCTGTTACTCTACAATAAATGTTTTTACTCTTAACTCCATCTCAGCATCTACTTCCCAGAGATCTCCACCTGAAACTAACATCAAATTTCACTTTGCATATATCTGATAAAAATGTGCCACGTGAAGTTTGAAATAGTTGGTCTGTTAAAGCATAATTTTTAAAATAGAGAATAGAGAATGAACATGTCAAATATTTGTTTGCAGGACCAGTAAAACTGCCAAGATATAATTTGGAAATTATAAAGTATTATAAATATATACTTATATTTTACATATGAAATATATAATTCTTAACATATATATATATATGTATAATAGAAAATATTGTAAATTATAAAAACATGGTGCTTACATATGATGGGCTGAATTATGTCCTGCCAAATTTATATGTTAAAGCCCTAACCCCCAGTACCTCAATATGTGACTGTATTTGGAGATAGGGCCTCCAAAGAATGATTAAGGTAAAATGTGGCCATTGGGGTGGCTCCAATCCAATTTGACTGGTGTCCTTAAAAGAAGAGGAGATTTGGGCACACAGAGATACCAGGGATACCAAACTTGCTTAAACAAAACGTTAGATACCCACTTCTCCCCAAACATCTTTCTTATTTTCCAAAATAATATTAATCTGCACCAAAACTTAACTCAATGCAAGATACAAGAACAAAACAAACCCCCCCCAAAAAGGTATTATCCTTCATTTGTCCTCATTCCTTGCTTCTTGCCTCCCACGTTTATCATCAAGTCTCATGAATTTTATCTCCCAAATGTATTTCAAATCCATCCACTTCTCTCCATCTTCACTGAAAACTCACTTGTTCTGGATGCCATTATCTAATACTTGGAATACTAAAATAACATTCCTGTTTCTACACTTGCTCACACTCCATTAATTCTCCATATAGTGATGTTTGAAATAAATATTGGATATGACATTCCCTTAATCAAACATTGAATGGCTTTTCATTTAACTCACAATGAAGTATAAAATATTTCATAATTTACCTGGTTCCAGCATATATCCCCCAAAACATTTCATGCCATTCTCTTCTTGTTCAATATGCTTCAAGCACATTATTCATGTTTATTCCTGAACAGGGCAAGTCCTTTTCCATGTCAATATTTTTATACTTACTATTCCCTCTGCTTGAAATATACTGCTTGCCCAGCACTATGCATATGTTGCTCCTTCTAATTCAAACATCAGATCACAACAACCTCTTCAGAGAAGCCTTTTCTGACTACCTTATTTAAATTTATCTGCACATGCATGCAATATCTATAAAAACATACGGTATCCTGCCTTCTTTTCACTTACTACAATATATAATTTTTTGCTGGTTTTTATGCTTGAGTGGATATATTACAAAATTTTTGCCAAACATATCTTCTACCTTCCATACTTCCATTAAGTTCATGATCTGAATTTAATACACCAGCCTGGTATTAACATCTAAAATGAACTTAAAATGAAAGGAAACACAAGCAACCAATATTCTTAAGCCTTTTTGAAATCCTTGAAGCAAAGTCTGCATAAAGGCCTTTGAGAGTTTTGCTGGACTTGATGTTACAGCTCAGCATTTATCCTATATATTAAGATCCTTGAAGATGAGGAGCTGCTCTTTCCCACAGGAATGCACAGGGGGGAAACAAAGATTACTGAATTTTCTATAGATCGTATGTCTGAAAGAAAGATGCAATTTATTTACAAACTAAGATTTACATGCTGAAGTGGAATGCTACTGATTAGTTCAGAGGATATCTTCAAAGTGAACCTTTTCAAGTTTAGACTCTTAATAGAGTACATTCAGTGCCAGGCAATGTTGCCATGACTCAGCTTCTACCTAATCTGGGGGAAAAGTAGAGGAGAACTCAATGAACAAACCCACAGTAGTTGGAGGGAGTCAGAGGAGAGAAGTTCTTCCAAGAAGGGACATTGAGCACTTCTGTCAATGTCAAGATAATTGTTTCAAGTATACTAAACACGAGTATGAATCAAACGAGTGCTACACCAGGTACTTCTGTACTCACCAAAGGTGCCAGGCAAACAATTGTGGTTTTTTTGTTGTTACTGTTTACCGCACGTGTCTACTTCACACTTCTGAGGACCAAGAATACTTTTGGCCTTGGGGAATTGAGTTAAACACTAGATTAATGTGGGTCCAAGAAAATGTTGAATGTATTTTGTGAGTTTAAGGAAAAATTGAGAGAGAATGAGAAATTCTCATTATTTTTTTCTAAGAATTATTTTTATTCTAAGAATTCAGAAATCTTAAATTATTATTTTTATTCCTAAAGCTGGTCCTAAACAGAAGGCCTTTATTGAATATAACAGTGAACATGTGCAGTTGAAAAGATTTCATGGAACCAGTATGAAACATACAGTGTTCATGCATACGGCCTAACAGAAAAAAAAGCACCACTTGTTTCTCATCCTGTATGTTGGTATTTGTCAGAGTCGCAGACTTCCCCTGAAACTTTGATGAAAAGTAAGAAATGGTGTGGAAATGTCAACAATCTCACCCAAGCAGAGATAACCTTACCAGCTCAGAGGACAATGAAGAGGTAGCATCCCTCCACACACAACCTTTAGTTCTAACGCAGCATTGTTTGAGCCATTAAACATGTTCAGGCCTCATTGCCAGATAATGCTGCTACAAAAGAAGAAGAAAGTATTCAGGAGAATGGGAAGGCCTCATGTAGTTAGAAAAGAAGGAAATTCTTCTAATATTTTGTGTGAAATAATACGAGCTGAATGAAGCTGGATAAGCATGTGTGACATGCTATGTACTATGTAAAGGGCAGCCAGAAAGTAGGGAGCTGGATCTGTTCGACAAGAGAGCCAGTATTTCCAAACACTATTTCATTTGTTGTTTTATTTTGACTTTTTGAAACTAAATCACAGACCAATTACTTAATTCAGTTCCGTGTCCAGGCTTATACTCTGACAAGTCTTATGACTGCCCAAAAGTAGGATTTCATAATTTCAGAAGTTGAGCTTCATATCTTGCCACGCAAGGATTATAGGGGAAAATATTGTTATGTCTGACAACCACCCTTTCTCTTTGTAACACTTTGTTTAAATTGTTACATTGCTCTGAATATAAAATATGTTTGCTACTTTCATGAGCATTAAACGACAAAACTAAAATAAAAAAAAAACCGGCAGACGTCTATTTCCATTGTGAAAGAACTCTATTTCCTTTATGAAAAGATTGTAGACCAATACCTGGTTCTCGTAGTCTTCCTGGGCATACAGCTAGACCATAACCCCCAGCCACCTGCAACTAGTAGGGCCATGTTTTTCAGCAAAAGAATGAGAGCATACGTGTCACATATCACTTTCACATTAAGATACATTGTGAGTCCTGGATCCCTGAGTTACCTGACCATAATTACATGTATTGGGCTATTGTTTCAGTGAACAATAAATTGCGATTTCGCTAAGTTGTTGACTCTTCCTTCTTCACATCTGTTAGGCTACCTTGGAAATGCAGTGAGGATATAATCTTTGTTCTGTTTTATTTGCTAAGAAAGAGCTGGTTGAAGGTAAAAAGTAAATACTACACTCTTGACGGAGAGTAGCATATGCTGTCCAAAAATGTGCCACTTGGGCATGGGGATTGTTTTGAGCTGAAGGCAATTAAGACCCAGCAGACTCGGGAAAATCTTTTTGCCTCTCCCTTAACTGCCTACAAGAATGTAGATAGGGGGCTTGTACCAAGACAAGAGCTATTACCAGAGATAATTTTTTATCTGAAAGACTTATCTATATATCGTGGCAAGCATTTGATTACCAAACATCTGTAAGTTGTCCTTCTCCCCTTTAAAGTCCCAGGTCCCTATCCCGCTCCTTAATTCAGGCTGACATATAAACCTCAATTACCTGACTGCCTTTGAGGTTCATGTATTTCATGCACACATATGAAATTTGTTTTTCTCCTGTTAATCTGTCTTATGTCAATTTAATTATCAGACCAGTCAAAGAACCCAGAATGGAAGAAGGGAAAAGTTTTCCCATCCCTACATTCTCTCCTTAAAGAGAACATATATATGTCTTGGAAAATTGTAGATAAAAGTTATTATATTAAGATTCCATATTATTTATTTGTTAATATCTCTTTATATATTGATTTTGGTTCCTGATACTAAGGTGTGGAAAGATCTGAAAAAGGTTTTGATTTTATGATTATGTGTGTGTGTGTGTCTGCATGTGTGAATGTGAGCATTGTTTCATGCATCTACCTCGATGATCTGTATTTTTACTCTGTCTTTTTCAATATTTTGAGTTTAAAATATATGAAAAATTTTAATGATCTGGGCTCTGGTTCACTGCCACTACCAAGCAATTACCACTATTTCCAAAAATCCTTATAACCACTTACTACATATGATGACTCATCCAGTTACCTTTGTTATCTGCAACATTATTTGGGAAGGGGATTTTCAGGAACACTGTTCCAAAGACTCTTCTGAGAACTTGGTAAGCCAAATCACATTCTAAGGTCTCATTTTCAGTAGTTAGTTGTCAGTGTTAAAAAATACTCTATACCAATACAATGTAAAGTTTAGATATATTTTAAAATGTCATTTATTCATATGCCATATTTTCATCAGGCTCTTTTCTCCATTCAGTGAATTATTTCCCTCTTAAGCCTTCAGGCTCCAGTTTGAGGCAAGCACATTTCATAGACCATATGTCCTAAAATCATTGGAAGAAGAGTGAGTGGAAGGAGAAACATTCAACTTGGAATTTATGAATATAAATATTAATACCTCTTATATTCTCCATTTATCTTGGGTCTGAAGTGGGAGAAACTGTTTCTATAGAAACAAAGCTTTTGAAAAGCCTCTTTGTCACTTCCTCCCTGCTAAGTAAGTCAAGTTAGAATGTCAGGAGAGATCACTCTGTGACCTCATAAAAATTAACATCAAGAACGTGCAATGCAGGAAGAAAGTGAATTATTTTAAAACATCAAATAATTTATACATTTGTAATTCTTGTTTTAAGATTTTATTTATTTTTGTACATGCACGCGTGCAAGAGAGAAAGAGAGAGAGAGCACGCACTCGTTGGAGGGGAGGGGCAGAGGGAGAAGCAGAGAAGCAGACTCCCCGCTGAGCAGGGAGCCTGATGCGGGACTTGATCCCAGGAGACTGGGATCATGACCTGAGCTGAAGGCAGACACTTAACCAACTGAGCCACCCAGGCACCCCAATATACATTTGTAATTCTTATTAACCAATAGTATATTGAGTTTTTTTTAAATGTTAATACTTATTTTAAAATATTTTTAAAAACTCATCTGATTCAAATAATTTAGTTGATTATCAGTAGAGTAAGACTGAAAATGGAAATGCATTGTAATATTTTAACAAAAAGTGTTAATAGTAATCAGCCTCCTGAAAATTGAGATTAAAATATTCTTTATATATAATGGGGGCATTACTTAAGTACTGATGTCAATATATGCCTGACAACAGAAAGTAGAGAGAAGAGAGGGCGATGATTTATAAAATGTTGGAAAGATTGATTTTATATATAGGATTTCCTATTCCTTGTAGCTTCAGGTGTGGGAATGAGAACTTTTTGTGTCAAGAAAGTAAGGTACCTGGAGACTACAACCTTATTTGTAGGCACCAATATTTCCTCAAACCTGTAAGTGTCCTTGAATTCTAGAACTTTTATCTTGTCATCTGGTTAAACAGTTATCAAAGTCCACTCATAACATTTGGATTTTTTTTTCCCTCTCTTGCAAATCTGTTATTAACTGACTTTAGACCAGCCACTCAGACACTCTGGGGCAGATTTCTTGATTATTAATTGTCCTAAATTCTTTTTAAGTTTTATCCCAAATCTAACATTCTAGGATACCACCATAAGATCCAGAGATCTTATCTTGGTAGAAGAGTAGAAGACAAAGGAGGGAAAGAGAGAGATGATTTCCATTTATTGCCCCAGGCAATGCTTTGCCAGGTCCTTTAATTTGACTCTTTGCCACCGTAGGAGCCAAGGGCCAACTGCCCCAAGATGGGCCACTTTGGCATGAACATTATTTTTGAGTTAAAAGCAATCAAAACCCAACAGATGCAGGAAAAGCTCTTTACCTCCCTCTCAACTGCCTTCTTGTATCAGGAAGAGAGCTATCAACAGAGTTAAAAGAGGCTCCCTTATAACCTAAGTGGCTTATCTGTACAATAGGGCAGTCTCTGTTCTACAAACATCTCCTTTCACCTTCCTGCTAATGGCCTCCCTCCCCTTTGTGTTCCCAGTCCCCTACCTCTCTCCTTAGCACATGTGATCTTCATGTTGCCTCATTATCTTTGGAATTTTCCTGTCTGTATGGATTCCCCATATTTACTTCTATTTAATTTTATTTTCTCCTGTTAGTCTCTCTCATGTCAATTTGATTCTAAATCCCACTAGAAGGACCTCGAAGGGCAGAGAAAGGTCTTCCTCCCTGACACCACCCATAGATAATGAACATCCTAATGTAAATTTCTAAGAAGACTTTTACTGGTAAAGGAGAACACTAATAATAATCACAAAAAGAATAACAACAGCAAAGGATCACATTCATTTCTGTAGCACTTAATCTCTCAGGCACTGTGTTAATGATTTTTTATGTATTAAAGCTCTTAATCCTCATAAAATTCCTATGTGACAAACATTTTTATTCCCAGTTTATAGAAGAAGAAATTTAGGCTTATTCCTGAAAAGTTGCATAGATTACAAGGTGATGCCTAGAGAGGTTCAAGGTTTCAGAAAATAGGAGTTTAAGGAACTCTCAAAGATATTGCATTAAACCATATTTTTATAATAAAAATCTTTCTAAATAAAATTTTTTTAAGGCTTCAGCTTCAAAAATAATTATGTTTTATTGGTCATAATCCACCCCCCCCAATTTGCTTTTTATTCTCCTGATACATCTTATATACTTAGGAAGTCTTATAACTTTGTCCTGTTGTGCTGAATCCAATTCTTTTTAGAGATTTTTCTATGCAAACTATATTTCTCTTTAAAGTTTCTAACCAGTTTTTTGGATTTTTTTTTGGTTCAATCTTATTGTATGTTATACTTTCAATCTCCCCGGTTTTATTTTTGAAAGTCTCAGCAAAATACTTATATAACCTCTGCTCTAGGCCTTTTCACAAATTGTCAGGCTGCTAAAGGGCCCATTTTTCAAGTCTCCCTCTTGCTATCTCAGTAAAATTGCTTCAATTCCCATTTAATACTCTGTGTAAGCCCCAGCCTTTCCTAAATATTTCTGAAATTCCAAAGAAGCTTCTATTTTCATGATGACTTCTGGTTTCTAACTTTGGCTTCTCACTTTCCAGTTTGTCTTACCACCCCTCCATGCTTGACCACTCAGACACATTTTTGTGAGAGTTGGAGGCTGGTTATGAGGATATCATTTAGATGGGGGCTGACATCATAGAACCTCAAAACAACTGAATATCACAGATCTGTTTTATTAACTATAATGTGGCTATGCTACCTCTAGGGAAATATCACTGGCTATCTATGCCACTTAGACTTACGATAGGCTCCCAGGTTTTCAGGTTGCTACCCAACACTGATTCCTTTCAAAGTAACTAACTTCTGATGGCATCTGGAGTTCTTCAACCTCAATGTGGAGAGTGAGTTTATCAAGTTACATCTGTAGTGATGACTAAGGAAAAAATAGGATTTGCACTTTTAACAATATTGGGAACTCCAGTGGGATTCTTAAACATTTCAAGGAAGTTGAGAAGTCAATAGAAGAGAGAAAGAAGCAGAAATTCTTTCTAATCTGGGATTTTGAGGGCTCCAGTGTTGTATGTGTGATTATGGGAGAGTTTGTTATTCACACTCCAACTTTAAACTTAGCACATAAAAAATAGCAAGCACAGGGGCGCCTGGATGGCTCAGTGGGTTAAAGCCCCTGCCTTCGGCTCAGGTCATGATCTCAGGGTCCTGGGATTGAGCCCCACATCGGGGTCTCTGCTCAGCAGGGAGCCTGCTTCCCCTTCTTTCTCTGCCTGCCTCTCTGCCTACTTGTGATCTCTCTCTCTGTCAAATAAATAAATAAAATCTTTAAAAAGAAATAGCAAGCATGAATAAAATGACATATATTTTGACAAAATATCAAATTGGACACTTATAATTAATAAAATTTGTTGCATGTAAATTAAACTTTGAAAGATGATTTTTAAAATGACATGGAGAAACAAACTGAGGGTGGCTGGGGGGTAGGGGCGGGTTGGGATAGGGTGGCTGGGTTATGGACATTGAGGAGGGTACGTGCTATGGTAAGTGCTATGAAATGTGTAAGCCTGAGGATTCACAGACATGTACCCTGGGGCAAATAATACATTATGTGTTAATTAAAAAAATTATATTATTATACCTCATGCTGATAAAAAATAAAAAAATAAAAGAAACATCCAATTATCACTAAAAAAAATTAAAAAATAATAAAATGACATGCAAATAAAAAATTATATTACCTCAAAGCCAAGCATATTAGTCATGTTTAATCCAGAGAAAACAGAACCAGTAGGATATAAGGAATTTGCTCATGTGACTATGGAAGCTGAGAAACCAGGCAGTCCACAGTAGGCAGGCTGGATACCCAAGGAAGCTGATAATGTTCAGCCTTAGTCAGAAGGCCTGAAAACAAGGTGAGCCAATGGTGTAAATTCCCAGTAGGGGGCAGTGGCAGTTGGGGGATATGAGATGAGATGTCCCAGCTCAATGAGGCAGAGAAAATGGGAGAAATACCTCTTTCCTTGCCTTTTGTTCTATTCAGACCCTCCAGAGATTGGATGATGCCCAACCACATTAGAGAGGGCAATTTACGGAGCCCACTAATTCATATACTAATCTAATCCCAAAATGCCCTCAGATGTACCCAGACATAATATTTAATCTGAACATTATGTGACAAGTGAAGATGACAAATAAAATTAACCATTGGAAGTCCACTCCTTGTCAATTTAGCACCCATATTCATCTCCTTAAACTATACCTAATCTCCAAGCAAAGACAAAAACAATATCACAGTTCTACCTAACATGATACAACTCTCCTGCATACAACTAAAAACTTACTAACCCCTTCCTCAGAGGAAGAGGTAAAGTCCTTGAGGGATGTTTACTCTTCTTGATGTCCCATAACTTAGATACTATTATGAAAAAGTAACAATATTTAAATGCTATGATATAAAATCAATAAATTTTAAGTTACATAATTAGGGACTAAGAGAAAAAATCAAAAAGCAAAAAGAAAACAAATACACCCAAATGTATTTATAACAAAGTGAGTAGGAAATACTCATATTACTCAATTACAGTTCTGTCTGTAACTGGTCACTTGGTCATAGCTGGTATTTGTAACTAACTTCTTCCACTTCTCATTCTCTATTCCCTTCTCCAATGGCCTGTCAGGTTAACACATAAAATTAACCATCATACCAAAACTGGAAAAGAATGCTTCTAAACCCAACTTGAATTATTTCATTGATTGAGAATAATAGGTAGTAATTTCAGAGCTGTAAGAGAAATCATAGGGGTGCTATATAGGAAAGAAGGAAGCAAATCAATAAACTAAATTCTTTGTGTCTATAAGACTTATGGGAGAAGTGGCTTGCTTAATTGGCAATAAATTTTTTGCTTAGGTAAAAGTAATGTCTATTCATTGTAGCATGCTCCAAAAATTATAAACAAACTTTAAAAATCACTCATCAGCCATCATTTCGAAGTGAATTCATATTAATATTTTAAGAATTTTTTCAACTCATTTTTTACGGATTATCTTAAATTTATTATGTATTTTTTCTAATATACTCATCTTAAGTAATATAAATTTTCTTAAATGCAATTTTTATGTCTGTAAAATATAATATCTATTTTGTGGATAAAATATATTGACCATTCCTTTATTTTGGTCACTTGTATCTGCAGTTTAAAAAACTTATTACAAGTTATGCTGCTATCAACATCATAATATATAAATTTTGCCTGTGTAGCTCTTTATCTCTTTAGGTCTAGACTTTGAGTTCATGCATCAATGGCTATGAATTTTTTCTAAGGTACAGACTAGATTTCCAGGAAAATTCACATTTTAAACTCTCTGCTGCAGTGTGTACAAATGTCTAAACTATCATAGTTTCAATAGTAATGATTGTTAAACATTTCGTTTTTATTTTAGTACTTTGATAGCTTAGAATTTCCCTTTTTCATTTTCAAGTTTTTAACTAGTTAGGAATTTAGAACATGTTCATGTGTAATGATGTATACATCAGAATCTTAGAGCTTTAGTGATTATTTTGTCCAGCCTCTAATATAACTATATATGCAGTTCAAATTTGAAAACTCATGGGGATGTGGAGCTCATTGCTTTCTATCATATGATAATTAAATTAAATAATTAGATCTGAAGATCTATCCAATTAGGAAAACTCCACCACTAATGAAAACATACTTAGTAAAAAGGGAATCTTCCAAAATGGAAGATTAGTATCAATGATACAGGATATCTCGATGTAATGCCTATGTCTTTCTGTGTGCAGTTTGTGTGTCATAAAAATAGGATGATTAAAATAGTTACATATAAAAATAGCATCAAGGTGCAAATAAAACAAAAACTTGTTTCTTGGTTTTAAGAGAAACTGCTAAAAGGGAATTAAGAATTTCAGTGTTAAATAAGTTTATATGGAAAATAAGTTAAATCATCTTTCATGCTATTCTACAAACAATATTGTAAGTGTTGAGGGAGGGTCCAATCTCCCAATATTGAAGAAGAAGTATAGATACATTGGAATCAGGTTGTCCCAAGTTTAAAACCTGCTACTTACTGCTCATATGCCTTCAATTTCTGTGAATCTTGTTTTATTTTGCAATAAAATAGGGATAATATTTCCTGGGCTGCTGTTAGAATTTAAAAGGATAGCATATATAAATATCAGTGTCTGGCTTATAATAACTGCTGAATAAATATTAGATCCCTTTTCTACCTCTCTTCCACTGTTCAGAAACACCAATTTTATTTTTCAGATATAGTGCAAACAATTTAGTATTCTAAGATTTTCTATCTGGTTGCTCTCTTTGCCCTCCAGATATATACAACTGCACTCTGATAGTCTTCAGAAAAGTATTGGATTGTCTCCTGGATCTTTCAACATAGACTCTTACTTTTTTTTTTCTTATTTCTTCTGCTTAGAGTGATGGTCTATCAATCCAGATTTCTCAAGAAGCCCTTTCAATTAACAATACCCTGGATTAATTGTATCTGTATTTTAAGTTGTTCAACACCTCTCTCTACAAGTTTTATCATCATGAAATGCTGTCTTTTAATCCAAGGTTTTCTTCTCCTGGATTATAACTCTTTGAGGGCAAGGATTCAAGTTAACAAGCATTTCTATTGAGGACATTTTGCTTGTTATTCAGTAAGCTCTATGCTTTAGGAGACAGAAATGCAAATTAATTCAAGTTAAAAGGTCAAATAACCAAAAAGTTTAGTTATAAAATTAATATAAATAGTATGTGAGTTAGAAAAGAAATATGAACATTCAAAAAAAGAAAACTTATACTGTTTTCATTTGACATAAGTCAAGATATTAAAAGGCCCACTCTCAGCTGGAACAAGTTCTCAATCAATGATGCAGCATAAAACAGCTAACTGAAATCCTTTTACCTTTTTTCTTAACTTGGGTTGCTTCTTTGATTTTTTTTTATAAAGATTTTATTTATTTATTTGACAGAAAGAGATCGCCAGTAGGCAGAGAGACATGCAGAGAGAGGGGGAAGCAGGCTTCCTGCTGAGCAGAGAGCCTGACGCAGGGCTCCATCCCAGGACCCTGGGATCATGACTTGAGCCGAAGGCAGAGGCTTAATCCACTGAGCCACCCAGGCACCCCTAGATTTTTTTGTCCAAAAAAGAAAGTGACTGTTTAGACTGACTCGCAATCATATTGCTTTACACCCTGAGTCATTGTTGCTGAAACAGACAAAGGAATGGTAGGCTGTGATTTTTTTAAGGGGAAAAAGTAGATCCTTCCCTTGATGATGAATGAACATTGTAGTTATTTTATGATGCTCAAAGTCTTGTGAGAACAACGTGTAGGCACTGGGAATTTGAGAATCACTTGATAATCAATGTTGCAGAAACCCTGTTGCTTATGAAAAAGTAACTGCCGTTACCACTGTAATTTGGTAAAGGTTGTGAAGGGCAAGTCTGAGTATAAAAATAAATCTGAAGGATTATTGTTTGGTCTTGCACATAGAGCATCTAGTTAAAGTGACATAGAAAAAGGAGCAGTTCATTTTGTCTACTTTTTGGAATGGCAGGGTATCCCAATAAACAAGGCTGAGAGGTGAAACCATGTTTCAAATCTAGGATGATGTAGACTATAAGATAAAATGAATGTCATTTGTTTAAACAAGAAATAAATCATTTTCTAAAGAGATATATCATTCCAGACCATTCCAAAATCATAGGACTATTTATGTATCTTTAGTAGAAACTCAGAAGTTCTTTTGTATTTTAAAATAAATTCACTCCAATGAAAGTCTTCTGCAGAAAATATTTGTAAAGAGAATGTATTAGCTTTCTCTTGCTGCCACAAACTTATTGACTTAAAACAACACGATTTATAATCTTACAGTTCTATAGCCCATAAGTATCATACAGGTCTCCTCAGGCTGAAATCTATGTCGATGGGGCTGCATTCCTTCCTGGTGGCTCCAAGGGGGAATCAATTTCCCTGTTTATTCAGGTCATTGGCAGAATTCATTTCCATGTGGTTGTAGGACTGAGACCCTTTTTTCCTGTTCATTATCAGATAAAGGTCATTCCAAGCTCCTAGAGGCTGCGCATATTCCTTGGCTCATGACCCTCTTCCTTCATTTTCAGGATAGTAATAGCAGTTAAAGTCTGTCACATTTCACATCTCTTCTTCCCCTGCTTTCATTGTCTTATTTCTCTGACCCAGTCTTCAAACTTCCTCTTTTACTTTTAGGACTCATGTGATTACATTGGGCCCACTTGATTAATCTAGAATAATGTCCCCCTCTTGAGGTCCTTGAAGTCTTTAAAATCTTTTTTGCCAATTAAGGCTACATATTTACAGGTTCTGGGGATTAGGGTATGGACTTTTTTTTTTTTTTTTATTAGAGAGGGTTATTCTGCCTGCTTACCACAGGGAGATAAATGGATGCCAGATGTTCTCCCTCTGCTTTTCCTAAGTTGCTAAGTGGGCATTCAGAAGCTTTATTTATTGCATGAGTTGAGGAGATAAGTAAATGCTTAGAAAAGGATCTAATTGTGTTGTTCAGGGTGGTTGATATGCTATTGATTTTTATATGAAATTAGTTTATCTAGTGTTTACAACTACAGTTAGATTAACGTGGGGGGAAGTTGGGGAGTGAGGGGAAAAATCTAAAGCTCCCAGCTCAGGATTTTACTTTCCTTTTTGAAAAATTCTGCATATTTACAAGTTGGAAAAAAAATGCTTTAGATAAACATAAGTAGTCTGTGAGTATGTTTGTTTATGTGTGTACACAGAGTGGGTATGGAAGCCAACAGAATTTGACATTTTTAGGTTCAGATATAATATTATTTGGTCTGAGAAACTAGTTTTGTTTTAAAAAGTTAAAAATAACTTTTTTAACATGGGGCACTAATTAAGAGACAAATTACATATCTGACTATATTTGTCTCCCAGATACAGCTTAACTTACTTGACTAATATCCTATCTACATTTAAATTAGGGACACATATTTATATTGATATAGAACAAGACAAGGGCTTGTTTGTTTTCCTAATTTGTCTACTGGAATTAGGTACTAAATAATAATACATTATCAGTTGTTAAGTCTGTCAAGGAAAGTAGTTTTTGTATGTGTGTGTTAATAGACACTCACTGGAAAAATTTTGTTTTTCTCTATAACAGAAGTTATTTTATCTTATTTATACAATGCTTATTAAGGGGTAAAATCCTTAGAGGTTTGTGTCTAGTCATGTCAGAAAACCTGTAGTTGAAAAATAGTTATAGTAAGGAATTATACTAGTTTTAGAAAAACATTCAATGACTTGAGCAGGTATTTTGAAAAATAATATCTGAAATGAATCTTATTTCAACATATAATAGTTTCAGTAAAAATGAATGTTACTCTTCAAGTAATAGTGAGTGAAGCAAGCTGTAATTATGATACGTACCCATGTTTCCCAAAATCTAAATTTCATAGGCCCTTTCTGTGATTCATCTGAACAGAAGGAAAGGAAAAGAAGAAAAAAAAGTCACAGAAATCCTTCAAGTGCATTTTTTTCCTTGAATCTGAGCAGTGTGCCAATTAGTTTTCCAGAATGATTATGTTAATGATAGCTAGTCAAATGGCTCATTTTGGGTTGTTCTCTTAGTGACAGAAAACATAAATCTGCTTAAATAATTGAACTTCAAAGACAGTTGATCTTCAGAATGCTAACCTAGCTTTAGCATCTTTTGAAGTCATCAAAAAGAGAATAGAAGATCTCAAAAAATATGGTCCATTTTTGCCTCCTTCTTGAAGAAAGGAAAGGGAAAGAAAAGATAATATGTCTAATGTGCAACCCATATTAGGCATTATAGTATGACACATTTCTTCAGAGTAATCCCCTTCCATAGCTTCTCTGGAACAGTATATTTGCATGGCTTCTCTGAAAATTCCAGTTCAAGAAGTTATTGTAATTGTGATACAAAAAGAAAAGTTGTTGCTACATAATGCTTAGAGACATACTCTCTAAAGAAACATTCTGTATTCCTCAACTGAGGCTGCACCAGTGGTTTGAGATCTTTGAGTTTTTCCACTTTTTAAAATAACTGGACTCAAAGGACATCTAAACTTAGCGTCAACCACAGTTGGACAGTGAAATTGTAGGTTAATGTACTTATTGCAGTACCCAAACCCCTACAGTCTAGTTGTGTGTGTATGTGTGTGTATATGTGTGTGTACAGGAGGATAAATTTTATTTTTATTCTCAAACTCTTACAACTTTGCATAAGGTCCTCATCCCTACCTCAGAGATGGCAGAAAATATAATAAGTGATCCACCCTCATGCACAACACAGTGAATTTTAATGTTTCCCCCCCCCCCTATTTTGGGGAAGGGAGGTCACACTACACAATTTTGGAGACACCCCAATGCTGGCACTTTGGTATAGAAAGGATTTGGTCCTATTTCTTGTTGGCTTAGGATACTAAAAGGCACATAAAGTTGGTTGCTCAAACCCTCTGGGCTGGGGTGGGGCAGAAGGTGTACAGAAAGGTCTGGGACAGAAAGGCAGAGCATGGGTGTGGACTCAAGTACTTGTTGACAGAAGTTGGTGATCCTAGGTGGCTGCTAGGGTGGCCGAGGGCAGCCTGAGTGTTCAGACTGGGTAGATGCTGCTCTAGTGGCCATCTTTTGCCTAATCCACTAACTCACTGATCTGGAACTATAGCTGGATCTCCCCCTGGGCTCCCTCCACAGAGTCGCTGATGTGGATGCTGAAGTAACCCCCCTCAGTTCCCCTCCCTCATGTTGTTGGGGGCAGCCTCAGCAGAGTTGGTGTATCCTATCGTGGCGCTTGAGGAGCAGACCACTTTGGGGCTTTCCCAGACCACGGCCACCATGGGGCTGAAGCTCATGTAACTGATGAGGGCTGGATAAAAGGGCTTCCTTTTCAGATCATGGTAGTGCTCAGCAAGGACTCTCTCTGGTGCCTGCAATATCTTCATTCCCACCAGCTTGAAGCCCCTCCTCTCCAAATACAGGATCACATCCCCAACGAACTGCTGCACTCTATCTGCAGCATTCAAACTGCTGCATTCACTGCAACCAGGGTTCACTCCCTGGTCTAGGAGGACCCTCTAGACTTGGGGCATGCAAGTAGTCTCGATAGTGCTGCACTTCCCAAGAGGCGGACCATGGCCCTCCGCGGGCTCAAGGGCTACTGATGAATGTAGAATGAGTACGGGCGACAGAGCTCCCTCTAGTCTAGTTTCAATTTAATTTGACAAAACATAGATTCTGAGTTTGATGCTTTCTTTCATTTAGATAATGAAACTGAACCAAACTTCTTTAGTTTATTTTGCCTTTGTTATTTAGCATTGGTATCTGTTGAAGTCCATTATAATTAGAGGTGGTTGATATTTAAGTGGACATTGTTTGTTAATGTAATGTGAAATATTGTTATTGTTAAGAAAGAAGCAGATGTGAGGGGTGCCTGGGTGGCTCAGTAGGTTAAGTGTCTGTCTTCAGCTCAGGTTACCATCCCAGAGTCTCCAGATGGAGCCCCATGTCAAGCTTCCTTCTCAGTGAGGCATCTACTTCTCCCTCTCCCTCTGCCCATCCCCCTGCTCCTTCACTCTCTCTCTCACACTCTCTCTTAAATAAATAAATAAAATCATAAAATAAAAAAAAGCAGATTTGAAATAAGTTTCTAAGTACCTTTCTTAAATGTTTTATTTTTATACATCCTCGCACCTCAATGTAGGTTATAACTAAAAGGGTTGTACCACTTGAGCATACATAAGAAATACTTTCCACTACCATAATATTTTAACCATAAAGATTTATGCTTTTCCCTTGGAACGCGTCAATAGCTCAGTCAGTTGAGTACTGGATTCTTGATTTCCATGCAGGTCTTGATCTCAGGGACCTGGGATGGAGCCCTGTGTTGGGCTCCATGCTCAGTGGGGAGTCTGCTTGAGGCTTCTCTCTCTCCCTCTGCCCTTCCCCCTACTCTCTCTCTCTCTCAAATAAATAAATAAATCTAAAAAAATGAGTTATGCTTTTCCCTATCTTTTAGACTTACATAAACGGAGGGGAAGAGTAGTTTCCTCTTCTACATGTAAAGATCTTGGAAGTCATTACTCCATCCTAACAACAGGTAAAAACTGAACAGACTGAAAAATTAACAACTCTTAGATCCATAAAAGATGGGAAGACATAAGACAAATTACTGCCCCCAGCAGTGAAGAGACAGAGGAATGGTAAATAGAGGGAGTCACAGCTTACCAGAGCTGAGACTCTCAAGCAGAAGCCACCATGGGGACCACTGCAGGGTTAGGAAAACTTAACTGATAAATTGCTAAAAGCTCAGTGTAGATAACTCTGAGAGCTTAAAATTCTAGGGGGACCCAGTCCTAAAGAAGACCCACAATATTGTGAAATTTATCTCCAGGAGCTTGAGTAGGTTCCCACAGAAAATATCAGAGAAATAGTCCCTCCTACTTCTGGCAGTGGTTTGAGGGGAAGGAAGGCTTTTGAAATAAGCCAGAGCCCTTTGTTCTTCTTGACAAGACTTGCTTTCAGGGGAAACTAGTTACCCAGAGCCTAACTTGCTGGAGTATTATCACAGCCTAACTGATCTGGTAAGATGGAAATATCCAATTCCAGCCCACTGTAGTCATCCTGTCACACCTAAGGGTGGAGAGAAAAAAACTGAGAAACTCTTATAAAGTTCATAGTGCAGAGATAGAGGCTCACAAATAGACTGAGACTTAAAGTAGGACTGTGGAATGCTTCCCATTCCCTCACACCTTACAACCAATTTGCTAAATGCTAAGTTATACCAGTTCTTCTCTCTTTTTTTACATCTTATTTGGCTATCAAGAAAAATTAGAAAGCATGCTAAAAGGCAAAAAATATAATTGGAAAAGACAGAGCAAGCATCAGAACCTGACATGGCAGGGATATCAGAATTATCAGACCAGAAATGTATAAAAATTATGACCAATATGTTAAGAGCTCTAATAGATAAAGTAGACAGCATGCAAGAATAGGTGGGAAATGTAAGTAGAGAGACGGAAATTCTGAGAAAGAACCAAAAATAAATGGTAAAGATTTTTTTAAAATTTGTTAAAAAAAATAAAAACAGAAATGAGGAGTGCCTTTGATATGCTTATTAATAGACTGGACAAAACAAAGGAAAGACCATCTGAGATTAAGGATACAGCAATAGAAATAGGATACAGCAATTGGTTTTTTTAAAAACCAAAAAGCAAAGAGAACAAAGACTAAAAAAAATTCAGAATATTCAAAGACTGTGAGAGAACTATTAAAGGTGTAACACACACAAATTAGAATGCCTTAATGATAAGAAATTGAGAAAGGAACAGAGGAAATATTTGAAACAATGACACAGAATTTTCTCAAATTAATGTCAGATATCAAATCACAGATCTAGGAAGCTCAAGAACACCAAGCAAGATAAATGCTCAAAAAGCTTTATCTAGGCAAATTATTTTCAAACTACAGAAAATCAAAGATGAAGAAAAAATTCTACAAGAAGCCAGAGGGAAAAAATACCTTACCTATAAAGGAACAAAAATAAGGATTACATCCAACATATTCTCAGAAACCATACAGGCAAAAAGAGAGCAGTGAAATATTTAAAATGTTGAGAGAAAATAAATACCAACCTAGAATTCTGTACTCTGCAAAATTTTCCTACAAGAGTGAGGAACTAATAAACAACAAAAATGGACAACAAAAACTTGAGGAAATTTGTTGCCAGTAGTCCTGCCTTGCAAGAAATGATAAATGAACTTCTTGAGTGAGAAGGAAAATAATACAGATTAAAAATGCAGATCTACACAAAGTAAGAAAGAATATCAAAGAAGGAATAGGAAGGTAGAATAAATTTTTCTTATTCTTAGTTGATTAAGAGACAACCGTTTGTTCAAAATAATAACATCAACAATATATTCAATTATATATGCTTAGGTATATGTCTTATGGATATATATGCTTATGTATACTTATACATAAGTGAAATGAATGACAGTAAGGATACAACGGACAGGAAGAAGTAATCAGGATTATTTTGTGATTATAACATTATCCATGAAGTGTGGGTATACAGTTATTGGAAAGTGGACTTGGATTAGCTGTAGATGTATATTACAAGCTTTCTAAGATAAACACAAAAAATAAAAGAACAACAACAGTAACAACAATATTAACCACCAACAATATGTTAAGAAAGGAAAGAAAAGAAAATCATATAAAATGTGTCTTTGATGAATGTACGTTTTCAATTTTGATGAATTTGAATTTGTGATTTTTTTCTTTATTACTAGGGCATTTTGTTTTCCATAAGAGAAATATTTGCTTAACTTCTGGTCATAAACATATACTTTTTTTCTTTTAGAAACTTCAAATTTTTATTTTTTATAAATAAAAAATCCATCTTATGGATTATGGATGGATTTATGATCCATCTTATATTAATTTTTTGTCTCTAGTCTAATGTAAGGTCAAGGTTCATTATTTCCCATAAATATATAGAGTTCCCATCAATATGTAATGAGTGTTGAAGACTTTCTTTGAATCTTTTCGGTATTTATATCAAAAAGATATACAGGGGGGCGCCTGGGTGGCTCAGTGGGTTGAGGCCTCTGCCTTCGGCTCAGGTCATGGTCTCAGGGTCCTGGGATCGAGCCCCGCGTCGGGCTCTCTGCTTGGCGGGGAGCCTGCTTCCGCTTCTCTCTCTGCCTGCCTCTCTGCCTACTTGTGATCTCTCTCTCTCTGTCGAGTGAATGAAATCTTTAAAAAAAAAAAAAAAAGATATACAGGCAGTGCTACTTATGTACTCTTTATTCTGTTTTGTTGTTCTATCTAGTGTTATGCTGGAACCACACTGCTTTAACTGCTGTAGATTGAAAATGAGTCTTAATATAAGTAATATGAATCCTACACCTTGATTCTTCTTTTTCAAAATTGTTTTGGCTATTTTGTGTCCTTAGCTTTTCCAAACAAAGATTCAATTTGTCAAATGCTAAAACATTGTTTGTGGGGCTTTTGACTGGAATTATATTGCAGTGATGGATAAATTTAGGGGGAATACATTTCTTTTTTTTAATACTTATTTATCTGAAAGAGAGAGAGAGGGAGAGAGAGTGCAAGCCAGTGGCGGAGGCAGAGGGAAATGAAGAGAGAACCTCAAGGTGACTCTACACTGAGCGGGGATCCCGACGCAGAGCTCAATCTCATGACCCCAAGATCACAACCCAAGCCGAAACCAAGAGTTAGGACACTTAACTGACTGCATCACCCAGGTGCCTCGGGAGAATAAATTTCTTAACAGTACCATCTTCTAATCCACAACACAGTATTAGTCTCCATTTCTTTATATTTTCTTTAATTTTTCTCAGCATTGTTTTCTAATTTTTAGTGAAGAAACTTACACTTCTTTTCTTGTATTTATTGCTAAATATTTTATTATTTGGAATTATTTGTCAGAATTTCATTTAAATTTTTTTTTAATTTTTAAAATTTTTTTTAAAATTCTTTTATTTTTTAATTAACACATAATGTATTATTTGCCGCAGGGCACATGTCTGTGAATCCTCAGGCTTACACATTTCACAGCACTTACCATAGCACATACCCTCCTCAATGTCCATAACTCAGCCCTCTATCCCTACCCGCCCCTACCCCCCAGCCACCCTCAGTTTGTTTCGTGAGTTTAGGAGTCTCTTATGGTTTGTCTCCTTCCTGATCCCATCTTGTTTCATTTCCCTCTCCCACCCCCCACGACCCCCCACCCTGCCTCTCGAATTCTTTATATCAGAGAGATCATATGATAATTGTCCTTCTCTGATTGTCTTATTTCACTTAGCATAATACCCTCTAGTTCCATCCAGGTCGTTGCAAATGGCAAGATTTCATTTCTCTTGATGGCTGTATAGTATTCCATTGTGTATATATACCACATCTTCTTTTTTTAATTCTTCTTTAATTTCCTGGTTAGCCCATTCATTCTTTAGTAGGATGCTGTTTAGCCTCCATGTATTTGAGTTCTTTCCAACTTTCCTCTTGTGATTGAGTTCTAGTTTCATGGCATTGTGGTCTGAAATTATGCAGGGAATGATCCCAATCTTTTGGTACCGATTGAGACCGGATTTGTGACCCAGGATGTGAT
>CM052901.1:77695165-77740669 GCA_028534135.1 Potos flavus
TCTGCCACCCTCAGACACCCCCGGTCTTTCTGTGACCCCACGGGTCCTGAAACCACACTATCCCCACGAGGGCTCCACCCCCCCGCTTAGCCTCTGGAGCGATGTCCCTCAGTGGAGCAGATTTCTAAAAGTTCCGATTTTGTTCTCCGCTGCTCTGCGGCTTGCCGGGAGCCGGCCCTTCCCCCCGCGGTCTGTCTTCCCGTCGCTTTGGATTCACTTTTCTGCACATCCTACCTTCCGGAAAGTGGTCGATTTTCTGTTCCTAGAGGTGCTGTTCTTCTTCTCTTCTATCTCCTGCTACGTTTGTGGTTGTTTAGAGTGGTTTGATAACTATCTAGCTGAACTTCTGGGATCAGACACTATCTCCGCCTCTTACTCCTCCGCCATCTTGCTCCTCTCCCAAAATTTTTTAAAATGGTTTTCTGCTATTGGAATTGATGTTTGTATAGGCATACCTTGTTTTATTGTGCTTCACTTTATTGTGCTTTGCATATTTTGCATGTTTTACAAATTGGAAGTTTGCAGCAACCCTGCCTTGAGCAAGTCTACCAGCATCATTTTTCTAAGAGCATTGGCTCACTTTGTGTCTTTGTGTCATATTTTGGTAATTCTCACAATATTTCAATCTTTCTCATTATTATTATGTTTATTATGGTGCTCTTTCATCAGTGATCTTTAATATTACTATTACAATTGTTTTGGGGTACCACAAATTGCACCTGTATAAGACAGAGAATTTGATGGTAAATGTTCACTGTGTTCTGACTGCTCCACCTACTGGCTATTCCATTTATCTCCTCAGGCCTCCCTATTCCCTGAGACACAACCTAGTGAAATGAGGCCAGTTATTAACCCTACAACGGCCTCTAAGTCTTCAAGGGAAAGGAAGAGTCACACAGCTTTGTGAGGGAGGAATGTCAAAAGCCTAGACAGATCAAAACCTAGGCCTTTTGTGCCAAGCAGTTAGCCAAGTAGTGAATGCAAAGGAAGTGTTCTTAAAGGAAATTAAAAGTGCTCCTCCAGTGAATGCACAAATGAAAAGAAAGTGAAACAGCCTTCTTTCAGATATGGATAAAGTTTCATTGGTCTGAATACAAGATCAAATCAGCCACAACATTCCTTTAAGCCAAAGCCTAGTCCAGAGCAAGGCCCTGACTCTCTTCAGTTCTATGAAGACTGAGGGAGGTGAGGAGGCTGCAGAAGAAAAGTTGGAAGCTAGCAGAGGTTGGTTCAGGAGGTTTAAGGAAAGAAGCCATCTCCGTAGCATACACGTGCAAGGTGAAGTAGCAAGTCCTGATGGAGAAACTGCAGAAAGGTATCCAGAAGACCTAGCTAAGGTAATCAATGAAGATGGCTGCACTAAACAACAGATTTTCAGTGTAGATGAAAGAACATTTTATTAGAAGATGCACTTTAGAATTTTTATTGGAAATATATGCCATTTATCTAGAATAGCTAGAGAGGAGAAGTCAGCGCTTGGCTTCAAAGTTTCAAGGGAGAGGTTGACATTCTTGTTAAGGGCTAATGCAGCTGGTGACTTGAAGTTGAAGCCAATGTTCATTTACCACTGCAAATACCCTAAGGCCCTTAAGAATTGTGCTAACTCTACTCTGCTTGTGCTCTATAAATGGAACAACAAAGCCTGAATGATAGCACATCTGTTTACAATATGGTTTATGAATATTTTAAGCCTACTGTTGAGATCTACTTCTTAGAAAAAAAAATTTCAAAGTATTACTGCTCCCATCCAAGCCACTCTGAAAAACAGTATGGATTTCCTCAGAATGTTGAAAATAGAGCTACCCTACAACCCAGCAACTGCACTACTAGGTATTTACCCCAAAGATACAGATGTAGTGAAAAGAAGGGGTACCTGCATCCCAATGTTCATAGCAGCAATGTCCACAATAGCCAAACTCTGGAAGGAGCCAAGATGTCCTTCAACAGATGAATGGATAAAGGAGAGTGGTACATATATATACAATGGAATATTACAGAGCCATCAAAAAAGATGAACACCCACCATTTGCATCGACATGGATGAAACTGGAGGGGATTATGCCAAGTGAAATAAGTCAAGCAGAGAAAGACAATTATCATATAGTTTCATTCATATGTGTAACATAAGGAATAGTAGAGAGGACCATAGGGGAAGGGAGGGAAAACTGAATGGGAAGAAATCAGGGAGGGAGACAAACCATGAGAGACTCTGGACTCTGGGAACCAAACTGAGGGTTACAGAAGGGAGGGGGTAGGAGGATGGGGTAACTGGGTAATGGGTATTAAGGAGCACACGTGTCGTGATGAGCCCTGGGTGTTATATACAACTAATGGATCTTTGAACACTACATCAAAATCTAATGATGTACTATATGCTGGCTAACTGAACATAATAAAATAAAATAAAATAAAATAAAATAAAATAAAATAAAATAAAATAAAGTAAAAACTAAGTCTTGTTAAAACAATTTTTAAAAATAGCTTCTGGGAAAAACAAACAAATAAAAACCCAACATATTACTGCTCATTGACAATACACCTGGTCACCTGAGAGCCCTGATGGAGATGTACAATGAGATAAATGTTGTTTTCATGCCTGCTAACACAACATCTATTCTGCAGTCTATGGATCAAGGAGTAATTTTGACTTTCAAACATTATTCTTTAAGAAATACAGTTTGTAATGCAATAGCTGCCATCACTAGTGATTCCTCTGATGGATCTGGGCATAGTAAATTGAAAACCTTCTGGGAAGTATTCACCATTTTAGTTGCCATTAAAAACATTCACGAATCATGGGCAAAGGACAAAATATCAACATTGATAGGAGTTTGGAAGAAGTTAATTCCAACCCTCATGGATAACTTTGAGGGATTCAAGACTTCACTGTAGAAAGTAACTACAGATGTGGTAGAAACAGCAAGAAAACTAGAATTAGAAGTTGAGCCTGAAGATGGGACTGAATTGCTGCAACCAAATGATAAAATTTGAATGGATGAGGAATTGCTTCTCATGGATAAACAAAGAAAGTGGCTTTTTGAGGAGTGGCTTCTACTCCTGATGAAGATACTGAGGAAATTATTGAAATGACAATAAAGGGTTTAGAATAGTACATACACTTAGTTGATAAAGCAGTAATAGGGTTTGAGAGGATTGACTCCAGTTGTCAAAGAAGTTCTACTGTGGATAAAATGCTAAAACCAGCCCAGCCCTCAGCAGCCACCACACTGATCAGTCAGCAGCCATCATCATCAAGGCAGGAACCTCCACCAGCAAAAAGATTACAACTCATTAAAAGGTCAGGTGATGGTTAGCACTTTGTAGCATAAAGTACTTTTTAATTAAGGCATGTACATTGTTTTTCAGACATAATGCCTTTGCACACTTAATAGATTGCACTATAGTGTAAACGTAACTTTTATATGAACTTGGAAACCAAAAAGTTCCTTTGATTCACTTTATTCCACTATTTGCTTTATTGCAGTGGTCTGGAACAAAGCCCACAATATCTCTGAGGAATGCCCATATCTTGTGTTCTTGTATCATGTGATCTTGTATCCTGTGACTTTAATTCTATCATTTATTAATACTAGTAAATATTTGGTATTCTAGATTCCTTGGGGTTTTCTACATAAAAGTTTTGTGAACAGAGAACATTTTATTTCTTTCATTGTAATATATATGCCACATTTTTCTTTATTGGACAACTACAGGCTCCAGTAAAATATTAAATAAATATATGGAGAATGACATTTATGCCTTGTTCCCATTCTTAGGGAGAAAATATTGAAAAATTCATCTTTGAGTATAATATTAGTTGTGTGTTTTTGCAGATGCTATCATCAGTCAATCATATTGAAGAAGTTTCCCTCTATTTGTAATTTTGAGTGTTCTCACCATGAACATGTATTGAAAGGTATCATATGCTTTTTTATGTATATCAAAATATTCATTTGGTTTTATCTGTTATCTGTAAATGAAATAATTACATTGATTGATTTTTAAGTGTTAAACTAGTCCGTTTTTCCTGAAATAAATCTCTGCTTCCTATGATATGTTATCTTTTTTCTTTATTGATGGCTTTGTTCTATTGATATTTTTTATGACATTCGTATGTATGCTCATAAAAGATAAAAGACTGTAATTTTTTTTTCTTTTAATACCTTTGCCAGAATTTGGTACCAGGCCTACCTGGCCTTTTATAATAAGAACTCAGGAGTGATTTCTCCTTTGCTGTTTTCTGACAGAACTTATAAGATTTGTATTATTTTGGCCTTGAATAGTAGATATAACCAATTAATCCATTTGGGATTACATTTTCTGTATGAGAATATATATTGTTATCCTCATATGCCTTATTTAATAAATATAGGCTATTAAGGTCTTACATTTCTTGTCATGTCAATTTTGATAAATTGTTTATTTTAAATAATTTCTCCAATTTATATCTAAATTGATTAATTTATTGGCATGAAGTTTGTAATATTTACTTATTTTAATTTGGTAGAATCTGTAGTGGTATCTTTTTTTCCTTGTTACTGGTAATTTGTTTTTTCTTCTATTTCTTGATAATGTTCTTGTGGTTTTATGAATTTTATTTGAATTTTTAAAGAACTAAAGTTTGAGTCTCTAAACATTTCCATTGCTAGCAACTTTTTATTTAATTGGCTCTTTCTCTTAATTTTATTATTTCCTTCTTTCTATTACATTTGGGTTTAATATAATCTTTATCATTTAGATAAAACATGTCTTTTTAAAAATTTTTTTAGAAGATTTTATTTATTTATTTGTCAGAGAGAGAGCACAAGCTGGGCGAGTAACAGGCAAAGCAAGCAGAGGGAGAAGTTCCCCACTGAGCAAGGAGCCTGATGTGGGACTCTATCCTGGGACCCTGGGATCATGACCTGAGCCTATGACAAACATTTAACCTATTGAGTCACCTGGCATCCGAAACATGTCTTCCTTTTTAAAAACTATATTCAAGGCTATACATTTTCTTCTTGATGCTTGTTTTTGACTTTATTCCACAAATTTCGATATGTTATCCTTTCATTATAAATCACTAACAGGATTTTTAAATCTTTTTCTTGTGTTTTGTTTTTTGAATAGTTTAGGAAGTATTTAATAAATAGTTGTATATTTTCTAGATATCTTATTTTTATTGACTTGTCCTCTAATTCCATTTTGGTCACAGTACATATGACCTAATAGCTCAAACTTTTAAAATGTATTGAGATTTGTTTTATGATTCAGCATATTTTTAATCTTGGTAAAAGCTCCTTGTGCACTTGGTGACAGGCTGATGGAAAAGGCAATGTCCATTAATGCATATCATTCTGATGTATTTTGAGCATTGTATTTCCTAAGTATTTTAAATATCTTTAAATTTTTAAGCAGTATGCATGTTATCCTCCATTTTCAAGTTGATATTTCTATGTCTGACCTGATCTCTACATATTTTTGAATGTATCGTTCTTTTATATGCTCATATTTTGTTCAGTTCCATGCTTCTCATGCTTTTTCTGAGATTCATATCGATGTATTTTCACTTTTATGCAGCACATGGTGAGTGATTGATTACAAAATTGTCTAGTGAAAAATTGCTCAGAAGACTATATTGTAATAATAATTATAACAACTTCAAAATATACTATGTAAAAAACTCCATATGTTGAGATATTGAGTCAGGTGGCACAATTCTTAAATTTAAGCCAAAATGGTTCCTCATCTTAAAATTATAGTTTCAAAAATTGAAATCTTCCAATAATTTTGGCTGATATAGCAGACTAGTATTGGTAATCCCTTATATCCATATACATTTGAAATTTCTGACCTTTCTTGCTGTTAAATTGGTCAGATGACTCATTTTGACTAATGAATGTGAGCAGAAGAGACTTTGGGGCTAAGATGTTCAATTATTTGGCTTGCCTCCACCCTCTTCTCTCTCTCTGGCCTGGAAAGACATCACGAGACAGCTCAGAGGCTATGATACAGCCAACTACAAGGTGGACACAGCCTTTACCACATACAATTCTGACATCAATGACACATAGATTTCTTTCCTTTTATTTTTAATTTTTTTTAAAGATTTTATTTATTTATTTGACAGAGAGAGAGATCACAAGTAGGCAGAGAGGCAGGCAGAGAGAGAGGGGTAAGCAGGCTCCCTGCTGAGCAGAGAGCCTGATGCGGGGCTCGATCCGAGGACCCTGAGATCATGACCTGAGCCGAAGGCAGAGGCTTTAACCCACTAAGCCACCCAGACGCCCCGACTTCTTTCCTTTTAAAGTAATGAGATCATTTATAATATAACTCAGCTAGGTTTGGAGGGTGTTTTATTATATTCAATCTGTAAATTTTCATAATTCTATAATGCTGTCTTCTGTAGTTAAAAGAAAATATAGCAACTAAGCTTATAAAGTATATTTCTGTATTATATTTTGTTTTTATCTTAAAACAATACAGTGAGCTGCAAGATACTACATATAAAGATAATATATATTTTTATTATTTGTTTGTTTTAAAGATTTCATTTGTTTATTTGAGAGAAAGAGAGAGAGAGAGCACAAGCGGGGGTGGGGTGGGCAGAAGGAGAGGGAGAAGCAGGCTCCTTGCTGAGCAGGGAGCCCAATGTGGGGCTCGATCCCAGGATGCTGGGATTATGACCTGAGCTGAAGGCAGACACTTAACCAACTGAGCCACCCACGTGCTCCTAAAGGTAATATATTTTTAAAACACACTGAATGTATTAAGTGTTTGGTAAACATTAAGAATTACTCACTTTCTGTGATCACAAAGACTGAGGCTTTGGTTTATATAAATCAGAATGACAGATATAGTGTGTCCTCCCTAAATGTTAACAATTATAATATAACTGTTATATTATCTTTTCAATTCTATAAAATAAAGAGCTAGGATTTGGCATACTCGACTAATTTGTTTTTAATCCACTTTATTTTTGTATATAGTGTAAGAAAGTGGTCCAGTTTCATTCTTTTGCATGTAGCTGTCCAGTTTTCCCAGCACCATTTGTTGAAGAAATTGTCTTTTTCCCCATTGCATATTCTTGCCTCCTTTGTTGAAGACTAATTGACCATATAATCATGGGTTTACTTCTGAGCTCTCTTTTCTGTTCAATTGCTCAATATGTCTATCATTGTGCCAGTATCATAGTGTCTTGATGACTACAGCTTTGTAGTATATCTTCAAATCTGGGATTATGATAACTCCAGTTTTGTTCTTCCCTTTCAAGAATGCTTTGCTAATTAAGGTCTTCTGTAGTTCCATACAAATTTTAGGATTATTTGTTCTAGTTAAATGAAAAATGCTATTGGGATTTCAATAGGGATTGCATTAAATCTGAAAATTACTTTGTGTAATATGAATATTTTAACAATATTTGTTCTTCCAATCCATGAGCTTGAAATATCTTTCCATTTGTTTGTGTGGTCTTCAATTTTTTTCTTCAATGTTTTATAGCTTTCAGAATACGGACCTTTCACCTCCTTCATTAAGTTTATTCCTAGGTATTTTATTATGTTTGGTGTATTGTAAATGGGATTGTTTTCTTAATTTCTTTTTTGCTACTTCATTATTACTGTATAGAAATGCAACAGATTTCTGTATATTGATTTCATATCCTGCAACCTCACTTAATTCATTTATCAGTTTTACTAGTGTTTTGGTGGGATCTTTAGGGTTTTCTATATATAGTATAATGTCATCTGCAAATAGTGCAAGTTTTATTTCTTCCTTTTCAATTTGGATGCCTTTTATTTCTTTTTCTTGTCTGATTTCAGTGACTAGGACTTCAAGTACTATGCTGAATAAAAGTGGTGAGAGTGGACATCATTTTCTTGTTTCTGACCTTAAGAGAAAAGCTCCCGGTTTTCCACCATTCACTATAATATTAACTGTTGGTTTTTTATATATACCCATTATTATGTTCAGGTATATTATCTCTAGACACACTTTGTTGAGAATTTTTATCATAAAACCATGTTATACTTTGTCAAATGCTTTTTCTGCATCTACTGAAATGATCATGGGGTTTGTATTCTTTCTCTTGTTGATGTGATATATCATGTTGATTGATTTTTGAATATTGAAGGACCCTTGAATTCCAGGAATAAATAACACTTGACTGTAGTGAATTTTTTTTTTAATGTATTGCTGGATTATGTTTGCAAATATTTTGTTGAGGATTTTTGCATTTATGCTCATCAGAGACATTGGCCTATAATTGTCATTCTTGTAGTGCCTTTATCTTGTTTTGTTATCAAGGTAATGCTGGCCTCATAGAATGAATTTGGAATCTTCTACTTTTTGGAATAGTTTGAGAATAGGTATTAACTCTTCTTTAAATGTTTGATAGAATTCACCTGTGAAGTTGTCTGATCCTGGACTTTTCTTTGTTGGGATTTTTTTTTTTTTTTTTTTTGATTATTGATTCAGTTTCATTGCTGATAATCAGTATGTTCAACTTTTCTATTTCTTCCCAATTCAGTTTGGGGAAGTTATATGTTTCTAGGAATTTATCCATTTCCTCTAGGTTGTCCAAATTGTTGCCATATAATTTTTCATAATATTCTCTTATATTCCTTTGTATTTCTGTGGGGTCGGTTGTTATATCTGCACTTTCATTTCTGATTTTGTTTATTTGCATACACTCATACTCTCTCTCTCTCTCTCTCTTTTGATGAGTCTGGCTGAAGGTTTAACAATTTTGTTGATCTTTTCAAAGAACCAACTCCTGGTTTCATTGATCTGTTCAGTATTTTTCTGGATTGTTTTTTATTTATTTCTGCTCTAATCTTTAGTATTTTCTTCCTTCTTCTGGTTTTTTGGTTTTGTTTGTTCTTCTCTTTCTAGCTCCTTTAGATGTAAGATTACTGAACTGGTTTTTTGTTTTTTGATTTTTCTTGCTTCTTGAGGAAAGTCTGTACTGTATAAACTTCCCTCCTAGAACAAGTTTTGCTGCATCCCAAAGATTTTGGACTGTTATGTTTATATTTTCATTTGTCTCCATGTATTTTTTTTTTATTTCTTCTTTGATTTCTTGGTTGACTTATTCGTTGTTTAGTAGCATGTTTAACCTACATGTATTTGTGTTCTTTCCAGTTTTTTTTTTTTTTTCTTGTGGTTGATTTCTAGTTTCATAGCACTGTGGTCAAGATGGATGCATAGTATGACTTTGATATTTTTGAATTTGTTGAGACTTGTTTTGTGGTCTCATGTGACCTATTCTGGAAAATGTTCCATGTGCATTTGAAAAGAATGTGTATTTCTGCTATTTTAAGATGGAATGTTCTGAATATATTTGTTAGAGCCATTTGGGTCAATGAGTCATTCAAAGTCACCATTTCTGTGTTGATTTTCCATTTGGAAAATCTGTCCATTGATGTAAGTAGGGTGTTAATTTCCCCTAGTATTACTATATTACTATAAATTAGTTGCTTTATGTTTGTTATTAGCTGCTTTATGTATTTGGGTGTTCCCTGTTGTATGCATAAATATTTAAAATTATTATATTTTCTTGAATTGTTCCCTTTATGGTTATATAGTGTCCTTATTGGTCTCTTGTTGTAGTCTTTTCTTAAAATGCTATTTTGTCCAATATAAATATTGCTACTCCAGCTTTCTTTTCATAAGTACTTTGCATGATAAGTGATGTTCCATCCCATCACTTTCAATCCGCATGTACCTCTAGACCTGAATTGAGTCTCTTAGGCAGCCTATAGATTGGTGTTGCTTTTCTATCTATTCTATCATCCTGTGTTTTTTGATTGGAACATTTAGTCCATTAACTTTCAAAGTAATTGTTAATAGATATGTACTTATTACCATTTTGTTACTTGTTTTATGGTTGTTTTTATAGTTCTTCTGTTTTCCTTTCTTCTCTTTCTCTCTTCTTGCAGTTTGTTGGCTTTCTTTAGAAATATACTTCAACTTCTTTCTCTTTATGCTTTGCACGTCTATTACCAGCTTTTGGTTTGTACTTACCATTAGGTTTATATATAATATTTTATGCATGTAGCAGTCTATATTAAGTTGGTAATCACAAGTTTGGACCCATTCTTTACTCCTCTCCCCAATGCTTTATGTGTATTGTGTATACTTTACATTCTTTATTTTGTGAATCCATTGACTGATTATTATAGATATACTTATTTTTAATGCCTTGTGCTTCCTATTTTATTACTCCTACTTACTGTCTTTCATTTCCACTTAGATTCCCATTTAACATTTCTAGCTGGATGTTGTCTGTGAGTTCCTTAAGTCTATTTTCATTTTTAATTTTTTTCTCTCTCCTGTTGATCTTGATTGCTTTCTTTTACTCTCTCCTCCAGGTCACTGATCTGTTCAGCTTCTTTACTATACTCTTTATGCCATGTAGTGTATTTTTAATTTCAATTATTGAGTTCTTCATCTCTGATTGGTTCTTTTTTATGTTTTCTATCTCTATGCTAAGGGTCTTACTAAGGTTCTCCACTCTTCTCAAGTCTAATGAGTATCTCTATGACCATTACTTTAAATTCTCTATCAGGCATATTACTTCTCTCCATTTTGTTTAGGTCTCTTGCTGTAATTTCATTCCTTTCTTTCATTTGGGACTTATTTCTGTCTCTTTATTTTGTCTGACTCTCTGTATCTGTTTCTATATGTTAGGAAAGTGAGCTATGTCTCCTGCTCTTGAAAGTAGTGGCCTTATGAAGAAGCGGTTATGTAGTGCTCTATAGGCACTACAGTGCAATATCCCCTGTTCAAAACGTGGCATTTCAGGGGTGTTGTCTATGTGTGTTGCATGCTACCTGCTGTTGTGACTGAGCAGTTTTTGCCTTTAGTCCAGTCATCTGCAATGGCTCTCTTTGCCCGTTGTGGGCAGGGTTTGGTTCCTGTGTTGTTAGTGGGCCAGTAAGGTATGCTTTGGGATTGAGTTGAGTCAGACCAGACATTTGCCAGAGATACAATAGCTTTGAACTGCAGGGGCTTTTCCCGTGTTGTCCTTTGAGAAGTTTCATTGGGGGGGGCTGCAATCAGAGCAGATGTCTGACCCCAGAGCTCCACTGGGGCTGCAGTTGGACTGGTGTATGTGGTTATCGTCCTTTTGTCTCAGGGCAGGAGTCACTTTTGAGTGGTTTGGCTTCTGTCAGGACTGCTTGCACACTAACAGGCTTGTGGCACCACTTTGCATGGGCTCTGGCCAATGATGTTTTAGAGGGAGGAGGTCCAAAGAAGAATGTGTGGGACATGCACAGAGTGCCAGCAAGGTTTGTGCTGGTCCATGTGGAAGGGGGCTTGCAGTCTCTGAGACCCAGGCAGGCCAGGCTGGAACAAGATTTGCATGTGTCTGCTGTGGGAAGATACCTGAAGCAGAGGAGTGACTGGGGGGCATGTCCACAGGAGAATGCAGAGATGAGGCATGATGTTAGCAAGTTAGGTAGCCAGTGTCAGCACTGTGCTGATTCTCACAAGTGTCCGTGTGTCTAGGCTAGAAGGGGATGGGAAATGGCGCACAGCCAGTCCTTTGTTCCTGTTCATTTCTCCCAAAGATCCTTGTATCTTCAGCACATCTTCTGAGATTATTAAACAAATCCTCCTGTATACCCCAGGTGTTTTTCAAACTGTTGCTTCTATGTTCTATCTCCACATCTATGTTCTATCTATCTCCTCTTTAAGGATCCTTAAGAGAGCCCTCCAGCCTCTCTTGTTACCAGACAGAACTGGTTCCAAACTCAGTTTCAGTGGCTTGCTGCTGGAAAGTAAACCCTCTAGATACAAGTGGCAGTAGGAAAGGAAAGGTTGCTTTATTCAGAAAGCTGGCAACCTGGGAATATGGTGGACTAATGTCTCAAAGAGCATCTTTGAGATTTCTCCCTGGCCCAGGGGTTTTTAAGGCGATGCAGGGTAGTTATTCATTAAACGGAGTGCAGTGGTTATGTAGCATTTTTTGATTATGTGATGACTTGATGGTGTTAGCTACAAACATTATCTCAGTTCTTGGGGGTTGTGTGAGGGGGTCTGGTTGCTCTTTCATGATGTGCAGGAGTACTTTGTTCTTCCTGCAAAAGAATGCAGGGTCTCCAGGTACATGAATGGAAGTTAGTCAGCTATTTTCAAATGTAGTCAAGCCTTATCTTCTGGGAAAGTTTGGCCCTTCACTCCTCAAGGCCAGTATTCTGAAAATCTCAACGAAATTATGTTAGTTCTGCTATAGATCAAGGGACTTAGGTCAGCAAGGAAGGAGTGCATAAGCTCAGAGCAAGTTAACCCTTAAAACTGAATGGAGGGCTATTACACCAGAGCTGAAACCACTGATTTTTAAAGTTTCAGGTGTTAAGTACCACTGGTTGTAAGAACTCACAAAATTCAGCCCATCTGGTTTTCAAAGCTAAATGTTTCTTCCCTGTGCAGGCACCTCATGCCTGGGATGCCTGACATGAAGGTCTGTTTTTTTTCACCTCTCTGGTGCCATGGTGTTCCTCCTTCCTGCAGACAATCCCAGAAGTTTGGTTAGCTCCTGACCACATCTCTGCCCTTCCTACCCTCTTAGACGAGACCTCTTCTCTACATGTAGCTGTGGAGAGTCTGTTATTTACACTGATGTGGGTGTTATCTAGTTGTATAATGGGATGAGGTGAGCTTAGGGTTCTACTCCACCATCTTCCCAGAAAGTCTCTCCTATTGCCTGTTGATTTTAAAAATTGAAAGTTAATTAATCAATAGGAACTACATAAAAACAATACATGTACCATGCAGATATTTGTGTTGTGTTTTTAGTAAATTTAACTAGGTTTTTTTCCTACTTTATCAAATTCTAGTTTTGAACATTTGGGGAGTTGTAGTAACCAGAAAAAATGGGAGTAGAAAAGAGATATACCAAGGAACCCTCTTTGGTATTTGGTTTATTGATCATTTTTTAGTTAAGCAAGAACATTGTCTTTCTTCACTATCTCTTAATACTTATGATTGGCATTTTAAATTAATTTGTAAATAGTCTGGTAAGATGCTCACTTGTGTCCCAGAGGCAGACTGCAGAATTCCCAAAATTCAGCCTTTACAGCCTAAGTCTTTTAACTGTCTGAACAGCTAAATGAGAACACTGAAACTGGAAAGCAGCCACTTCTTCCCATGTCCCACTGAAAACAATATTGCATCATTGAGGGGAGAGCAGCGCTTACAGATTTGTTGTACAGCACAGTTGATATTGAAAATCTCTCAAGCATTCTTTCTGTTGCTTCCTTCCTCCCCAATTTACTGAACTCACTTATAAATTTTTACCATTTTAGAGCTGTATTTTTAGTCTTCACCTTAATTCATCCCACCAGGACACTTATTTTTGAAAATAGTGGGACACTTCTTACCCTAAAACTAATAAAATTTTTTCCTGTTCCTGAAGGTAGGAACATGAGAAATATGTACCTGAGAACTACACTTGCTTTCTGCTAAATGATTATTATTGTTTTTGGAATTATATATATGAACTTATCTTTTCTTACTTTTGTGTATCTTTTCTCCTTACCCACTGTTATTCTGAATTAATCCTTTAAAACAACTGAGTATCTTAGTAATATATTTTTTGTCAAGTATATGCCTTTAATAAAGCCTGTCAAGATCATAAAATAATGGGGGGGTTGTCAAAGATAGCAGCATAGGAAGCTCTAAACTTACCTCCTCCCATGGACACCAAATATACAGCTATATACGAAATACTTCCCTGTGAAAAAGACCTAAAAACAATCTGAACAGCTCCTCCATGATAAAGGATAAAAGGGCTTTTTTGAGATGAGTGGGAAAGCCAGAAATACAGTCTCAACAAAAACTCCACCTCTGGCCCGGCAACCCACATTCAGGGGGGATTTCTTAAAGCAGGTGCATTTCCCTGAGGAGTGAGAGGCTTGTGTCCCAGAACAGGCACCCCTGCCCTTAGGACCTACACAGGAGAGACGAGACCCCAAAACATCTACTTTTGAAAAACAATAGGGTTTATATCCAGGAGATCCAAATGGCTGTAAGGAATTGAGATACCACTCAAAAATGGCTTGCCTGCAGACTCACTCACCTCAGGGCCCAGTAGCAGTCTGAAAAGTGCCCAGACTATTTGTGAAGGATATCTATTTGCTAATCTTAAAAAGTCTGCTGGAGGGACAGGGTCCTCCTGGGAATCTCTCCTGGACAGAGTTGTTAGTGGGTGCCATTTATGTATTTTCCTTCTACCTTGCCAATACTGGCAGATGCACACAGTTCCTACATTCACCCACAGCCCTGCCAAAGCCATCAAGCACATGCAGCTTCTGAGCTCTCCTGATGCCCTGGCTAAAGTCAGCAGGTGCTTCAGAGAGGAAAGACTACCCTGTTAAACCTGATTTGCATGCAGAATTCCTGCACTCTCTAGCTGCCTCACTAAAACTGATAGACATGCACAGACCACACAGGGGACTCCCCTTGATTGCCTGACTCTAGTGGCAATGGGGAGCTTGTGTTCCTGAGTCCTACGGGACAGTAACAATCAGGCAGTTCTTGGCAGGTGATCACCCGCAGGGCACTGCACAGACAGTAGACTGAAACATACCCAGTCTTCTTGTGAAAAAGGCATATTTACTTGTCCGGGAGTTTTAGCCTGAAGAACAGGATTTAGGTTTTTCCCACACCTAGAGACTACAGAGATGTTCTTAGGGAACAAAAGGTGGGGGATGCCATCTTTGTGCTTTCCCTTGGTCTCCCTATAGCTCACTATTACCTCCCAGAAAGGAGCTTATTCACTCATCTGCTGCTCCAGTTTTTGTAGCTGTTGCCCAGGGGACATCTCCAGATTGCCTTGACTGAAGGCCAGTAGGATTTACCATTGCAGTCCTACAGGGCTGTGTATGTTTGCTTAATTTAAAAACTGCAGCCTGAAGGTCTGTTTGCCAATCAGCCTAACTCCAGGTACTGACTGAGATCCCTCCCTTTGGAAGAGTGACAGGTCTTGGCACTCCCTCAACAACTAGGACCTATCCAGAATAAATCAGGCTGCTTAGACAATCACAAAAGTTTGGGAGAAAATCAACAGCTAGTGCTGTTGAATAACAAAGATCATTTACACAAGACTATTAATTCAAGATAGAGAAGTTGCCATTCACTAAATACATAAAAACAAACACAAAGAGTCAAGAAAAATGAGAAAACAGGAATATATTCCAAATGAAAGGGCAAGATAAAACCTCAGGAAAAAACTAACAAAATGGAGGTAAGTTACCTAATAAAGAGTTCAAAATAATGGTCATAAAGATGCTCACTGAACTTAGGAAAACAATTGATGAGCACAGTGATATCTTCAACAAAGAAACAAAATACAAGAAAGTACCAAACAGAAGTTAAGGAGCTGAAGAATATAATAACTTAACTGAAAAATACACTAGAGGGATTCACTGGAAGACTAGGTGAAGCCAAAGAAAGATCAGTGATCTAGAAGACTGTACAGTGAAACTTACCCAGACAGAACAGCAAAAAGAAAAAAAAAAAAAATAACTGAAGATAGTTTAAGGTACCTATGGGACAACATTAAGCAGAATAACATTCACATTATAGGCATCCCAGAAGATGAGAGAGACAGTGGCAGAAAACTTATTTAAAGAAATAGTAATGAAAAAAAAAATAATAATAATGGAAAACTTCCCTAACTCAGGAAGGAAATACACATCCAGATCCAGGAAGGTCAGAGTTCCAAATAATGTGTACCTAAAAATATCCATACCAAGACATTACTATTGAAATGTCAAAAGTTAAAGATAGAAAAATTTAAAAACAGCAAGGGAAAACAGTGTGGATGTACAAGGGAATTCCCATAAGGCTGTCAGCAGATTTTTTCAGCAGAAACTTTGCATCCCAGCAGTGAGTGGCATGATATATTTAAAGTGCTGAAAGGAAAACAAAACAAAACAAAACAAAAACCTCCCAACCAAGAATACTCTACTTGGCAAGGTAGTTATTCAGATTCAAAGGAGGGACATAGTTTTCTAACTAAGGAAAAGTTAAAGAAGTTTATCACCAACCATTAGATCAACCTTACAAGAAATGTTAAAGGGACTTCTTTAAGCTGAAAAGAAAGGGTAGTAATTAGCAACAAGGACCAATACAAAAGTATAAATCTTACTAGTAAAGGTAAATATTAGATAAAGATTGAAAGATAAAATAGTAAAAATAACTGCAGTAACAATAATTGGTTAAGGGGTACACAAAATCAAAAGATGTAAAACGTGACAACAAAACATAAAATGTGAGGATTGAGTAGTAAAAATGTAGATTTTTTTAGAGTACATTCAAATTTAAGTTGCTGTCAACCTAAAATAATGTTTTAATGTTATATGTGAGCCTCATGGTAACCACAAAGCAAAAACCTATAGTAGATATAGAAATGATAATAAAGGAAACTAAACACTAAAGGAAGCCATCAAACCACAACTGAAAAGAGCAAGAGAAGAAAAAAAAATTACAAAACAGTAAGAAAACAATTAACAAATAGCAGCATTAAGTACATACCTATCAAAAAAAAAGAAAAGTATATACCTATCAATAATTACTATACATGTAAATGGGCTAAATTCTCAAAGGGCATAGTGGCTAAATGGATTTAAAAAACACCAAAAATCAAACACCAAAAATCCCTGCAAACAAGACTCATTATAGTTTGTCTACAAGAGACTCACTTTAGATGTAAGGACACACCTGAACTGAAAATGAGCAATGGAAATGGATGTTTTGTGCAAATGGAAATCAAAAGAAAGCTGGAGTAGCAACACTTTTATAAGACAAGTAGGCTTTAAAACAACAAGTGTAATAAAAGACAAAGAAGGACATTACACATTTATAAAGGGGTCAATTCAACAAGAGAATAGCACATTTGTAAAATATTATGCAGTAAACATCAGAATATACATTCTTCTCAAGTGTACAAGGAACATTCTCCAGGATAGAGCATATGTTAAGCCACAAAACTAGTCTCAAAAAAGTTAAGAGTACCGAAATCATACCAAGCAACTTTTCTGGTTATAATGGTATGAAACTAGATATCAAATACAAAAAGAAAACTGGAAAAATCACAAATATGTGGAGATTAAACAACATGCTACTGAACAACCAATGAGTCAACCAGTAAATCAGAGGAGAAATAGAATATCTCGAGGCAAATGGAAACAGAAATATGACATGCCAAAATCTATGGGGTGCAGCAAAAGAAGTTCTAAGAGGGAAATTCATAGCCACACAGGCCTACTTCAAGAGACAAGAAAAATCCCAAATAAATGATATAACTTTAGACCTAAAGTAACTAGAAAAAGAACAAAGTCCAAATTTAGTGGAAGGATGGAAATAACAAAGTTCAGAGTAGGAATAAACAGAGATTATAAAGACAATAGAAAAGATAAATGAAACTAAAAGGTCACTATTTGAAAAGATAAACAACAATTGACAAACCTTTAATTAGACTGACCAAGGAAAGAAGAGAGGGTACTCAAATAAATAAAATAAAAAATAAAAGAGAAGTTACAGCTGATACCATAGAAATACAAAGGATCGTAGGACTACTATGAAGAATTATATACCAACAAGTTGGTCAATTTAGAAGCAATCAATAAATTCCAGGAAACAATCTTCCAAGACTGAATCATGAAGAAATAGTTAATCTGAATTGACACACTTGTAGTAAGAAGAATTAATCAATAATCAAAAACCTCCCAACAAACAAAAGCCAGGGACCAGATGGCTTCACTGGTAAATTCTATCAAACCTAAAAAGATTTAATATATATTCTTTTTAAAGTCTTCTAAATAAACTGAAGATAAGAGAAGGCTTCCAAACTGATTTCAGGAGGCCACATTTACTCTGGTACCCAAGCTAGAAAAGGACACCACACACACAAGAAAATTACAGGCCAGTATTCCTGATGAATATAGATGCAAAAATCCTCAACAAAATATTAGCAAACCAGATTTGACAATACTGTAAAAGGGTCATACACCATGATCAATTGGGATTTATTTTGGGAATACATGAATAGTTCAACACTCACAAATAAATCAACATGATACACCACATTAACAAAATGAAGTATAGAAATTATATGATCATCTCAATAAATGCAGAAAAAGTATTTGAGAAAATTCTACATCCTCTTATGATAAAAAACACTCAACATAGCGAGTATAGAGGAAACATACCTCAATGTAACAAAGGCTATGTATGACAAGACCACATCTAACATCATACCTGGTGACAAGCTGAAACTTTTCCTCTAAGATCAGGAACAAGATACCCACTGTCACTCCTTTTATTCAATAAAATACTGAAAGTCCTAGCTAGAGTGGGGGAAAAATAGAAATAAAAGACATTCGAATTGGAAAGGAAGAAATAAAACTGCCACTATTTGCAGGTGACATGATTTTATATATATAAAAACTTAAAAACTCCACCAAAAAACCTGTTAGAACTAATAAAAAATTCAGTAAAGATGTAAGATATAGGCTGAATATACAAACATCCATTGCATTTATATACACTAATGATGAACTATCAGAGTGAAAAATTAAAAAAAAATAATCCCCTTTTCAATTGCATAAAAAATAAAATAAAATACCTTGGAATAAATTTAACCAGGAATGTAAAAGATATGTACCCTGAAAACTGTAAAACATTGTTAAAGAAATTGAAGACACAAATGAACAGAAAGATATTTCATGCTCATGGGTTGAAAGAATTAATATTGTTAAAATTTCTATACTACCTGAAGCAATCTACAGATTTAATGCAATTCCCATCAAAATTCTACAGGGATTTTTCACAGAAATACAAAAATAATCCTAAAACTTGTATGCAACACCAAAAGACCCCAAATAGCCAAAGTCATCTCAAGAAAGAAAAACAAGGCTGGAAACATAATGTTCCCTCATCTCAAACTATATTACAAAGTGACAGTAATCAAAATAGTATGGTATTGACATAAAAACAGACACAGTAGATCAATAGAACAGAATAGAGATCCCAGAAATAAACCCATACATATATGTTCAATCAACTTATAAGAAATGAGGCGAGAATATACAGTGGGGAAAGGACAGTTTTTTCAATAAATAGTGCCGGGAAAACTGAATAGCCACATGCAAAAGCATGAATCTAGATTACTTTCTTATACCACACACAGAAATTAACCCCAATTGGATTAAAGATCTGAACATAAGACCTGAAACTACAACATTTCTAGAAGAAAACATAAGTGATAAGCTTCTTGATATTGGTCTTGGCGATGATTTTTTTGGATCTGTCTCCGAAAGCAAAGGTAACAAAAGCAAAAATAAACTACACCAAACTAAAAAGGTCTGCATAGCAAAGGAAACCATGAACAAAATGAAAAGGCATCCTACCGAATGGGGGGAAATATTGCAAATCATGTATCCGATAAGGGGTTGATATCCAAAATATATAATGAATTCATACAACTCAATAGCACAAAAACAACGTGGTTTAAAAAATTGGCAGAAGACTTAAATAGACATTTTTCCAAATAAGATATACAGATGGCCAACAGACAAATGAAAAGATGCACTAATCATCAGGAAATGCATATCGAAACTACACCGTATAGCCAAAGCAATTCTGAAAAAGAAAAAAACTGGAGCCATCACAATTTTGATTGATGAAAAATGATAAATGAAAACCACAATGAGATACCATGTCGCCCCTATTAAAATGGCTAAAATTAACAACATGAGACACAACAGATGTTGTTGTGACTACAGCTTTGTAATATAGCTTGAAATCCAAAATTGTGATGTTGGCGAGGATGCAGAGAAAAGGGAATCCTCTTGCACTGTTGGTGGGAATGCAAACTGGTACAGCCACTCTGGAGAACAGTATGGAGGTTCCTTAAAAAGTTGTAGATAGAACTACCTTATGACCTAGCAATTGCACTACCAGGTGTTTACCCAAAGAATACGAAAATAGAGATTTGAAAGGATACATGCACCATGATGTCTATAGCAGCATTATCAATAATAGCCAAAGTATGGAGAGAGCCCAAGTGTCCATCTACTAATGAATGGATAAAGATGTGATACATGTATACAACGGAATATGACACAGCCATAAAAAAGAATGAAATCTTGCCATTTGCAACAACATGAATGGAGCTAGAGTGTATTATGTTACATTAATACCACATGAACTCACTCATATGTGGAATTTATGAAAGAAAATAGATGTACATATGGGAAGGGTAAAAGAAAAAAAAGGAGAGTGAAAGAAGCCATAAGACACATTTAATGATAGAGAACAAACTGAGGGTTGATGGAGGGGAGTTGGGTGCAGGATGGGCTAGATGAGTGAGTGTATTAAGGAGGGCACTTGTTATGATGAGCCCTGGGTGTTGTATGTAAGTGATGAATCGCTGAATTCTACTCCAGAAACCAAGATTGCACTAATATTGCATTATATGTTAACTACCTAAAATTTAAATAAAAAGAAAAAAACATACTGAGATACCCCCTCATATTTGTTAGAATAGATATTATTAAAAAGGCAAGAGATAACAAGTATTGGCGAGGATGTAAAGAAAAGGGGACCCTCATGCACTGTTGGTGGGAATGTAAATTAGTGCAACCACTATGGAAAACAGTATGGAGGTTCCTCAGGAAAACAAAAATGGAACTATCACATGATCTACCAATTCCACTCATAGTTATTTATCCAAAGAAAACAAAAACACTAATTTGAAGAGATTTATGTACCCACATCTTCATTGCAGCAGTATTTACAGTAGCCAAGATATGGAAACCAGCTCACTGCTTATCAAAGGATGAGTGCATAAAGAGTGGTGTGTGTGTGTGTGTGTGTGTGTGTGTGTGTGTGTGAAGGAATACTACTCAGCCATGAAAAAGTGAACTCTTGCCATTTGCAACAACATGGATAGACTTTAAGAAATTGTGCTAAGTGAAATAAGTCAGACAGAGAAAGACAAATACCATATGATTTCACTTATATGTGGTATCTAAAAACCAAACCAAACCAAACAAATACAGATATGGAGACATAGATACATAGATACAGAGAATAGAATGGTAGTTGCTAGAAGGCAGGAACATTGGGTAGTGGATAAAACAGGTATAGTGTTCAAAAGATACACACTTCCAATTATAAATAAGTCGTGGGATTGTAATGTATAGCATAATGACTATAGTCAATAATATATTAGGTATATGTGAAAGTAGTGGCCTTATGAAGAAGAGGTCCTGTAGTGCCCTGCAGTAAAATGTCCTGTATTCACCAGAATCTGGCACTGCAGGGGTGTCTCCAATGCATGTTGTGTGTGCCCTGCTATTGTGACTGAGCTGCCTTTGCCTTCAGTCCAGTCATCTGCAATGGCTCTCTTTGCCTGTTTTGGGCAGGGTTTTATTTTTGTAACTTTCTCTGATGATGGATGGTAACTAGATTTATTGTGTTGATCATTTTATAGTGTTTACAAATATCAAATCATTATGCTGAATGCCTGAAACTAATATAATGTTATAGGTCAGTTATACATCAATAAAAAATCATAAAATGCCTTAAAAAGATCATTCTTTTAGTTAATTACATATATATATGTATGAATAGATCATATGTATAAATTCATATGTATAAGTTTAAATACCTATGTATAAATAGGTCATCCCATTGAACTTTATTTAAGTACATATGTACAAATAGATGATCCCATTGATCTTTCCTTGGATATTCCATAAGTTGACTCTTAAATCTCCAACATTTTGAAATTTGATGTCAATATCAACTATTGAAAATTACAGATAATTTAAAATATATGATGTAATTATGTAGAACAGTAACTATGCAGATCATTTCATATACTCATATATATAGGTAGAAATATATGTGTGTGTGTGGGGGTGGGTGGGTGTATTCAAAGATGATAGATTAGGTAGATATATGATAGATAATTTCATAAATTATAAATGTGGGTCATTTTATCAAATGGAAGAATGTATTTTATAGCAAGAAGACCAGTATCAGGGAACTGATGGGAACATTATCCTGGTTTTCCTATTTACTTATGAGATTTTTCTCCCATCAATAACTCATACAATTTAATATACTCAAGTAGCAAGACTGTAAGATTTCAGAATATATTTAGACAAAGCTCCTCATTCATTAAAATAAATTACTACTGATTTCTTGCAGCAATAATCCTCAAATCTATGACAGAAGATCCCAAATAGTAAATCATCCTTTAATTGCTATAGCAGTTTTAAGGTAATAATTCAAAAGGAATTTAAATGTGATTAATATGTTTAAATGTTATTTTCCAATCTGAAAGAAAAAGAAAAAAAGTAAGAGCACCAGAATAAGCTCTTGGGTATTGTTAAAATATTGATGCATTGGTTGAGAATTTTTAAGGGAATTTTGTAGCGGAATTTGAGAATCTCTGTTATTATTTAGCTTTAGGAATTTCTCCATATCGTTGATCTGAATTTAAACTGCAAGGTTCTAGGCAAGCTTTATTTTTTTCATTTGTCCTGCTCTTTACACAGTGGGTTCTTCCAGTATTGAGATCCATGTGTATTTCCGATTCTGGGAAATTTTCATTTGTGACTTCTTCAAATATTTTTAACCCAACATTCTTCCACCCTCTTATTCAGAAATATTAGTAGAGAAATGTTGCAACTTCTGGATCTATGTATGCCTCCAAACTACTTCTTCCTGGTCTTCCTTTTTAAAAAAATATATATTTTTAGTTTGTTTCTAATAACTGCTACATCTCACCTTTTAGCCTACTCATTTATTCTTCAGCTATGGTCATTTAGGCAATCATCCTGTGTTCATTTAGATAAAAGCCTGTGCTAAAATTTTTACTTTATTTCAACACTAATGCTTTTCAAAATGACAAATTTGTTTATCCTCATAAGTGTCCATTTATTGTTTCATGACTCGTCTCGTCATTTTTATGAGTTCTAACTAACATAATGGGCATAATTTCTTTGTTTATTGAGAGTATCAAGTGTATTTTTTTTTTATGCCTGTACCGATGACTCTAATATTCCTAGTGCTCCAGTATAAGTGTTATCTTCTGTTGGGGTATTTCTCCCCATGGCAATGACCTTTTTCAGATAATTGGCATTTCAGGCTTACACACTCAATCTAGAGTGAGATTTTATTTTTTCCTCCTCCCTCTTTGTATGCAGCCAATTGTGATTGCCTTCAAGTCATGTTATTAGTGTCAGCCCTAGGTTTATGATATTCACATTAGCCCAGTTCCTCAGGAAGATGTCATAATATAACTGTTTTAGTTTCTTTGTTGCTTTTGTTGTCTTATTGTATTTATAGAAATGCCTTTCCATTCTTCTTTCTTGTTTTGAGTACAACTATAAGTGTGTGCATAATTTTTTTATATTGTATATATGGTGTTAATTCAAGCAGGGAAAGGTCAGTGTCTTCAAATTTGAAATCTGACCATGTCATCTTCAATATAACTCTGTTGTTTTAATCTCAGATTTCAGTCTAGAATTGTCATGACATCTTCTGTGGCTTGTGTAATTTTTACAAAATTATTATTCATAACAACACCTGTGTCATTTTTTCTTCTAAATTTCTTTGTGGCTGCTTCTCTGTAAAATTGAAAAGCCCTTCTCAATTGTCTAGTTTGTATTCATTTTTTCTTAGAATAATATATCCTGAAAACTAAAGACCTGGATTCTAGTCATAGTTTTTACACTATCAAAGTAACTATTAATTTCCCCACCTTTAAAACTGGGAAAATATTAAAGCTCTCATTAATTTCTGAAATGAGATCATTTAGACATTTAATGCCAGGTTACTATAAGTGAGTTTGTATGCTAGATAAAATATATTTAGGTTCCACAGAGTTGGATAAGCTAAAAATCATTAGTATTTCTTTTTAAGATTTATTTATTTGAGAGAGAGAGAGAGAGAAAGAAACAGAGAGGGTACAAGTGGTGGGGGGAGGGGCAGAGAGAGAATCTCAAGCAGACTCTGCACCAAGTGCAGAGCCCAATGCTGGGCTCCATCCCAGGACCCGAGATCATGACCTGAGCTGAAACCATGAGTCAGATGCTTAACCGACTGTACCACCCAGGTGCCCCAATCATTGGTATTTTTAAAGGTCCTCTTGAAGACATCTGGGGCCTAATTACTCTTACTGACTTCCTTGCTTTTTAAGTTGTGTCTGTTTCTTTCTTTCTTTCTTTCTTTCTTTCTTTCTTTCTTTCTTTCTTTCTTTCTTTCTTTCTCTCTCTCTCTCTTTCTCTCTCTCTCTTTCTTTCTTTTGAGAGAGAGAGAGAGTGTGAGAGAGAGATCACAGGCAGGGGGGAGGGGCAGAGGGGGCAGAGGGAGAAGAAGACTCCCTGTTGAGTAGGGAGCCTGACACCGGACTCAATCCCAGGACCCCAGGATCATGACCCGAGCCAAAGGCTGATGCCCAACCGACTGAGCCACCCAAGTGCCCTTAAGTTGTGTTCTAAAGCCACCAAAGAATCCATGAGTCTAGATATAGTAATAGTTGAAAATAGTTGAGCTATGTTGAAAATAAAAATGAATAGGATGAGAGCTTATGGCATCTAATAAATATGAATTTGTATTATAAATCTATCCATAGCCTCTGTGTTACTTGGGGTAAGTTAATTCATATCTCCATGCTTTCCTCATGAATTCCCTGTGAGATTAAATTACACAACAAAATTTAAAATCCATAGGCATTTGATGAATTTCAGTTCTCTTTCCTATCAAATTGACTGTATTTAATGTTCATGAGTTTTTCTTAATATTTGTTTACCAACAAGTATTCATGCTATATATTTTCTGGTATCTTATGTTGTACATAAGAAGTCTGACAGACTCCTGGGGAAGATGATGGATTAGGAGGGCTCTTAGCTTACCTCTTCCCACAGATACAACAAGATAACAGCTACATCAGTGTAAATAACCCAGAAAATGACCCAAAGACTGGCAGAAGAGACTCTCCACAGCTAAATGTATAAAAGAGTCACACTGAAGAGGGTAGGAGGGGAAGAGATGTGGTCAGGAGCTAAATGGGATTAAGAGTACACTTAACTTTAAAAAAAAATCTAGTATAGTTAATATACAGTGTTATATTAGGTTCAGATGTACAATACAATGATTCAGCAATGCTATACATAACCCAGTGCTCATCACAACAAGTTCACTCCTTAATCCTCATCACCTGTTTCACCCCCCCCCCAACCTCCCCTCTGGTAACCCTCAGTTCTCTATAGCAGACTCTATAGAGTCTGCTTCTTGGTTTGCCCCACCCTTTTGTACCCTTTGCTCATTTGTTTTGTTTCTTAAATTCCACATATGAGTGAAATCATGGTGTTTGTTTTTCTCCGACTGACTTATTTTACCTAGAATTATACTCTCTAGCTCCATCCATGTCATTGCAAATGGCAGGATTTCATCCTTTTTTATGGCTGAATAATATTCCATTGTGTAAGTATGTGTGTATACACATACACACACACACACACATAGCACATCTTTATCCATGAATCAATTGATGGACACGTCTGCTTCCATATCTTGACTATAGTAAATCATGCTGCTATAAACATAGAAGTGCATGTATCCCTTCCAATTAGTGTTTTTGTATTCTTTGGGTAAATACCCAGTAGTGAGATGGTTGCATCAAAGGGTAGATCTATACTTAATTTTCTGAAGAACCTCTATACTGTTTTCTACAGTGGCTGCACCAGTTTTCATTCCCACCAACAATTCAGGAGTGTTCCTTTTTCTGTATCCTTACCAACACTTGTTGTTTCTTGTGTTTTTGATTTTAGTCATTCTGACAGGTGTGAGGTGATATCTCATTGTAGTTTTGACTTTCATTTCCCTGATGATCAGTGATGTTGAGCATCTTTTCATGTGTCTGTTGACCATATGTGGATTATTTGGGTTTTGAGTGTTGAGTTTTGTATTTTTTTTTGTAAGTTCTTTATATATTTTGGATACTAACCCTTTATCAGATATGTCATTTGTAAATATCTTCTTCCATTCAGTAGGTTGTCTTTTAGTTTTGTTGATTGTTTCCTTCACTGTGAAGAAGCTTTTTATATTGATTTAATCCCAATAATTTATTTTTGCTTTTATTTCCCTTGCCTCAGGAGACATATCTAGAGAAATGTTGCTATAGCTGATATCAGAGACTTTATTCCCTGTGCTCTTTTCTAGGATTTTTAGTTCTTTAGGTTTTACATTTAGGTTTTTAATCCATTTCAAATTTATGTCTGTGTATGGTACAAGAATGTGGTCCAGTTTCATTCTTTTGCATATAGTTGACCAGTTTTCCCAACACCATTTATTGAGGATACTGTCTTTTTCCCACTGTCTATTCTTTCCTGCTTTGTCAAATATTAATTGGCTGTATACTTGTGGGCTTTTTTGAGAGGGTTTTCTATTCTGTTCCATTGATCTATGAGTTTGTTTTTGTGCCAGTACCAAACTGTTGTGATTACTACAGCTTTATAATATGACTTGAAGCCTGGAATTATGATACCTCCAGCTTTGCTTCTCTTTTTCAAAATTGCTTTGGCAATTTGGGGTCCTTTGTGGTTCCATATAAAGTTTAGGACTGTTTGTTCTAGTTCTGTGAAAAATGCTGTTGGTATTTAGATAGGGATTGCATTAAATCTGTAAATTTCTTTTGGTAGTATGGATATTTTAACAATATTTGTTTTTCCAATCCATGGGCATGGAATGTCTTTCCGTTTTTTGGTGTCGTCTTCAATTTATTTCATCAATGTCTTATAGTTTTCAGAAAAGAGTACAATTCTCTTGAAGAGCACTGAGAAATGTATAGAATTGTTGAATCACTATATTGTGCACGTGAAACCAATATAACAGTGTATGTTATCTATACCATAATTTTCAAAAATTGAAAGAAAAAATCTAAGCTAAATAACAAATAGAAAACATGGCAAAAGAGAAAAGAGATCTGACGCCAATATAATTAACACTCTTTTGTGAGTGCCCTCTATTGTTTTTCTGTATGGAACCATTTAGGGTTTTATCTTTATTTTTATTATTCTAATATTTGGTCACTATGTGTCTCATTGTAGATAATTTTCATCATCCTGTTTGCCATCCAAATGGCTGTTGGATAGTTAAGTCTTGCAGTGTAGGTATTTTTTTAAGTATGAAATTTTCTTCCATCATTTATTGATTTTTTTCCTCTAACCTTTCCCTTTGGAAATCAGCTAGAAAAATATTGGTACTTATGGATCTATTTTGCCAAAGTCCAGTTTTTCTCTTACTTTCCAGCATTTGCTCATTTAATCTGCCTTGAGAAAGGTTTTTTTGCTCATTATTATGTGATAATTCATTCCTTAGCAGTCTGTTCTACTCAGCCATGAACTATTAAGTGTCTTTTCCTCTCTTTCAAAAAGGTGAGAAATATTACATCTATTCTTGCTTAATTTTAACATTTTACTCTTTGTGATGTTTGTTTGCCTCAAATGTTTGGTAATTCATATTCGCGTGCTCCACACCATTTTTGAGCACCTCTTTCATCCTTCCTAATCTGTTTGCCATTATCTCTGTTCTGGCTGAATGAAGGGAAGAGGATTCTCCTCATGGGGATGTCTTCTGACTATGAGAGATCCCACACTTCGGATCGTCTAATGGCAATCTGAGCTCAGCTTTTACTTTTTATCCTCAGAACTCAGACCCAGTGCTTTAGCTTACAGCTTTCTGTCAGATACTTAGCATAAATAAAAGGGGAAGAAGAAAGCAATAAACATAGCTTATCCAAACAATGTTCTCTAATCATCCTGATGTACTCTTCAGGACTCTTTCCTTTCCTGCAGGAACTGCTTCCTAGCTTGCAGCTACCAGAAAAACCGTATCACCTGTAAACACCCTATTTGTATATATTGAGATCTCATTTTTCCTGTCAATACCATTTTATCTACTTACCACCTTTTAGGACTCTCTCTAGATTTCTGGACCACTAGTGGTACTTTTCCTTATTTCCCAGTACTTTTTCTTTTCAGTTGTGAACCTTTTATTTATTTATTTTTATTATATTGTGTTAGTCACCATCATTTCTCAGTACTTTAGTGAATTTTTTCCCCCTGCAAGACTTTTTTCCCCCATTTTTTGAATATTCATCTGGCTGGGAAATTAGAAATGCATGCCCAGTTTACCATCTTGTTCCAACCTCCCATTAGTCTATTTTCAAATGATTCTCTGCAATTTATTCAGTGTTCCACATGCACTAGCATTTTGGAAAGTTCTTCCCATAATTAGTAAACATGTTCTGATAATAGATAATGTGTTGGGGAGCACTGCTAGAGACTGCTTTGACCAAAAGTGCCTAGAAAATAATTTCTCTCATCACTCCCCACTGCCAGCCCACCAGGGCAGCCCTTAACAAAGGATTGACTAATGTGTGGGTATAAAAATATCATGGCCCCAGTGACCCATAGCTGCAATAATATGGAAACATACTTTTGGTTTGTTTGTTTTTCATGGTTTCCAAGGTTTCCCTGCAGGATTAATTTCTAGTTGTCCATTGTGTAGGTAGTATATGAACACACTCATTGTCAACTCCCTTGCCTTTCCTGTCTCATATCCCTTTGTTTCTGCTGGTGTTCCCTCTTCCTCCAAATAAACCACATGTACTTAAATCTTTGACCATGCGGAAATGCAAAATAAGCAATCACCAGGCATCAAATAGTGATTGTGTTATGAAATGTGACCAATTAGCCTCCATCTAAGTATTATTTGACTAAAGAAGTAAACCAGATATGCATATATGAAGGAATCATGCATTTTTCCTAATGCATCATGGTTATATAAATCTGAATATGAAAACAATACTTACTACAAGAGGCTTTGTTATATGGCATGCAGTAGAATGCTCAAGGTGTATTTTACAGCCTAATAGTCTGTTGAAATGTTTAGGGGATAAAGGACTCTGTGATCATATTATTTTGAGAAATACTACATACTATATTCTTTTTTTACAGATTTGCAGTTCATTTGATTATATTAAAAGTAAAGAGAAAGCCTACAGTAAAAATAAAACAGAACAAAAATATGTTTTCCTCATTTGAAGTTAATATTTCTCAAACTAATTTGACCAGAGAAACTCTTTATAACATAATTCCAACTAATATCCAGTAAAATCAGTGTTTTATTGAATATAATCCTCATCAATAGAAGGAAAAAAGTATGATATGTTTATCTGTGGGAAGCTAATTGACCTATACAATTATGAAAGCTATAATCTTGATTTCATTAGACCCATAATTGTAGTAATTGCACAAAACTGCCAAGATGTTAATAATTAATTATTAAACCTATTGGATACATTGGAAAGCAGCAGTGCTTAAAATAGTCTTTTTAAAATTTGATTTGTAACTCAGATAAAAATACTGACTTCCAAAGTGCATAATCTGATATTTGCCCCAGTTTCTTATATGTTATCACATTGGTAACATAATGTTGAGGTGACAAAAATAATGCCTATGTACAATCTATCAAACCCCATAAATAATTTTATTATTGATTCAACAGTGAAGCCCCATTTGATTAGGTCAATAAATCACTTTGTTAGATGAGTATAGCTGCTTATTTTTCTTCAAAGAGCCTTTAAATACTCATTAATAGATACAACATCATTCCCAAATGATGGCATATTTGAAATTTATGTGATAGCAATAAACATTTAAGTATCCCCCCCCTTTTTTGATTACATAGATATCATTGATTTCCAAGTCCATGTATTTTTGAGTGCTGGTACATAGTTGGACTCTAATTTTACAGGTTAGCTTAAATTTCAGGGATTTTGAGAGTTATTAAAATACACATTTCTCATAGTACCAATTTTCATTCAAGATACATTTGGCATCTATTTTTTTATCCTTGATAAGAAGTATTTATACTCTCCAGTATTCATATTTCTGTCAGAGCTGTCTTCAAAATGCAGCCCTAATTATGGTACCTCCTCATTTAAAAATATTTGTTGTTATTTTGATGTCATCAAGCTATTCTCTAAATACGTTTGTGAAAATCCCACCCACTTTCAAGAAATACCCAGTTCAAATGCCTTTTCATTAATGAGGCAGGTCTTGACTCCCAGCCTGGGTTCTTATCGAATGCTGTTTCTATAGGCAAAGAGCTTCACCTTCCTGAGGTTTCTTTATATATTGAAATGATAATAGTAACATCACTGGTTGTTACATGCAATATGTAAGTTGAATTATAAAGTACCAAGCATAAGGTTTGGCAAATATTAACTCAATAAATTGTAACTATTAATATATTTTATTATTAGAGTATAGAATCTGCAGTGTGTTAGAGTTATATGTGAACAATCACATCTCTATTAGCGCATAAACTCTTTGAGGGAAGATTTTATGCCTAAAATGATTTCATTATCCCCCAAGGTGTTGAGTATTTCTCTGGGATACATATTGGTTTTACTTTTAATCCATAGAATTTAATGCAAAAATAGACATATGGCTTCATATGTAATATCTCTGTCTTGCAGTTATTACAACTAGTATGTTTTTCAATTCATACATTTCCTGAGCTTGTACCATGTGCTTATCTCATCGTAGGTTCTATGAGCAATACTGGAGTAGGATTGGCTATTGCAAAGTAATATTTTCAAATACTTACTTATGTATATGTCTGTATTCATCTCCGTATGAAAAGCTTTGTCTCCCCCATTGACAGTTGTTGTTCAAACTAGACTTTTACTGCCCAGTGGAATGTGGTCCATTGCAGAATTTATCTAGAAACCCCTTGACTTGGGAAGAGGGACAGAGCCTAAAAAGAACCACACATAGTAGATGCTAGAGTGAGTTTCTAGAAGGGCTCTTCCAGGATGCCTCATTGGCGGCACATCCAAGTATTGGTATGGGTGGAAGAAGAGAACTCCAAAACAGATTAAAAATTTTAAAAGTTGTCAGAATATGTGCTTTTCTTAGTCATATCACCTAGAGATCTTGAAGATTCCAGGTTTTTTTTTTGTTTTGTTTTGTTTTTTTAATACTTCAGCATGGTACAAGATTAGGTAAAGTAAGCAAGGACATGGATCTTGGCTAAACACATCAATCTGGTCTGAGGCAGTTCATGGATCTTTCTTTGTTTCCATAATTGTAAGAGAGAGAAGCCAGATTTTCCTCTGCTCTCAGGAGTGGCACAAAAGTAAGCTAAAAAATAGAGCTTGCAAATATGTGGCTCAGATCCTGGTCCTGGGGTCCTGGGATGGAGCCGAATGTTGCATTTCCTGCTCAGCGAGGATTCTGCTTCTCTCCCTCTGCCTCTCCCCTGCTCATGCTCTCTCTTTGGCTTGCTCTCTTTCTCAAGTAAATAAATAAAATCTTTAGAAAACTGTACAGCTTTCCAGTAAATGCAAGGATAAACATGCTTTAACAGATTGATTTACATATTGGAAGTTGTTGGTTATTAATTTAAAGTAGAAAAGTGTAAAGCAATGTGAACTATAAAAATTATAAAAGAAATAAAAGAATATTTTTTCATATACATTCGAAAGCAAGCTATCAGAGATATTTGTACACCTCTGTTCATTGCAATACTATTCAAAGTAGTCAAGAGGTGGAACCAAGCTGAATGTCCACCGATGGATGAATCGATAAAGAAAATGTGTACACATGCAGTGAAATATTATTAAGTCTTAAAAAGGAAGGAAATCTTGTCGTATGTCACAATATGGATGAAACTTGAGGATTTCATGCAAAAGGAAATAAGCCAGTCACAGAAAGATGAGTACCACATGAAAACACTTCTTTGATGCTTCTGAAATTTTCAGCTGAGAACAGCAAACAGAATGTGCTTGCCAGAGGCCGAGGAGAAGGAGAGGTGGCAGTTTCTTGTTTGGTTGGTGTAGAGTTTCAGTCATATAGAATGGAAGGGGTTTGAGAATCTGTTGCAACAACAGTGTGGATGAAGTTAACGTTATTGCAGTGCACACTTAGAAATTGGTAGGAAAGTAAATTGTTTCTTTGCCAAAATTAAAAAAAAATAAAGTAAAATAAAATAACGTGTATGTGTTATGCACAGACTCTTTCTACTGGGTATCTCTGCGATGTGGGTTGTGACCAGGGTAGTTGCAGTGATTTATATTTTTACTTTTTCCTTCTTCGCATATTCCTGGACATTTAGATATTCTTGGAGAAAGATTTTCTGTAGAATAAAAAATTAAGACAAAAACTACAAAGAAGAAATGTGCAAGTTTCTTATATAGATAAAAACAAAGCTAAGGCATTTACAGATAACTAGCTAGAAACCTTTTCTTTGATTCCAAGTAGCTAAATGAATACACGTTGCTCTTAGCATTTAACGAAAATTCTAAAGGAAGAAAAACTGTGTCCTAATACAACAAGATAAAAAAGTGTTGTCAAATCAAGTGTTGTAAAAGGCAATAATAAGGAAATACTTTTATCTGAACTAAGCTGAAGATGAAAAGAAAATAATTAAAATGGGACTTCCCCCAAGAATATTAATGCAGAATACGAAGTTCAACTGTGTGGGTTCTGAAGCATTTGATGCTGGCTGCTTTATTCTACATGCTATGCCAAGTGAGCAGATGCAATTATTTAATGCTAATTTTTAATCTTAATACCATAACATAGGAAATTGCTAATGGGGGGGGGGGATCCTGGAACTACTTAGGAACTAGCTCAAAGAGAAATAGTTAATTGGAGTTAAAGATGATGGCGGAACACATAGTCATTTAGCAACTACTGTATAGAAAGGTTCTAAGCTTAGTCATAGAAGAATCAAGGGTTCAGATCAGGGAACAGGGATGATAAAGAATGAAGTAGATTAATAATGATAATAATAGCTAGCATTTCATGAGCATTGACTCTATTATACTCTTTATTGTCTTGCTTAATACTAAACATAACTCATCTACCCCATTCACAGATGAAGAAATTGAAGGCTAAGGAGTTAATGTAACTTCTCTAAGTTTGTTCATCCAGGTAACTCTGGAGCAGGATTTGAACCCAAGGCACATGGTTATTGGAGTCATACCTACCTGGATTTGTATCTTTTCTTTACCAGAGCATCCTTTTATAAATGTAGACAAATAGTTTAACTGCTTTGTACATTATTTTTCTTATCTGTCAAATGGGAATAAAAATACAACCCATGTACAATGCCATTGTGAGGAATCGATAGGATAATATATGTGACAGGCACGCAGTAAGTACTTAGTAAACAGTGACTTATTCATATTTCTTGCTGAGATCAAGCAAGAATAATAGCCTAAAAGAGTCTCCAAGAACTTTTACCACAAACTCAAAAGGCCTTCCTGAGGCAACAATTAAATCTAACAGTTTCTTAGGGGGATGGGGTAACTGGGTGATGGACATTAAGGAAGGCATTTGATGTAATGAGCTCTGAGTGTTATATGCAACTGAGGAATCACTAAATTCTACCTCTGAAACTAATAATACAGTAAATGTGAATTAAAAAAATCTAACAGTTCCTTGAAAACACTAAACTTTTAAGGTAAGTTAATTTAAAAAATAAAATCCAAAAGATATAAATTCGTATCAAATTAATATGTCAAAAATTAGTGGAAAATACCTAGAAAATTTAAAATCGTTCCTAAGTATATATCATAAATTTACATGCAGGTTTTCGCATGTTTATTTTAGATTTTGGCAAACAAATGATCCCATTTTTATTAAAAAATTACTGAATAAAACTTGTAAACTGCTATTATTTTCTAATGTACATTCTTTAAGTGCGGACTGAGATTCCTGTCATTGCCATATGATAATCCTTTCGGTTGGAACAAATTGGACTAATATATGAGAGTCATTCATTTAAATACTGTTTGCTGGGGTCTTTCTTGAAAAATAAGCTGCATACCTACAGTGAGTGAAAATAATTGACATTTGGAAATTATGTGCACAGTTAAGGGATCTAGAACCTTTTAGCTAGGGTAGAATGTCTCCACAAAGAGATCAGGGAGACTTTCGTCTTTTTGTATCTCATGTAAGGTAAAAAGTAATGTCACTCTATTTAATCCTGGACCCACGATTTCTACCTCAGAAAATAAATAAATAAATAAAAATGGGTTAGAGTGCTCCCATCCTTTGGTGAAATAGTTCCTGTGTTTTCTCTACAGAAAGTTGTGTATGGGCCAGAACATTTCATCCGTGACACCTGGTCATTCAGTAAGGTAAGCAACTCTGGGGATCAAAATTGTTGTGACTACTAAATATTCTTACCTTCATGTAGAGATGTGTAATGGAGTACAGACAATATCTGGATATTGCTTTTCATGGATCAGATTCAGGATAAAGGCTGTAAAGGCCTTTAACTGGTCTTGGCATCCTGAAATGTCTACCTCTTTATGACTAGAAAGAATCATCAAAGTATCGGCTAGTAAAAAAAAAAAAAAAAAAAAAAAAAAAAAAAAAAAAAATCCCTAAGCCTTGAAAATATTCACTGTTTCTATCGGTGAGATGAATGAAACCTATATTCCAGCGGAGTTCATTTCAATAGATTGTGGAACTTGCTTCACTGCTACATTGGACAAAGAAACAATCTAATAGATAAGAAAGAAAACAAATGGGTTGGAAAGCTTTTATATCAAAATAAAATAAGAAAATATTTAGTATAGTTAGTGTGAAATGAACATATCGGGAGCTACATGGTTTCTGGTCAGACAACAAGTATTCATATGAAACAAAGTGGTGAGCATCATAAGCACGTAATATATTCCCATCACTAGATTGGCTCAAATGAAATAGACTTTTTGTATATAGTTTTCTAGGGATGCATAATGAAGTGTCACAAACCGGGTGGCTTAAGCGGAGATTTATTTTTCTCTCACTGGAGGTTAAAAGTCTGAGGTCAGGATGCCAGCAGGACTATTTTCATCTGAGGACTGTGCAGAAGAATCCCTTCCATGTTTCTTCCCTAGCTTCTGGTGGTTTTCTCACAATCTTTGGGGTTCCTTGGCTTGTAGAAGCATCACCCAGATCTGTCTTCATTTTCATATGTGTTCTCCCTGTGTGTTTGTCTGGTATTCAAATTTCCCCTTTTTATAAGGATGCCAGTCATACTGGATTAGAACTCACTCTAATGACCTTATTTTAATTGACTACCTCTGTAAAGGTCCTACCTCCACATAAGGTCACATTATGAGGTATTGGGCCTTAGGACTCCCACATATTCTTTTTGGGGGGGAGACACACAATTCAACCTGTAACACTTTGGGACCTAGCTGGTGCTATTTCTAAGGGGAATTGAAAATCATTCTGGTTCAGGACATCCAATTTTTCAGAGCGTAGATAGCTTTAGAAATGACTAAGAGAGAATTGAACAATTTAGAGGCATTGACAAGGCCACATGGGAAATTAATCCTTAATCAAGGACTTTATCCTATAATACCAAAGAAAATACTTCTTCGATGGTAAAGTTCGATAAAGCTCTGAAATTGGATCTGAACTGAGGTTTTGTTACATGTCGTTTGGGATTTTAGGGATGCCTGGGCCCTTTACATTGTTACAAGATCTTTATATCAAACTTTATTTCAGAAGGTTAAAATAACATGTCGAACTACCATCTAGGAAATTTATAGTCAAGACAGTTGAGATTTGGGGATAGTTATCATAAGCTAGGAATATGGATTCTTTTCCCTCCCCTTTTGTCTTAAAATGTTCTGCTACAAGCTGAGCATCTTATGAGTCAAAAAGGACGAACAACTTTTTTAAAAAATATTGTTTGCTTGCTGAAGAATTCAAAGAAGCCAGACATATAATATTTCCACTGGATAAATGATGAAAAGCTGAGCATCTAAATAAATAGATAAATTAAACCAGATATAGCCAGTTGTAACTAGTGGAGCCTTTAAACAGAGCTATGGCTTCATGATGAGTTATTTTTTTTTCTATTGAGGTGTAATTGACATACATTATATTAGTTTCAGTTATACAATATGATTTAATATTTGCATATATTCTGAAATGATCACCACAATAAGTCTAGTTAACATCTATCACCACACATGGTTACAGAATTTTTTTTCTTGTGATAAGAACATTTAATATCTACTCTCTTAGAGATTTCAAATATATAATACAGTGTTATTAACTGTAGTCGCCATGCTGTACATTACATTCCCATGGCTTATTTATTTTATAACTGGAAGTTTGTACCTTTTGATTACCTCGTCCATTTGGCCCATCCTCGTATCCCCCACCTCTGGCAAACATCGATATCTTTTCTGTATCTATGAGTTTGTTTTTTTAGATTCCACATACAGATGAGATCATACAGTCTGATCTCTTATTCTATCTGACGTATCTTACTCAACATAATGCCCCCTAGGTCCATCCATGTTGTTGCAAATGGCAGATTTCCTCTTTTTTTCATGAGTGAATAGTATTCCATTGTATACATGTACCACATTTTCTTTATCCATTCACCCATTGATGGACACTTAGGTTGCTTCCATATGTTGGCTATTGTAATTAATACTACAAGGAACATGGGGTGCATATATGTTTTTAAATTAAGTATTTTTGTTTTCTTTGGGTAAATATCCAGAAGTAGAATTGCTGGATTATATGGTAGTTCTATTTTTAATTTTTTGAGGAATCTCCATACTGTTTTCTATAATGGCGGCACCAACTTATGTTCCCACCAACAATGCAACAGTGGATGTTTCTCCATATCCTTGCCAACATTTGTTATTTATTGTCTTTTTTTTTAATAATATTCATTCTAAGAGCTGTGAGATAATATCTCATTGTGGTTTTGATCCATTTCCCTGATGATCAGTGATATTGAGCATCTTTTCATGTGTCTGTTGGCCATCTTTATGTCTTCTCTGAAAAACATCCATTCAGGTCCTCTGCCCATTTTTTAACTAGATTATTTTTTCTGCTATTGAGTTGTATGAATTCTGTATATATTATGATATTAACCCCTTATCAGATACACGATTTGCAACTATCTTCTCCTATTCAGTAGTGTGACTTTTCATTTTGTTGATGGTTTCTGTTGCTTTGCAGAACTTTTTAGTTTGATGTAGTCTAGCTTATTTAGTTTAGCCATTGTTGCCTTTGCTTTTGGGGTCGGTCAAATTAAAAAAAAATATATATAACCAAGACTGATGTGAAAGAGCTTACCACCTATTTTTCTTCTAGGAGTTTTATGGTTTCAAGTCTTACATCCACATCTTTAATCCATTTTTAGTTACTTTTTGTGTATGAGGTAAGATAGCAGTCCAGTGTCATTCTTTTGTATGTGGCTGTCCAGCTTTCCCAACACTACTTATTGAAGAGATTGTCCTTTACCCATTGTATATTTTTGCCTTCTTTGTCATAAATTAATTGACCATATAAGTGTGGGTTCATTTCTAGGCTTTTGATTCTGTTCCACTCTTGTATCTCCATGTTGAGATACATTTCCTCTATACTCACTTTGCTGAGTTTTTATCATAAATGGACAATAACCCAGCAGGTGCAAGAAAGGATTTCCTGTACTAGGTAAGGTAATTGACCTTGATAACCATTAGAACCAAAGTTTACTAATACACAATGGGGGCAAAGAGTATTGTATCTGCAGTCTTGGAATTCACTGAAACATCTCTTAGCATTCCCTCTTGTTAAGCCAGATAAGGTGTCCTTCCACAAGATCAAAACTGCACCTCTATGGCTTCCATCATGCTGTAAACCTCTCAGAGCCCTGAGATATACTTTCTTCTGGATTTTCTAAGCCAGTATTTATTTTCTCTTTCTCCTTCATAACCATGTTTATTAAGTGAACTGTGAGTTTACACTTCAACTCACTGCTTGCATGTTTATAGTTTCTATGGAAATCTTTAAGTCTTGAAATTTTGTTTTTTTAAAGATTTTATTTATTTATTTGTCAGACATAGAGAGAAAGAGAGGGCATGAGCAGGGGGAGCGGCAGGCAGGGGTAGAAGCAGGCTCCCTGCTGAGCAAGAAGCCTGATGTGGGACTCCATCCCAGGATCCTGGGATCATGACTTGAGCTTTAGGCAGGCACTTAACGAACTGAGCCATCCAGGCATCCCTTGAAGTCTTGAAATTTTAGCAGCATTTGACATTAATTACCAATCTCTTCTTCCTGAAATACTCTTTCTTGGGTTTTCCTAACATCAGTCTTCTGGATTATTCCTTTTTTTTGCCTAGTACCCAGCATATAACAGGCATACCATAAAATATTAAATAAATTAATAGATTATGCCATTTGGTTATTAATGATGTAAAAACATGTTTTTTCCTAGTTTTTTTTTCTCCACATAAAGCATTATTCATCTATATCTAATTATCAGAATCCTTGTTGACATCCTTATGGATAAGATGCAGAAGAATTCAAATGATTCCATGGTGATAACTAAAAAATGCAGGGATGCATACATTTGGTTGCAAGAATTTATCCATATCGAATTTCTAACTAAGTCACCGGCCCATGTATTTCTACATGATCTAATGCTTCTGATATATGTTTAAAATTTATAGGACATTCATCCTGCATTTTCTTTTAACTTTCTGAGCTATAGACTTATCTTTGTAACTGCAATTAATCATAAAGAAGGTAATATTTGAATGGGATAGAGCAAACTGAATGCATCATTTTTAAAAGTCTGTATATACGGAAACATAATATACATTTAAGTACCATTTATAATCTCACAGATAACCTCTTCTCATTCTTTCAAACACAGAATTTTATCTTCTGTAGAAAATTCTATAAACCCCACAGAGACTATAAATTGAGTACAATGAACTGAATTTTCTGAGAAACTGTTAAGATCCTTTCATGTTAATAGCAAAGCAGCAACTGAAAATGGCTCTCTATCAGCACAGATTGTGGTGTTCCACTTCTCCTCTATTCTACAAACAATACATTAACAACCATTTGCTATAAAAGACCTAAACATATTTTTAAAACAATGGCCTGGAAACTTTGGAAGGAACACCATGGGAAGCCTCTAAGGCTACCATTAGCAGTGAGATAATAGGCTACCAGCATCCCACAGCAACAAAAAGCAGCCCAGCATGTAACTTGTGGTCTAATTTGATCATAGAGATGGAAAAGCATGCATTTCTGAATCAGATCCCAGAAAATGAAGCATTTATGGAAATACCATTTTGACTCTGAGAGAAATTTGTATTTTTACAAGATGTGTCTTTTCAGGTTAATGATACTCAACACTTACCAAATAACTAACTGTAGCACTAAACTAATGGGTCATTTACTTCGGATCAAGGTTTCGTTAATAAATTCGGATGACTTGAAATTAATCCCCAAGAAGCCACAGGGAAGCATCTCGTCCAAGGATTGACCAAGAAGCAAATAAAATTAAATACCATGAACACCAATTTCAAACAGGCATGTCATTCAAGATATTAGCACAGGTAAAAAACCAAGAGGCCTTCAAAATGGAATGAATCCAAGTCTAGAATATTTGACCTCTGAGATGTAACTTCATAATGGGTTTCTTCCAAGATTTTTGGCTTGGTCTAACGTAGTCAGGAAACTAAGTCAAAATCTATTCAAAAGCTCTTCTCATAGATTTCCTGTCCTTTTGAACCTATATTCTGTCATTTAGAAGCAAAAATCTTTTCAAGTCACTATATAGTTTAAATATGCTTATCTCTATAATGTAAATCTAGATCTTTTCCTAATACGCAAAAACATTTATTTGTCTTACTAAAAGATAGAGGTGATTTTAGTCAAGGATTTGGAAGACAATTTAACAATTTTTGTGTTTATCCTAAGGATGATGTAATTAAGAATAATAATAATAATGTTTACTAAACACTCACTTCATGCCAAGCATTATGCTGAGTTACATAGATTGCCTGGTTCAATTTTTACATTATGAAATAGGTACAATTATCGGTCTATTTTTCAGATGAGGAAAGAAATATTCATTAATGTTAAGTAACTTGCATAAAGTGAGATAACCAGTGAGTGGTCAATGAGTGGTTTGAATCCTGGCCATCTGAATCCAGAACCCACTCTCTTAACAGCTTTATTAGTTAAATATTCTTAATGCACTTCATTACATAAGGAATATTTCACGCAAAAAAAAATTATTAAAAAATCTACATTAGATCTGTCTCTTCAAAATGTCTATTGGTCTTTGGATTAAACTATAAAGCTATTCATGTGAAAGTCTCAATGGGGATTTTTTAAATTAATAAATTATTCTGGATTCATATGGCAGAATAAGTGGGTACAAAAAGCTGCTGTTGAGGTGCCTGGGTGGCTCAGTCACCTGAGCATCTCTTTATTTTGGCTCAGGTCATAATCTCAGGGTTGTGAGATCAAGCCTCATGTTGGGCTCGGCACTGGGCATGCAGCCTGCCAAAGATTCTATGTCCCATTCTCTCTCTGCTCCTACCTACCCCCTCTAAAAAAAAAAAAAAAAAAAGCTGCTATTTAGGAAAATAACAAGAATGAAGAAGACGTGTCCTTTAAAGAAACAAAACACATTATAATGCTAAAAAATTATAATATTGTGTTAGAGCCAAAGAAATTGATAGCAATATAAATAAAACATAGTGAAAAAAAAAACAAAAAAAAATCTTACATGGGTGAGATTTAATATAAATATTTATGTGAATATTTATATGCATATTTATTACATAGAGTAAGGGAAAACTGCTTTTACAAAAAGACAGAATTCAGGTAAATGAGATGAAAATGAAAATGAGAAAATTAATCCAGTAAATGAAAATCCACTTGGTTAAATGAAATGGTCTACACAAATACAGAGGAACATAGCAATCAAGTCTTCAAAAAATTCAGAATAGAAGGAAAGAAGCAAGCATAAATCAAACAATTCTCCCTACTCTGTTTCTACTATTTCCGGATTGGCCTTTTTTTAAATTGAGGTATAATTGACATATATTATATTAATTTTAGGCATACAATATATGATTCAGTTTTTACATATATTGCAAGATCATCACCACAAAATGTTTAGTTAACCCCCTTCACCACACAGTTACAGAATTTTTTTCCTTGTAATGAGAACTTTTAAGTCTATCTTAGAAACATTCAAAGATGCAATACAGTATTAACTATAGTCACCATCCCCACGACTTATTTTATAACAGACCAGCTCATTTTTAAGGGACTTTAATTTGATTTTGAGATGATCATTCTCATAGAAAAGAATCATGTAGACTTTTATCTTTAAAAAGCAAAAGGCGCAAAGTAGGCAAATATACAAATCAGGTAACCCAAACAGATTACTTCTGTTGACGGGATTGTTTTAAGGTAGTCTCTTCTGGGTTATTGAATTGGCTTTCTTCTCAACCTCCTAATTTGCCACTGCACCCTTCATAATCCACTGAACACTGATTCCCCAGGAAAAGTTAGAGCAAGGCTATTAGGGTTCCATCTGAGTGTGGTCTGATAAAGGTGTTTAAAATCTCTTCCTCAGCATTTGAGGGTTCCACAGAAGTGATTTGGGGACATGTGGTTAATATGAAAGATTTCAAGAAGGTGTCCAAAAAAGTGTCCAAAAAGGCAGAACTACCAGATCCTTGTCCTTAATTCAATAGAATAACCCCACAAAAAGGAAGGAAGGAAGGAAAGAAGGAAGGAAGGGGGAAAGGACAGACATTATAAAGCTAAAATAATTACAGTATTGTGTCAGAGTCAAAGAAATTATTAGAAATGTAAATAAAACAGTGAAATAAACAAAAAACTTAAATGGGTGAGATTTTATATGCACATTTAAAAATATTTATATGCATATTTACTACAGAAAGTGTGAGAAAATGACTTTTACAAAGAGACTAAATTCAAGTATCCCAAACTTTTTGGAAAATAATAAGTATATTTCCCAGGAGAGAGTGCTTTTTCTTTTAGTCTGTGCCAATACCTTGCTGGCTCTTTTCTTTTAAAAGGAGAACAACTCCTGGGGTAGCTTGGGTGGTGCAGCTGGTTAAGCGTGGACTCTTGGTTTCGGCTCAGGTTCAAAATCTCAGGGTTGTAAGATGGATTTTTGCATTGAGAGACTCTCTTCCTCTCCCTCTGCTGCTCCCTCTACCTCTTTCTCTCAAATAAATAAATCTTTAAAAAAATTTAAAAAGAGAACAAGTCTTTTCCTTCTCAACCTACAATGGCATATTGTGTAAAAATATGTAGGCATATTGTGTAAAAATATGTAGGCATATTGTGTAAAAAAGAATAAAGCAAAGAAAGGGTTAATGTGGTATATTATAGGAAATAGCAGGGATTTGAGAGTTGTGTCTTCAGTGACCTATGGGAAAGGTGCTTATAAACAGAGAGTAATGATATCAGGGTGGTTAATTTACAGTGAGAGAAGATCTTAGATTCTAGCAGGAAATTAGGTAATTAGGAATGGTCATAGCCAACAGGGAACTTCCATGGCAAGTAAAGATTGCTAATTGTCTGTGAAAACTGAAGACTGAGATTGTATGTAAAATTTCTATTACCCAGTGAGTAATTACTCTGGAATACCCAAGACATTCATTAAAACTCTGTTAACTCTGGTTGTGATTGGTCAGTGGCATTTTGTAGGAAGGAACAGGAGGAATATCAAGCGTAAATCAGATGGGAGAGTGATAGGAGGTGCTTTCAGTTAATGAAAATACAATGTTGGAAACATTGAATCTTGTTGGAATATTTGGAATGAAACTCCCCTTTTTTTAAGATTTGTTTATTTTAGAGTGAGTGAGAGAGTGAGCGGGTGGGGGCAGAGGGGCAGAGGGAGAGGGAGAAAGACTCTGCGCTGAGGGCAGAGCCCTACTGGGGGCTGAATCTTAAGATCCTGAGATCATGACCTGAGTGGAAACCAAGGTTTCCACCAAGACTCCCACCAAGGCTTCTCAATGGACTGCACCACCCAAGCACCCCACCCAGGTTTTTCCTTGTTAATTGTGTAACTTCAAGGAAATTACTCAACCCCGATGTGCTTAGTATCCTCATCTGTAATATGGGGTTAGTAAGAGGGATAATTCATACACAGATAATGATGATGATGATAATAATAATATTATTATTATTATTATAGTTCATACACAGAATTTGGAGAGTGCCAGCAACATTTGCATTATATCATGACAGATGGCAAATGAGTTAACATAAATCTGGAACAAAGCTATGAGTGCTTTTGTTCATTCCATGTGAATACAAACTACTAGAGAAGAATGCCTTCACCATGTCACTGGTGCGAGCCATGCACTCAAGGCTGGGATGATCCACTTTCCCTTAACAGCTGTCTTTGAGCCTGTTACTTGGTTTGCACTAGTCTGCTCTATCATCCATGATCCATGCAGTTTCTGGAGGATAATTAAATGGAAATATTATGGAGACAACCACTCTGAATCTTTTATATCTAGAAAGGTGACATTAATCTCTGGTGTACACTACCCAGGATGCAAAACATTTTTGATTTAGAATGTTGGGTGATGCAAAAGCTTTCCACTTTGCTCTCCCCATGATGTTAGCTCTTATTTCCACAGGTCAGGCACTCGGTGTGGGGGTTGTGCTAACTCCCAAGTATGTCAATGCCATTTATACATTCAGGTACAAAGGTAAGGACCATGAGGTGAATTCGTGGACCCAGTGCACCCACTGGAAGCCAAAGGTCAGGCAGGACTCTATTTATTACCTATTCCCCATATGCCTTCCCTCTAGAGGGATGCGTAATGATACTTAGGGCCTCTTTGGTATCATTGTCAACTTCCTTGAAACGTTTGGGTATTTTTCTTTCCCCAGGGGAACTGAGTGAATGACTGTAAGTTGTTTCAGGGGAAAACTACTGTAAGCATTACTGTATATCTCTTCCCATGATATTGAAGAGTGTTTTGTGTTTTGTTTTTCTTTGTTTTTTTTTTTTTCTTTTCTCCTGGAGATCCTGACTCATTTCAGTCAATGTGTTTCACATCTGAAAACTAGCTCATGTCTGGGAGCTAGGCAATGGATCTTGATAGTTTATTTCTTTTAATGGAACAAATTGAGTAAGACTCTAGTTGGCCGCCCACATATATTTGCCCCCAGGTACTCATGCTCAATTAACCATCTCTGAAGTTCAGTCAGACCTCCTCGGTTGCCATTTCTACCCTTCCAACATATGATAATCACATCCATCTGACTTTTGGTAGTTAAGTGCCTCCACCTGACTTTATTCCCCTCACTCCTACCATGTCCATTGCTATCCAAAAAAAGTGAAAACATGTCTAAATATAAGATGGTAATGGAAAAAGATAATTTAAAAAGTGATATCCAGGGGCACCTGGATGGCTCAGTCGGTTAAGCATCTGCCTCCAGTTCAGGTCATGTTCCCAGGGTCCTGAGATTGAGCCCAGCATCAGGCTCCCTGCTCAGGGGGGAGCCTGCTTCTCCCTCTCCCTCTGCCCCTCCCCTGCTTGTGCTCTCTCTCTCCCTCTCTGTCAAATAAATAAATAAAATCTTTAAAAGAAAAAAAGAAAAGAAAAGTGGTATCCGGGAGGTACCTAAGTATTTTCAAAAGGCTACAGAGTTATAGATAATTTTAAGCCAAGCAGTTTGCATATTCTCAACTCCCGTGTGTATTCTATCCTAAAACTGATTTGTATGAATGAGAATGAGTATCAGGGTCAAGGCATCATCCTGGTTCCCCACTTTCTCTTCACTTTTACCCTCTCTCTCTTTTAACCCTCTCTTACTTTACAAAAGAAAGGCTTCCCTTTCACTCATCATATTAGGGTTGTCCACTGGCGTAAATACCTATAATTTTGACAATGGAACAATTTATAATATTGCTGTCAATGTTAAGAAAATCAATACCATTAATGACTGAGTATCAAATTGTTTTGCAGTTCAGGTGATTTTCAATTCTTTGCTTTCAACAAAACTGAAGATGGTTTAATCTTCAGGATATAATAAAGATGAGAACACAAATAAATGACATAGAAACTAAAAAAATAATAGAACAGATGGATGAAACCAAGAGCAGAGTCTTTTTTTTTCCCCAAATACTTTTATTTTATTTTTTCAGTGTTACAAGATTCATTGTTTATGTACCACACCCAGTGCTCCATGCAATACGTGCCCTCCTCAATACCCACCACCAGGCTCACTCATCCCCCCACCCCCCTCCCCCCCAAAACCCTCAGTCCACTGAGAGACTGAGTTCACAGTCTCTCATGGTTCTTCGCCCCTCCGATTTCCTCCAGTTCATCCCTCCCTTCCCTCTCCCAGTGGCCTCCATATTTTTCCTTATGCTCCACACATAAGTGAGACCATATGATAATTGACTCTCTCCGCTTGACTTATTTCACTCAACATAATCTCTTCCAGTCCAGTCCATGTTAAAATAAAAGTTGGGTATTCATCCTTTCTGATGGAGGCATAATATTCCATTGTATATATGGACCATATCTTCTTTATCCATTCGTCTGTTGAAGGGCGTCTTGGCTCTTTCCACAGTTTGGCGATTGTGGCCATTGCTGCTATG
>CM052901.1:77741169-77781509 GCA_028534135.1 Potos flavus
AACATAATCTCTTCCAGTCCAGTCCATGTTAAAATAAAAGTTGGGTATTCATCCTTTCTGATGGAGGCATAATATTCCATTGTATATATGGACCATATCTTCTTTATCCATTCGTCTGTTGAAGGGCGTCTTGGCTCTTTCCACAGTTTGGCGATTGTGGCCATTGCTGCTATGAACATTGGGGTACATGTGGCCCTTCTTTGTACTGCATCTGCATCTTTGGGGTAAATACCCAGTAGTGCGATTGCAGGATCATAGGGTAACTCTATTTTTAATTTCTTGAGGAATCTCCACACTGTTTTCCAAAGTGGCTGCACCAACTTGCATTCCCACCAACAGTGGAATTTAAATATTTATCTATTTAAGAGAGAGAGAGAGAGTGAGCACAAGTGGGAGGAGGGGCAGAGGGAGAGAGAGAATCCCCGAGCCGACTCCCTGCTAAGCACAGGGCCCAACATGGGGCTCCATCCCAGGACCCTGAGATCATGACCTGGGCAATAATCAAGAGTCAGACGTTCAAATGCCTGAGCCACCCAGGCACCCCAGGAGCTGGTTCTTTGAAAAACGTAAAATTTTTTCAATTCTTTGAAAAACGTAAAATAATAAAATTCATTAACCTCAAGCCAGACTGATCGAGAAAAGAGAGAAAGGACTCAAATAAATAATTTACAACTGAGAGGGAAGAAATAAGAACCGTCACTACAGAAATATAAACAATTATGAGAGATTATTATGAAAAACTATGTGCCAACAAATTGCACAACCTAGAAGAAATGGATAAAGTTTTAGAAACACTGGTTACCAAAACTGAAACAGGAAGAAACAGAAAATTTGAACAGACTGATAACCAGCAAAGAAATTAAATCCATAATCAAAAACTCCCAAGAAATAGAAGTCCAGGGCCAGAAGGCCTTTCACAGGCAAATTATACTAAGCATTTAAAGAAGAGTTAATACTTATTTTTCTCAAACTATTCCAAAAAATACAAAAGGGATGAAAACTTCCCAATTCTTTCTATGAGGCCAGTATCACCCTGATGCCAAAACCAGATAAAGACATGACAAAAAAAGAGAACTGAAATCCTCAAGAAAATACTAGCAAACCAAATTCAAGAATACATTAAAAAAGTCATTCACCACAATCAACTGGGATTTGTTCCTAGGACTCAATTGTGATTCAATATTCGCAAATCGATCTGGTTTTCAAATAACTCAGAAGGGGTATAAACACTTGAGTGAGATTGCTATAACATAACTTGATTATCATCTATTTATGTTCATGAAGAAGTTTACTCAGCATTTACATGTATAAAATGAGAAAAAGAAATAGAATTTATACTGTATTTTCACTTGTACTTGCAATAACTGATATCCATCTACAAATACATAACCAATTGAAGAAGCAAAGAGCATAACTCCTTCACCTCATTTAGGAATACACTTCTGATAATGTTTTATGCTTTAGGTTGATTGATTTTTTTCTCAAAATGTATAAAATATGCACATTGCTCTGATTATTTACTACTAATGCATTTAATTGGTAACAAAAAGAAGAAAATTTAGCATTTAGAGCTTTATGGTGACAAAATTTGTAAAAATAATGTCTATTCAGATAAGTGTTTGTTTCAGAAACATAAGTTACTGTGATCAATACAAGACTCTCAAATATAAAATATGTCATGTTATGCTAAGATTATGTGGAGGAAGTACAATGTTAATATGATTTTAAGGAGAAGAATAATACAAAATTTCTGACTGTGGAATAAGAGCTTTGTTGGTACATTATTTTTCACACCAATGTTGTTGTATCAGACCATTATGGTATTTGGATAATATGAGCTATTTTATAAGACAGATGTAACTGCTTTATTTTAAAATGTCAATGTATGTATTATGCCAGAAATTATATCTTTTGCAACTGCTTAAACCTAGGTTAAAAAAGATATTTCATTATAAATGTGCAATGAATAAAGTTTTTTGAAGTCCCTTATAGGGAACATGAACAAGAGATTTGGAGACCACTGAAACAGAGGGGGTAGGCCAGGAAAGAAAAAAAAAAGTGTGTTTCTATCTATGTTCTTGTTACTGGAAGTAGTTGAAGAGCCATTAAAATACTTCAACATATTCTGCTTGCATATTTTCTGTTTTGCATAATAGAATTCATCATTTGCTATTCAATTTCAGTATATGTTCAGCCCAGTGGAGAAACATAGACATTTCCTTATTGTTAGCTTTTATATATGGTTCAGTATTGCAGATAAAACTAAACAGTATGTAAATTATAAAAAGTTGAAATACGATGGACATACTGAAACTTACTGGAATATTTTAAAATGTAGATATCTTTAACCTATATATACAGAGAACAAACATGGAAATATAAATATACTTTTAAATTCTTTCATGTATAAAATAGCATGAGCTATGCTGCTTATATGCATCTATTTGTGTGCATGTGTAAATGCATGTGTGTGTGTGTGTGTGTGTGTGTGTGTATAGTTGCCTGCCTATAATGTTCTGTATTTTAGGTATCCACTGTAAAAGAACAAAAACTGGAGATCTGTTTCATGATTTATATTTTTTTAAGTTTTTCATATGCTTTTTTAAAGATTTATACTCAAAGCTGACTGCAGTACTCCAAAACTTTTTTTATTTGAAATATGACAATATAATTTACTATATTTCAAGTTAGTTTTTAATATACTGTGTGCTCATGTGAAAGAAACTGATATATCTCTCTCATTTCTTTCTTATTTTCACTGCAAGTTTCCCTCCTCTTGAGTACGGATCTGTGTAACTGTTACTTCAACATGTCTATGAACAGTAGCAACATTTAAGCTCTCTCACTATTCACATATTACCACCTCTTCAGAAACTACATCCGCGTCATTCATATCTTTTGTTTTTAAACCGATTCAGAACTCTTAAAATTCAAGTCAATCCTTAACATTTTAGTTTTTAAAAGTTTTTATCTATTAACACAAGTTTCAGCTCTTTTTCTGAGAACGTAGTTAAGTAAAACTATAAATTCTGTGACAAATCATTTATTTTTCTTACAAGTGTGTGTGCTGCTTCTGATTTCTTCACATAGCCACAACTTTTCCAAATGGAAACAGTGTGGTACTCACAGTTCCTCCACCTGCTTCATGAGCCTCAGCACCATGCTGCCATGGCTTTTGTGCAAAAGTTACCTAGTCCCTGTGCTCTTTTTTTCAAGCTTCCATTGATGCTTTGCTCCCCCATAAATGCCCCACAGCTGAACATAATACTTCCTCTGAACTCTTCAGCTATAATCATTTCTCCTTCAAACACTCGAAGCCCTAATTTTTACTTTTTATTAGGAGCCATTATTTTCTAGGCAGAATTATAATATTTAGGCACATATTCCGTATATTAGTTTATATGTTTTTGAAGGCAGAATCAGTGTTGAACATATCTGTATTCTCAACACCCCATAGTATGCCATCATGAACTGATATTAAAGAATTATTCAGGGGCTTAGTAAAGCTCGACAGATGGATGAATGATTCCAGTCCTGTTAACTCTCAGTGTTCCCTAGTATTTTTCACATCACAAATGCTAATTATAGGACTACATGATTATTATTATATATTTTTTACCTCAAAGAATCAACACTTACTTTTTTAAAATTGAAATATATGACTTTCCTCTCAGATATTTATAAGCACTTGTTTAAGTGCAGGCCTGGACCAAGACAAATTTATAAAGAAAGTAGAATACTCATTTGCCTAGAGTTTCCATAAAACTTTAGTTATTTCCCTCCCTTAGGAATCTAGCATAGTTCCCTTTCCAACTGACTTCATTAAAAACAAAAAACCAAAAACCTCTGTATTTCACACAAAATGAAATATTTATGGCTAAATGAGTTGTCATAAGTTTTGCAGTAAGTTTACTAAATAATGTAGTCAATTATGGTAGTTCAGGCAACAGATAAAAAATAATAACAATAATAGCATTACTACTATTATTACTGATAATTCAATTAGTAGGAGTTTGCCATTTGTAAGGCATTGTGTTATATTCTTTACACAAATTATTTCATTTAATACTCACGACGATACCAAGTGCTATTAACACTTCCATTTTCCATTGAAAGAAACAGGTTTAAAATACCAAGACCCTTCATCTTTTTCCTCTAATTTTTTAGAGGAGACATTTTCTCTATGTTTTTCTGGGCCTCTGCTCTACTTTTTTGCCTCCCCACAGTGGGGAAATGAATTATCATGTTGGGAAGTGCAAAAGTTAGTTTGAATATATAAATTGTGTGATGCTCATCTATCAAAATTCCTAAACTTTGGGAATTCACACCCTTCTGCCCTCTTTCTCAATTTCTCCCCTCAGTGAAAGGCAACAATCCTGAGCAGGTCCTCCTTGAAGACTCAAAGTTTCCCTTTAGTTGGTTGTGTCAAGGTCTGAACTGGTGTGGTCAGGAGTATCATGAAACTCATTATTGTGACACATTTAATCCATATTCTCCATCCCTCTTTTTATCAGTGATTAAGCTGATATATTGATCTCCATCAACCTAACTTCTCTGACTCTCTCAACTGGTGTTATTTATGGATAGTCATAAAAATACAAAATTTGCAGATATCAAGTGGCAGAACCAATACTCAAACGCAAAGATTCTGAGCCTAAAGACTGTGCCTTTCATGGCCTCATGCTTATGAGGATATTATCTTCTAAGAAAAGCAGGAGTTAGCAGAAACCTGAATTTTTAGCAATGTCCCTACATTGGAAATGCATTCCTGTGAGAAACTTCTTTTAGATTATTTTCTTAGAAATGATGTTTCTTAAATCCTTCTGCTTTAAATGCACATTCTATTTTGTTTTGATGTGGAATGTAAAAAGAAAAGAATCCATCAAACAAAATATAGAAGGTAGGGCATCTTCCAGATGTTTGACCAGATGTTAAAAGTGTTTTAAATATAACCATTAACCTTTTATATTAATTAGGATAGGCCAAAATATTATACATATGCACCCCAAAATATCTAAATATATAATTGATCAAACCAGAAGTTTATTTCACACCCTCATAAAGTGTCCAGTGGCTAAATGGCTCTCCTTGATAAGATCTGATTTCTTTCCATCTTGTCTCTACATTATCTGAGCCAGTGCTGTTCAACAGCATGATCTGAAATGATGAGAATATGGCTACTACACTTTTGAAATGTAGCTAGGATGAATGAGGAACTTAATTTTTAATTGTATTTAATTTTATTTTGGATTTAAACAGTCACATATGGCTAATGGTTACTGTATCAGACAGTACAGCTCTTAGACCTTATATTTTTAAATGTTTAACTAACAGAAGGAGAAAAAAGTAAAAGAAGTGGCACATTTCTTTTTTCAAACTTTGACCCAATAGTGGCCCTCATTTTTCCACTTGAATTCCGTTATTGAAAACTAGTCACATGATCACGCCTAGATGGTCACATGCCAACATAGACTTATTCTGACCAGCTGCTTCTCAGTTAAGGCTGTCCACTATGGAATTGATTTTGTTGGCCAGTGGAAGTCTTGATTACACTTGACTAAACATTATTTAAATTTTTAGATATTTTTAGGTAATTCAGATTTTTCCTAAAAATTGTTAATATTAAAATGAAGTGAAAAATTAGAAGTAGGAATTAGAAGAGTGACAAAGTCATGGTTGGTGATGGCTATAGACTCTCTCTACTTTTCTGGTTTAACTGAATAAAAAAGAAAATATATGAAAAAAGAAAATTCTTATAAAGTTCCAAATGGAGAGGACATTTAGGGTTTTCTGGAGCTCATTTATGAATCCCCTAAAGCAAATTAATCCCATTTCTATAATAAGCTGCAAACAGATGGTTGGAGACATTTGATGCTACTGAATACACTAAGTAGTCATGAAGTTACAGAACTAACAGAAGTTATACTTAAGCAAAAGGACCCAGTAGTATCAATATCCCAACACATAAATAGTACAAAAGTAGATGTTTTCACAAAAGAAGAAGAAATAGCAGAGGCAAGAAAAGAGTCAAGGAAGTTTAAAAGACAAGTTTAAAGAAGAAAGACAGAATATTAGGCCATCACGTTATTCTTGGATCATTCACTATCTAGTAGAGTGGTATGGGGTAATTTCCTTAACTTCTTCAGCACGATTTTGTCTTCTGTATAATTAAGGCATTAATATCACCCATTAATCAGGATTCTTTCAGTTACACATAATAGAAAATCAACTATGGTTAACTTAAGCAAAGAAGGTAATTTATTATTTCATGTAACTGTGCAAAGCCAGCCTGGAGTATTCAACAAACTAAAACTATGTTATTAGGACTTCCTCAGCATTTCTATGGATGAGTGTGGTTGGCCAAGTCTGGGTCATGTGGCTATCCCAGTGATCAAGGGTCAACTTTTTGTCATTCATAGCTCAATGAGGACCATATGCCATGGAGAAAGATGAGGGTAAAAAACAAAGAACAAAATAAGACAAAACAAAAAAGAATGTGCAATAAACTAAACAGTTGCTAATGTTCTTTATAATTATAAATTCTGAATCTGTGATATAATTCTACCAGTTAACTGGAAGAATAAATATTGTTAAAATGTCTATACTACCCAAAGCAATCTACACATTTAATGCAATCCCTATCAAAATACCAACAATATTGTTCACAGAGGTAGAACAATCCTAAACTTTATATAGAGCCATAGAAGACCCTGAATAGTCAAAGCAACCTTGAAAAAGGACAAAAACTGGAGGCATTACAATTCCGGACTTCGCTATATTACAAACCTTTAGTGATCAGAACAGTATGGCACTGGCACAGAAATAGACACATAGATCAATGAATCAGAATAGAAAACCCAGAAATAAACCTACAACTCTATGGGCAACTAATCTTCAACAAGGCAGGAAACAATATCCAATGAGGAAAAGACAGTCTCTTCAACAAATGGTATTGGGAAAACTGGACAGCAACATGCAAAAGAAGGAAACTGGACTACTCTCTTACACCATACACAAAAATAAACTCAAAATGGATGAAAGACCTAAATGTGACACCTGAAACCATACAAATCCTAGAAGGGGACACAGGTAGTAACCTCTTTGACATTAGCTCTAGCAACTTCTTTCTAGATATGTCTCCTGAGGCAAGGGAAACAAGAGCCAAAATAAACTGTTTGGACCACATCAAAATAAAAACTTCTGCACTGTGAGGGGAACAATCAACAAAACGACAAAAGGCAACCTCTGGAATGGGAGAAGCTATTTGCAAATGACATATGTGATAAAGGGTTTGTATGAAGAACTTACCAAATTCGACACTCCAAAAATGAATAATCCAATTAAAATTTAATTAAAAAATGGACAGATGACATGAATAGACATTTTTCCTTAGAAGACATACAGATGGTCAATGGACACATGAAAAGATGCTCAACATCACTAATCATTAGGGAAATACAAATCAAAACTACAATGAGATACAATCTCACACCTGTCAGAATGGCTAAATTCAACAACACAAGAAACAACAGGTATTGGCAAGGATGCAGAGAAAGGGGAACCCCCTTGCACTGTTGGTGGGAATGCAAACTGGCACAGCCAGTCTGGAAAACAGTATGAAGGTTCCTTAAAAAGTTAAAAATAGAACTACCCTCTAATCCAGCAATTGCACTGCTAGGTATTTACCCAAAGAATACAAAAATACTAATTCAAAGGGATACACGCACCCCAATGTTCAAAGCAGTATTAATCTACAAGAGCCAAATTGTGGAAACAGCCCAAATGTCCATTGACTGATGAATAAATAAAGAAGGTGTGGTGATATATACAATGGAATATCACTCAGCCGTCAGAAAAAATGAAATATTGCCATTTGTAATAACACGGATGGAGCTAGAGAGCATTACACTAAGAGAAGTAAGTCAGTCAAAGAAAGACAAATACTGTATGATTTCACTCATATGTGGTATTTAAGAAATGAAACAAACAAGCAAAGGGGAAAAAGAGAGAGAGAGAGGCAAGCCAAGAAACAGACTCTTAACTCTAGAGAACAAACTGATAATTACCAGAAGGGAGGGGGTTGAGGGGGTTGGTGAAGTGGGTGATAGGGATTAAGGAGGGCACTTGCTGTTATGAGCACAGGGTGATGTATGGAAGAGTTGAATCACTATATTGTACACCTGAAACTACTATTACACTATATGTTAACTAACTGGAGTTCAAATAAAAAGTTAACTATTTTTTAATTAAAAAAATTATTTTATCAGTTAAATTTCACTAGGCAAGAGTACTGGTCATATTCACAGGTATTCAGTTTCTTTAATCCAGCTCTTGTGACATCTACTTGCTATCGCAAGCAAAGAAATTGATTCATTATACTCTAATTTTCAGTTTTAAAAGATTTTTGTTTTATATCTCCCAGCCTAAATATGCTAACTTTCAGATAATATCACTTTCTTAGTGTGCTTACTTTAATATCTATGTTTTATTGAAATATTAAAATCCTAGTATACACTTATAAACTTGTGGCTTTATTTTACTTGACAAATAAGCAGGCAAGGAAGTATATTGATGAGTGGGACAGACAGTATGATATGTTCATTAGGATCAAATTTTTCAGAATACAGCAGTCCCTTAGATGTAATATAATAACCCTGTTAAGAATGCTAGAAGTTCAACCACTGGCAATTTATTATCCTCTAGTATTAATGAATTCATTCGATTAATGTGTATTGAATGCCTGACAATGTCCTAGTTGTTCAAGTACAGCACCGAACAAACCTGAGATAAATCTTTGCCCTTGTGGGTCTTACACTTCAATAGGGGGAAAAAGTAGTAATACACTGTTACCATTCTCAGAGTTATACATCCACATCCCTGCAAAAATTATGTAGACAAGACACAAAATTGAAATCATTGTTAAGGTACAGTCAGTAGTGGGCCTATGGCTAAACTGGGGAGTGCATGTCTTAACTGAAGATAATCAAGTAAATTTCATTTTCTTAAGCATTATAGCAGGCAAATAAAACATAGCTACCTCTGAAATCAGGAAATGGGTGAACACCTCTAGATTCCTGCTTCATATCTGAATGCAATTATAGCATATGGATGCAGCATCTCCTTGGTCAGGAAAACAGATGCCATTTACTCTAACCTCCTCCAATATAGCATCTCTCTTTGCCACTCCACTCTGTAAAACAGCTTACTGTATTTGAGGAAAAGCCTCCCTTCTTTGCAGATTAGCTGAAAAAATGAAGACATTTTTGCAAAAGAACCTATCCAAAAAAAATGAGGCAAAAAATGAATAATCAAAAGAAAAGAGGAAAAGGCAAAAACAATGAAATTGATAAATTGAGAAAAAGTGCCTATTCCTGAAGGAACAAAAACCTGGCCAGTTTGACTTGGCTGACACAGTTTACTGCACATGGCAGTACAGTTCTTCTCCTTGACTGAACCTTGTCTGGGCTCGATCCAGCTATTCAGATTCTCAGCCTGAAATAGACTCAGATTTGCTATACATCCATGTTTCTTAGAAAAATTTTAGCCCGGTTAGAATCTACTTCATGTTTTCTTTCAGCTGAATTTCTCATGTTGTCTACACTAGCCTTCAGCTGTTTTCTGATTCAGTACCTTACCTCCTCTGGGATCTAGCACTTTGAGTGAGACAGTCTATGTAAACTTCACACATCTTACTTAAGTTGCAGGTAGTCTTTACTGATGCTCCTTGGCCCTTCTTGGAGATTCCTACAGCTCCAGACTTGGGGAAGTCTTCTTCACCCAGTTTTAATTCCTCTTTCTGGTTTGCTTGCAACATATTCATGAGTTATTTCATAAGGCATGCCATGCCCTTAGGATAAACTCTCTTTCTTCAGTCATTATCCTTAATTAAATTCCTCCCATATTTTCCAGTGGTCATACTACATCTTATTATCTATTTCAAACTCCGGCCTTCAAACTGGGATCAAAGTTGATATAGTGGGAAAGGTGATGATGAAAACATAATATGGGGAAGAAGGAAGTTGCTAATGACAAATACTGTTGGGTAATACCCAGTTAATTTTCTGTATTTAGATGGACAAATAAATCAAAGCTTCTTTAATGTCAAATTTAATCTTATCTTAAGTATCAGATAGTTTCCTGTGTATGGAAATGAGCCTCAGCTGTGTCTGCATCTTCAGGGCACGTGCAGTTGCCTCTGCCTAAAAATAGCCAGAAGTGGAGACTTTCCCACCAATATCATTTCCTGTTAATGCTTGCTTTCCCTGGGTGGGTGGGGGTGGTCATTGTATAGTCTCTGTCCTCTGCTTTCTGGGAAAAGTCAGTGGTCACTTGCTGTAATCAGCTCTGCTGAGACCAGTTTTCCAGCTTCCTATAAACTTTCAAGCACAGATTTACCCCAAACCTTATACTAATGGGAGAGCTTCTGCTGCTGTAATTGGATTTTACTTTCTGAAAATGAGTTCAGTCCTTTCAAAAATACAGAGTTAAGGCAGACTCTTAAAGATGACCCTTTCTTATGTGGTTTCTATCTATATGTAACTCTGCAAATGAAACCATCTGTTTCACAACCATAGCCAAGACCTCAACATGGTTTCTCTCATTAAATTTAGTTTAGGAGTCCCATCCAACCCATGGTACTTATAAATTCTTGCTACACCCAGATTCTTAGACATTCCAGGCTAGTTCTGACATGTTGTGGAGTCACAATGCAATATCACTACACTCAGAAGTGCAAAGAAAAATGGCTTCCTTATTTAATCTTCCTCATGATTTTGTTCCACACACAAAGACTTTTATTTTCATAGTGTGGGCAATTCTGGTCTTATTCATCTTCCATTACATAAAAGGTTCAATCTTATAGCACCTGGACTCCAATCTTATAGTTCCAGACTCCCTAATTTCTGGTTAGCCTTAGATGAAGGGTAAATTTCAGCCAGACAAACAGCTGACTTCTTTGATTCACGTTGGGGGCATATGGGAATTTCTTCATTCCTGACTCCTCCCCTCCTAAAATCAAGTATATTCCATGAGTACTTAATCAGACCCTTTCTTTGTCTAATCACTCTATGATGCATTTTTTTCTTTGTGGTAAGGACCCCTCTCATACCATATTCTTCTTTTCTTCTGGAGCCACCAAGTTTTATGGTTCATCATTAGTGTTAGAAGGCATAGTATACGTGATGAAAGACATGTCTAAGTTCTAGTGCATCTAGTTAGTTCACCACGCTTGGCTCTTGACTTGTCACAAGTTTGTTTGTGAGATTGAGAAATTGATTCTCTCTTCACAAAGACTATTTTTCCTCAATTTTATGAAGAGAGGAAAATTTTAGAGTCAAGCTATTATCTGATCTCTTTATTCTTAATGATACATACCCTCTTATTCCCTCTCTTGTTCATTCAGATAATAAGTTTTATGGTTCAACCATGGAGATGGATAAAAAGGAAGATGATTGAATGGGGAGCGAAAATATATCAGTTGAAATGTTAGAAGTATTAGATCCATTTCAAAAATTTTAAGTATTTTACATGTTTCTGTACAATATGTGCTGATCAGAAGCTTTATGTAGTGCAACTTCAATTCATCTGAATGCCACAACATTGTCAATTGTCTGATGTGGACTTGATTTCTCTCTTAGAGTCAAATGTTGCAATAGGATATATATTTCTCTCTCTTTTTTTAAGATTTTATTTGTTCAATTATTTGAGAGAGAGAGAGAGAGAACGTAAGTGAGGGGAGAAGCAGAGGGAGAGGGAGAATGAATCCGAAGCAGACTCCACACTGCACGTAGAGCACGACTTGGGGCTTGATCCCACAACTGTGAGATCATGACCTGAGCTGAAACCAAGAGTCAGACACTTAACCGTCTGAGCCACCTAGGAGCCCTTCAAGAGGATATATATTTCAGATATGACTCTATTCTGTTTTCCTAGAGGGATTCAGGGAATTGCCTAGTGAAAAGGGAGAAGAGAGAAAAAGAAAGAGAGAGAGAGAATATGAGAGAGAAAGAGAGAGAGAAGGAAGGAGTCAAGGAAAGAGAGAGGAAGGAAGGAGAGAAAGGAAAGGAAAGGGGAAAAAAAAGGAAGAAACTCTTGAGTAATTTTCTTTCCACTCAGAGTTTCCCTGATACAAGTATTTGAGCCTCTTATTCTCTACTGATTTTTTTAATCATATAAAGGCTGTGCTCCCACACATTTTACACAAGATGGTCAAATGTGCACCATTATTATTCTCATTTCACCCCATTATATGAAAAATTATTTAAAAGCTAGAGAGAATTCCACAGAGGTGAACTTGATAAGATTCATCATGTAGAAAGCATCTTCAACAGCCAGTCAGCCCTACACAAAGAGGAACAGAAAGTGATAAGCTTCTGGAGATGCTGGGCCAGGAATTACCTTAAAACCATAGTGATCTTAAGATACTCTATCTTATTATTCCTTATAGTCCTCTTTTACTGTACCTCCAGGCAAAAACACTCCAAATGCATACCTAACATTCAAATTTCATACCTAACATACTAAGAAAAAAGTGAATCAGGAAATGAGGTCTATAGGTAAGGGGAATTTTCAAGTCATATCTAATTTCAGGTGGTAAAAGTTCTCAAACTGTCTTGAGTATTTTTGTTTGTATTTCATTAACTGTGAGGCCAATCCAAGTCATCTCATTGATTACAGGGTTGCATACAATACAACTGGTGAGCTTAGTTTATATTATTATATTTAATGTCCTCAAAATTAAAGATGTCAGCAAGAGCATATGTATGCAAGAGTATCAGTTTTCTGCCCCCCTAACTCAAACCTCCTTTTAGATACAAAGTATGAGAGAGGGAGAGGAGAGACATAAAAATAAAATTATTGTTTTTCTCAAAATTTATAAAGCTTTGGTAGCAAAAGCAAGCCTTTCCAGAACTCATTTACATGTGCATCATACTGTGTTGTGCTCAGTTTGCTTATATATCCCATGTGCTCCATTCCCTGCATTTTCTGTCCTGAGTGGCTGACCTCTGTGGCAGCCATGACTCCCTATTGATGTCAGCCCATGCCCTGCATTACTACTTGCTGCTTCCCTAAACCCTGACCACAACTTAAAAATGAGTTTTATTAAATTCTTTTTAACTACCCATTTATTTCTTGCCACAACCCTGACAACAAATGTGCTTATATAAAGTATTACACACATGGGCAAATTTTATTATTTAAAATGAGTGTTGTTATTCCCTATTAAATAACATCTTGTGACTACATAAAACTACAGAAAATTTGTCTCAAAGAATAGCAGTTATCCAATTTAGAGTAACTGTCAGATTTAATACTTTTTCTGATAAATCTTAAGCTTAATGCCAAATTAAATATTCTTACATATATGCAAATAATATTCCTTGAATCTTGAAACAGACTAACAAGTGTGCTTAGTTTAAGTAATTTCTAAAGAAGTGAGAGATCAAATGCTAACATCCTTTTCATAGCAAAAAGTCTTTGTAAAGCACAAAGGCCTAAACTTAAAGGTAGATTTTTAAAAACATCTAGCTTTAGAATCATATGTGATCCTAGACCACCAAAAGATGGATTTGACAAGTCTTGAACTCAAGCAGTTTATCATGAACCCAAGAATGAAAATATATCAGGAATTATTTTTGGCAAACATAATAACTCTATCTCCTTTTATTTACTTTTTACATGTTTTTTGTAAACACTGTTCTATTGAGCTTGCTGTAATGTAGGTATGCATTTGCATATATCCATTCCTCCAACCTTTCACTCTTTCCTTGGTTAACTATGTCAGGCATTTTGCTACACATTGAGGATATATTGGTGAAAACTGGCAAGGCTTCTGCCTATATTGAATTTAAACTAATGAGAGGAATATAGTTAACCAGTATATAAAGCGACTGGATTTTGTGATAATATCTGTGAAGGTAATAAATGGGGTGTTGAAATACAGAGAAATAGTCAGGGATGTCCTTTCTGAAGACATGATATTTAAATTGATACTCGAAAAGGAAGCTGAACAATGAAAGGAAACGATTGAAAATTTTAGGAAATTGTAAGGAACAGAGAATAATATTGTTAAGTAGACTAAGGCAACTTGATATTCATAATGCAATTTTTTTGTAGACTTTAACATTATTTTAATACTTTCTGTAAATCCAGATTAGAGTGTTAAGGAATTTGCTCTCACGTACCTCTTTTGTATTGCAAAAAGTAAATCAAGTTGTGTTTTCACCATTTATAATATCTAAAACTTTACAACTTTTGCTTCATGTGTACTTATTTATTGAGCCCCTATTATATTCAAAGTATCATGCTATGAGATGACTGTCAAAAAAATAACAAAGATACATTGCTTATCCTCATAGTATGAATATTCTGGTGAGGAAGACACACATTTAAACAAGTAATTAAAATAAAATGTGACAAGTGCTTTGAAAGAGACATAGACTGTGAGGGAAGTCCACTATGGAGGAATCCAATCTAGTGTAGTAGATTTGGGGAAGGCTTCTTGGAATAAAGTCATTTATTCTAGAACAAAGAGAAACTTTGGAATTAAGTTATTTTATAAGGTAAAGTTTCTCTTAGGCTAGCAAAGAAGATATTTTTTAATGACCTGTGCAATCAATAGAGGTTTAATAATTGCAAAATGCAATTTTTTTACTATAAACAGTACACTTGCTAAGACATATTTAATTTACATAATTTTAAAAACAATGGTACCTACAAATAATAATAATAAATGGAAAGATCAGGCCACATTATAAATTCTCTTATGTATTTCCAGGAAATCTTATCACTATCAAGATCTAATCAATGAAGCTGCTTAAAGTCTGTAGGAAGTCAATGAAAGTTTGATTTTTTCCTGCTTTGTAACTTTATATTATTAATTAATAACATCCTTAAGTTCTTTCATGACACCCCGTTTCCCCTAAATAAAAGTTTGATGAAGGGCCTCCTTACACTTTTTTAATTGCAAAGTGAAAAGTCATCCATCTAAAAGAAAGTCTCTCATTATTTCTGTGGGTCCCTTTGGGGAGTTAAGATTAATAGTTATTCTATATATTTAGATGCATGATCTGAGGAACTGAAGTAACTTTCAGGTATCTTCTCTCTGCAATACTAATTATCAAGATTCCTAGTGATAAGAGTTCATATATATCCCCAAATAAATAATTTCTATTGTATTAAAAATCAAGATATTTATATTGATATGTAATAAAAATAAATTTTAAGAACTTTCACTGCAATCATATACATAAAAAACTATAGTTTTGATATCTAACACACCACCATTATTCATAGTGGCAAAATGAATAAACATTTTTAAGATTATTATGGAGAATTTATCTTACCTTTCTAATGCTTAGGCATTTGCCTAGAGACTTTTTCCACTCGTGCGTTAAGCAGTTCAATGATCAATGTAAGGTCCATGTTATCTTAGATAAAGAGCTGTCTAAAAGGGTTAATAGTAAGTTTTTCGTATACTTTTTTATATAAACTAGAATGGAGGGCACTCTCAAGTATTACGTTGTTGCAACAGGCATTAATCAGGACTGTCCTCAACAAACTAGGACCTATAGTCACCAAGTTGAGTCTCCTTTTAGGCTTAATTTAGTACAGTATCAACTTTAGGTATAATTGATAAGTTGGACTTCATTAAAATTAGGACTTCTGCTCTCTGAAATACACTGTTAAAACCATGAAAAGATGAACCACAGACTGGAAGAAAATGTCTCCAAATTACAAATCTGGCAAAGTACTCATATCTGGAATATATAATGAAAACTTAAAATTCAACAATAAGAAAACAAAATCTCCAATTGAAAAATGTGCAAAATATTTGAACAGACACCTCAAGAAAGAAGAAATACTAATGGCAAATGAGGATGTGAAAAGATGCTCAAAATCACGTGTCATTTAGAAATTACAAATCAAGATGAGATACCATTATACCTCCTATCAGAATGACTAAAATCCAAAAAACCAAAAACACCAAATGCTGACAAGGATGTGGAGCAACAGGAATTCTCATTCATTGCCAATGTGAATGTAAAATGGTATAGCCACTTTGGAAGATAATTTTAAACCTACTCTTTACCATATGATCTGGCAACCATGCTTCTATGTATTTATCCAAATGAGAATGAAATTTTATGTCCAAAGAAAAACTGAACATGGATATTTATAGCAGTTTTATCAATAATTGCCAAAAATTGGAAGCAACTAAAATGCCTTTTAATAGGTGAGCAAATTAAAAAGCTGTGGTATACCTATACAATGGAATATTCTTCAGCTACAAAAATAAATGAGTGATCAAGCCACAAAAAAGCACGGAGGAACTTATAAGCACACTAAGTGATAGTAGCTAGCCTGAAAAGGCTACGTATTGTATAAATCCAACTATATTTTTGAAAAAGGCAAAATGATAGAGACAATAAAAATTTCAGTGGTTACTAGGTGCTCAGGGGGAGAGAAGGAGGGAGAGGGGGAGGAACAGGAGAAACACAAGGGATTTTTAGGGCAACAAAACTATTCTCTATGATACTATTATGGTGGATACATCACATTATACATTTATCAAAACCCATAGGACTGTACAACACAAAGAGTGAACCTTAATGTAAACTGTGGACTTTAATAAAAATGTATCAATATCAGTTCATCGGTTTTAACAAATGTATCACACGAATGCAAGTTGTTAATAATAGGGGAAAATGTGTGGGGAAGAGAAGATATGTGGGAGTTCTCTGTACTTTCTGCTCATTTTTTTTTTTTTTGTTAACCTCAAACTGCTCTAAAAATAGTCTATTAGTACAAAAAAATGAACACTTGAATTGTTGTTTGTTCAAATATAAATTGCTGGGCTCCATCTCCAGAATTTCTGGTTCAGTTGGACCTGGATACCTGGTGATCGCAGTGTTGCTGGCCCTGGAATTGCACTTTTAGATCCAGTGCTTTAGAACAATTGGATTCATTGAAGATATTTAAGCAGGGTCTTCAAAATTGGAGAATATATTAGGAAGGTAAATTTTGTAACAGTCTGCAAAGTAAATTGGGGGAGGCATGATATTGGAAGCAGAATTTTTAAGTAATTGAATTCTGAATTTCATTGAGAGAGGTGGTGGAAATGTGGTACAGTTGTCGAATGGCTCATAGCCAATCATTTGGATATGGGAAAGGAAGGGAAAGGAAGGGAATTGCTTGAGTTTTGGAGTAGACATATCTGGGGGGAATAATTCTGCCATATATAGAAATAGGGAAGACACATAGAGAAAAAAATTGGAGAGGAAATACTATGAAACAAAGAAAAAAAACATAGATGAAATTGGGGTGCCTGCATGGCTCAGTCAGGTAAGCATCTGACTCTCAATTATGGCTCAGGTCATGATCTCAGTTGGTCTTTGCGCTCAACGTGGAGTCTGCTTAAGATTCTCTCTCGCTCCCTCTGCCTCTGCCCCTCCCCCTGCTCACATACATGCGTGTGTGCTCTCTCTCTCTCAAAATAAATATAAATAAATAAATAAATATTTAAATAAATAGATAGATAAATGCAGTATATAAATGTATTTTCTCTTCCTCATGATTTTCTTAATAACATTTTCTTTTCTTTAGCTTACTTTATTTTAGGAATACTATATATAATACACAAACAAAATATGGGTTATTTAACTGTTTATGTTAACAGTAAGGCTTCTGGTCAACAGTAGGCTATTAGAAGTTTTTGGGGACTCACAAGTTATACAAAGAGTTTCAACTATGTGGATAGACAGTCAGTGCCCTTGGACAACACAGGGGTCAACTGTATATCTGCCAATTTTCAACTTTTAATCATAATCACTCAGTACAGATGGTTTTGCCCTTATATAAATATACTAACCATTACCTTTGCAAGAACTTACATTAAACTTCTTTTCTACAACTTTTAGAAGAAGTACAAGAGTACCACTTTTACAAAGCTGAAAGAGAAATCCAATATTCCGTCACTTAACTAAAGCAGGTACTTGTCTATCCTGTGTTAAATGTCATCAGAGATTCAATGTCCAAAACACTACTGAGAGTTTATTTTCCAATAATCACTTTAACTATCTTTTTCTTGAGGTCAAATTGGAGCTTCCGGACAGATGGAAAAGAAATATTGTTATTTAAATATTTTATCAGTGTTGGCCCCTTTCTCCTCAACCTGACTACAAAATCCTTTGTGGCTCCCTGGCAAGGGCTATATTTAATTTTACATTTGATATTATTGTTGTTAAATCTGTCTAGCACAGTGCAGTGCTGTGAGCATAGTCATATCAGTATATGTAAATGGTTGAAATGAAAATGATTAACAATAACTGTCATGGCTCTCCTTTTATTTTTATGTTTTTTTTTGTTTTAAAAGCTGTTTATTAAGAAAATTTCAAATTCACCTAAAATTAGATTAAAAAAATGAAAATAAACACCTATATAACATCTATCTCCTCTTAGTAATTACCTAGTGCTTGAAAACTGAAACTAAGCCTTTTGCTTTCTATGCTGCTCAATTTCTCCAACTTGTTTTCTTAGAATAATTGTGTGTTATCCTTTTTTCTCATGGTCTGGATTCTACTCAGTCTGTATAAATTTTCTATACAAAATGGGAATGAGTGCAAATCCCAGTGTCCTGATAAAGGTCTGATTAGTGTCCAGTAAGGGTTAAGATATGCACCTGAATTATTATTACTCTATGTTTTGCCCAGATGATTTATTTTAGCCTTTTTTTCTGATGATTAAAACCTGGTCTGGATTTACCTGAGATCTATAGATATGAGATTACAATTGATGCCCAGTAGTTGTCTTCCAGAGGAAGGAACACTACTGTGCTTCTAAACTCATTTCTCTTGAGGTAATCTAATACTTCATAATTGTCTGGGGTGATACAATTTTCAATCTACTTTTACAAAAATTACCTCATTTGTCAATTGCAACTGCATAGTAAGAAACTATGCATAGTAAGAAACAATACTCTCATTTTCATTATGTAGGGAAAATGAACAGCCACCAGATTCATTGTTTACCAAATTTCATAAATTTCTGGCCCTAAAACCAGAATTCCATTCTCCAGTGTTCTCTGCCATCTACTGTGCTGTCTCCATACATTGGATAGTAATCCAGGACCATCAGCTGCTGTAAGATGTTGGTAAAGACTGACTGCTTGTTTATATCATCAGAGTTACTGAGTGGTGATTGGGTCAATTTGATTTATGTCTCACTTTAACTTGTGTGCCCAAGGGCTACTGTAATGATTCATCACAAGGAGAAGGAACATGTTGCTTTAACTTTGGTAAAATTCATTACACACGGTTTGTAATTCTTGGGACTTAGATCACTTTTCATGTCTCAAATGCCTTCACTCTCTGTCTTAATAACTTCTCTCAAAGCTTTACTTTCCTCATGATTCCTGTGTCACCAGTCTTGTATACATTTAATCTATTTTTCTAATACATTAATTTAAATCTGTCACAGTGGGGTCTCTCATTTTTTTTCCACAGAAAATCAAATTTCTGACTTCCATGTCACAGATCTCTCAACTGCATATTTTTATGATTACCTATAACTTCTTTTATCACCCACTAAAATGCATTGATGGATTAGCATGAGAATTAAAACTCCACAGGATGGATACAACCATTAGATAAGGTCGAGGAACTTGGATTTGCTGAATTTGTTGCATATGTCACAGTTAGCCTCTAGAGTTATTTTATTTTCAGTATTCATGAGCCTTGAGTTAGCCATAGAGGAAAACAATGGGGATTTATTGCCATTTCTATATTTTCCAAAGATATGAAGTCATACTCACTAATACCATCTGCCATTTGAGATGTGGCATGGGTACGGTAGGCTCTAAGTTTCCTTCTCCATCATAGTACTAGCAAGACTGAGTAAGGTGTAGGTTCCTAGAAAATCAGTCATGCTCAGTGATAGAAGTGGCTTTTGGGTAGAAGAACTAAGTCTGAAAACCTCTACATAAGTCACTAGTGTGTTCAACTATAAATAAAATAAAAAGATAAACACATTAACATAAGACTTTAGGTAATGTATCTATTCCTTCATTAAACACCTTAGGATTTAAGATAACATTTAAGGGAGGGGTGAATTGGAGGACATCAGAGGGGCGAAGAGCCATGAGAGACTGTGAACTCAGAGCAACAGACTGAGGGTTTTGGGGGGAGTGGGGGGATGGGCAAGCCTGGTGGTGGGTATTGAGGAGGGCACGTATTGCATGGAGCACTGGGTGTGGTACATAAACAATGAATCTTGTAACACTGAAAAAATAAAATAAAAGTATTGAGGGGGGAAAAAAATAACATTTAAGGAGTGTCTGTTATATTCTTCTATTAGAAAATAACAGACATTCCTGGAAGACTTTCTTAAGGATCTGAACTGAGGAGAGGTAGAGTACAGCAAAGAAAGGGGAGGCAGGCATCAATGATTTGTTCAGTTAAAAAATACTAAATTTTGGAGCACATCGGGCTCTCTGCTCTGCAGGGAGCCTGCTTCCCCCTTTTTCTCTGCCTGCCTCTCTGCCTACTTGTGATTTCTCTCTCTGTCAAATAAATAAATAAAATCTTAAAAAAAAATACTAAATTTTGTATATGAAGACACAACATGAAGACAAAACTCACTATGGTCAGGACAAGTGTTTGGAGGACAGCTAGAGAGAGTAAATATAACAATTTCATTATCTTTAGTGGTAAGGGTATGGGGATTTCATTAGGAATTATGTCTCATTTATATAACTTACTCCTATATTGAATCTAGATCTCTAATCTGTCAACATTTTCTTATATGTAAAGGCAGCAAAAGGAGAGACCAATCAGCATGCAAGAGTTTAGAACAGAGCCAGTTTGGAATCACAGAGATTCTGAATTCACGAATGTGAATAGAGGCTGGTTAGTAGCTGCTTTAACAGCTGCCAATATGTAAGGCCTTGAAATGAAGCAGTATAAATTTCCTGGTATAGAAGATGCTTCTGAGACTCACCAAACTGTGAGTTTGACCAATGAGAAGTTGCTTGGAAATACCTAAAAGCAAAAGCAGTAGACAAATCAAGCTACTTTATGGTAATTGATAATTGGATTAATTTGAGGAAATCAGAATGAAACCAAAAAAAACATCTATACTCTTCAAGTTGTTGTGTACAAATGGTTACATTCTGGCCAGTGGTTTACTGTGTGTTTTGGGGCCTTTTGGTTAGAATGAGAGAACAGCACATATCTAACACATTTACTCTTTGGTCAAGAAAATATCTTCTTGTCTCTTTCCTCACCCCAATGCTGAGTGTATCTTTTTTCCTCTCCTCCCTCCATTCTTTTCTTCCTTTCTTCCCTTCATGACAGAATAAGCTAGATTTTCCTGCAGTAACAAATAAACCCTGAAATCTGAGGGTTCTGATAAAACAAATATATATATTTTTTTAACTTTCTCAGATAGCACACTAACATTGATTGTGTGAGGCTCACCTGGGAAGTAATCAACGTGGTGATATAGGGATCCAGGTTCCTTCCATCCCATGTGGCTAAATCATTTAAAACATATGACTTCCAGAGCCTGGGTGGCTCAGTCAGTTAAGTGTCCTCCTTCAGCTTGGGTCATGATGATCCCAGGGTCCTGGGATGGAGTCCCGTGTGGGGCTCCCTGCTCAGTGGGGACCCTGCTTCTTCCTCTGCCCCTCCCCCACTCTTTCTCTCTTTCTTTCTCTCTCTCTCTCAAATAAATAAAATCTTTTAAAAAAGTAAAAAATAAAATAAAACACATGACTTCCAGGGCTGCCATGGTAGATGGAAGAGAGATGACTTATACAGGTCGTTTTATGGCCAGTCCTGGTAGTGACACCTGATCCTAACTTAGCTGTTAAGGAGGAGGCAAAATACAGTCTTTTCAAGAAGATAAAGTTGAGATAAAATTTGATGAACACATAGCACTTTCTCTGACACAGTATCCATTTATTTATGGATTTGCTTTGCTTATCGGTATGGTTTTAGCCCTATCACACTAGATAGTAGTATATATTCTGCCCTTTCTCCTAACCTTGTGGAAATTAGTAACAAAGAACTTAGCACTTTGTAGATGTATATATGAATGGATATATGAAAGAATAAAGAACGTAAACATTATAAATTTCTTCTCATTCTAATTTTATATTCTTGTTTCTTTGTTCAGGCTCTTGCCTCAGTACAAGAATTATTAATGTTATGTAGTTCCTTAGAAACGGAAAACATCGTTTTTAGTACCAATGGTTGTAAGTGTTGGGAACAAGAGATAATAATTTTCCTTTAGTTATGTTATACAAATATCCCATAAGGAAGGGAAAACTCCTGTCCATGTTCTACTTCCTAGTAATCACCTACATGCCTTCACACTTAAACTTGTACCAAAACCATAAAATTAAACAAATTCCTCAGTATCTGAGTCATTGAATGGACACTTAAGGGTCTCAGCACTCACTGACTGTTCACTTTGCCCCTAATAGTCTTCCCCCAGATACTGGTGTGACTCACATTCTCACTTTATTAGATGATGGTTTTCAGTTAAATAACAACTTATCAAAGAGGCCATTTGTAACCTCACTATATAAAACAGTAACTCACCTCTGGCCCTCTCCGTTATGTTATTATGTTTTATTTTGTTTCATCTTTAGCAATAATCACCACTTAATAATATTGCATATATTTTATTATATTTTTTATTTGTCTTTCCTGTATAGAGTATAAGCTGTATGAAAGAGGAATTTTTATTGTTTCCTTTACCATTATATTCTTATGTCCCAGAAAACACATAGCACATAGGACACATTCAATAAACATCTGTTAAGAATGTAAATATATGTAAAAGGAATGAATGATGGGAGAGGCAAGGCTTATTTTCCTGAAGTGATAGTGTATATGTTATCCATTGTCACATAGCAGACAGTACCAAAACTTGGTGTATTAAGATCATAATCATTTTTTATAGGTTTTATAGGTTTATTTATTTGAGAGAGAGTGAGAGAAAGAACATAAGGGGAGAGCCAGAGGGAAAGGGAGAGAGATTCTCAAGCAGATTCTCCACTGAGTATGGAGCCCAATGTGGGGCTTGATCTCATGACCTGGAGATCATGACCTGAGCTGAAATCAAGAGTCGGATACTTAACCAACTGAGCCACCCAGGCGCCCTGGCCATAATCATTTTTTTTTTTTTATCTCATAAATTTGTGAGTCAGAAATTCAAATAGGACCAGTGGTATATAAAGAAGTCTCTCAGTGATGTTGAGCTGAGAGATGGCCTAGCCTACTGAGGTGGCTTCACATACCTATCTATTGACAGAGGTGACTAGAATGCTGAGCTCAGTGGTTTCTGTAACTGAAATACCTAGACATGTCCTATCCAGCACAACAGTATGTGAGTGTTCAAATTTCTTACATGGTTTCTCCGGGCTCCAAGAGCAAGTACTCTAGCAAATAAGGAGGAAGCTGTCTAGCCTTTTACAAGTTAGCCATTAGAAGCCATACACAGGTTCCACCATATTGTATTGGCTGAAGCTTCACAAGCTATCCTAGATTCAGTAGAAAGATATATACATCTTATCTCTCAAATAATTTGTGGTCATCTTTTATTTTCTATCGAGATATAACTGACATATAACATTATATTAACTTCAGGTGTACAACATAATGATTCAGTATTTATGTATTTTGCAAAATGATCACTACAATAAATCTAGTTAACATCCATCATCATACATAGTCATAACTTTTTTTCTTGTGAAGAAAAATTTTAAGATCTATTCTCTTAGCAACTTTCAATATACAGGACAGTATTATTAACTATAGTCACCAATGCTGCATGTTATATCCCTATGACTTATTCATTTTATAACTAGATGTTTGCACTTTTTGACCTTTGTACCTTCACATATTTCACTTGCTGCCCTCTCTTCCATGCCTCTGGCAATCACCAATCTGTTCTCTTTATCTATGAGTTCATTTTTTTTTTTTTTAGATTCCACATATAAGTGAGATCATATGGTAGTTGTCTTGGTCCATCTGACTTATTTCACTTAGCATAAGGCCCTTATATTCCATCTATGTTGTTGCAAATGGCAATATTTCATTCCTTTTTATGGCTGAATAATATTCCATTGCATACATATTTACCACATTTTCTTTATCCAGTCAGCCACTGAAGGACTCAGGTTGCTTCCATGTCTTGGCTGTTGTAAATAATGTTTCAATGAATATGGGGTGCAGATATCCTTTTGAGTTGGTAGTTTTATTTTCTTCAGGTAAATACCCAAAAGTGAGGTTGCTGGATCATATTAATTTCTATCTATAATTTTTTGAGGGACCTCTATACTGTTTTCCATAGTGGCTGCATAAATTTACATTCCCACCAATGGTGCACAAGGGTTCCCTTTTCTCCACATCTGTACCAACACATTTTAGGTCATGTCTTTTTACTAATAGCCATTCTAATAGGTGTGCAATGGTATTTCCTCGTAGTTTGATTCAAATTTTCCTAGTGACTAGTGATGTTGAACATCTTTTCACATACGAGTTGGCCATGTCTTCTTTGGAAAAAAAGTGTCTATTTGGTTTCTCTGCCCATTTTGAATTGGATTATTTTTGTTATTGAGTTGTATGAGGGCCCTATGTTTTTGGATATTGGCCCCTTATCTGATATATATATATGGTTAGCAAATATTTTTTTCCCATTCAGTAGATTGCCTTTTCATTTTGTTGATGGTTTGTGTGTGCGTGTTTGTGCTGTGTAGGAGTTTTTTAATTGATGTATTCATGCTTGTTTATATTTGCTTTTGTTGCCTTTGCTTTTGGTATCAAAGAAAAAAAAATCATCGCCTGTTTTTTCTAGGAGTTTTGTGGTTTCACGTCTCACATTCAGGTCTTCCATCCATTTTGAGTTGAGTTTTGTGTATGATGTAAGATAGTGGTCCAGTTGCATTCTTTGGCATGTGGCTGTCAGCTTTCCCACCACCATTTATTGAAGAGACTGTTTTTCCTCCACTATATATTCCTGGCTCCTTTGATGTAAACGAATTAACCATATAAACCTGGATTTATTTTTGGGCTCTCTATTCCATTCCATTGATCTCTGTGTGTGTTTTTATGCCAATGCCATATGACTTTGATTACTATAGTTTTGTAATATAGTTTGAAATCAGGGAGCATGATGCCTCCAGATTTGTTCTTCTTTCTCTAGATTGCTTTGGCTATATGGAATCTTTTGTGGTTCCACATAATTTTTAGGATTGTTTGTTCCATTTCTATGAAAAATGTCATTGAAATTTTGATGTGAATTGCATTGAATTGTGACTGTTTTAAAATCTTCACAGATGGTTTTTGTAAATTAGTTTGTATTATTAACTGTTTTTGTTACCTGCTGCCTCAAGAGACTGAGTTTATCCAAAGTGGATAAAATAACTTTTTATCCAAAGCATACAGAAATGTACAAAGAACTACTGGCCCTTGAGCTCTGATGAGCTGCCTTTCTCCCACACTTTGCATTTTCTGTGTGCCAACCTGTCCTATAGCCCTAAAGGGTAAACTTACCTGTCTCGTTATCTCGTGTGGTAAACTGACCTGGGCCAGGCCAGGAGTGTGGAGTGAAATTTGAAAAGGTTGTGTGGCAGGAAGCCTTCCTTTGGTTTCTAAGCTGAAGGCATGGTTTCCAACGCACATTATCAGTGAAGTGGTACATTAGAGGTTACAGGGTTGTTACCTTGCTATTAATAAAGTAGTATATTTTTTAAGTTGGCTATGTATTTATTATCATCACCATCATTACCATCACCATCCTTGGCATTCACCTGTCAGGAACTCTTCGCAGGGAGGTCACTGGTAAGACTTGCCCATCCAAGAAAAAGACTCTTAACTCTAGAGAACAAACTGATGGTTATCAGAAGGGAGGTGGGTGAGGGATGGGTGTCACCTGCTGTAATGAGCACTGGGTGATGTATGGAAGTGTTGAATCAGTACACTATGTATGGAAGTGTTGAATCAGTACACTATATGTGCACATATCGTGTACACCTGAAACTACTATTACACTTTATGTTAGCCAACTGGAATTTAAATAAAAACTTTAAGAAAAGATTTGCCCATCAGTGTACCACTGAAATTTTAAGAAGACGTGAGAGTACTGTAAAAAACACAAAATATACCATTACTTTACACTGTATATTATTATTGCTAATTAAACTTTAGTATGAATCTATCAAGATTTTTCCCATTATAACATAGTTTTAATAAATGGTTTGTGTTATTATTTAAATACTATAAATGGAGAGCATATTTTAGAGGATATTTAGATATTATAATATTTTTATGACATATATGTTAAATGTCATGTATAATAATGAAAAATCATGATGACTTTTCGTAAAATGATGTCTGATAATTATTCAATTATGAAAACAATATTTGCATTAGATGTACCTTCAAATCCCAGCTTCGTTACTGCATTTGTAATCTTCATCTCCTTTTGCTTCTCTAACTTTGCCTTTTTTAAGTGAAAATAATAATCTCTAGTGTCAGACTCCCCAGGGCAACATGGCATTATGCCAGGGGCATATGACAGTTAAGTAAACACTTCACAATGTAAATTATGTTGAGTTTTTCAGGACAAAATCATGAATGATGAATTTCCACTGTTGGTATTATCCTCAGAAGAGTGCTTGATATTTAATCCATGGTATTGTTTTCTTTTATATAAAGATAAACCTGTTATTCTTTATTCTTGAAAAGGAAAACAGTTGAACTGAATACTAGTCCTCTGAAAATTTCAAAACACTAAATATTTGCCAAGTCACATCATAAAACTAACAGAGCTGTTATCTATTTCACAGGATGTCTTTTAATGTGTATATACTTTTCATTCAAACTTTACTCAATTATTGGACAGATTCTCCTTTAGAATCAATGAGCATGGATTCTATTATTAAATACCTGTATATATGGACATATCCAAGCCTCAGCAGACTAGAAGAATAAATAAATCAGACTTCCCTTAAGTATACAAATTACTTTATTTTCTTGTTTATCTTAAGACAAGTTTATGTAGGAACTTACCTCCCCACACTGTTACGGGTTGAATATCGCTTCTCAAAAACATATGTTCAAGTCCTAATCTCCAGCACTGGTGAATTGGCTTTGCAGATACAATGGAGTTAACATGCAGCCATATTCAATTACGGTGGGCCCTATTCCAGTGACTGGGGTTCTTATAAGAAGAGGGAAAAGTGGACGCAGAGTCACCCAGAGAGAACACCATGTGGCAATGGAGACAGCGTCTGGAGGGATGCACCTGCAAGACAAGGAACATCAAGGATTGCTGGCGTTCACCAGAAGCTGGAAGAGGACAAGGAAGGTTTCTTCCTACAGGCTTTGGAGGGAACATAACCCTGCTGATACTTCATTTCAGACTTCTAGCTTCCAGGACTGCGAGAGGATAAATTTCGGTTGAACCTAGTTTGGAGCAATTTTTTATGGTAGCCCTAGGATACTAATACACCCCCACCTAAAGTACCCTCTAGTTAGTTCTGGTCCCCCACATTCCTGCCGTGTTACTGGTACCTTGCCGTAGATCATTGCTATCTGGTTACAATCATCCTTTCTAGAGGTCCACGGCTGCTCATACTGATGCCAGACATCAACAGCCTTTACTGTTTTTATGCATGTTTGACAGCTATGTGAGGTGAAGATTCTGTCCCTAAGTCCTCCCAGCAATCCAGTTCCTTCTCAGCTTCTTGTCTCCAGTAAATAAATAACTCAAACAAGGCTACATAGAACTCTATGGGAGTAAGCACCAAGTCACATCCATGCAGAGCCAATAACCATTTCTCAAAAGGAAACATGATCTTTGTCTATACAACTTAGGAAAAAAAACACAGCGTTTCAAATCTCTCTCTTTCTGAAGAGCGTGGGGGCTTTGGATTTGTGAAATTAAAAGATCCTTTCAGATGTTTCAGTTTTTTTCCCCAAACAATGGAACAATCAGCCTTTAATTCTTGTGATTCTGAAAATTCATTGCAGCTTTGAAATGGCAGTTTTTCATCTTGCAGTGAAAAAGTTTTAAGAAAACACTACCACCATGACCTTATAGCAGAATTTCATATTCTGACCAGATAGAAATATTATCCCAGTTTGTTGTGATCTAAAATAATTTTTAGATTCCACACCTAGGTCAAAAATGTGACTTTAAAGCAACAAAAGCTATAGATATTTTTTTAACCACTGAGGATAAAGACTTGAGTGATTTCAGTGGCCTATTTAGGAGAGAATCTTTTGTGTATGCTGGTGTAGTTACCCATGGTTCCTTTGTCACACCTAGATTAACTGATGGTGGACCCAGAGATTCACAGATAATGTGCAGTAGGTCCTGCTGGGGCAGATGAGTTAAGATCCTTTGGGATCGCTGTCCATTTGTACCAACTTCCCTTGCCAGTCAACATTAGTTGACTAGTTGATTGGTCAGTCAACTATTTTTTAATTGATAATAATTTAACAGAATAATAGCCACTATAATCTGGTGAACAAATATTATATGTCAGCTACCAATATCAGCACTTTATTTTTCATTTGGTTTTGTTTTTCTATTATTGAAGTGTAATTGACATGCAATATTACATTAGTTTCAGGTGCACAACATATTGATTCAACAATTCTATACATTAACTCAGTGCTCCATGCTCTGCCCTATTCTCCAGCCAGAGAAGAGTTTTGCATATCATTCCCACTCCTTGGAATCCTTACCTCTTTCTTTCTTTCTTTCATCCATCCACCCACCCATCAATCCATTCATCCATTTAACAACTCACTGACTAACTTCTATGTAATAGGGACTGTATAGACCCAGGGGATGGTGCAGAGTACAGAATGGATGAAAAATCCTTACCTTTTTGTATAAGGTCACATTCTATCATGGCTCAGGAGAGACAGAAAATAATTAGATAAGTAAAAGAACTAGGTAGTATTTCAGAAGTTTTAAGTTTTATGGAGAAACATAAAATATGCAAAGGTAATGGGGAATATTGGGCAGTGAAAATGAGTGACAGGAATTTTAAATAGGTAGGACCAGTGGCCTCAATGAGAAAGTGAGCAAATAACTGAAAGAGGCAGGGGAGCAAGCCATGAAATCATATAAATGGAAGTCTTTTAGGCAGGTAAAAGAACAAATGCAAAAGTCCTGAGGTTGGTATATGCTGAGACTGGTTTTTTTTAAAGGTTTTTTAAAATTAATTAATTAATTTATTTATTTATTTATTTTAGAGAGAGAGAGTGAGAGAAAGAGAGAGAGCCAAGGAGGAGCAGAGGGAGAAAGAGAGAGAATCTCAAGCAGACTCTGCACTGTAGAACCCGACATGGAGCTCGATCTCACAACCCCAAGATTATGACCTGAGCCAAAACCAAGAGTCGGACAGTCACCTGACTGAGCCACCCAGTGCCCTGAGAATGTTTTAAAAGCAGCAAGAATGACTGGGTTTGGTGAGCAGGAATGAGAGTAGTGCATTAGGTTAGAGGTAAAGGGAGAAAGCAAGGGCAGAATATGTGACTCTTCTAGGCCATTATATGGTTTTACACTTGACGTTTATTTAGAATGAAATAGGAGGCCATTAAACATTTTGAATAAGTATCTTTATCTGCTTTATTTGTAATTAGTTAATTAATTAAAATTTATCAGTTATAGAGAACATTCCTCTGATTGATGTTTTGAGAATAGTCTGTACTGAAGCTAAAAGTTGAAGCAGGGAGACTCCACAATACTATACCTTTTAAATTTTTTGAATTGATGCACAGTAAGAAAATTTTATATTGAGATTCAGGATATATACATACATATATGTGCACATATGCAGATAGGCGTATGCAGATGTGTTCATATATATATACATATATATATAAATTAAATGGAAATATATTTTTTATAAAATAATATTTATTTTCACTATGCACTATGCAGTTTGATATTTTCTATTATTTTTTATGACTTTATATTACTGCTGTTTACAAGGCACTCAGTTAATAATTTTATGACTCACTAGTAGGTCATAACCCAAAAAACACACCAGAGGATATGAAATAATTCGGGAGGGTAATGGTGATGGCTTGAATCAGGGAAGCAGCTTTGGACACGGGGTGATGTGGTTAGATTCTGGATATATTCGAAAGATGAGGTGCAAGAGAGAAAGAGAGGGTCAATGAATGATATTAAATCTTGTGGCCAGAGGACCTGGAATATTGGTGTTGCTATTCACGATGATGGAGAAGGCACTTGGAATAGTAGATCTGGTGGAAGTATGTAGGAATGATGAAGAAACATATTTTGGACATACCCACTTTGGAACATATATTTTGTGTTCAGAATGGACCATGAATAGGCCATTGGCTCTACTGACGGGACTTGAAAAGTGAGATCCTTCAGTTAGTTTACTCTGCTCTTATGAACAGATCTCAAATGAATCATTTCTTCCTCAAAGAAGTTCTCCTTACCTTTCCCAAAAAAAGCTAATTGATGCTCTCATAGGTCCTGAAACAACATGTATCACTTTGACAGAGCTGTAAGTGTACATTTGTTCCTGTGGTGATTTAACCAATGCTTCCCTCCTTCCCCCAAAGAACTGGACGTTCCATTGGGACAATAATGTTTACTTATCACTGTAATCTTATATATTCCCCTATTAAACACATACACCTAAGCGCACATAAAATGAGGTAAAGAGCCTGGAATCAGATTTTGCACAATTAGCCTCAATCTCAATATGGCAAGTCATTAGTGTCTTTCTCTGCTGTTTTAGATCATTGCAAGGCAAAATCCAGAATATTTGAGGGTGGAATATTGTATGAGGCATGGACATAATTGGAACAGTGTGAGTGAGGGAAGGGAGTAGTAGGAAATAAACTTAAAGAAGTAGGACAACAATCTCAGTGGGATTAGAATCCACTGGAAGAATTAAGAATGAAAGTGATCTGACCTGCTAAATATTTTAAAAAGATCACTCTGGATATTGTGGGAAACATCCCTGTAGTGGAGCAAGAGTAGAAGCACAGAGAACAACTCTGATGGAACTTGGTGACTTACCGAATAGGGTGATGGAAGTCATGAGAATGCCCTGTATAAGATACATTTTGAAGGTAAAGGTCACAGGATTTGTTGATAGATTCATTTTGCATGTGAGAGAAATGGATTGATATGAGATATCCCAGAAAAATAAATGACACCTAGGTTTTAAGCCTAGGTAACTAGGTAAATGCTAGAGCCATTTATTGAGATGGGTGAAGAGCATATTGATCATAGGTAAGAGGGGCACAGGCAAGAACTTGAAATATCTTTTAAATATCTGTATGGACAAATGGGATAGGCAGTTCAATCGCAAGTTTAGATTTCAGGGAAAATGTTGTAGCTAAGAAATCACTGTACTTGAAACCATGACACTGGATGAATTGTCTATGGATTTGCAGAGGACCCTTTTCCAGTGTTTGAAAGACTTTGCTTTTAGTCACACATCAAATTTGTTCAGTTTTAGATCATGTATAGATGAGTTGAATACAAATCCAAATATGTGTAATCAGTGTAGAGAAACATGTTGATTATATAAATTCTCATACTTGATTTTGTCATGTATAGAGTTCTATTCTCCATAATTAATTTCTTAAAGCACCTCTTTAAACCATTCACAGGGCACCTATGAAATATTTATGTGTATGCCTTCTATGTCCTGTGTATTGTAAGGTCTCTAGAGGCCAGAACTAAATGACAGTTTTTTATACTTGTAGAACTTCACGGCTAATGTACTGTTCTCACCTACATTATTTCACTAATCCTCACATCTCTGGTAGGTACTGTTTCTACTTTACCGATTGGTCTGGTAACAGGTTGCTATATAGCAAGCCACCTCAGAATGTGGTGACTTAAAACAATGACAGCATTTATTTTGCTCATGAATCTGAGAATTTGGGTAGAGTTTGACAGGAATAGCGGATCTCTTCCACATGCCATCATAGGGAATGACTCAAAGGCTGAGGGCTGGAATCATCTAAAGACTCCCTCCCTCCTTGCTCATACGTCTGATGGTTGATACTGGCTGTTGAGACTTTTAGTGGATTTGTAGTCTGATCACTTATGCATGGCCTTTCTATGTGACTGCTTGGCTTGCTCACAGCACAGGGGCTGGGTTCCAAGTGTGAGCATTCCTAAAGAGACCGGGCAAAAGTTTTATCACCTTTTATGACCTAACCTTGGAAGTCACCCAGCATACTTCAGCCACGTTAAATTCATCGAGTCAGTCACCAAGGCCTCCCCAATTCTTAGGGAAAGGAAAAGAGACTATACTTCCTGAGTGGACAGTGCCAGGGTCCTAGAAATGCATTTAGAACTGAAAATATTGTTGTCATAATTTTTGGAACTACAGTCTGCCACTCAGATAAAGAAAAAAAGTGAGGATCGGTGTGGTCAACAGACAGATTTGGGCAAGAACTTAGGCATATTTGAATGAATATGAATACAAAATGAATCAATTTTGTAAAAGAAACTGATAATCGGGGGCACCTGGGTGGCTCAGTGGGTTAAAGCCTCTGCCTTCGGCTCAGGTCATGATCTCGGGGTCCTGGGATCGAGCCCCGCATCGGACTCTCTGCTCAGCGGGGAGCCTGCTTCCCCCTCTCCCTCTGCCTGCCTCTCTGCCTACTTGTGATCTCTCTCTCTGTGTCAAATAAATAAATAAAATATTAAAAAAAAAGAAACTGATAATCATTCTTTTTGGCCTCCTTCTTAGATAAAAAAAAGTTTGATCAACAATTCCTTTTTGACTTGGCCCATGTCAAATTTATTTTTTATGTATGCAGACCATTTTGAAGAGACCACTACTGTTTGCAAATTTAATTTCTGGAATTTTAATTTGGGCAGAAATTTTTACTCAGAACCTAGTATGCTTCTTTCTGTTCCCTGTGAGGCTGGCCTTTTACCCATCATTATGAACATCTGAAAACAGCTATGATATAACTCTACCTCAGAAAAAGAGTGTACTCCTCCTTCTCAATTATTGAATCAGGCATGGCAACACATTTGATATATTTTGATAAACACGGGCTCTCCAAACAATTATAGTTTTAGAAGTGTTTGTGACATTAGTTACCAAGTAATCTATTCCATCTTTTAATAAATAAATGACATCCAGAAGTTTCTCTAGGTTACGCAGATCATCAGTGACAGAGCTATAACTGGAAACAGATCCTAAGACAAGAATCTGAAAGCAAATGATTCATTTGGGAGGTGATACCACTAGTAGGGAAATGGGGAAGTGATAGAGACAAAGAAAGGAAATGCATACAGTGTCTCAGTCTTGCTGGGGACCTTTGGGAGATAGTGAGGAATATGTGCCTCAGAGTTATCCCATCTTGGGGCAAGAAGTTGAAATATTTATCCACCAACTCCCGTCTGTCGTTGATTGCAGGCTACTTCCAGGGCATTATTTTCATGGCGTTTATGGCCTGCTTTAAATATGAGCCTAGCATATTCCAAAGGCCAGAGAATGCCTTCAGGCAGAAGGTTGCCAGTACTTGCTGTAGGAGGCTGAATGATGTGTGCCAAAGGGATACATGAGGCATCAACAGCCTCTGCTACATTTGTAATTATTTTATAATGTTTCTTTTCTCTGTTTGTCATATACATATTTACCTAATTTTCCCAGTAAAGTGAGCTTTATCAAAACCTTTCTATAAATGTCAGCCATGAACTATAGCAAGCGTTCGTATTATAATCCACAAAGAAATGGTCTCTTATCAGGATCACACAGAGCTACGGTCAAAATGGACTTGAGGTGTTATGGGCTGAAAGAGAATCGCTTATAGAGATAAAAGTGTGGACATTTTATTCTTTGATCCACTATCCGAGGAGTTGTGGTGGGTGAAACAGGTGATGGGGATTAAGGAGGGCACTTGTGATGAGCACCGGGTGTTGTATGGAAGTGTTGAATCACTATATTGTACACCTGAAACTATATTATGCTGTCTGTTAATGGACTGGAATTTAAAGAAAAACTTTTTAAAAGAAGGAAACCATTTGGAGAAACCTACTCATTTGCTGCTTTTAGAGTATTTATGATGGGGAAGCTTATGGGAAACCTCAGTACTCCTCCCTCAATGTATATGGGTGTGTGTTGGGTTTATATGAAAAAAAATGGTGTCTGCTTCTGGCATAGACTTTTTTTTTTTTTTAACACATAAGGTATTATTTGCCCTAGGGTACTTAGACTTTTAAAAGTTAATGAGCTCACCATGTTGGTAACAACCAGAATCTGAAAGCAAATGTTGGTATGTTGGTAGCTTACCATGTTGGTAACAACCAGAATGAGGAAAATTAACCTTATTGCAAGATTCAACCTATAGAACTGACCTTGAGCAGCATGGTTCATGGGAACATTGCAGATACTGCACAGAAAGGTCTAATTATCTAGGTTTTAGCTCTAGTTATCAATAGATCCTCAATATCAACACACCATTCCATCTTCTCCTAAAATACTTCCAGTGTGAGGACATACCAGAAGAAAATGTTTAAATTTAGATCATTCTAGTAGTCAAAAATTAAACACACACACAGACACACACACACACACAACAAAAAAAGGTTTGGAAAGAATGGGAAAGTGTGGTGATTCAAATTACCCTTGATTGTGTAGAAAATGTTTCTTAGAAAATTTTGCAGAATCCATGACAGGAATCTAAAAATATCGACTAATCTTCCGGCCTCCTAGGGGGAAAAATGCTTTCTCTGCATCCCTAAAATACACTTATTTCAAACTGTGTTTTCTAAAACATCTGTGTTAAGAGAAAACCAACTAATAACCCTGTTGATTCATGAAAGTTCTCTCTTGTAATCAATGGATACCTCTATAGAGAAGTGATGGCAATGCATAAACCATACATCTAAATATGTTCCAGCATTATCTGCTAAAGGAAACTACACGAAACCATGTGGAACACTTATTTTTAGTATAATAGAGATGTGCCATATTTGAGAGCTTCTAGGATGCCATGATGCATTCATAATTAAAGTGGTAGAATTTCAATCATGCCATGTTATTCATATTCTAGTTGGGCAGTTCATAAAATAAATGGCTTTAGTTGGTAATGTGAGAGTCTTTGCCATGATATTATTTGAGTGTCTTTTTATTTCTCTAGTTGCAAATACTTCCTGGTGTAGAATAACTGAAAGGTTAGTAGGGGTCTATGGAATTACTTTACGAGAGACAATACCCTAATGAACAATATCTAAAATGTCTATGGGTCACTTAAGCATTCGCGCAGAAGTAACTGGCTGATCTAGAGAGGGGTATTCTAGCCTCTCTAACCTTATAGTTTTTGAATAAGAAAATGCTAAGAAGTCTGTCTTTTATATTTGTTGAAATAAATACAACAGCATGGGTTTGAGATAGGGAAGATTGTAATGGTTTCCTTTTCATTGCTTGATCATCTACACCAAAGACTTTTCAGGCTGACTTCAAACTAACTTTTGAAGATGTTTGTAATAGAATAAAATAATGAGCAACATTTCTAGCTACCTACTCTCTCAGTCTTTCAAAGCTTACCCATTTCAGAAGTTCAAAAAATCTTGCTTCATTTTTAAAATGTCATAGTTTCCCTTTTGTGTGTTCATATGTATGTTTTCCTACAGTTGCTGATAGAAATTGTATATACACTGATACAGAGTTAACTTTTTAATTTTGAATGGCACTTGTTTCATATAACAATATTTCACAGATAAATTTAAACATATTTATATGTAATTTTAACTCATGTTTATTTTTCAGACTGGAATCTCACATGGGAATATACAGAAAGAAAAAACATATGAATCATAAATGCACAGCTTAGTTTTTACAAAATGAACAAGTATATCTGTCACAACAAGATACAGACATTACGAGAATCCCAGAAGCTTCCCTGTTTTCTGGTTCCAATAATTACTTCCCTCCAAAGGTAACCAGATTTGGGGTACTTGGGTGGTTTGGTCCGTTAAGTGTCTGCCTTCAACTGGGGTCATGAGTCCTGGGATTGAGCCCCACTTGCTGGGGCTCCCAGCTCAGAGACTGCTTCTTCTCCCTCTCCCTCCGCCCCTCCCCCCGCCCCCACCCCCACTTGTGCTCTCTCTCTTACTCTCTCTCTCTCAAATAAATCCATAAAATCTTTAAAAAAAAAAAGATAACCGGATTTATCGTCTATCACCATAGTTTGGTTTTACCTGCTTTTAATCCCTATATAAATAGAATCACAGAGTAGGGTTTGGTTTCTTTCACTCAGATTATGTTTGTAGAATCCATGCATGTCATTGAACATAGCAGTAGGTCCATTCTTCTTCACTGCTATATAGCATTCATTTTAATGAATATAGTCATATATTTTTTATCAATTTTACTGTTGATGAAAATGAGGGTTATTTCTAATTTTGACTATTATGGAAAATGCTGTGATTGTTGTTCTCATCTATGATATATTTATGTTTTTGTTGTTGCTGGTGGTGGTGGTGGTAATACACCTAAAGATGGAATTCCTGCGTTATGCACTATGCATAATTTTTGTTTTAGAATATTCTGGTCTACAGCCATACCACGGTGAACATGCCCAATCTCTTCACATCTCAATAAGAATATTCTGCCACTGGTTTTTCAAAGAAGTTGTGTAGATTTTTCACACCCATAAACAATGTATAAGAATTCCATTTTATTAGTATTTAGTATTTTCAGTTTTGTTTTGATTTTGATTATTATCATTACAATAGGTATGTAGTTATTTCGTTTGTGATTTAAATTTTAATACCTTGATACTTTTATATTTGATATCTCTTCTTATTTCCATTGGCCATTTGGATATCCTCTTTGGTGAAACATTTTTTAATGTTTCAGTCCTTTTGTTAAAATCAGGTTTTCTTTTTTATTGATTTGTAAGAGTATATACACTGATACTAGCAGGATTTTATTTTTGTTTTTGTTTGTTTGTTTTTTTACATATACACACATATCATTTCCCACTGTGTGATCTCTGTGATATTCTTTTTCAGTCTTTTACTGGGGTCCTCTGACAAATAGAATTTATTTTAATTAAGTCACTGTGCCAATCTTTTCCCTTTAAGATACATCCTATTAAAATATATCCCATTTTATTTTATTTTTTAAGAGAGAGAGAGAGAGCGAGCTCATGCGCAGGGGTCAGGAGAGTGGCAGAGAGAGACAGAGAGATAGAATCCCAAGCAGGCTCCATGCCCAGTGCAGAGCCTGAAGTGGGGTTCGATCTCATGACTGGGAGATCATGACCTGAGCCAAAATCAAGAGTCAGACACTTAACTCACTGAGCCACTCCAGTGCCCCAACGTCCTATTTTAAAAATGTCCATCCCAAGGTCATGAAGCTATTCTCTTATGTTATCTTCTAGCAGTTTTAGTGTTTTTCTTTAACAGTGTTCACATTTAAGTCTAAAATCTAATCTCTAATTGACCCCACATTATTAATTGACAGGAATTTTTATTCCCTTCTGAATTGCAGTTTTACCTTTATTATAAATCAGGTGACCATTTGAACCATTTGGATATCTTTTACTAAAGCACTGGATTTGGTTTGTTTTGATAATAACTTGGGGTCCAAATTTTGTGAATTTTCTGTTTGAGTTACGTATTAATTTTTTCTTATTGGATTGTCTTTTAAAAACCAATCTGTAGACTTTTATTAGAGATATTAAGCCTTTCTTATAGATGTTTTTAATGTTTTCCTGTTTATTATCTTTTCACTTTATTATGCCTTTGGCTTTATAGAAATTTTTACTTCTTATGTAATCAAAAGTGACAGTTTTCTCCTTAAAGTCATCTGGGATTAGTGTTTGGTTTAAGAATGACTCCACAACTTAAGCTTTTATAGATTCCTCATTTATTAAGTTTTATTTTGTGTATGGATCTTTAATCTGTACATAACTTATTTTTTATATAGTTTAAGTAACTGGATTCTAACTCTAAGAAAATCATAATCACACATTCCATTTTTTAATGACTGGACAAAAATGTCATATACAGTATATTCTCTTTGGTTGGATCTGTTTCTGGACTCTGTTCTGTCATTTTGTCTATCCCTGTACCAATACCATAGTTTTCTGATTATAGAAGTATGATAATATAAAATATAGTAGGTCACAAGTTTTGTGATTTTGTTAAGACTTTCTGGACAATTCTCACACTTCTATTCTTTTCTGAAATAGGAGCTATGCCATCTCTCTGAATATTTCAACTTGATGAACTTGTTAAGAGAATAGAAACATCTCAAAAGAATAAGCACTCAGGAAACCCAAAAGGTCTGCCTGTAAACAATAACAAAGACAGATTTTCAGTAGGCATAACTACTCAGACTGAAGCTAACTGAGAGACACCTAGTTGAGACTCCATCCTGAGTCTATTTTTAATCTAAAGGAATTCTGGAACTAAAGCTAACTGCTACATTTTTGTCAAAATAAATTATGTACTGCCATGCAAGTGGCCAATCTAGCAATGGAAAATAGGACAGCAAACATATGTTTTTAATCAAAGGCATTATAATGGGATGGAAAAGGGTTACTGGTAAAATTGGCTTGATGAAGGCACCCAATTGACTGTTTACAAGTCCTATTATCACAATGTTTTTCAAATTTGATTGCCCATTGTAATCACCTGGGAGCTTTTACCATCCTGATGCCCAGGTGAGAGCCCAGAACAATTAATCATCATGGGGAGGTGAGGGGTGGAAACCAGGTATTAGAGTTTTGTCCCAGTCCTCAAAAGATTTCACCGACTACCAATGGCAGAGAAGCAGTGTTTTAGGAAGAGGGTAAGGATCGACTCTGAATGAAAATGCAGAAGAAAACAAGAAAAGAAAATCCTTAGCTGTTGCTAGGCTCCTTGCCAAGTTCTGCTAGTAAAGTTCATTTTTCTTTGGTAGGCAATGGGGAGGATTTAGGGTGACCCCGCTACCGCAGGAAGAAGTGCAGGATGAATTGTATGTGTGGAGGGGTGGGGTGGGCTGGGGGAGTTAAGGATACTAACCAAATGAAAGTCACTTCTGACATTTTTAGAAAATAAAGTCATATGAGCTGTTTATAGTCCAATCTAATTCTAGCCTCAGTGGTGGGAGGAAGGGATGGAGGAGGCGGTCAGAGTGAATATACACACTCAAGAAGGGTGGGAAGCTTTGGTGAAATCTCCTAAGAAATATGATCACGCTCGGCCTCTGTTCCCCATTTCTGATCAGTGCATTCAAGTCAAGACACAACGGTGGGGTACACACGTGTAAGTGACCCAGATAGCAAAAGTAAGTGACCCTTCTCAGTGTAGTCATCTTGTAAGTGGCAATGCTAAATAATTCATGACCTCATGTGCTGCATTTGGCAAGCGGCTCCCTAATTGCTCCTGTTTTTGCATCGATTCTGCGCAGCGTGGAAAAGCGAGTCTCCAACTTGCTTGTGGATTTATTGACCGCCAGGTCCCTCCTCAGCTTTCACCTTGCAGGCCTCGCCCACTCTATTTAGAATCAGGAGCTGGGAACAGCACCTGTTTCCTCCTCTCCAAGCATGGGCTGGACATTTTGACGGCACCCCTTTCAGCCAACCCAGGTGTTGGTGTTTGTGTTTTCCAGTTCGCCATCCCTCTCCACTCCCCTCCCCACGCATCCCTATTTCCGTGGCTGTGGGCCCCGGGGAGGAGAGAAATCCGCGTTCAGACACACCGGATCTCCGGCAAGCTATCTGCTTTGGAGAGCGTCAGGCGGACCGCGCGTACCCACCTGCCTCCCAAAGTTTGGGGCGTGGGGGAGCCGGGACACGTGGCGGGTGGCTATGGATCAGCCTGGGGGTCCGGAGCAGACCTGGGAAGATGCCGCTGGGGACGGATTCACCGACGTCATCAAGAGTCGCGCTGGTAGGAGCTCGCTATCTTGCTCTTTGGTGTGGGGGTGTCCAGGGTATCTCGCTGCTCTCCGCCCAGGCTATGCCCTGGAAGTTAGTACAGGGTTTCAGAAAGTTGTGGCGCTGAGCGGAGGAGCAGTAGGGGACTGTCACCACGCCCTCGCGCGCGTGGGGAGGGCGGGGGACCACGCAGGGCGCGTCCGGGGGCGGAGGGGGTGCTGCTCTCCGGAAAGGCAGAAAGTCAAGTTTTCCTTTTGCGTCAAGTGGGTATTGGTGAGGGATTTTTCTCTCTTGTTTTTGAAAGAAAGCCACTGGATGTCGATTTTTATTATAGAATGGTAACTTGTTTTGAAATTTAAATGTATAGGAATGAACAGACCAACTTAAGGAAATACTGTCCTGGCTTTTGAGGAGGGGGGGTGT
>CM052901.1:77781609-77813309 GCA_028534135.1 Potos flavus
CCCCCCCCCCCCCCCCCCCCGCTCCCGCCATGTGTAAATTTTATTCGTAATGAATCTTCTGGTGTTTGGTAGTTTGGCCTACATATGCTAACGCTTTTAAACCAGGATAGGTCGGTAAAGCTGCAAATGGAAGCAGCTGTTAAGCTCTCCCAAAGGACGAAGTTTCAGCTTCTTGAATCTGCTGCTCTAGCCCTTGGAAATGTCCCAGACTGTGGGCAGTAAAATAACAGGATTGTTCTAGATTTCTTTACATACTTTGCTGGATGCTGAAGAGGACGGAGTATAAAATCACCGTCCAAGTGTATTTCTGAAGTGAGGTTAAAGGAAATATCACAGTAGCAAGCAAAAATTAGTAAGAAACACGGAAGTTGAGTAAACTACAGACCAGCAGAGGGTTTAGAAGATCGTAGAGCAGGATTTCTCTTCCCAAGTAGTGTTAAGTTGGTAAAAACGCCTTTAAGTCAAAAGAGTGGTGCCTCTTACAGAGCCTGGGAAAATCGTTCTTTCTCATTTTAAAACCACACTTGCCTCACCTAACATGCTTCTCAGATTTTAAAGGGAAAAATAGTAAACTTTAAGTGGAATGTCCTTAATCATGCAACACCTTGAATAACAGAATTGTCTGTAAGTAGTAGATAACCCTAAAATAATAGTTTGAAAAAATAGGTTGGGTAGTTTCATACATTGTGTTAAAGTTGCTGTGATTTATATGTCTTATTACATAGTAACTTGTCGCCGTAAGTATCTGAAATATGCAGAAAGATATTTACTATAAACTTGCTAAAGAGTACTATTTTGGGGAAAAAATGTACTAATTTAAGGATTAATTCTTCAAAGTAACTGTATCATTGTGCTGCTTCTACCCTTGTCAGTGTAGGAGAGAGGCAGAAAAAGATCTATATTTTCTCAAAACTAGGTTCATGTGTTTTAGAAATGGCTTGTTCAACTCCATCTCTAAAGAAAATTCAATTTACCTTTACAAAACTTTGGGTTCCATACTAACCACTATGGTTGAGAGTCACTTTTTAAAATGCAATGATTGATTTTATTTTTTACATTTGTGAAATTGAGCATTTATTAGATCTCTAAGAAGTCTGGGTGGGGTGAGTTCTAGGTCTAGCAAGTTATATAATTTTCAAAATTGACCTTTATCTTTGTGATAAGTCCTTCCCTTTAAGGGGCTAGAAGGTTTTTATTAAATAAAACATAAAATAAAATTGACTATATTTTAATTTCTGTACCTTTATAAAACCAAGGTCTTTGTCTTATAAGGTTTTTTGTTTTGTTTTGTTCTTTAGGTTTTGATTTTGTTTTCTTAAATCTGAGGCATAAGGGGTGGCTGCTATTAATACATGCTTTTTGTAGCCAATTGCTATGCATTGGAAAGCATAATGTAGTGGGGCTAACTGTGATGCCAAACAAAGCAAACCAAAAACCTGTTACACTGGCAATATCTCTTTCCAACCCCCCACCATCTCTCTCTCATAAGTTAGTTTCTAGACCTAGTTAAATGATAAGAGAAATTCTAGAATGTGTTATTAAAATGTCTCAAAGGATATAAAAGTGTTAACATAAGAAGTTTAATTATATTTTAGTGGCACTATTGGAGATTGTTTCCCACGCTGCAATAAGCAGAAGTTTCTCTTAAAAATTGAGGACACAAACATGATTATAATAAACCTTTCAGGTTGATTTTGTACAGTGGTCTGTGTTCATGTGATGTGAAATCACAACAGTGTGGAACTTTCGCTGTATCATTTATTATTTTTTTCTTATTTCAACTGCATATTCTTCACTTACTTGGCAATAAAGATAATACTTTGCGATTATGGTTTACATACATGACCTCAGTAATCATAACGTGAGTATATGCCTGAAGGGTCCGGTATCTTGGGTGAAAACTATCGTTACAAAATGAGTTACACAAATTAGAGCTTTCATTCTTTCAGATAAGTTTCAGATATCTTAAAGGTAAAATCTCAGCATTTAAAGCATTTCAATACAGTATGTTTACAACTGTCTACTCCTGTTAGGATACCACAAATAGGGGCACTTGATCTCCTATTGATTGGGTATGCCTTCCTGTAATTAGAAATAGCTCGATGTAACATAAACAGCCCCATGCTGTTAATCTTTTTAAACCAGATGTAAACTAGCCTTGATTTCTTTCGTGACTTCTTTTTTTGTGGTTTATATTCATTTGGCATCTCCTGGCATCTTTAGATGTTTTACTGGCACATAATAATACATAAATAATTGAGTAAAGTGTACCTATGGATTTCTGTCATGAAAGATTTTTTAACCTCTTGAACCCTGAAGTACAGGTATTTTCTTCAGAAGTAAATTAGTTAAGCACTTTTTGCTTGCTTTTATTTATTTATTTTTTTTAGCAGTTTTTGCTGTTTTAAAAAGGATATTCTTGGTCTGATCTTGGAGACTGCTACAGCAAGGTTGTTCTAGTGACCAAATTTGCTTTCAAATTCCAATTATGGAAGATTGTTCTATCAGAGCTTTGATATATTTGATTTTGTCTATCTCTAGTGGTTATAAGGACACTATCGTACAGAATAATACATTAAAGTTAGGCTAAACAACTGTTTTAAAACACTTGACTTCTGTAGTATTTTAACTATCTTTATTAAAAACAAGAATACAATGTAATTGAACCTATGTTTTCAGTTTGAGTTAATGCTCTTAAATTATGCTCTTATGTTGTTATGCTGTAAACAATTAGGTATTCTCAGGATAAACCAAGAATCAAATTAGACCAAGTTATTGGGGATTTTATGAGGGAAAACTAAGAAATGAGAAGACCTTTTGAATAACAGTTCTTTCAGAACTACCAATTTCAACTGGAAGTATTTTCTTGTTAGGCCATTTAATAAGAAATCACTGTGGTAATGAAGCCTGTACTTTTTCATCCCAGGAAAATTATATGCTTATGCCATCCTAAAAGATTGAGCTAATTCATGGAACATGTTTGTACAAGACCTGTTGTGGTGCTTTAAAAAAAACCCTCAAAACTGGAGTGTTAAGATTTTGCTTTGCTTCACAAGATTGTACAAGGGTTCTTCTCCAGGGAGACCTTGCTAAGGAAATCGTAGGGAGTACTTTCCATAGATAACAGCTACTTAAATATGTTGTACTAAATTGTAAGTTTTATTCTGTTTTAGGTAATTGGGTATGACAGCCTCCCTATTGCAAAAATAGACCCGAGGACTAGAAAACAAGAGAAACTTTGATTCTCCTTCTGGATTACAGATAGAGCCGTGGAAATTTTGTGGGAGCTAGAACATGTTTTCATGCAAGTTACTTAACATTATACCAATGTTTTCAAATCTATTACATTTTCTCGATATGATAGTGAATTAGATTATATTCTTTCCACCAAGGAGGAAAATTAGAAATTTTCGTACTGAATTAATGAGTGCATTTGGCTTGAGACTGACGGCAACTTCGAAGTTTCTACTTCAAGTTTTGCATAAAGTTGATAGCTGCTTCCAGTGTAATAAATTTAGCCAATTTATCTTGACATTCTGTGATTCTGAGCTCTACCTTTCTCTGTCAAAAGTCTGTTTTCGATTATAATGAAATCGAAAGTAGCATTAATGAATTCTAATAGTTTCGTGAAAATGTAGTTAGAAGAGGAATGTCCAGTGATGTACTAGAAGCTGGTTTGCCCTGGCTCTGGAGAGTCAGTTGTGTGAATCTCCGCCAATCTCCAGGTTCAGTGACATCATGTTCGTCTCTTGAAATTACCCTGGTGGGATTATTTATGCCACAGAAATGAGTAAATGCTACTATTCAGGGATTTATTCCTCTTTTTGGAGAGCAAACTAATAATTATTTACTAGTATAACACTGGAAATATTAATGAGAAGATAAATAACTTGAAAAAATCCATTATGTTAAAGCTGTACATCCATTAGATGCGCATTCCTATGAAGGTAGCCACATAACCAGCTGTTACCACATTTTACATGGCAAGATACCTGGCGATTGGCCTCTTCTGGTTTTGGTTTGGCAGCTCCATGATATTGGAGCTGGTGTCTCTGCAATGGCCTTGTCATTTTCTTTCTGATGACTGGTTGACAGATACTGTTCAGGCACCACTTGAGGCCAAAAGAAAGAAAAAGAACTACCAGCGGGATCTCTTCCAGACTCCCTCGAACAGACGGCTGCTTAGGTCTCATGACAAATACTGTGTTTCCAGACCATGCTTGGGTGCAACTCATGCTACGATGGTGAATATTTGGCTTGTAGAGTGTCTACTGAATTTTGATGAGGGAAGGGAAGTGGTGTTAGCATAATCAGTTAGAGGAATTGGTTTACTTTGTTTACTTCTGAACAGTTGGGGCTTTTGGCATTGTAACACATAAAGTGACTTTTAAACCCTCAGGCCTCCTTTTCATACTATCATAAATTTAAGTTAGGCTTGGGTCATGAGCTCTCACTTCTCATTGCCTTAAAACAGGTGAAACCCATCATAGCCCGTGGAGTTAAAGATTTAATAGCCGTGACTCTGTCCCTAGTGTGGGGACATTAAGTCATCCTTTCAATTTTGTTCTCGACAGAAACCTGACCTGTCTTATCCCATGAAACTGACATGCTATTTTGAGAATGGGCATAATTTTACCAACAACTGCAGGCATGTCCAAAGACAAGCACAGTATGTACATGGCAATGATATTGGGCTATATTTTAATCTGTAGAAGCTGATTGAAATGACCACTTGAGAACACCTTCTGGACCTCTGTTCTGTCATTATAGTAACTAAAAACTGGTTCACTTGGGAAGGGTTTTTCTCCGTAAAATAATCTCATTTGCCCTGTCCCTTCTCCACACTACCCTGTTACTACTGCCCCTTCTAGTAACATCATTCGAAGTTCCGAGGATGAGTTATCAGTTCTGAATTTGTATTATTTAGGGTAGAGGAGTTCTATTATCACCGATCTTGAGGAATTATCTTGTCAAACCATCACAGAAATGAGTAGAAAATGGAAAAAAAAACATTGTGGCTTGAATATATTTCAAATAGGATAATTCTATGTGAATGTATTTAATTTAAATAAATTCTTAAAGCAAACAGTAACAAGGATTAAATCTACGGTATGAGTTTGCTAAAGATTAAAGGGGAACTGAATTTCAAGGAGCAAAAAGACAGGTAGTAGTGTGATCTGGTGTGAAAGTCACTGGATAGCTATGGTTACATGTTCTTCTAAGTTAGAGAATATTGGTCAGGCTCTTCAGAAAACACAAGTGGTAATTATCATTCGTGCATGAAGAAATTTGGAGGCAGAAGTAACTATGAAGCTCCTGGCTGTGATTCTCTATATTGAGCTGTGTAACTACCTGGATTTTTTTTTTTTTTTTTTTTTTTTTTTTTTTTTTTTTTTTTATTGAATGCCTGGGCCCCTTCTACAGAGCCTCTGATACATTTTGTTTGGGTGGTATGGATCTGGGTACTGAGTCTCTACCAGGAATTCTAATAAGAATTCCTGTTTTGAGAAGTTTTGAAAAGCTCTGGCTTCTACTTCCTTTTCCTTTTTTCTTCTTTTTTTCATTTAATGGTGCAAAACACAAATGCTGATTTGACATGTATTCACAGAAAACTTTTTCTCATGTTTACAACCCAACAGATACATGAATCCAAAGGAACTGGTGTAATCACTATGCAGAGCCTACTGTATTAGTGTTAGAATATTTTCTTCTAATCCATTTGTTTTATACTCTAAAACACCTCTATTATTTTGTTTGATGAGGTAAATTGACAAGAAGACAGAGGTGCCCCAGGTCAGATGAACCTTCAGCCAGTCAGTTCTATCATGTGATGACTCCCAAATGTAGTAGAACTTTGACGGTGCTGAAGAGTGGCTTGGAAGCCTGGCTGGAGCGAGCAGCTTGGAGAAGGGGTGCAACAGTGCACACGTGGTACTATCTTGCTGGTCCAGGCTCCTTTGTTTTTTGTTTTTCAACTTGGCTTTTGGTTTTTGATCATCACAAGAACCTGGCTAGGCTGTGCAACTCTCGAAGATTTCTGTTTTTCCCGTGATTGTATGTGTAAGGTCATTGGCAGTTCTCAACGATTTATGCCTACAAAGGTTGTCTGTACCCATCTAGGCACTCTGAAAATACTACCCAATATCGATTAAATCTATTGTGTTAACCTTAAAAATAGACCTGTCAGTTATTTTCCCAGGAAAAATGGACTTATTTGGCAATAACAGATTATGTAATTTGGGACATGCATGCTAAGGTACATCCATAGGCAAGTCCAGCAGACAAAGCAGAGGAATGTTATTTTATGGAGAAGAAGGAGGAAGTTGGGTTTGTTTAGAACAAAAGTCGAGTTGTTGAAAGGTAGCCGATCTCTTGTGGGAGATAGAATGTACATCTTTTCCCTGTTGGGGCCTCTAATTGATGATCTTTCCTGATGAGGATTCTTCTGTTGGGGCCTGTAAGTAATTGATAATTTTTCCTGTAATTGACCTTGATTGTTCCCCCTTCTAGCCTTGGGCTCTACTTTAGTGACATTTCTCTTTATTTTCACAATTGTGATAAAAATAACTGCTAAGAGGACTCACGAGTTAGAAGAGTAGAGAATAACTTGTGGATTATGAGTTAGATACCTGAATTTATAAGACAGTTGATAGCCTGAATAGTCACTCACACCTAAATGTGAAATAATTTACTTCATTCGTTTTCTTTCTAACATTGATCCTTCAGTTCCCAAATTGAGATTTGGGGCAGGAGCAGGTAGAAGAGAAGTGTTCCTAGACACAGAAGTGACAAACTGGGAGGTAACGGGGAAAATTAAGCCCAAGGGTGTGTTTTGCTTGACATGCGGTGTCAAGAAAGGAGAGGAGATTCCCTAGAACATGGACCTCTAATTCTTGAGAGCCCCGATACTTTCTGTAATACTGGAGTGATACATAATACTACTTACTGTTTCCTAAATCCTATTTCTTTTTGAACCCATAAGACATTTTTGTTTGTTTCACCAGTTGGAGAGCTTAGGAGCAGAATATACATACTCTACCTTATTATTATGATGTGGGAAGTTTGAGGAGAGAAGGAAGCTCTGTGGTAAATGAGACTGATAAAATTTAGGATTCTGATCTATGTAAGTAGTTTTAATGTAGTCAAAGAAAAATTGACTTGACTTTTTGCATTGATGTTGGGACTACACCAAAAAGAGAAGGGAGTAGCTAGTTCTCCTATTTCTCCGATTTCCTTCCTCTGTTAACCTTCTCCTTTCTTCCTTAAATCTCATTGTCACTCCTCTCAGAAATAAAATTAGTGTTCTGAATAATGTAGTACAATTAAATTACAGTATGAATGGACTCCTTTGGAATGGCTTCATTCCTTTGCCACAATTGGTAGCATTAGGCCCATGGGGAGGTATGTTCCAAGTTTCATTATGTCAACTTTCAATTTTCAGATAAATCTTGTATAAATTTTGGACTGCTTGTACTTTATTTTACAACATCTATGTTTAAAATTTTTTGGCTCACTTAAAATTAGGTTCATGAGATGACACCATGATGATCTACTATGGTTATTACAAATATCCTATGAATATCCTGAGACAGCAGTCTCAAGTCTCAGCTGCAGTGGTTCTCAAACTTAAGTGTTCGTCAGAATTCTCTGGAGGGCTTAAGACACAGATCGATGTGCCTCACCTTCATTTTCTGATTGATTAGTTGTAGAGTGAATTGTGAGAAGTGGCATTTCTCACAAATTCCCAAGTGCTGCTGATCCTGCTGTTCTAAGGACCACATTATGAGAAACCGCTGCTCTATTACAAAAGTTAGGAAGGAATTGGTGAGCAATCACTGGTTGGTTAAAAACACGAATGAGTGAGAAGTTCTTTGTTTTAAGAAACAAAGAATGATACAGGACTGTTCAGAGCTATTGGAGATGGAGTTGCTCCTACTGTATGCATCCCTGTGACATGCAGATGAGTGGTTCTTTAAACCTATCCATTTAACCCCTATCTGAACACTGAAAGAAGGCGGCCAAGGCAGTTGAAATGACTGAAGACTTCTATAGACAAGAGTATTTAACTTGAGCTTGATCATAAATTCTGTGTATCCTTTGTATGTCTTCTCCTTTTAAATTACTATTTAAATCCAATACAACTAATGTTATATGATGTATATATGTGTGTGTGTATTTGATGTCACAGATGAACAGGTGATACTACAGATGGTTAAGTTCTTGGTTAAGCTATATGCCCCAAACAGTGTTTTCCTTTGCTGTTCTGCTTTGTCAGGAGTGTAGCAGAGCTTCCCTATGCCTCCAAACCCCTCAAGCACACAGTCAGTCACTAAAGGTAGATAACTATAGAATGTATATTTAACAAATCATAAATTCTTGAAAAGAAAGATCACCAGCCAGAATTATTTTAACTAATATTTTGCTGTCTACAACAGTATGCTAATTTTTTTCTTCCTTAAATTGTCCTCTATTGAATTTGAATAGTTTGTAAGCTTGTACTTCTTGGAACATTTATTCTGTGTACTTTTTTTAATTAAGATTTTATTTCTTTATTTGACACAGAGAGAGAGATGGCAAGTAGGCAGAGAGAGAAGGGGAAGCAGGCTCCCTGGTGAGCAGAGAGCCCGATACGGGGCTCGATCCCAAGACCCTGAGATCATGACCTGAACCGAAGGCAGAGGCTTTAACCCACTGAGCCACTCAGGCACCCCTATTCCGTGTACTTTTAATACACTTTGATCAAGTAAGTTTGGGGCACATGGGTTAAACAAAGTTAGCAAATTTCTTAATTCTTCATTTATGAGAAAGGCTTAAGTACATAATAGCAAATTCAAGAGAAGACTGACGTTTTTCGAACTTACTTTATCGTGGACTTTTTTTTTTTGAGAATTTTTTTTGTGTGTGTATTATTGTTTCATGGAGCTTAATCTGGGAAATGGAAAGTAGAAAGTCTAAGTGTGTATGAGTGAAAATACATCAACCCAGGGATCGATTGGTTTATTCCAGCTGACTTGTCTATCTGGTTTGAAACACCCTTGCCTTCTCCACTACTTGATGTTTTCTCTAACAGGCTGTAAGGCCTTAGTCCCTGATGATAATCATCCTGGTTATAAGAAGGTCATCCTGATGTTTTTAAAAATAGCATATAGTTTCTGTAATGATTTGTGGAGAATGTTCTAAAAATAAATGACAGAATATAGCCCAAATAAAAACTCACCTAAGTAACCCTCATCTAAACTGTTAGCATTGAGGTGTGTGCATTTATACTTATTTACACATATATACATTAACATATATGTGTGTAAACACAAGGTGTAATACTATATATGTGTATACTGTATTGCCAGGATAAAAGTGATTCGTATTTATGATATGTGATATATAAGTAAGTGTGGTAAAACGTGAGTATAAACCTGACATGCATACTATTGTGTAATGATTTTGTCCATCAGCGTAATACAAATTTATCACCCCATCATTATATTTTCTTTGATAATACCTGTTTCAATTAAATGTAGGTGGCATATTAGAGTCACCAAGGCGGGATCCAGAAAGAGCTACCCATTCCCCCAGGGTCTTTGAAACTACTGTGCAGTATACTGTGGGGAGAGTTGGAGGTGAGATCTCACATCCACCCATGAAAAGATGTTTTTCATAAAATGTGTCTCATAAATGTGGTTTCTACCCTGACTTGGTTACAAAATTATGTGAATCATTTAAATCTTGTTAAAAGTTTGTTGCTGTTTCTAAAGGACAGACAGGGACTGGATTGATTCTTGGTCAGTCAGAAATACATATAGAAGGAAATATTTAAATAGATGTAGATCTGTGCAAAATGAAACTTCACTAGATGAGAAGAAGGCATATGGACCATCCTGGGAATGTGGCCTCAGAAAGAGGAAAAAGCAAATGCTGCAGTATGTGAAACAAGGGTATTGAACTGGAATAAGCACTGAGGGTGCAGATGCAGAGTATGTGAGGCCGACTGAGAGAACTCAGTACAGATATGGCACTGTAGTGTTGGTTAAGTGATTGGAACTGGAGGGTATTTTGATCATTCCATACATTTTTTAAAGATTTTATTAACTCGACAGAGCACAGCAGGAGGAGCAGCAGGCAGAGGGAGAGTGAGAAGCAGACTCCCTGAGCAGGGAGCCCCATGCAGGGCTCGATCCCAGAACTCTGGGACCACGACCCAAAAGCAGACACCCAAAAACCAAGCCACCCAGGTGCCATTTCATACATTTTAATAAGAAAGCAATGTGAATTTGAGAATTGACCTGAAAATGTAAAAATAAAACAAATTCCATAGCTTTAATAGATAACCTTGCTCCTGATAAAATAATTATATTAAATCTATTCTCCTGTGTATATATTATGACATAAGAGATTTATTTTAAAATTAAGAAGCAGGCTTTACAGTGTTTGTCATGGCCTAAGTCATATATAATGTAAAATACATTATTAGTTAACCTATATTAATCACCATAAAATCTATAAATGCATTTTCTCATTTGCGCATGGTGAATTAGGTCATATAACTAACTATAGGTTTGGGAATAGCCTGGTTTTGAATCACAAATGGAACTCTCATGAAGAAAATTTCTAAAATGAACCCCGTGAAAAAATACATTATTAATTATAGCTAGTCGAATATGAGAAATGCTTTTTTATTACATAGAAATATGTGTTTTTGCATAGTATTCCATTGTATACATATACCACATCTTCTGTTTTTAAGATTTTATTTTATTGGGAGAGAGAGAGAACCAGCAGGGGGAGCAGCAGAGGGAGGGAGAAGCAGGCTCAGGGAGCCTGATGAGGAACTCGATCCCGGGACTCCAGGATCATGACCTGAGCCAAAGGTAGATGCTTAACCAACTGAGCCACCCAGAGGCCTGGAAATATCTGTTTGGTCATAGAGTAGCTGTTCTCTAACACACTTTAAGTCGATTACAGTTTGGTTCAGAATAATGGTCATATTACAGATGCTTAAAGGTTTGGATTAAAATTCTAGTTATAAAACAATTCACTGAATCAAAACAGGATCAATTTTTTTTTTAAATTGATGTACATTTGAACAAATCAAGTTAAAAAGCAGTTAAAAATCTGTATCTTGGATGTATGTTAATTAGATACAGAGAGATAAGGCAGGGTATATTAATACATAGAATAAATCATGCTTTTATTGTGTGTTTTCTTCCCATTCCTAAGGACCAAAACTTAAATATAACTGCCATTTGGTAGTAGTAACTATTTTTCAGAAAAAATAAATCAGTATTTCTAGTTCACTCTCTTGCCATTTCCCTAATTTTTCATCCCTTCTAATATTAGACCATATTTACATTAAAACCAATGAAGAAATTGCATTCACGATGTCCATGGGAGTTTTCTGAGAAAAGGAACAGAACTTTCATTTTTAATTAAACCAGATTAGTCTGTGAAAATCCTAAGTACTGATAGCTATAATTTTACCAGTATTTATGGAATACATAACAAAATAAATACATAATAGTAGTCCTTTGAAATATTCCCTTGAATGGCATTGTTATCAATTCAGTGAATGTTTATTCTTGGCAATTTACTGCAATTGTAGATTTTTTTTTTTCTTTTATCAGAGCAATGCGTTTTTTTTGAGATGAATAAAGATGCTCATCTGTTTTGTTTTCATTTAGGTCTGGAGGGTGGACAGTAAGTTGTGGGCTTACTTAAATCACCTGCTCATACTATTACATGCTTATATCAATCTTATAGTGAGACTTGATTTGCTGAGTAGGCTGATTAAACCCCAGTGACATCAATTAGGGAATTTTGAAGTTTCCCTTCTTGTCCCCACCAGCTCCCTACAAAGAAATGCTGCTTCCTGTACATCCCTTAAACAAAAAACAAAAACAAAAACAAAACCTATTATATCTTGTCATTGGTTCTGAAATGTTACTTCCATATTCCTGCTTTTCCCTGCTTTTCCCTATCTTCTTTCACATACTTTTTACTCTTTTAAACCCACTCTAAAATACTAGTGGAGGTTTTTTTTTTTTTTTTTTTAATTTCTTGGTGAAATTTGAGTTCAGAGGTCATGTGTAGAGGAACAGAATGGCGTGGCATTAAAGCCAAAATAACGTTGAGGTTTAATTACATACTGCTTTATAACCTCAATAAATTGGGAACCTACTGAACATTCACAGTATGCCTCTTAGGAAATGGAGACAAGCATCCCCAAGGTGATACATAAGTAATTCCAAACTAGGAATCAGGAAATCTGGCAGGTCTGTGTTCTAATTTGATTCCACTGTTGAAATAACTGATTTTCAGCTACTATCAGAACCACGCCATTCTCATCTCTAAATGAGTTTATGGTATGCCTAAAAATGAAAGAAAATCTTTGGGAGCCTGAGTGTGATAGGTGTGGGCAAAGGAAATGGGAAATACATGTTTTATATACATTTTTGTGGTGTATACTCAATAGTCTTTTAATATGAAGAGTGCGTATTTAAAGAAAACAAATTATAAACTTTTCCTGAATGCCTTCACACACACACACACACACACACACACTTCAGAAGTCAATCTGCTATAGGCTGTGTTCTTATCACACTGACACCACAAATTCCCTTTTGATGAAGCGACATGTAACTATTTTGTCTTTCAAAGTCCTTACAGGCACTCTGACTTAAAGGAAGGCCAATCCTAGTTCAAACTTTGGGTCACCTTGTAGAGTCGAGTCAGAAAAGAATGAAAGTGTTTCACCTATTACCTTTTTAGGTTTTCATTTTGAGGGAAAAATGCTAACTATGAAGGGATTCAGGAAATACCGTCTATTTTGTGCAAAACAAGCTCCATGTGGCAGATGCTGTGGTGTTTTGCCAGGGTCCCCATTTTCTAGAAAGATGTTTTACCCAAACTGAGAAACTGCTGTTGATAGGCAGGCCTCAGCTGTCAGCTCCGTTGAGGGACTGCCTCAGTTGCAGAGAAGTACCTCGGGTCCTGCTACTCTCTAGGGTTAACCTCCTTCAGAGACTGATCTGTGAGATTTCACTGATCTGTGAAAAGTGTTTTTAGACGTATTTGAGAAGACTCTGTAGAGTGATTCTAGCTCCAGGGTGTCCTATAGGGTGGGCAGAAGCTGCCGTTGGGTTCACAGTGTAGAGAGTCTGTCTCTGTGCACTCCTGCTTCTTCCTTCTTCTCTCTGTAGGTATTGAACCTGAGTGCCCTCCTGAATACACAACCTAAACTCCTTTTCATAGTTGGATTCCCAGTGACCCTGTCTCTAATAATAAAAGTAGATAACTCAATCAGTTTTCTATTCCAAAATCGATTAACTTTAGGCCTGAGACAAAAACTAGTAAGTAAACTTCACTAAAAAGTTGAATCCTTTGTTTTCTACCAGACCAGTCATTGTATGCTTTGCCATCAGATACATCACTATTAAGACACAGATGAAATGGTGAAGTGGGATGGTGTGATCTTGTAATGTACATGGTCATTACCAGTTACGTTTCCTCATTGACCCAGCATTGACCCTTGCCTACTAAAAGAATTTTTTTTACTGAACGTTTCTTAGACTGAGAGGTTTTTGTCATCAAGAGGCACTGTATATAGAACACACATCACTCTATAGGGGCTTTTTAACTACCTCCTTTTCAGTTCTTTTCCATTCTCTCTCTCAAAGCATTCATTTGTTTCATTATGCACCACTATCTTTAAATTTTTTAAATAGTAGAAGATCTGCATTTTAATTAGGTATAATCTACTTTTAAAGTCAGTTGAAAAATTTTCTAGGATGAAACATCTGTAATATCCAAAGGTGTCTGGCCTAGGGCAGAAAGAGTGGGAGTGCACATCTGTATTATTGCCATCATCAGAAAATGAAGTCCTATTGAAAACATGTTCATAATGTGCTCTACTCTCTAGGAAGCAAAAGTTTATATCCTGGAAAACTACTAGCATTTCTTATAGGCAATAAAAGTTTCATGACAGCCCAGACCTGAGATATTAAGCATATGCTCAGACATCTTAAAAATGTTATTACTGATTAATCTATAGTTATAAATAACTTTCATTGGCCCTGCTTGCCTAAATAAATATGGTAATTTACGGTTTGTGTTATTTCATACAAATATGGCCCTCTGCCTTTTGTCTAAAAGTAAAGTTACTCTTGGCTGCCATATAATTTTACAATAATGAATATTAAGGAGATAGGATGAAGAAAGTGCCAAGAAGTAGAAATATCACTGTAAAAAAAAAAAAAGGCCCCCATCTTTAAAGGTTAATCCTAATTGCTAAATATAATATGACATAAAAAGTTAACATATTTCTTAAATCCTATTAAGTAAATTGACACTAAAAGGTAAAATCCAGCTTTATACCAAATGAAATACATTTTCATTATTTAGACATAAATTCTCAAAGTTAAAGTTAGACAAACCCTGCCATCAAAAAAATGATGACTAGGATAGGGGTAACAATAAAAACTCATAATGAGAACAGGAATAAAAATCAAGAAAAGAATTACGGAGTTTGTTTCATTAAAAAATTACTTACGAGGGGTACCTGGGTGGCTCAGTGGGTTAAAGCCTCTGCCTTCAGCTCAGGTCATGATCTCAGGGTCCTGGGATCGAGCCCCGCATCGGGCTCTCTGCTCAGCGGGGAGCCTGGTTCCTCCTCTCTCTCTGCCTGCCTCTCTGCCTGCTTGTGATCTCTCTCTCTCTGTCAAATAAATAAAAATCTTAAAAAAAAAAAAAAAATACAGGGCGCCTGAGTTGCTCAGTCACTTAAGCTTCCGACTCTTGATTTTGGCTCAGGTCATAATCTAGGGGTTGAGATCCAGTCCTGCATTGGGTTCCGCATTGGGTGTGGAGCCTGCTTAAGATTCTCTTGCTCCTTCTTCCTCTGATCCTACCCTCCTCCCTCTCTAAGAAAAAAAAAATTAAGTTAAATTGTATTTGATTGTGTGGCCAGTAAACATTGAAAAGACATGTGCCAACTACAAAAGATGGCAGATATAGGGAGGTTTTCTGAAGATTTTTTAATAAGCATAAATATGAGTAATTGAATTTTTGTTGATTCAAATACAATGCGCTTATTTTTTTTTAAGATTTTATTTATTTACTTGTCAGAGAGAGCGTGCATGCACAAGCAGAGGGGGAAGGGCAGGCAGAAGGTGAAGCAGGCTCCCTGTTGAGCAGGGGACCCTGATGTGCAACTCGATCCCAGGACTCAGGGATCATGACCCAAGCCAAAGGCAGTTCCTTAACCTCCTGAGCCACCCAGGCATCCCTACAATGCACTTAAAAGAGCAAGTGATAAATTTCTGAATACACTGTCAAAATTGGTGAAGAATCAACATGTGCTGTGTGTATGTGGGAGAGATTGCCTAGAAGTAATCGTGGACAATGTACAGGTACTGAGGTTAAGAGTGCTGCGATACTGTTTTCTCTGGTCTATATATCGTTTCAGTTTTCAAAGAAATTTTGACTACCATGCTATCATTAAAAATTCAAAAAAAATTATTCTTCAAATTTAATTTCTTTTCTTCTAAAGGCAAGTGCTTTGTAAAGAAGGTAAAGCCATGTCAAGAGCTGACCCCTCTGAGTAGAAGCCCAGCTTTAGGTCTGGCCTTAAACTCTAATGAGGAAAGAATGTACCCACAAGTTCTTTAATGGGTGACAAAGGATTCTCAGTAGTGTTTTCATGTGAGGATCGGATTTTTTCCCAGTCTTTCTCCAGGATTTTGTTTTGCTGAGGCTTGCATCATGAGGACAAACAGTTGGAACACCGGAAAAATGTATTATAAGCCATGCGAGAGAATTCAAGCTTAAAAATGAACATAAAAAGGTTACAAGTATGCAAGATATATAACCACAAGGAGACCTTTCTGAGAGCCAGGTTCAGAACATTCATAGACATGTGGTTGAGATCTAATCAGTCTTGCAGCTTTCGCCATGCTCTAGTTGTGAGAGAGAGAGAGAGAGAGAGAGAGAGAGTGTGTGTGTGTGTGTGTGTGTGTATGTCTGCTGCTGATGAGTCGATCTTGAAAATAAAAGTTTACATGCCTAGTATACTTGATCAAAATCCTATGAGTCATGTTTTAAGAAATAAGTTTGGGAACCAGTAAGTTCTCAAACTGGCAATTTTAGCACATGATTCAGTGTAGTGACATTCATATTAACCTTACTAGGAAGTCTGAGCATTAGCTATTCAAATACTACTCCATATTGTTCACTGGCCTTTCCCAATGTTTTAGTATTCACTATTGACTATGTTTCTTTTTAAAGTCAATACTTTTCTTTTACACACTAACTTTCCCAATTCAATTAGTTAAGCTTAGCATAACCTTGACACAGTACCATGAAAAGAAAAAAAAAAATAGACCAAACTTATGAATAGAGATATAAATTTAAGCTGCAAATCAATAAGCAAATTTTCAAGTAATAATAACACCATAACCAATTGTGATTTGGAATACAAAGATGGCTCAATAGGAGGAAAGGTACTCATGTAATTTATCATATCAATAGATGATAAAAGAAAGACACAGCAGGGAGAGCACAGAATTAAGGGCCAAGCATCAGATCTTAAAGCCAGAGCCCCTGGGTTGGAAGCCTGGCTTTTCCTGATACTGAATTTTATCTTTTTTTTTTAAAGATTTTATTTTATTTATTTGACAGAGATCACAAGTAGGCAGAGAGGCAGGCAGAGAGAGTGGAGGAAGCAGGCTCCCTGCTGAGCAGAGAGCCCGATGCGGGGCTCGATCTCAGGACCCTGAGATCATGACCTGAGTTGAAGGCAGAGGCGTTAACCCACTGAGCCACCCAGGTGCCCAGGTGCCCCCCCCCCTTTTTTTTTTTAACATACAATGTATTATTTGTTTCAGGAGTAGAGGTCTGTGATTCATCAGTCTTACACAATTCAAAAAAAGTGATGTTGAGCACTTTTTCATGTGTCTGTTGGCCATTTGGATGTCTTCTTTGCCGAAATGTCTGTTCATGTCTTCTGCCCATTTCTTGATTGCATTATTTGTTCTTTGGGTGTTGAGTTTGAAAAGCTTTATATGGATTTTGGATACTAGCCTTTTATCTGATATGTCATTTTCAAATAACTTCTCCCATTCTGTCAGTTGTCTTGTGGTTTTGTTGACTGTTTCTTTTGCTGTGCAAAAGCTTTTGATCTTGATGAAGACCCAATAGTTCATTTTTGCCCTTGCTTCCCTTGCCTTTGGCAATGTTTCTAGGAAGGAGTCGCTGTGGCTGAGGTCGAAGAGGTTGCTGCCTGTGTTCTCCTCAAGGATTCTAATGGGTTCCTGTCTCACAGTGAGGTCTTTCATCCCTTTGGAGTCTATTTTTGTGTGTGGTGTAAGGAAATGGTCCAGTTTCATTCTTCTGCATGTGGCTGTCCAGTTTTCCCAACACCATTTGTTGAAGAGACTGTCTTTTTTCCATTGGACATTCTTTCCTGCTTTGTCGAAGATTAGTTGACCATAGAGTTGAGGGTCCATTTCTGGGCTCTCTATTCTGTTCCGTTGATCTATATGTCTGTTTTTGTGCCACTACCGTACTGTCTCGATGATTACAGCTTTGTAATAGAGCTTGAAGTCTGGAATTGTGATGCCACCCACCTTGGTTTTCTTTTTCAACATTCCTGTGGCTATTCAGAGTCTTTTCTGGTTCCATATAAATTTTAGGATTATTTGTTGCATTTCTTTGAAAAAAAATGATGGTATTTTGATACGAATTGCATTAAATGTGTAGATTGCTTTAGGTAGCATAGATATTTTTGCAATATTTGTTCTTCCAATCCATGAGCATAGAATGTTTTTCCATTTCTTTGTGTCTTCCTCAATTTCTTTCATGAGCACTTTATAGTTTCCTGAGTACAGATTCTTTGCCTCTTTGGTTAGGTTTAATCCTAGGTATCTTATGGTTTGGGGTGCAATTGTAAATGGGATCGACTCCTTAATTTCTCTTTCTTCTGTCTTGCCATTGGTGTATAGAAATGCAACTGATTTCTGAGCATTGATTTTATATCCTGACACTTTACTGAATTCCTGTATGAGTTCTAGCAGTTTTAGAGTGGAGTCTTTTGGGTTTTCCACATAAAGTATCATATCATCTGCAAAGAGTGAGAGTTGCCAATTCAGATGCCTTTTATTTCTTTTTGTGGTCCAATTGCTGAGGCTAGAACTTCTAGTACTATGTTGAATAGCAGTGGTGATAGTGGACAGCCCTGCAATGTTCCTGATCTTAGAGGAAAAGCTCTCAGTTTTTCCCCAATGAGAATGATATTCGCTGTGTGTTTTTCATAGATGTCTTTTATGATACTGAGGTATGTACCCTCTATCCGAACACTGTGAAGAGTTTTGATCAAGAAATGGTGCTGTACTTGGTCAATGCTTTTTCCGCATCTATTGAGAGTGTCATATGGTTCTTGTTCTTTCCTTTATTAATGTATTGTATCACATTGATTGATTTTGTAGATGTTCAACCAACCTTGCAGCCCAGGAATGAATCCCACTTGGTTGTGGTGAATAATCCTTTTAATGTACTGTTGGATCCTATTGGCTAGTATTTTGGTGAGAATTTTGCATCCATGTTCATCAGGGATATTGGTCTGTAAATCTCCTTTTTTTTTTTTTTCCCAAATACTTTTATTTTATTTTTTGTGTTACAAGATTCATTGTTCATGTACCTCACCCAGTGCTCCATGCAATACGTGCCCTTCTCAATACCCACCACCAGACTCACCCACCCTCCCATCCCCACCCCTCCAAAACCCTCAGTCTGTTGCTCAGAGTTCACAGTCTCTCATGGTAAATCTCCTTTTTAATGGGGTCTTTGGTTTTGGGATCAAAGTAATCTGGCCTCATAAAATAAGTTTGGAAGTTTTCCTTCCATTTCTATTTTTTTTTGGAACAGTTTCAGGAGAATAGGTATTCATTCTTCTTTAAATGTTTGGTAGAATTCCCCTGGGAAGTCATCTGGCCCTGGGCTCTTGTTTGTTGGGAGATTTTTGATGACTGCTTCAATCTCCTTACTGGCTATGGGTCTGTTCAGGTTTTCTATTTCTTCCTGGTTCAGTTTTGGTAGTTTATATGTCTCTAGGAATGCATCCATATCTTCCAAATTGTCAAATTTGCTGGTATTCATTTGCTCATAATATGTTCTTATAATTGTTTGTATTTATTTTGTGTTGGTTGTGATCTCTCCCCTATCATGCATGATTTTATTAATTTAGGTCCTTTTTATTTTCTTTTTGATAAGTCTGCCCAAGGTTATCAATCTTATTAATTCTTTCAAAGAACCAGCTCCTAGTTTAGTTGATCTGTTCTATTATTTCACTGATTTCTGCTCTGATCTTTATTATTTCTCATCTCCTGCTAGGTTTATTTGCTGCTCTTTTTCCAGCTCCTTTACGTGTAGTGTTAGGTTGTGTGTTTGAGAACTTTCTTGTTTCTTGAGAAAGGCTTGTTTTGCTATATACTTTCCTCTCAGGACCGCCTTTGCTGCATCCCAAAGACTTTGAACAGTTGTGTTTTCACTTTCATTTGTTTCCATGAATTTTTTAAATTATTCTTTAATTTCCTGGTTGACCATTCATTCTTTAGTAAGATGCTCTTTAGCCTCCATGTATTTGAGTTCTTTCCAACTTTCCTCTTGTGATTGAGTTCTAGTTTCAAAGCATTATGGTCTGAAAATATGCAGGGAATGATCCCATCCTTTTGATACCAGCTGAGACCTGATTTGTGACCCAGGGTGTGATCTGTTCTGGTTAATGTTCCATGTGCACAAGAGAAGAATGTGTATTCTGTTGCTTTAGGATGGAATGTTCTGAATATATCTGTGATGTCCATCTGGTCCAGTGTTGTTTTTTTTTTAAAGCCTTTATTTCCTTTTTAAAAGCCTTTATTTAAAGCCTTTATTTCCTTGTTGATCTTTTGCTTAGATGATCTGTCCATTTCAGTGAGGGGGGTGTTAAAAGTCCCCTACCATTATTGTATTATTGTTGATGTGTTTCTTTGATTTTGTTATTAATTGGTTTATGTAGTTGGCTGCTCCCATGTTCGGGGTATAGATATTTAAAATTGTTAGATCTTCTTGTTGGACAGACCCTTTAAGTATGATATATTGTCCTTCCTCATCTCTTATTATAGTTTTTGGTTTACAATCTAATTTGTCTGATATAATTATGGATTGCCACCCCAGCTTTCTTTTAATGTCCATTAGCATGATAAATTGTTTTCCACCCCCTCACTTTCAATCTGGAGGTGTCTTTGGGTCTAAAATGAGTTTCTCACAGGCAGCATATCAATGTGTCTTGTTTTTTTATCCATTCTGATACTCTGTGTCTTTTGATTGGGCCATTTAGCCCATTTACATTCAAGGTAACTATTGAAAGATGTGAATTTAGTGCCATTGTATTGACTGTAAGGTGACTGTTATTGTATATTGTCTCTGTTCTTTTTTGGTCTATGTTACTTTTAGGCTCTCTCTTTGCTTAGAGGACCCTTTTCAATATTTCCTGTAGGGCTGGTTTGGTGTTTGCAAATTCTTTTAGTTTTTGTTTGTCCTGGAAGCTTTTTATTTGTACTTCTCTTTTCAATGACAGCCTAGCTGGATATAGTATTCTTGGCTGCATATTTTTCTTGTTTTGTGCTCTGAATATGTCATGCCAGTCCTTTCTGGCCTGCCAGGTCTCTGTGGATAGGTCTTCTGTCTATCTAATATTTCTACTATTGTAGGTTACAGACCTCACGTCCTAAGCTGCTTTCAGGATTTTCTCTTTTTCTCTGAGACTTGTAACTTTCACTATTAGATGCTGGGGTGTAGACCTATTTTTATTGATTTTTGAGAGTGGTTGTCTGTGCTTCCTGGATTTTGATGCCTGTTTCCTTCCCCAAATTAGGAAAGTTCTCTGCTGTAATTTGCTCCAATATACCTTCTGCCCCTCTCTCTCTTTCCTCTTCTTCTAGGATCCCAGTTATTCTAACATTGTTTCATCTTATGGTACCACTTATCTCTAGAATTCTCCCCCTTTGATCCTGTAGTTGTTTCTCTTTTTCTCAGCTTCTTTATTCTCCATCATTTGGTCCTCTATATCACTATTTCTCTCTTCTGCCTCATTTATCCTAGCAGTTAGAGCTTCCATTTTTGATTGCACCTCATTAATAGCCTTTTTTATTTTGACTTGGTTAGATTTTAGTTCTTTTATTTCTCCATAAAGTATTTTCATTTCTCCAGAAAGGGATTCTCTAGTATAGTCTATGCTTTCTTCAGGCCCAGCTAGCGTCTTTATAATCATCATTCCGAACTCTAGTTCTAACATCTTAGTAATATCCATATTGATTAGGTCCCTAGCTGACAGTACTGCCTCTTCTTTTTCTGAGGTGAGTTTTTCCACCTTGTCATTTTATCCAGAAAAGAATAGATGAATGAGAGAACAAAATGCTACAAGGGTAACAACAACCACAGAAAAATGTACACTAGGCAAATCAGAAGAGACCCAAAACCAGGGGGAGAAGAAAGGAAAAAAGAAAATATATGATTAGGCTGGTGAATAGAACAGAGCCACACCCTTGATTATGGGTTTATTTTGTTCTGTTAGAAGAAACTGCCTCCCAAAGTTTTAAAGAAAGGAAAACTTATATACATACAAAAATAAGGGTCAACACAATGAAGGGATGGAATATGACTGTAGAGATGAAAATTTAAAAAAAGATTTTAAATAAGGAATTGATAAGAAGTTGGTTGAAAAAGAAAAAAAAAAAAAAAAGAGAGAATGTGATCAGGCTGGAGACTGGACCAAAGCCATATGCTAGATTTAGGGTGTATTTTGGTGTGTTAGAAGAAACTGTATCCCAAAATTTTAAAGAAAGAAAAAATTTTATGTATACAAAAGATAAGGTTAAATACAATGAAGGGTTAGAATATGACTATAACAATGAAAATTAAAAAAGATTTTTAAAAAGGTACCGATAAGATAAAATAGTTAAAATAGTTTGAAATAGGAAAGAGGAAAAATTTAAAAAACTAAAATAAGAAAAAGATAAAATTTGAAGTATTTAACTTTGAAAGACTAAAGAATCATGGGGAAAAAGCAGTGAATTCTATGTGCTATATTTCCTTAGCTCTGAACTTTTGCAGTTCTCATTGATCGGTAAACTTGGTCCTGGCTGGATGTTTTTGCTGATCTTCTAGGGGAGGGGCCTGTTGCCATGATTCTCAAATGTCTTTGCCCGAGGCGGAATTGCACCGCCCTTGCCAGGGGCCGGGCTAAGCAATCTGTTCGGGGTTCCCTCTCAGTAGCTTTTGTTCCCTGAACGCTTTCCGTACAGCTTTGGAGGACAGGAATGAAGATGGCGGCCTCCCAGTCTCCGACCTGTAGGAGCCGAGAGCTCAGGAGGAACCCACTCCTCATTGCGCCCTCAGAGAAAAGCAGTCAATCCTTCCTGTCTCCCTGGTCTCCGACCGCGCTCCGTGCTCACCCAGCCTGTGACCGAGTGTTTCTGTCTCTGGCGCGCGGCCCTGTTTGGAGTCTCCAAACCCAGCTGATTCCTGCAGTGCTCTCCTGTGCCACCACTCCTCCTGGAGGAGGAAGCAGGGGGTCTCCCTAGATCTGCCACTTGTGGGGTCCCAACTGGAAAAGCAGCGGCCGAACTGAGCTTCAGATCACGGTTTAAGGTAATCTCGAGCTGATAGCTCCCTCCTCGGCTCCGTCTCTGGAGCCAGCTTCCCCACTCCGATACCTGGGAGCTCTGCTGCGCTCAGACACCCCTGGTCTTTCTTGTGACCCCGCGGGTCCTGAGACCACACTGTCCCAGTGATGGCTCCACCCCCAGCTGAGCCTCTGGAGCGACGTCCCTCAGTGGAGCAGACTTCTAAAAGCTCTGATTTTGTGCTCCGCTGCTCTACCGTTTGCCAGGAGCCGGCCCCTCCCCCTGCGGTCTCTCTTCACGTATATCGCCGTGGATTCACTTCTCTGCACATCCTACCTTCCAGAAAGTGGTCGCTTTCCTGTTCCTAGAATTGCTGCTCTTCTTCTCTTCTCTCTCCTGTTGCGTTTATAGCTGTTCGGAATGATTTGATAACTATCTAGCTGAATTCCTGAGACCCGATGAAATTTTGGTCTCCTACTTCTCTGCCATCTTGCTCCTCCCTCGATGCTGACTTTTATCAAGCAATAAGACTTCTGTGGGCTTCAGTTCTCTCACATGGAAGCTGCTGGATCCCAACCTGCTTGCCCCACCGGCAAGGGCTCAACCACACGGAAACTCCAGATTTCTTCCTCGGAGGTCAGACGTTTCCACAGTGATCAAGGGACAACTAGCAGGTAGGAGCAGTCACCCTGTAGTGCCTGGGTGTCTATTAAAGTTAATACTTTCACTTATTAATCATGTTTTGTAAGTCCCTACTGGGTAAAAAAATGTAGGACATTGGAATTATATGTTAAGAGTAATTTATGATTGTAGGAGTTTATGAACATTTTAGGGAAGTCTTATTTCTTGTCCTCAGATCTAGAAGATTAATATGTATTATGAATTTGGAAATTCTCAACAAGCAGGAACTCACAGAAATGGTGTGGTGGATAGAGAGAGCAAGGTTGTAATTGCCAGACCCTGTGATAACCCTTTATACATACACCAGATAGCCTATGACTTATGCTTTCAGTAAATACTGTTTCAGTCTTTGGTTCATAAAACTGTTATATTAAACCATTAATTTTAAAAGATGAAACTTGATGTATGAGTTCTGATATTTGCTTTTCTCTGGTTCTTGAACTTGGAGAATTAGGGATCTTTTGTGAGTAGGCCGAATTATGGTAGAGTAGGGATGGTCAGGTATTTTGATTCAAACACCTATATGCCCTCTAAGGTCACCCTTGCTGCTCAAGTTGTCTTAAGATAATATGGTGGGTTTAAAATTAGTGCTCTTGCTTTATGCTGAGGGCTGGGGAGAGCAGATAATAAGTTATAGTTTTTAGGAGCAAAAAATATATTTCCACAGTTGCCTACAATGGTTCGATAAACCTGGCGAAAGACTAGTTTTGGGAATGTGTGACTCTGCCAGTAAAACAGAAATTTGTAACACGAGGCATAGGCTTAGCCTTAAAAATAGTTGGAAAATGAAGTTTACCTTTCTATCATCTTAGATTTCCTTTTAAGTTTCAGAAAATTTGTATATTAGAAATAGTTATTTTTGACAATTTATAAAGGAAATCAAATCGGTGCATGTGTAGCTGCAAAATATCACCTCCTCCTTCTGTTCTATTTCAGTATGTGGCCTATGTTGTTCAGAGAAAGGCAATGTAATTAATCACAGGGTAAAATTTAGGGTTTATTATGCAGACCAAATTATCCTGTTCCTGCTACCTAAGATATCCTCTGGCTTTTGTTCTCTTCCTTGTTAGCATAGGTTTCAGTGTTCTGTGTGTGTTTTGGGGATCCATACAATGTGGTGATTAACTCAGGTCTTATTTCCCTCATTCACTGATTCTTCTCCTTCAACAAGAAATGAAAACCTTCCATTTCAACTCTGTATTTGGAATAACATTCCTTCTACTGCTGTTAGCATATTCCTGGTTAAAGTTCTGAGTATAATTATGTTAATCACAATTACTGTCTGTTAATAAAAATTGGGTGATTTTTTTATGGTATATCCTACAGATAGCTGTTAACTTTGTCTAAACCTGTACCTATATCTCTTCAGGAAATAAGTTACCTGAAACAAGCATTTAATGTTATGATTATTCCCGTTCATAACATTATTCATAATAGCTAAAACACAGCAGCAACCCCTCTGGGTGTTGAAAGATGAATGGATGAGCAAAACGTTGTGAGGGCATATTTACATTTGCAGTGGGATATTATTCAGCCCTAAAAAGGAAGGGAATTCTGACACATGTTACAACATGGTTTAACTTCGGGGACCTCGTGAGGTGAAATAAGCCAATTACAAAGGTCAATACTGTATTCTACTTCATTGATGAACCTTGAGTAGTCAGAGTCCTTGAGACACAGTGGAATGGTGATAGTGGGGGGGCCTGGGAGAGGAAGGAATGGAGAACTCTTTAATGGGTATAGAGTTTCACTTTTACAAAATGAAAAGAGCTGTGGTAATGGCTGCACAGTATGAATGGACTTTATACCCATGAACTGCACACTCATCAGTGGTTAAGAGAATAAATCTTAGGTAGATTTTACTACAACAAAAAGTCTAAAAATTATGATTGTAATACAGGGAAGCATTATTTTTTCACCTCTCTAAAATTTTGCCTTAAAAAAAAAACAACAGAAGTTCTTGAACTCAATGCTTTTTGAAGTAGTCATCTATTTTCTGGTGCTAATTGTCAGGACTTGAAAACTGCACAAATCTATCGTTTGGTGATGAGGCCACGTGAAAGTTTGTCATAGCACCATAAAGATCCGTTTAACACTCGGAGACTAAAAAGTACCTCTTATTGATGGCAGACCAAGTGTACACTTCTCATTTATGTGATAATGTGAATGTTTGGAAAGCGCAGAAGTAGGTCTCCTCTGAATTTGAGCTGTGTAGTGGGGGAGCTTCATTTGATTTGTTGAACTCGGGTTTATCCTTGGAGGCAGCATAGCAGCTTTTGCAGGTACAAAATGGTCTTTGTATTGAAATGTGCTGCCTGGACCACACTCCCATCTGTTTTCTGTAGTTTACACAAAGCATTAGTTCATTTCCAGGGGTTCAAAACTTCTAATTCGAAAGGTTAAATTCACACACACACAAGCCCAGTGGGACTAGAATCCCCATTTTAGAAGCCAGGTGTCCTTTCACACTGTGAACAGGACTCGCTATCCATGCATTATCTGGCTGCAGAGTCATTACTCTGGCACTTCCTTTCTCCAAAAACTTGTTCCCATCTTCGTCCTGATGTGATAGCACAAAGAGATGAGCAAGTCCCAGGACTGAGAATGAAGACATCTGGAGCTGAAGATAAGGAAGCTCCTTGAACCTAGGAGTTGAGTGTATCTTTCTTTTTTTCTGCTCCCTTTATACTTTCTAGCCTTCTTGAAATCTTCAGTATTAAAAACGACTCATTATTTGGGGAACTGTCTGTGAGCCTGCTTCCTAGCTACAGGTTGGGTAATTATACTTCCCAAATGTTCAGGGATAAATTCCATTTTAAGTGTTCATTCCCGCTGTCAGACCATGCATCTAGACGTGGGGTTTGGAAAATAGGTTTCCTGTAGCCCAACAGCTCCGTTGAAGCTTTATTTTGATAAATCAGATCTTCACGTATCTCAAAGCTTACTGCTTGTGTTTCTTTACAGCTAAGTATTAGTATAAATGTTTTATTATATTTTTTGTGTGCTTGTTACTTAAAAAAAAAAAAAAGAAAACTTTAGAGTAAAAGCTTTCTAGAGTCGAGGAAGTTATATCCCACCCCTCAGGAAATTTCCTGAGCTGCCTCGGCCAGGTAATAGTGGCTTAAGAAATACTCAATAATTTTAATTCACCGTAGACAATTGTTTTCATGCTACCTCACCCCAAGTTTAAGTGAATTATTGCCGGGTAAAACTCCATCAGCAGTTGTGACTCATGGCTTCTCACAATGATGATGAATTGATAGCCATGGTCATGTATGCTGAGTATATTGCCAAAAAAAAAAAAAAAAAAAAAAAAAAAAAAAAAAAAAAAAAAAAGTTTTGAACCTCTTCAGGAAAAAAGCAAATAAAACTTTCTTAAACTGATGAAAGCAAAATTAAATATATGAATTCAAAGTAATTGAGTGACAATTTCATACTGAGTTATTAGGAAAAAACATGGTACAGACCTAGATTTCGAAAATAGTCAAATGAAAATGCAAAATAGTTAAACTAGGCTGGGTTTTTCCCACTGAGGAAAATGTAATTTATGTGCATTTGGTATCAGCTTTGTCACAGAATAAGAAGTAGAGGAAAGGACTGAGGTAAAAATACTGCCTTGGTCATAGGCTGTTGAGTTATTTTGTTTTAGGGCGGATTAACTATAAAATTCTGAATTATGTTGCAGCAGTTCTATGGAATCATAAAGTTGGAAATGTTATATTAATCTTGCAATATTTTAGCAAGACCACTTTTTTTAAAAAAAGATGTTATTAAAAAGTTGTTCTTTCATTTTAAGGAAGCATGGAAGGTAGGTAGTGGCCATAACTTTAAAAAAAGAAGAAATGGACTGGATTTATGATTATCTCTTCATGCTTGTAACTTTTGTTCCCAGTGTCCTGATATGTCATGATTTTCTGCCTTGAAGTGACTCTTTCTATTTATTATGCCAGACCCTCTGGGCCCCTTTCACTCTACAAACTTATGCTCTTGGTAAACTCATGGCAATTCTCTCATATTCTTATTAAATTCCCTGTTCTGCATTTCCCCTTCTCACTTGGAAATTCCATTAGTGAATATTGATCTGCTATTTTACATCTGTCTTGTGATGTTACAACCTGAGTGGCATCTTCATATTTACTTCTGAACATTTCTACTGGTTTTGTTTTTCTCACTTTTGCTATCATATATGTAATGTCCAACAAGAATTTTAGCTTGCTCAACATGACTTTTTATAGTCTTAGGTTCTTTTTCTGTTACACAATATTTTCTTTTATCTCTCTACTTGTCTTATAAATAATTTTAAGGCATTCTTCAAATTGACATTGTCTTTTCTACTACAAGTGGAAAAATATACTACAGGTATCCCGGCTGTTTGTTTGACTTGAGAATTGATCGTTTTTTCAAGGTGAGACTCTCAAATTTCTGTTTTCTTTTGACTACCAATTTAGGCCTAAGACACAGAGGAGGACATGTTAATTAGCATCTCCATATATCTGGGGAGGTATCATCTACAGGCCGGCTTTACTGTAGAGTGATTGGGTATAGCTACTTCCACAGGAGGCCCCCAAATATCTATATGTAGTAAATTTATATAGTAAATCTTTGTTTGCTGATAGGAGCTTAGCCCAAGTGACTCCATATTGGGCTTGTTGTTTCTTTAACCTTCTAAGACTCTTTTTCTGAGCATTTCGTGTCTTTTCCTTTGTTTTATATCATAATTAAAATATTTGGCTACTTTGTGCTCTTACTATGTCCTTACTTTAAGGAACTAGCATTAACTTGTAGATCAGGCATGGACATGGAGCTCCAATGTATTTCCCTAAAGTTGGCAATTTATGTAAAATAGAACCAAAAGAGTCTCATAAGTAATTTTTTCCAGCAAGGAGATAAATGAAGGGCTGATGGAGGACATTGTGTTACTTCCCTGATATTGAGTAAAGCTAAAGTCCATTTTAATTCAATAAATCGAGTTTGCAAAACCACAGTATTTGATCTCAGAAGCAACTACTCTATCATCTTGATGCTTTTCCTGTCTTTTTTGCAGCTTCTAGCATTATTCTTCCCACTTAAAGAACTACTTAAATCTCTCTCTCTCTCTCTCTTTCTCTTATTCTCTCTCTCTCTCACACACACATACATGCACACACATAAATGGTCAGAACATTCTTATATAGAAAACTCATTATTCTTTCATATTTCCAATGTTGGAACCCCATATTTGTGTCTTTGATATTGTGTAATTATGGTTAAAGAGTTATTCACAATCTGCTCAGGGTAGTCTCTCTCTATACATTTGAATTCTGAGTCAGAATATTCTGCATGGGCTAGCTGATGCAAACAGTACTTGTCTGTAGTTGTAAGAATTGCCTGGTTTCCTCCTTTCCATTCCCAGGAAAGTAAACTCAAATGTCCGGTCTCCATTGTAATGTTTGAAATGACTTTTTAAAATCAGTGTTTAATGGGGAAAGCTAAATGGCTGCTTGAGGAGAAGTGAAAGTATACTGAACCAACTCAATTACATCCTGTTTCGTATCTTTTTGTTGTGTGCATATGTATTATTAGATTAGAATAGAATTATTAGAATTGTTGGAATGTATGAAATAGAAACCAACCCAAATCTGCTTGACCTGTCTGTCCATCTCTCATTTCTCCTACTCATTGCATACCTGCTTGTTTTTTTTTTCCCCCAGCATATCAATGTTATCAGCTAAGTACCCTAACAGGAAAATAGTGTCATTCCTGTAGCTCCTGTGTTGCATGCTATATAGGTCCAGCAGTGCACAGACTGGTTGCAGACTTGGCCTCATTTAAAATTTCACAGAATATCTGATTGGCTCACCTTTTGTCAGGTATCCAGAGAGTGTCTGATTATCTCTGGCCAAGGTAGTAGGTACCTATCTGTGTGAATTAGAGAAAAAACCTGGGCTCGTTGGCTGGAAGATCCCCTCTCCCCCAAAGAGTATCTACTTAACAGTAAACTTTTGAAAATACGATAACACATTGGCATGGTTTTTGTGCTAATGAACAATCTCTTCTTACTAGCTGTTGATTAAATTCTTAGCTAGGGCCTTTCTCTTCCAGGTTTCTCTGTGCTGCTTTTCTCCTTGTTTAGTATGTGTTTCTCATTGATGCTTTTTCTTCTTTCACTGGGCATTGTAGTTCTATTACTTTCTTCAAGCAGCATCCCGATTGATGTCCAAACGACCCAATTCAAAATGGCTTGAAAATTGAGATTTCGAGGTCCCTGGGTGGCTCAGTTGGTTAAGTGTCTGCCTTCAGCTCAGGTCATGATCCCAGAGTCCTGGGATCGAGCCCCACACCGGGCTCCCTGCTTAGTGAGGAGCCTGCTTCTCCCTCTTCCTCTGCCGCTCCCCCTACTTGTGCACATGCACACTCTCTCTCTTTTTCTCTGCCAAATAAATAAAATCTTTTAAAAAAAATGAGATTTTTTATTTTACCTAGTAATAGGATGGGCGAGCCAACACAAAGAATAGGATTGTCAAATCTGAACCAAGGGTCTTATCCAGTGTCAGCAATACTAATAATCTCAAGGACAAAGGAAAAAAAGGCAAATTGTCTGCTGAGGTGGAGGTCTGGGGCATCCTGGGTGGCTCCCTATGTCTTTGCTTCTTACATGGGACATACACAGTAAAAAAGAAGGTTCATATGTCCTGTTAAGGTGACGAGTGGTTAGGCTGTGAAATCTCTCCATTTTAGACCCTGGCTTAAGTAATATTTTTAAAGAAGACTTGTCTCATAATTCCATGGATTATGGGTTTCTTTACTATAAATAATCTTTATTTGGGGAAATGCTGGTAACATTCTAGATATTAGGGCCCTTGCTCATAGCAGATGTCCTTAGTGTATATACAAGTAGGCCCAGTTATTAGCATATCTACAAGGAAAATAGACCATGTCACCTGCCTTCTTTCTTTTTCTAAATGCATACCGCCAGTAAAGGGAGAAAATGGACATCAATCCAGTTGTTTTTTATTCCTTATCCCACAATGGGGCTTATAAAACTGTGTGGTAGATTGTTTAACAATTAATTCAGGGGCTCACAGAAACAATAAAGAGCCTAGGTTTTTCATTCTCTCTAACCTTCTCCCTTCCCCCATCCTTGCTCTTCCATCCCGTCCATCCCCCATATTTCTGAAGTGGTTGCCATATTCTCACACAAAGCTCCATATTCTCACACAACAGAGTCTAGAGGCCAGAATGTAAATGGAGACCATTCTTAAAGCTCTCCCAGCAGATACTCTTTTGTTTCATTTGTTAGAAATAGATCACATGCCCTTTCCTAAACTAGTATTTGATGGAGGAAATGTAGTTACCTTAATCAGAGTGGACTAAAAAGATTGATACGTGATGTTAAGGCTGATACGTGGCAGAAATGCTTTTGGGGTGGATGTAGTTTCTGGGTATTCTTGCCAGAAATGTCTGCTATAGTCTTTCAACTTCCTGGTATCTACAGATAATGGCAATTAAATCTAGTTCCCAAATTATATCTGCTATGGCTAAAAAGCTAAAAATTATCCATGTGGTTGCTAGGAGTCGGGAGTTTTGCTTGTAAATAGTAGAGCGACTGTTTCTAATGTTACATTTTTGTTTCCATCATCTCTACTGCAAGAGGTTATTCGCAGAAACTACGGTTCTCAGAATTAGGGCTTTAAAATTTAATTCAGGATCTTCGAGTGTACTTTCTGAAATAGCTTTTGCGTATGACTGCCCTCTGTCAGTAGTGGAGAAAGTTTATTTCTCTAATTCAGTGATTCTAATATTAGAATGCATGGAGATCACCACAATTCTTTGTTAAAGTGGCATTTCCTGGACTTGGCTAAAGAAGTTCAGACAGTTGGGCCTAGGAATCCACGTTGAACAGCCACCCCTGAAGACACTGGAACACATGTGTTTTTTAGACTACTTTTAAGAAAACCTATTAATATGCTTGGCATCAGGAAATGAATCTTGAAGGCCTGAGTGCTGCTTGGAATATTGATTCCTCTTACCCAAGAGCCTTTGCTTCTGCCTTGAACTTCCATTACAAATGTTACCTTTGAACACATCACTCGCTAGGTCATTCCTCATCAGCAGATTAATCGTAGGGGTACTTTTTAAATGAAATAGACATTTCATTCAGGGTTTTATAGAAATAGTTAAATCTGCATTATAGTTCCATTTATTTTCTAGAAAATGTTAATATGTATCAGAGGTGTCTTCCTCCACACCTCCCGTGCCTTTTTTTTTTTTTTTATTATGCATTTAGCTTCTTGACTGAGGAGAAATCTGCTAAGCAAAGAGTTTCTAACAAGCAACCAAAATTTGGCTGAAGTATACTTCTCAACTCCTTTTGTTAGACTATAACTAGAG
>CM052901.1:77813409-77838882 GCA_028534135.1 Potos flavus
GGGTGGCTCAGTTGGTTAAGCGGCTGCCTTCGGCTCAGGTCATGATCCCAGGGTCCTGGGATCGAGTCCCACATCGGGCTCCTTGCTCAGCAGGGAGCCTGCTTCTCCCTCTGCCTCTGCCTGCCTCTCTGCCTACTTGTGATCTCTCTCTCACTCTCTCTCTGACAAATAAATAAATAAATTCTTTAAAAAAAAAAAAGAATATAACTAGAGTCAAATGGAGCCACCTTTCCTGTCGACAGAATACATGACTGATTTGGTCTTATAGGCATATCAAAATAACCTTGTCTATTTTCCTCACCTATGAGCTTAAATGACATCATATTTAAAAAATCAAGTCTCCTGTGATCAGTTGAATGGATGCTCACTCCAAAACCAAGTTCTGTGATGCCCATTCCTCTCTTTCCTCACCTTTTTCTGGCATACCCACATTTCTTACTATATTTATGGGTACATAATTATTTTGACATGTATTATTAAAGTTTCCTGGAGGCATTATGCTTGCGTGTGTTCACTGTGCCTAGGGCATTGCTTTGGAAACTATTTAAGTGAAATAAGAAATGAATATGACTATGCCTACTTGCCTCACCTAATATGTATCACTAATGGATGGCCTAATAGGTTCCTGATAGCAAGTCATATATTTCTTAGAAGAATCTAAGAAACCGAGAATCTCTATGCACATGAAAGCATTGTCCATCAACTGATTAAATTATACCTGATATAATGAAGTGTGCATATACATATATAGTGTATGTACGTATATGTGTGTATATCTAGTGTTCTTATCTATATCAGACATTGGGTAGATACAACACATACTAGATTCTATATGTTCGATGTCTAGTGTATGTATACATATGTATTCACACACACGTTTTAAGGTATATAGACAGTGCTGTTACTAACTCGTGTAAATCCATATAAAATGTCACTGAACTAATAGCACTTTTTATAATCATACATATACATCATAATAAATGGCTATGATAGGTATGACTGATGTTACAGGTTTTGAAATGTTTGGATATTCAAAAAGATGTCCTGGTATTTTGCATTAGAAACTACTAGTCCATAGCATATACCATGGTTTCTGAAAATCTTTAGTCCTATGTGATCTCTATTTCAACTCTTTCTTTCTGTATGGCAACATATATAGTTTGAGGGGTGGATGTTGCCTCTGAGAGTTGGAATATAGGATGCAAGAATTAAGAACACAGAGTGGGAACATTGCAACAGTGAACATTCCTGAGGCCAAAAGAAAGGGATGACTGCAGAGGATGGCTGGCTAGGTGGGTAGATGAATGGCTGGATAGACTGGATATGGATGGGTACAGAGAGTGAGATATTTTTTTTCTCATCTTCAGGCTAGCTTAGTCTCCACTTCCAATTAGCCTACAGACATGTTTTGTTAAGTCTCAACATAAATTGTTATTAGGCAACATTTAGAAACTGTGTTTTCATAAAATTCAGATTTCTGGTCCCTCTCAAATAGTTGAAAGAGCTGACAGTGTTAGACCCACCTTCCCATGGTGCTGGACTTGACTAGAGATATCTACCTGTAGCTTTCTTTACACTGGGGAGAAGTGGCTCGGTTCTCTATAGTCTCCATTATTCCCTATGCTCTCCCCATACTAAGGCAGAATGTCTGTCATCATTTGCTCTTGGATTTGAGCTGTTCTGTGTATTGCATTCAAGCCGTTCCAATCTTTTTTTTCCCCCCCTCACTTTCTGATCCCTGTCAGCTCTAACCTCTGGACTGTGGAAAGATAGATACAGTGAATTGCATCTGGGCTATAATGACTGATAAGTATATACTGTTAACAACATGAGCTTTGGCTGTAGATAGATTTGATTTAGTGCTAACTTGCAGCTCCGCCACTTTATGGCGATGAAATCCATAATCTCTCATAAGGCTATATCTAAAAATTGAGTTTATAACAGTAGTTAACTATATTAGGATTCCCAGTAGGGTTGTGTGTGCATATCTGTGCATGTGTGCACGTGTGTGTGTGTGTGTGAGAGAGAGAGAGAGAGAGAGAGAGAAAGAGAAAGAGAGAGAGGTTTATTTTAAGGACTTGGATTGTGGATAATGGAGTCTGAGAAGTCCAAAGATCTGCAGTTGGCAAGCTGTATGCCCAGAAGAGTCAATGATATAGTTCCAGTCCAAGTCCAAAGACTTAAGAACCAGGAGAGATGATGGTATAAGCTTCACTCTCAAAGCTAATAGGCTCAAGACCCCAGAATAAGCTTTGTTTCAGTTCGAGTCTGAAAACCAGAAAAGACCAATGTTCATCTGAATCTGACAGGAGGCGTTCCCTCTGACTAGGCCTTTTGTTGTTTTCTGTTCTTCAGTTGAGTGGATGAGGCCCATCCACATTAGGGACAGAAATCTGCTTTACTCAATCTACTGATTCAAATGTAAAAAAAAAAAAAAAAAAAAAAAGAGAGAGAGAAAAGAAAAGAAAAGAAAAACCAATCTACCGCAACAACAAAATGTTACTCTCTTCCGCAAACACCCTCGTAGACACACCCAGAATAATGTTTGGCCAATGTCTAGGAACCCCATCGCCCAGTCAGGTTTATAAATAAAATTAATATATTAGGGTTTTTGAAAGAAAAAGTGAGACAGTACATGCAAAGTACTTAGCACAATGACTAACTCACAGTACAATTTAAGTAAATATTATTTATGGTTACCAATATAATTCTTGCCGATATTTTACCTTTTGCATTTCTGGATATAGCTTTGGTCTGATTTCCTTATAGTCTGCTTGAAATCTCATCAAAGGAGGAGATAGGCCCTGAGGTTACTGGCAGGCAGGAAAGGAAAGGAAGAAGAGGAGCCTAAGTGGAGTCCTTCCTATTGTATGCCAGGTGTGATTTTGCTGTTGGATTTACTCAGTCTTTCTGAAGATTAAGCATCATTCCTCATTCATTCATTTTACCAGTAAATAGATTGAATCCAAACTGATTTGAAAAAATTGAAACACCAAACTAGTGGTGAATGACTTGGTTTTAAACACAGGTCTGTTGGACTCCAAAATCCATATTTGTACCCCTTTAGGGAAGTACCTCTTGAATCTTTGCCATATGTACTGTGGAATCTGAACACAGGTATATTAATGTCTCAGAACCACCTTATTCATCAATGCTGAGATTGCCAGTTTATACTTCTAGGGATTTTGTATCAAGTATCCCACATGGACACTTTGTTGAGAGAGAATTTATTTAGTTGAATTTTCTCTGCGCTAACTCTAAGTTTATTTGAAGGGCCAGAAGGATAGCTGTATTTCTACAACTCAGCGCTCTGCCTCAGAGACAAACATAGAACTACTGATGTGCAAAATACTGAAGCATGGGATAAGAATGAAGTATAGATTCCCAGGGATACCCACAACTTGATATTAAATGCTTCTCATAAGCACTGACTTAAATTTTTAATTACCACCATATAGAAATGGTTCATTTTTCACGAGAGCAGTAGTTTAACTATGTATTCATCAGTAAGATTTCTGTTAACAGTGCAGAACAAGAGCAGTGACAAAAAAAAGCAAGTTTGTTTTGATTAAAGGAGAATATAAAGTTTTGAAACATGATTTGTAAATGCATAGCTGTATTTTAATGCTTTTAAGAGTCTAATCCAGGGGCTCCTGGGTGGCTCAGTCGGTTAAGCATCTGCCTTTGGCTCAGGTCATGATCCCGGGGTCCTGGGATCAAGGCCCACATGGGGCTCCCTGCTCAGCAGGGAGTCTGCTTCTCCCTTTACCCCTTACCCCTGCTTCTGATCTCTCAGTCTCTCTCTCAAACAAAATAAATACAATCTTTTCTTTAAAAAAAAGAGTCTAAACCAGTATAAATTTCAGATGTTTTTGCTTAACACTGATTAAAATTTACTGTTTTTTAGTTATCATTTTGGGAAAAATAACGGAAAGTATTTACTGGAACACAAAGATAGTTATATACATATGGGGGCTCTAATTAGGATAACTAGGCTTAAGAACTCAAATTTCAAATTTGCTCTCTGTTGGAGAAGCAGTGGGCCATCAAATCATGGGAGGTATCCTAAATGGGTTCAGCTATTTCTAAGTAGCCTAAGACATATTTCAAACTTCTGTAAACCTCATTTTTCTTCCTCATAAAATGGGAACGTGATGTATTTCATGGCATGTTTGTGAGGACTAAATGAATGTTAAATAAGGTCATAGTTAAAGTTGATGTTTTTACAATGACTTCTTGCCATGGGTCATTGCACATAATCATGTATGGCTAAGCAAGAAGAAATAACTTCTGCCATTTCCCACAGCTGAGAAACGTGAAGCAGGACCCAAACCTGGGCAGTCTGATCTGTGAGCAGGTGCTTTTGACCACTGTCTCACTATGATAAATAAATGGACAAAACCTATTTACTGCATAAGTGTTGAAGATTGTTAGGAAAACAGGTTAAAATACACTTTCTTGGAATAAAAAATCTTTTTAAGGCAATAGAAACATATGTTGTGGATTCCCTTTGATTCATTTGTCTCTATCCAAAACAAAACAAAACCAAAGCAGAAAAAAAAGCACACAAAAACCCAAAAGGCCAACTTCCCTTGATTCGTGCTTACTGAATTGATTAGTCATTTTCTAAATTCCCTCAGAGCATTTTTTCCAATTATTGCTGCACATTGAACTCTGTTCTTCTGTATCTTTTTCTGCTTTCAAAGTTGGACAACTTTTTCATCTCTATAATGATTGATGAAAGCTTCATGATTTCATAAAGATAACCAATAATGACTTTATAGCAGTGTTTGGTAGTTCTTTGCTGCCCTGAAATTGAATTAATGAAGACCAGAACCTCTGGACTCACTGAAAAAAGATGAGTGCTCCTTTAATAACTTTGTTATCTATCCTCACCTAAATTTGTTTGTTCTAGTCTGTAGAATTTGATGATTGCTCTCCCTGGGTGACACTAGGTATGTCAAACAAAGATTGAAGACTCCTGCCATTAAAAAGAATTGACCTGTCTTTTTTGGACCTTTGATGTAGTACTTGCTTCATTTCCTTGCTTTATCCTTCTGTTGTGTTGCGCTGCGTAGCCCAGTCACTTACTGCGCTTTACATTTGTTCACACCCATTTTATAGTATACTTGACCTATTCTTGCTTAGATTTATTTTAGATCATTTCCCCTACTTCCTTTTTGGTGTCTCCTTAAATTTTAGCTAATAAGATATCTAAGAACAGCGATACTACTTTCTACAGATGTTTCTTTTTTCTCTCTATAGAGTCTTACCTAATGTGCTACTAGAAATGAATTCTTCTAGAATCTTAGATTTTTTTGGGAGATACGTATGAATATGTACATACTAGAGTTCATATTATGATACCATACTGCCTAGACATGCTTGCAAATCTTTTTTTCAGATATGTCTTCTGACTTTGTCTTGAATGTGCTTTCTATATATATATATATATATATATATATATATATATATATATATATATATATGTGCTTCCAGCATTTCCTTTTTCTTTCTTTTTTTTTTTTTTTCCTAGCATTTCCTTTTTCTTAACAGTTGAAGTTTTACAAGCTTCCTATAGCTTTCGTGCTGTCCATCAGCTTTTGTTGTTTGGAATCAGAATTAAGGTGAAGTACACGTTTGTTGATTCCCTTAGCTTCTAATTTGGAATTATAGAAAAATAGGTAAGAGTTCATCAAATGCTCTCATCTTAGCAGAATGAGGTTTCCATTATATGTAAAGGAACATTGAAGTCTCTCTTAGAGTTGTACCCAATACACATTTTATTGAATGCTGACTGTTGAAATCAATATTCCATTGAAATAAAAGTCAAAGTCACATTCCTCTCTTAAAATGTGCTTTTTATGCATTTATCTAAATTTAATTCTGTAATTAAATACTTTGAGTTGTTTTTAAATTTAGCATCATCATTCTCAATAGTGTCAGCTTTTATGTTGTTCTTACAGTTCACATTTGTAATACCAATGTATTTATTTTCAACCCAGGTAATGAAGGAGCAAGGCATTTAGGGGCAGTTTTTCTTTTTTTTTTTTTTTCCTTTCTTTTGAAATTTTTCATTATGTTTTTTTGGAAATCTATAAATATGTAATATGTAAATTAGAAATATTTTTTAAAGGTTTTCTATTTTTCCCCTGCGCAACTTTGGCTACTGTATATGCCAAAAGTGGTCTTGACTAATTTTTTTTTTTTTTTTTAATGTTCAGTTAGCCGACAATGATATGGGGGCAGTTTTTCTACAACTTACACCTCTTTATATTCTTGGTATCCTTCTTTTTTTTTTTTTATTCTTGGTATTCTTTATTATGTCTGGATGAAAGGCAGTTTTTCATGACATTGTACATGAATCTGGATATATTTCTCCTTCGGCTTGAGGTGACAAATTTGACATTCTGCTTTAATTTATCTCTAAAAAAGAAAATTCTTAAGTATAGGACTTTTTCTTGAGCATCATGGCTTAAATACAGTAAAATAACTAATCTGTCTTGAAAATTTCTATTTTAATATGAAAACACAAAGAACAAGTCTAAAAAATCTACAAAATTAGAGTTACGTTAGATCTCCATTCTTTTCCTTGTATTAAATGTTCATACATATTTCTAGCTACCTGAAGTTATCTAAGTAACACATTCTCTTAATATGTATATTAACTTAGAATCTATTTCCCTATTTAACTATTTGAAAATTACTAAGGATTCATTTTGTATGTGATATCAACAGCTTCAAAATTACAATGATTTTGGCATTATATTTTACGATTACAATATTTATACTATTAATGCTATATACTTCAGCTGGTATAGGGAAAAGTTTCAACTAGAATGTTTATTTATAAGTGAAAGTGTATGTCTAGGGGCACCTGGGTGGATCAGTCAGTTAAGCATCTGACTTCGGCTCAGGTCATGATCTCAGGGTCCTGGGATTGAGCCCCGCATGGGGCTCCCTGCTCACTAGAGAGTCTGCTTCTACCTCCATCTGCCTCTGTTCCCCACTCATGCTCGCTTTCTCTCTCTCTTTTTCTCTCTGAAATAAAGTCTTTAGAAAGAAGTGTAAGTACAGATAGCAACGATATATCCAGTGTCATGATTTGTTCATACTAGACACATTGTTTTGCTGAAGAGAGAGGATATTAACCTGCTTGACCAAATCAGCATCGATTACTCACCAGTTCATAGAATTGAGACATGACTTTGAAGTAGGCATTCCACTGCCGGAAGTCATGGACAAAGACACAAAGTGAATTTTGGGCTGATAACAGAGGCTAAAGCCTAGCTTTGTTAAGTGTATTATATCTGGTCTTATTTCTGCTATGTAGATTTCTGGAAATGGATTATATTTATTTTCTTTTTTTCTCTCTTTTTTTTAAGGTTTCCTGTTTGTTTTTTTTTTTTAAGATTTTATTTATTTATTTGACAGAAAGAGATCACAAGTAGGCAGAGATGCAGGCAGAGGGAGAGGGGGGGAAGCAGGCTCCCTGCTGATCAGAGAACCTGATGCGGGGCTCAATCCCAGGACCCTAAGATCATGACCCGAGCAGAAGGCAGAGGCTTAACCCACTGAACCACCCAGGCGCCCCTATATTTATTTTCTGTTTGCTGAGTTGAACCTATATTTTCATTTATTGTTCATTTTGTACATTTTGCTAGGTGTTTCATCTACACATAATGTAATCTTTAGGTAAGTACTATAGATGTTTTATTATTTCCTCCCTTAACAAGGGCTGAGACTGGAGCTCAGAAAATTTGGGTAACTTCAGTTTCACACAGCTTAATTTGAACCCATGGTTATTGGGCTCCATAATGCTTTCTTTCTGTTATGTTCTCAGTCATGTATCTTATTTTTTCTTCATTTTATTGTATACCAAATGCTTTTTCTTTTAAGATATAATTGACCTCCATTAGTTTCAGGTGGACAACATAATGATTTGATATTCGCATATATTGGGAAATGATCACAAGTCTAGTTAACATCCATCACCACAAAGAATTACAATTTTTTTTCTTGTGATGAGAAGTTGTAAGAGGAGCAACTTCAAAATCTACTCTATTAAAATCTTTCTTTTTTTTTTTTTGGTTTTATTTATTTATTTGACAGGGAGAGAGATCATAAGTAGGCAGAGAGGCAGGCAGTGAGAGAGGGGGGACCAGGCTCCCCACTGAGCAGAGAGCCCAATGCGGGGCTCGATCCCAGGACCCTGAGATCACGACCTGAGCCGAAGGCAGAGGCTTTAACCCACTGAGCCACCCAGGCGCCCCTAAAATCTACTCTATTGTATGTTATTTACTATATTTATGAACATGTTAATTATAGTCACCATACTATCCCTTATATTCCTATGACATTTATTTTATAACTGGAAGTTTAGACCTTTTGGCTCCCTTCACCCACTCTACCCACCCCCTACCTCTGGCAACCACCAATCCATTTTTTTGTATTTTTATAAATATTTTATTTATTTATTTTAGACAGAGAGTGCGAGTGTTGGGGAAGGAGAGAGAGAGGAGAGAGAACATCTCAAACAGACTTCATGCTGAGTGTGGAGCTTGATGCAGGGCTTGATCTCACGGTCCTGAGATCATGAAAAGAGCCAAAATCAAGAGTTGGATGTTCAACAGACTGAGCCACCTGGGTTCCCTGGTTTTCTTTATTTATGAGTTTGTTTTTATATTGCACATAAAAGTGAGATTATATGGTTATTTATCGTCCACTTATTTCACTTAGCATAGTGTCCTCCAGGTCCATCCATGTTGTTGTGAACAGCAGGATTTCTCTGTTTTAATGGCTGAGTAGCGTTCCATCGTGTGTGTGTGTGTGTATACCTAAAGTTGCTGAGACAGTAAATCCCAGAAATTTTCATCGCAGGAAAAAAAGATGATTTTCTACCAATTGGTGGTAATAGATGTTAACTAAGTTACTGTAATAATAATTTCACAATGCATTTAAGTCAGTTTATTATACTGTACATATAATTTGTTAGGCTGTATGTACGTCAATTATATCTCAGTAAAACAGAAAGGAAAAAGGACATAGCAGTCTGTGGAAGACCTTTATTTAACTTCTAGCCAATATATTCCGTAAACAGACTATACAAGGAAGACTGGCTAAAGTTAACATTGTCCCAAGCATTTCTAGGAAGGCATGAACCTTCACACAGATTCATTTCCCCCTGGTGTTTCTTATACTTATTCCTTTTGGTTTGATTGATATTGACTGTGTTAATTACTTGGGTTTACATGGCATTTTAAATTCAGAACATTTTTACATGTTACCTAATTTATTTTTCTGAAGCCATATAGGGGATAAAACACCCAATTTCAAACCAAGATCTTCAGAAACCAAACATGCTTTTCTTGTCGGCTTTCTTTGAATAAATGTGTGACTTTATATTATATTTATTGAATCATATTAAGTCACTAATAGCTTTAAACCATATTTATTTCCTTTGGATTAAAATTCATTTATATTATTCAATGAGTACATATATAATTGCATAGAATTAATATTTTACATGAATATATCTAAAATACAAATATTTGCTTAACTACTTAAGTACACCCTACATTATTTCTGCAGTAATTTGAGGTCGCATATAAAATATACAATTGGTAGAATGAGAAGATAAAATCATGGAAATGGATAAATCTGGAAATAAGTTTAGCATACGAGTCAATATAATATTTAGGTGTTAGCTATAAATTTGGCTTTGAGCTCCATAGCAGCCAAAGTAAAGAAAGAAATGTGTATATTTCAGAGGTTCATAATACCCAGGAGGTTAAAAGCAATTTCTCATGTGGGCCATAACTTTTACGGGTACTGAGACTAAGGTGTACTGTGTGTTGGAGAACACTATACGTAAAAACATTCCTGTGATAATCACAGTAGTATATATTACATGTGGCTGTTTCTTACTGTGAAGGTTCATGATGAAATAAAATGAAACCAATTCTCTAAAGAGCCAAAATACAGTGTGTTATGTGCACCCACACCCCTTCCCAGTGTTGTCATGATCCAAGGTTAAACTTCAAAATATTTAGAGTAGCCATACTCAAAAATGTTCTGTAAAATATTAATTTTGAGGATATTTCTTGAAAAAGTCTTTCCAGAGTTCTAGAAAGCTAGAGGAAGAACTCCTAATTAAGGATGTCTTAGCACTGTTTCTGTTTTCTCCCAGTGGATGATATGGACTTTCTAAAGTGAATATGAGGTAGTAAAAGGGATCAGTATTAGTAAATATACCCTGGATTAGCAGAACATAGACTGTTGATACAAATTTTAGAACTAGTATATAAGCCCCAAGTGTAAGAGGAGAGCAGTAAATCCAGCTTCTCAGATCAAGTGAAAACCCCCCCATAGGTAATGTTCCTTCACTTAGAGACCTTTGGTAGAAAAAAGCCAGACCCAGATCTAATGCAGATCTGGTGAGCTACCCAACTTCTGTTCAAGTTCTCTGTCTTTTGGCTAAACAAATTAGAAACTTAATCTTTAATCATGTGAATGCATGCACATAGATGATTTTGACCTGTTACTCTGAAACCCTCCCTAAATGATGCACGTATTATTAAACCAGTACTACAAGGAAAAAGGTTTCATGGACCAATATGTTTAGGAAATGGTATGTTTATGAACATCTGGCTGTTAAGAGTTCCATTTAAAGTTTTTCTCTTTGCTTCATTCATTTCAATAATTTTCTAGGAAGTTCTTGTTACTTTTTTGTGTTGTCACTTTTCACAAAGTGTACTCCTGACATTTTAATCATTGTATTTTACTCAGATTGAGCCTTAATCGCGAGACTGTAAATATCTTTTAAAGATACACACGAGAACTGATTCCATTTATATCTAGTTCAGGGGAAAGATGTAACAAATTGGATAGTTGATTTTTTCCTTCTAACTGAAGCAGATTATTCTGAAATTTTTGGAGAGCACATTGCTTTGAATTTAAAAGTTGACCTTAAATTGATGGGGTTATGACAATATCCTATAGGAAAATTTTCTAAATCTATTATGGTATTTCTAAAACCTTACATTTGTGCCCCTGTTCTTTAGTGACATATTTTGGAACCATTTAAAGATATGTTTCATAAATACGTTCTCTGAAATACTCAGTGGTAGTTTATAATCCTTAATCATATTATTCCTGGCTGTTACTATTTTAATGAAATTCATATTGGCATTCCTAAATACAAAAATGAAAACCCGGTTTGTATTTTTAAATTGAATTTGATCAGTGTCTTAATTCCTTCATATTTATCTGAGCATCTGAAGGTTTATATGACCCTGGTCTCTAATCCATTGACGAATTATGCTCATTTATCTCTCAAACTCTTAGGAGAGTTGAGCAGGAAGCCCTGAGACCTGAAATGATTTTCTCAAGTTGGCACAGTCCATCAATTCTGGAACAAAGTTTCACACTCCAGGTCTCTGGCTGTCTGCTCTGGAGGATCTGCCCATTACCCTATTTAACCTTGCTAAGATTGAAGACTTCGTGTTTGGTAGGTTAAATTTTATGGAATAAAGATTGCATTCTGGTATGTCAGATGAGGTAGCAACTTCATTGAAAGAGGCAAAGTTTAGTTCTCAGTTGCTGTTTTATTCCCGAAATCTTTTTAACAGGAAAATAGAATTTGCAATGAACACTAGCCCCATTTGAGTATTTTGGTAAGTTGTGTTTGCTTTTCCTTCTTTCCTGTGAAATCACAATGGTAATATTCTACAGTTTACCATGAGATAAATGTACCTCATTTGCAAGGGGAATGAAATTTTTGGAATGCTACTAGTGTCTTCATTAAAAAAAAAATGTATTTAGTACATGTGGGAGAAAATAACTGTTAAGACATTGGGTTGTTGTTCCTGTTGATCATGTTTTCATTGGGGCTTTTAGTTTAAATGCTTTTAGTTTAGTTTTTAGGTTATTTTTTTTTAATAACCTGGTAAGCTAAAAATGAAGGAAAAAAATTTGAAGAGTTACAGCTCCCTTTGCCACTCTGGATTTGAAAATGTATATATGGGTTCCTCACTCGTGGATTTATTTTTAAAATGACTAAACATGCAACACTTGGGTGGCTCAGTTGGTTAAGCATCTGCCTTCAGCTCAGGTCATGATCCTAGGGTCCTGGGATCGAGTCCCACATCGAGCTCCTTGCTCAGTCGGGAGCCTGCTTCTCCTTCTCTGTCTGTCTCTTCCCCTACTCATTCTCTCTCTGTCAGATAAATAAATAAATCTTTTTAAAAATGACTGAACAAATAAACATACACCACATAATAGCTCAGGGTATGATAATTTTGTAAATTCTATGCAAATTTATTGATTTAATCATGACATTCTAAAGGACTTATTAAAACATACATGATGTAGTATATGTTGAGCATTTATACAGTGTTTTTCATGATTACACTTAAACTTATAAAATATCATACTTTGACTCATTAATGAATTAATCATAATGAACAAGATTATTTACTACCAGTCTGATAAGAGTTTAAATGTTTTCTTTGTTTTAGCTTATTCGTGGTGGTCTGTGTCCTTTTCTGAGTAAAAGAAACTGAGTCATGTAGTGACAATTGACTTTTCCAAGGGCGTACCATTTATAAGTGGTAAGCCATGGCTATTAACCCACACAGTGTCTGTCCAGAGCCTGTACATTTAATTACTGCAGTATGCTGTGCTCATTTGTCTTGGTATTGGATATATTATACAGATAAAACTATGAAATTGTATCATTTACTTTGAAATATTCCAGTAAACATCTTAGTTGATACATTTTTTTCCAATTTTTGTTATTCTTTTAATAGGACACCTCACAAAAATACTACAGCATGGCTGGCATCAGAGCCCATGGTAGTTAATACATGGCCTAAACTGCTTTAAATGACTAAAGAATTTGCAAAACCAGAATTCTTGATCCCCCTCCACTTTATGAGTAGGTCTTTTAAAAATAATATGCTCTAGGGATCATTCGAACAGGACTCAACTGAAGAGGCACCGTGGAATTCCCTATCTTACCTAGGTGACAATTCCTGGTGAGGGTGAATGGTGGAAAGGAATAGGAGAAGCAGAGAAAAACTGTACCAGACCTGTGGACCAATTTGTCATAATTTAGGGTCTTGGTACTTCTTGTTTTGATTGTATAAAATACCACAAGTGAAAGTGTTAATAGATAAGAAACCAGGCTTATGTTTCCTAGTGAAGCCTTAAAATCTATGAGTGATGCTGGACCAAAACACAGTTCCAAGAGGCCTGAGATGGAAGGCAAGGTTTTATTGTCTTGAGTTTATAAGTTTATGAATCTAAAACATAAAAATTTCAGTAGCATTTCAGTAATACAAGAACATTAGGATACCATAAAGAGGGACTCCTATAATAACTACCAAGATCTCATTGTAACAATGTCCTACATGTATGATTTGCTTTAACAAAATTTAAAATTTGAAGAGAAAAGCTGATAAGATGGAACTAGTGAGTTGTGAAGCTACAGTGAATATTTCGTAGGCTAAATAGCTTGGTAAATTGTAAAAAATGTTCTATACATAATTGTTTACAGTTTTCAGGGATGTTTTTTCTCTTCAAGGAGCAACAAATTGATAAATCTATTTGTAAGGAATTAATGGATTTTTTGATAACCATTATGATAGTACTGATTTTCTAAAACATATGTTTTGGAGAAATACCGATAAAGACATTTGCCCATTTTTTTAAAAATTGGCATGTTTTTTATATTTTACAATTGAGTTGTAGGAGTTCCTTATATATTTTGCATACTACCCCTCCCATTTTCTGATACCTGGTTAGCAAATATTTTCTCCCATTCTGTAGTCTTTTTCATTCTGTTGTTTCCTTTGTGCAGAAGCTCTTTAGTTAGATGTGGTCCCACTTTTCTATGCTTTTGTTACTTGTGCTTTTATTGTTATATCCAAGAAATCATTACCAAGACAAATGTCAAAATTTTCCCCGTGTTTTCTTCTAAACTTGTACATTTAATTCTTAGAGTCATTTTCACTTGATTTTTGTGTACTGTGTAAGATGAGGATCCAAATTCATTTTTCTGAATGTGGATATCCAGTTTTCCCAGGGCCAATTAAAGACCTATTCTTCTCTGTGTGTCCTTAATATTCTTGAAAGTCTGTTGACTATATATGCTTGAGTTTATTTTGGGACTCTCCATTTTGTTCCATTGGTCTGTATGTTTATCCTTATGCCAGTATCATTCGTTTTTTGTTACTTTAGCTTTGTAATATACTCTGAAATCAGGAAGTGTGATGCTTTTGTTGTCTTTCAAGATTGGCTTGGCTATTAAGTGTTCTGTGTTTCCATATGGATTTTAGACTTGTTTTCCTATTTCTGTTAAAAATGTCATTGGGATTTTGATGGAGAAAGCATTGAATTCAAAGAAAACCTACAAATGACTGACAGGTATATGAAGAGATTTTCAGCTTTACTGATGATTAGGGAAAAGTGAATTAAAATTGCAATGAGGTATCACCTTATATCTGTTGAGTTGACTTTTACCAAAAACAAAAAAAAAAGGAAAGAAAAAAAGAGAAAAGTTTTGATGAAGATGTGAAGAAATGGGAACCTTTTTACACTGTTGGTGGGAATTTAAAATGGTGTTGCCATTATGGAAAACAATATGAAGTTCCCTCAGAACATTACAAATAGAACTACCACATAGTCTAGCAATCAAATTTTGGGCTATATATCTAAAAGAACTGAAATTAGGATCTCAAAGCAATATCTGCACTCTCACGCTCATTGCAGCATATTGACAATACCGAAGACACAGAAAGAACATTGTGTCTATCAACGGATATGAGTAAAAAAAGTGTGATATATAAATATAGTGGAATATTATTCAGCCATAAAAACAGGAAATCCTGCCGTTTGTGACCATATGGATGAACCTGGCAGGCATTTTGCTCAGTAAAATAAATTGGTCCTGGTAGGGTAAATACTGAATGAGTCCACTAAGATGAAGAATATAAAATAGTGAAACTGCTAGAAATGTGGAGGAAAATGGTAGTTGCCAGGGGCTGGGGTAGGGGAAGGTGGGATGTCACTTTTCAATGGGTATAAAGTTTCAGGTATGCTAGATGAACAAGTTGTAAAGGTCTACTGTACAGCATAATGCTTGTGGCTAACAGTTCAGTATTGTAAACTTAAAAATTGGTTGAAAGTATATTACATGTTCTTAGCACATAAACAAAACAAAACAAAACCAGAGAGGAGGAAACTTTTGGAGGTAGTAGTTTCATGCATGTATACATAGCTCCATACTCATCATAGTATACGTTAATCATGTCTAGGTTTTTTGTATATCAATTATCTCATTAAAGCTGTTAAAAAAAAGAGCTGGTGATTATTGAGAAGGGCATGTACTACATGGAGCACTGGGTGTGGTGCATGAACAATGAATGTTGGAACACTGAAAAAATAAAATTAAATTAAAAAACAAAAAATAAAAAAAAAGAGCAAAAAACAAATGCTGAAATTCTGTGCCTGTTTCTCATGCATTAATGATATAAATTGTACCCTAAAAGTGATGTATATAAAAGAAAATGTCATTGTTGGTATATACTTGTGATTTTTTTTTCCCCATTTGTCTTTAAAGAGAATGCAAATCCATTTTTTTTAGAGATAAAATACTAAGTGTTTTTGTGATGGTAAGTTTTTAATTATATCTGTAGATAAAATCATAATGACTTCATTAGACAATTTAAATCAACATTTTATTATAGCACTGTCTCAGAATAAGTCCACATGTTCCACTATGTTTTTGGATGTATTTTTTGATGATTATAAACAGCTTAAGTTGTGGTGTTTCTTTTTTTTTACATGAATGAATTAGTAGCTTCAGAATTAAAACAGTATTGCTTCAGATACAATTAATTTTTAATAACTTTGTAAAGGCTATGAGTTTCTCAACAGTCCTAGGCACTTGTGTATATTAATTATATAATAGTAACAGTATATATGTTTTCGGTGTATCTGGAAAAAGAAAAAAACATACTAAACAATTTCTAAGTAAATGTCTGACTTAATTAGTAACTTGACTGTAAGTTATTTACTAAGTTGTATTGGCTATAGGGTTTGGAAGTCCTGATTCTAAGGCCTTAATATTGCTTGTGAAAGATCATCAGTCACCAAGTGACTGGTAAGAAGGACAGTAGGTTGCCAATTTGTTAAAGGTCAAGAAGTAGGAAGAAACTGAGTGGGATTTAAATAATCTCTATATACTAGGAACTAAATTTTCACAATAATACTGCAAAAACTGAGAATGATAGATTCAGGTTGGCAGGATTTCAGCCACCAGCTGCCTCTTAATGACTTTCCCAGCTGTGATAGTTGTAGGATTGAGTTTTAGACTGTATCTTTAATTTTAGGTTGTTCATTTATTGATGTAAAGGTAAATATTTTATCAGACACTTTTTTTCCCTTTTAGCGTATGGGTAATAAATTAGAGTGAATTTCAGGACTACTTGAGCTGGTTAAAAAAAAAAAAAGTTTACTCACTTCTTTTATAAATTTGAGCATTTTCTAAAAGTGTCTTGGATTGAAATGGATGCTTTAAAATACAGTTAATTATAAATGTTAAAAGTCTACTTGGCAGAGAATACAATTAATCTAGAACTGTTCATAGATTCAAAGTAGCTCTTGAGTCTGGTTATGGTGAAAGTGGATAATAAGAGAAAGAATGCTAGCCAGGTGCCCAGACACCCCCCTTCCCATAGACACCATCGCGAATACAGCCCTACAGAGCAAAAATCAGGGGCAAATTCCCTAAAAAAACGGTATGACTGGTGAGAAGTGATGGATGGGAACTGTTGGAGCCTAGATTATACCTCCAGAAGTATTCATCTTGAGATACATTTTTACACCTACTCAATAAACTCAGCGGGAGAGACACAAACTTGAGAATAATTTCAGCCCTTACTTCTGAATGTAAATTATCACCAACGTTCAGATGAAAGCAGGAGGGATATCATCCCACAGAGGAAAACAAGATATAGGAGGAGGACAAGCATTTTAAAAGACGAAAGAGGACCATCTTATACCAGACAAATAATGAGTGAACTAAATAGAATGTAAAATAACTTAAGAATTTCTTCAACAAGGTAAAAAGATAATGGTAATGTGAAATAGGAAAGCATTCTTAAAAGAAACAAACCAATTGGAATTCTTGTGTGGAAATAAGATAGTCAAAATAAGAACTCATTAGATGAGTTGAGGAGCCAAATGGATATTTCAGGAAAACTAGTTAAATGGAAAAGAAGATTGAAGAATTTTCTGAGTACTTTACTCAAAGTAAGGACGCATGAATAGAATTATAAACTTCTCTGTATTATATGGGTTCTAATCTAACTTGTGTGAGGTGATACGACATTGTGGTTTTGATTTGTATATGATGAGTGATGTTGAGGATTTATTCATTTACCTATAGGCCATTGTGTGTCTTCTTTGGATAAAGGTCTAAGTCCTTGGACCACTTTTTAATCAGACTGTTAGGGTTCTCCCCCCCATTGCTGAGTTATAGGATATCCTTAAATAATTTGGAGGTTAATCTCTTTTAAGACACAAGATTTGCAAATAATTTCTCCCATTCCGTAGGTAGCATTTTTATTTTATTTTATTTTTATTTATTTTGTTGATTGCTTCTTTTGCTTTGCAGAAGTGTTTAGTATGATGTAGGTCCCACTTGACTATTTTTGCCTTTGTTGATTATTGCTTTTAGTTTCCTATCCATAAAACTGTTGCCAACACTAATACCCTAAAACTTCCATGTTTCCTTTTAAGAGTTCTGCAGTCTCAGGTCTTACATTTAACTCTTTAACCCATTTTGAGGTGATTTTTGTGTATGGTATAAGATACTGATCCAAATTCATTACTTCACTTATGGATATCTAGTTTCCCATGGCCATTTGTTGAAAAGACCATCTTTTTCCTACTGTATGTTCTTGGCATCCTTATCAAAGACACATTAACCATATGTGTGTGTCTTTATTTTTGGGATATCTGTTCTTTTTTATTCGTCTATATTTTTGTCTTTATGTCAGTACCATACTGTTTTGATTACAATAGCTTTGCAATATCTTATGAAATCAGGTAGCACTTGTCTGAAGCTTAGTTTAAAATGTTATGAAATGCATTAATTTGGTGGGATGCTTCTCTTAGACCTTTGTATGTCTTATTTCAGAGCCTTTCAGTTTGGATACCAGATTCCAGGTACCTGAAAAAACTAGAAGGACACATGAGGTACTTAAACTATTAAACTAAGAGTTTGTTCAGCATGAATAGAAACAAGATGGCTGAAAACTTCACCCTTAATAAAGTAGAACACTATTTAAATTTGAATGAATAAACTTCTCTTATCACTACGGGAAAAAAGTAGGCACATTTTGTAGATATTCTCTAAGTTAAAACAGATGTCAACATTTGTTATTTTATGATTTTTATGTCATTTTTCCTGTTTACTTATTTATCTAGTCATAATCTGTTAATTATTTTTTAATTGCAGTACAGTTGACATATGGTACATTAGTTTCAGATGTGCAACATAATCTGTTAATTATTGAGGACATCTTAGAGAATGTAATTCTATTCATCACTGAGATTATTGTACACATCTCATCCTTCACCTGTACTGTTTTAATAGAATTTCACTATTTGAAATAAAAACAAAAAATTGCTCTGTAAATAACAACTGAAAACAATAGTAAAATGTAAAGTATTCGAAATGTTTAAAAATGAATATTTCCAGTTATAGAAAAGATAATCTTGTGAAAAGAGGATAGGAATGATCAAATTTACACTAATACTTAGCACTCATATTTATAGTTAAGTACTACACTTTTTTTTTTTTTTTTTAAGATTTTATCCATTCATTTGACAGAGAGAGAGAGATCACAAGTAAGCAGAGAGGCAGGCAGAGAGAGGGGGAAACAGGCTCCCCGCCAAGCAGAGAGCCTGATACGGGGCTCAATCCCAAGACCCTGAGACCATGACCCCAGCCGAAGGCAGAGGCCCAACCCACTGAGCCACCCAGGCGCCCCTAGTTAAGTACTACACTTAAACTTAACACCTGGCTATAGTTCTGAGACTGAGATTATAAATTTCTGGACATAAACTTTGAATACAATTACTTCTAACCTCCTTATAAAACTTCATTTTTCCCATTTCTTAACTTTTTTGGTAGAACAGTATATGTGGGCTTAATGCAACTCACTTCTCTTTTGTTCTTAAGAGTCAATGAAAATATTCTCTGGCCAAATTTAAAATTGTCTTTATTACTAAATATGTCTCTTTCTCTTCTTTTTTTTTTTTTTTTTTTTTTGAGATTTTATTTATTTATTTGACAGAGAGGAGAGAGATCACAAGTAGGCAGAGAGGCAGGCAGAGACAGAGGGGGAACCAGGCTCCCTGCTGAGCAGAGCCCGATGTGGGACTCGATCCCAGAACCCTGAGATCATGACCTGAGCGGAAGGCAGAGGCTTTAACCCACTAAGCCACCCAGGCACCCCGTCTCTTTCTCTTCTTATTTCTGTTTGTATTTGACACTTCCGAATGTCCCCTTGCATACTGCAGAATCCTTCATTTTAATGTGACCAAAAAGAACCAAAAAGAAAAACCCAACTCAGACTGATTTAATCAAAAGTATAATTTATTGATCCCTATAATAAAAGCAGTGGTAGCATCAGGGCAGGGCATTAGTGTCTCTCTGTCCTGTTTTCTTCCTTTTTTGGCTCCATCTGATGGATCTCAGAGTTGGCCTGGTCTCTATTAATGGTTACAAAATCACAACAGTTCCCAATGTTGGATAGTTCTCAGATAAAGACTTAGAATATTATCATCGGCTTTGACTGTGTCACGTGATCATTTATGACCCAATAGACGTATGTAGTCAGATGGTAACACCATCCAAAAAACTGGTCAAAAAGAGGTAGCGGGTACCCAGAAGAAATTGTGCCCTCTTTTCCAGAACAAGATAAGTAAATGCATGCTGGGTGACAAAATCACCATGTTACCTACACAACTTTCCTTGAAATGTTTCATCTCTTGACTCCTAATGAAGTATAACTCTGCCTTGGTTTTCTTCCATTTTTTTGGTGGTTCTCATTTCACCTTACATATTAACTATAATTCATTTGCCTTACCTTTAAGTGTTGGTATTTTTCAAGGCTCTATTTTTATGGTTTTGGGGCTCACATTTAGGTCCTTTCATCTGCTTGCGAGTTTATTTTTGTGTATAGTGTAAGAAAATGGTCTGGTTTCAGTCTTTTGTATATAGCTGTCCAGTTTTCCCAGCACTATTTGTTGAAGACTGTCTTTTTACCATTGGATATTCTTTGCTCCATTGGCAAAGATTGACCATATAATTGTGTATTTATTTCTGAATTTTCTGTTCTGTTGATCTATGTGTTCATTTTTGTGCCAGCACCATAGTATTTTGGTGACTGCAGCTTTGTAGTATAACTTGGAATCTGGGATTGTGATATCTCCAGTATTGTTCTTTTTAAGATTGATTGGGCAATTACCAGACAAATTTTGGAATTATTTGTTCTGTTCTAGTTCTGTGACAAATACTGTTGGTGTTTTGATAAGGATTGCCTTAAGTCTGTAGATTACTTTGGATAGTATAGATATTTTAACAATATTTGTTCTTCCAACCTGTAAGTATGGAATATCTTTCCCTTTGTGTTGTCTTACATTTCTTTCATCAGTGTTTTATAGTTTTCAGAGCACAGGTCTTTCACCTCCGTAGTTGTTTATTCTTAGGTATTTTTTTCTTTTTGGTGTAATTATAAATGAGAATGTTTCCTTTCTATTCTACTTCATTATTAGTATATAGGAATACAATAGACTTCAGTATATTGCTTTTGTATCCTGCAACCTTACTGAATTCATTTATCCCAGTTCTAGTAGATTTTTTGGTAGCGTCTAGAGGGTTTTCTATGTATAGTGTCATGTCATCTACAAATAGTGGAAGTTTTCATTCTTCCTTATTGATTTGGATGCCTTTTATTTCTTTTTGTTGTGGATTTGTGTGGCTAGGACTTCCAATAGTATGTTGAATGAAAGCACTGAAAATGGACATTCTTGTCTTGTTCCTGATACTAGGAAAGAAGCTCTTGAGTTTTGCCCCATTCAGTATGATGTTAACTGTGGATTTTTCATAGATGACCTTTATTATGTTGAAGTATCTTCCCTCTAAACCTACTTTGTTGAGTATTTTTATCATGAATGAATGTTGTACTTTGTCAAATCCTTTTTCTGCATCTATTGAAATGATCGTATGGTTTTCATCCTTTCTCTTATTGATGTGATGTAATACATTGATTGGTTTGTGAATACTGAAATTGTATCCTACGAATAAATCTCTCATATCTACAAATAAATCTCACTTGATTACAGTGAATAGTTTTTTAAAATATATTGTTGGATTTGGTTTGATAATATTTTCTTGAACTTTTGCATCTATGTTTATCAGAGATACTGGCCTGTAGTTTTCTTTCTCTCTCTCTGTCTCTCTTTTTGTAGGGTCTTTATCTTGCTTTGATACCAGGGTAATGCTGGCTGCATAAAATGAATTTGGAAGCTTTCCTTCGTTTTCTATTTTTTTGAAATAGTTTGAGAAGAGTATGTATTAATTCCTCTGTAAATGTTTGGTAGAATTCTCCCATGAGGCCTCTGGTCCTGGACTTTGTTGGACGTTTTTTTTTTTTTTTTTTTTTTTTTTAAAGATTTTTTATTTATTTATTTGACAGAGAGAAAGAGATCACAAGTAGGCAGAAAGGCAGGCAGAGGGAGAGGGGGAAGCAGGCTCCCTGCTGAGCAGAGAGTCCAATGCGGGGCTTGATCCCAGGACCCTGAGATCATGACCTGAGCCGAAGGCAGAGGCTTTAACCCACTGAGCCACCCAGGCGCCCCTTGTTGGACGTTTTTTTGATTACGGATTTATTTTTATTGCTGGCATTCAGTGTGTTCAAATTTCTATTTCTTCCTGATTCATTTTTGGGAGGTTATATGTTTCCTGGAATTTATCCATTTTTTCTAGGTTGTCCATATTGTTGGCATAAATTATTTCATAATAGTCTCTTAAAATTCTTTGTATATTTGTGGTTATTTCTCCATTTGTGTTATTTCTCCACTTTCATCTCTGATTTTATATACTTGAATCCTTCCCCTCTCCTTTTTTTTTAAGATGAGTATGCCTAAAAGCTTATCAATTGTGTTGATCTTTTCAAGAAACTGCTTCTGGTTTTATTGATCTGTTCTATTGTTTTTCTTTATCTCTATTTTGTTTATTTCTGCTCCAATTTTTATTTCCTCCCTTCTACTGATTTTGAGTTTTGCTTGTTCTTTTTCTAGCTCCTTTAGGTGTAAGTTTAGTTGTCTATATGAGATTTTTCTTTTTTTTTTTTTTTAAACTCAAGTTACATCATTTTATTTTATTTTATTTGTTATCTGAGAGAGCAAGAGAGCATGCGTGTGAGAGAAATAGTACAAGCAGGGGGAAGGACAGAGGGAGAAGCAGACTCCCCTCTAAGCAGGGAGCCCAATGCAGGGCTCCATCCCAGAACCCTGGGATTGCGATCCGAGCCAAAGGCAAATGCTTCACCAACTGAGCCACCCAGGCGCCCTGATTTTTCTTGCTTCTTGATGAAGGCCTATATTGCTGTCAACTTCCCTCTGAGAACTGTTTTGCTGCATCCCAAAGATTCTGGAAAATTGTATTTTTATTTTCATTTGTCTCTATGTATTTTTAGATATCTTCTTTGAAGTTTTGGTTAACCAATTCATTGTTGAGTAGCATATTATTTAACCTCCATGTATTTGTGGTATTTGCAGATTTTTGCTAATGGTCTATTTCTAGTTTCATAGTGTTGTAGTTGGAAAGGATGCATATTATGACTTTGATCTTTTTGAATTTGTTCAGACTTCTTTTGTGGCCTAATAGATGATCTATTCTGGAAAATACTCCATGTGTACTTGAGAAGAATGTGTATTCTGCTGTTTTAGGATGGAATGTTCTGAATGTATGTTAGATCCATGTGGTCCAATGTGTCATTCACAGCCACCATTTCCTTGTTGCTTTTCTGTTGGGATGATCTCTGGGGGTGTTAAAGTTCCCTACAATTATTGCATTACTGTTGGTTGGCTCCTTTTTTTTGTTGTTAGGTGCTTTATGTATTTGGGTGTTTCTATGTTGGGTACATAAAGTATTTCCAATTGTTATGTCTCTTAATTGGATTATTCCCTTTATGATTATGTCCTTCTTTATCTCTTAGTACAGTCTTTACTTTAAAGTTTATTTTATCTGACATGAGTATTGTTGCCCCTGCTTTCCATTTGCATGATAAGTACTACTCCATTTCTTCATTTTCAATATGCATGTGTCTTTAGGTCTGAAACAAGTATCTTGTAGGCAACATATAGATGAGTCTTGTATTTTTTGTCCATTTCATCACCCTATGTTTTTCGATTGGAGGATTTAATCCATTTACATTCAAAGTAATTATTGATAGATATTCACTTACTACCATTTTGTTACTTGTTTTATGGTTGTTAGTGTTGTTTTGCTCTGTTTCTTTCTGTCTTCTCTCACCATTTGTTTGCATTCTTTAGTGATAGACTTGTATTCCTTTCTCTTTATTTTTGCATATCTTACTGGTTTTTGATTTATGATTACCATTTGATTTTTATGTAACATCTTCTACATATATCAGTCTACATTAAGTTGATAATTCCTTAAATCTGAACCCATTCTTTATCCCCCATCCCTGACTTATATATATGGTATCTTACTTATATCCTTTTATGTTGTAGTCCCTTGACTGATTTTTATAGATACACTTAATTTTACTGCTTATGTGCTTCCTAGTTTTCTCACTCCTACTGAGGGTTTTTCCTTTCCATTCAGAGTCTCCTTTAACATATCTTGTAAGGTCTTGAATTCCTTTAACTTTTGTTGTCCTGGGTAAGTCTTTATTCCTCTTTTTATTCTGAATGATAGCCTTGTTGGATGGAGTTCTTGGTTTCAGGGTGTTTGTTTTATTTCAGCACTTTGAATATATCATGCCATTCTCTTCTGGCCTACAAAATTTCTGCTGAAAAATTAGCTGATAGTTTTATAGGGTTTCCCTTGTGTGCAACTATTTTCTTTCTTTTGCTGCTTTTAAAGTTTTCTCCTTATCACTACTTTTTGCCATTTTAGTTACCATGTGTATTGGTGTGGACCTCCTTGATTTTTTTTTTATTGGCAGGGAGGTCTCTCTGTGCCTTGCAGATCTGGATTTCTCTTTCCTTTCCCAGATTTGGGAAGTTTTTAGCTGTTACTTCTTCAAATAAATTTTCTGCCCCTTTTCTCTCTTTTCTCCTTCTGGGATCCTTATAATGTGAATCTTTTTTTTTTTTTTAAGATTTTATTTATTTATTTGACAGAGAGGAGAGAGATCACAAGTAGGCAGAGAGGCAGGCAGAGAGAGAGGGGGAAGCAGGCTCCCTGCCGAGCAGAGAGCCCGACGTGGGTCTCGATCCCAGGACCCTGGGGTCATGACCTGAGTGGAAGGCACAGGCTTTAACCCACTGAGCCACCCAGGCGCCCCTAATGTAAATCTTTTTAAGCTTGATAGAATCGCTGAGCTCCCTACATGTATTTTCATTTTTTATTATTTTTTTCTGTCTATTTTTCACCTTATTTGTTTTCCATTAGATCACTGATCCTTGATTGTTTTCCTCTATGTCATTGATCCATTCTTCTGCTTCCTCAAATCTAGTATTTATTCCATCTAGAGTGTTTTATTTTTTTTATTTTCAGTTAGCCAACGTATAGTACATCCTTAGTTTTTGATGTAGTGTTCAACAATTCCTAAGTTGCATATAACAGCCAGTGCTCATCACAATACATGCCCTTCTTAATACCCATCACCCAGCTATCCCTTCTGCCCACCCCCCTCCCTTCAGTAACCCTCAGTTTGTTTCTCAGAATCCAGAGTCATAGCCATTGCTGCTATGAACATTGGGGTACATGTGGCCCTTCTTCTCACTACATCCGTATCTTTGGGGTAAATACCCAGTAGTACAATTGCAGGGTCATAGGGTAGCTCTATTTCTAATTTCTTGAGGAATCTCCACACTGTTTTCCAAAGTGGCTGCACCAACTTGCATTCTCACCAACAGTGTAAGAGGGTTCCCCTTTCTCCACATCCTCTCCAACATTTGTTTACTGTCTTATTGATTTTGGCCATTCTAACTGGTGTAAGGTGGTAGATATCTCAACGTGGTTTTGATTCGAATCTCCCTGATGGCTAATGATGATGAACATTTTTTCATGTGTCTGTTAGCCATTTGTATGTCTTCTTTGGAGAAGTGTCTGTTCATGTCTTCTGCCCATTATTTTACATCACTATCTGTTTTTTGAGTGTTGAGTTTGAGGAGTTCTTTATAGATCTTAGATATCAGATC
>CM052901.1:77839382-77863765 GCA_028534135.1 Potos flavus
TTTTCCATATAAAGTATCATGTCATCTGCAACGAGAGAGAGAGTTTGACTACTTCTTTGCCAATTTGAATACCTTTTATTTCTTTTTGTTGTCTGATTGCTGTCGCTAGGACTTCTAGTACTATGTTGAACAAGAGTGGTGAGAGTGGGCATCCTTGTTGTGTTCCTGATCTCAAAGGGAAGGCTGTCAGCTTTTCCCCATTGAGAATGATATTCGCTGTGGGCTTTTCATAGATTGATTTTATGAAGTTGAGGAATGTTCCCTCTATCCCTATACTTTGAAGAGTTTTAATCAGGAATGGATGCTGTATTTTGTCAAATGCTTTTTCTGCATCAATTGAGAGAACCATGTGGTTCTTCTCTCTTCTCTTATGTTTTGGATATTAACCCCTATGAATTATTATGTCTAAATGCTAAAAAGTTCGTATTACTAAACCATATAAATTGCCATTTTTGGCAAGAGTTGTTTATACCAGTGATTTTATAATACTCAAACTTAATACTTTTTCATTTTGCTTTGATAATTTTAATTTTGTGTTAGAGAAAATCCTCTACCACTGAATGTAAACTACAGTTCTGTCTCAATGAGTTACCACAGAAAGGCCCCAGACCTGTTTCATTCAAGTCAGAAATATTTTTTTCCTACAATTAGGAGCTATGGTAAAGGTTTATGACACATTGGAATACTCTCTTTGCGTGTGTGTGTGTGTGTGTGTGTGAATTTGATTGTAAGGAAAACATAACCGGAAACAAGGGAAATCTGGGTTATAGTATTTTGATATGTATACAACTTTAAGAAGACATGTATATGCATGATTATAGATATATGTGTGTGCCTTTATATATTCATCTACATCATTTTAATCAAAACATTTGTGTGAAGTCTTTCCAGCGGGTGTCAGAAGTAGTCATCTTTGGAACAGGATATATTTAGAAAGAATGCATTAGAAATATCCTCCTCTTGAAGCGAAGCCTATAGAAGTGGGTAGGGGGATGAGCAAAATAGAGGAGTAAAGAAGTTTAAGTTAAAAAAAAAGAAGTCTATAGATAGGAATGAAGAAAATTGAGTGCAATGATTTTGTAATTTATAATCAATAGAAATGATGTTTTCTTGAGGGATTTAGAGATGGCTGCCACAGAAGATTAAAGTGGATTGCATTAAATCATTAAAAATAAGGATAACCCTGTAACTTTTAATATTTGCAGGTTAATGTCCATAGATAGTGGCATGAGTTTTTAAATAAATTTCATGTGATCTATCAGCAGTAGTTAAAAACCTTTTATACAAAATTAAAGTTAAATAGGCAAACCAGCATGAACTTTAAACTCTGAAGCAAATCTACTTAAACTCAAGGTAATAGTATATTCATTTTGACCTTTCAAGATTCAAATGATTGTCCCTAACTTAAAAAAAGCTTGGAAGCTTGGAGATACATCTCAGTCTGTGATTGTAGTTAAACATATATTTTAGTGTTCTTTCCCATTTCAAAATAGTACCATATAGTCTTTTTCTTTTCTAACAAGATTAAAATTTATAGATGGTAAAAGACTTAAAGGACTATGATTACAGAGTTCCTACATAATTTCTAATAGTTGAATATATATATGAATATGTGAAGTGTTTGTATAAATTTTATTTTTCTGAAAAGCTTGGATCCACATCTTGAAAATGAAATGATAATTAATATTTGAGCATTCTATTTGTATGTATTCCTTAGTCCTCTAACCTAACTGATACTATTTTCTTGATATCCTGGTTATTCCTATATTCGTTATTTTCATTTATCTTTTATTTATATTGTAAGCTCTCTTAATGTGTAATTACACTTATCCTTACAGATTGTGTATTATGTCATTTCGTTATAATGAATGAGAAAGAAAATACTGCATTTCTTGGTATTTTAGCACCATGTCTTACTCTTTGTAAAGTCTGCTTTATCATCTGTGTTTTCCTCCTCTATTTTTATCATTATATTTAAATTCTTAGTATGTAGGCTTATCTCACAAGAGTAGTTGACAGAGTGTCTATTATTGCATGGATCCTATAGCTTATCATCTAGTACTTGACTTACCACATTATTTTCCAGTTGGTTCATATTCTATAAATAACACAGGAGGATTTTAAGTACTTCCAGGGATGGACCACATCTTTTATGATAACTTAAGTACACTAGCTAGTCTCTGTGCTACTCTTTTTCACATCAGCCATACCAGTGAATCCTCACAGTCATTATTTGGAGTTAAACTGAGTTGGTAGCAGAGATGGTATTGAAATGAAGATTATTTTTTTTAGCTCCTGGATTGTACCTCGGTGGACCTAGTATGGTCAGTCATGGTATTACTTGATTTAATCAACATTCGTGGGCACTGAGGTATGTCAGAATAGGTTGATCAATTATAAGATTTAGAAGTAAAATCAGGATAGTGCTTTAATTAATAATATTTATAGCTTTACATCCTTAGATAGTGACATGGATAAGCAAGCTTGAGGTATTCCCCCAATGCATAATAGTGAAAAACTCCATTTTCCAAAATCATGGTGAGTAGGCAAGCAAGCATGAATCATGGTATCTTTGAACGTACGTATACTCAGGTGTGGTTCTTTGATTGGAAATCCCCACTGATTTTTGGGATAAAGATGATGAGGCACATGCTATAATAAATAATTTCCAGGAGTCTAGATGGACAGTTGAACAGTACAGAATGGAGAATAATATGTTCTAGGAGGAGACTCCAGATTGTTCTTCACAAAAGAATAGAAGGAGAGCATCCTTTCAGGTAGGTAGAGCATGTTAATGGGGAATTTAGGAATCTGCTAGTACTAACTGATGTCAGGACCCCACTCTCAGTCCTGGTACTCATCTTTCTGTTTGAAGAGAAGTTCCAAGGCAGGACCAGTTTGAAAGAACCAGAGTATCAGGCACATTTATTACACCCTGAAGGAGTGAACAAGTGCTCTATGACAGGAATCGGAATGAAAGGCAGTCTTAAATTCCTTTACCTCTGTTGCCAACTCCCCTACCATACATTGGATCAGATCTGATTTTTTTTAACGCGTGATATCTGTGACATGATTTTGGTGTCCACCATATTCTGATGAGACACGTGTTAATTCTCAAGAGTTCTCAAGTCATCATTTTCCCTTACTTTTTAGAGAAACAGGCCCTCATGTATTGAATAGCCCAATGTCTCATAGCTCGTCAGTCTCAAAAGTGATACTGTAATTTAGATTTTTCTATTTCTCTAAAACCACAGTTATTCCAATTTTTGAAGCCTTAACATGTGATGCTTTTTAACATGTGGAGTCTTTCCACAGCTCATTTATAAACAAATCTACATAGCCTGTAGATGATAGTTCTCACGCCTTTTCTGTTGAGAAATCTTCTTTCAGTTTTGAAGGACATTTTATGGCTGTATCCCCCATACTGTGGTGAAGTATTTGAAGTGAGACCACATGTCTCTTGTGGTATTCAATTAAAATGGGCCTACGTGCTACTCTCTTGCAGGCTTCCCTTCACATTCAGGTGAGCATTAGGAGTGTATGTGTTTTATTGATAACTTTTTATTCAGGATTGTGTTAAGTAATTTTGGACATAGATTTATTTATTAACATAAATTATTTTGATTTCATAAAATTAAAATGCATTGCTGTCTATTCATAAAGTGATACTTGAAGATAAATTCTTTCAGTTTGCAGGCAACATTCTTCTTGATTCTGACTCTAAGACTTGAGTTTCAAAAGAATAAATTACTGTATAATTTATTTCGAGGGTCTATGCTTAGAGAATGTTAACAAATGTTTGCCCTGTTATACTTTAAATGTTTTTTTTTAAATGCCTTAGACTGGCAAGAAATCTGTCGAAAATCATTATTTTCTTGTGTATGGTGAGTTATAATGAATCACACAATGCTTTTAAAGCTATGTGAGCAGTAATACAGTATAATCTCCTATAATTCAGTTCAAAATAATGTGTGCAGCTAATGACATATATTTAGGTAGGGATACAATGAATTAGGGCATGGATTTGTTGCCTAGCCTCAAAAGCTAGAATGATTGGTAACTTGGTGATTTTCTATGCCCTGTAACAGTGAGTTTTAGACAAACAGGTGATGGATCTGTGTGTTTTTCAATTAAAATGTTCTCTTCTCCATATTACAAGAGAATTCCAGTAGGTAAAATAATGTACCTTTTCATAGGGGCATATGGTAACTTAAATGGTTTGGATTTTGTAATAAGGGCGAGGCAGTATTCACTTGACCAGGAAGTAGCCAGCCAAGTGTCTACTGAGCTCTAATCTAAGACTGTGTGGTTTCGCCTCACTCTCTACTTTCCCCCTAGCACTTTTGTTCATGCTCCTAGTCTGTGGAAAAGATGTACTACTGTATTTTTTAAAAGGAGGCTAATCCCCAAAGGTTAAGAACTATTGATTTATGGGTCCATTCAAACATAATCTACTCACCAATAATGATAATAGACAATGAAAAATATATCAAGCTATGTATATACAACTTACTAAAATTCTTAGTTGTGCATAAATTAGTGAATGATATGCTTCAACTTTTTCTTAGTAATGCTCATAAAAGTTTATGTTGTAGAAAAGTAGATTGGTCTACATGAGCCCCAAATTGAAAACTAACTATACTGGAATTTTCCTTTCAGTCGTGAGGTATATGTACATAGTAAATGGCAGGTTGTTTACTATTTTTTGTTTGTTTCTTAAAATTAGGGAACACTGAAGCCAGACAGTTGAATTATTTTAAATGTAAGAGGTTACAAATGTGGAATGGGATTGTTATTAAGCTAGAATTCACAAAGATACCAAATTGTATAAGCAGTGTGTCAAAAATCAAATCTGACAATTATGTTGGGCTGCTTCTAATTTTAAGAAAGAAGCCTAAAACATGGGATATAAAGCCAGAACACTGGAATTCTGATGATATATTGACAATTTAGTATAATGAGACAAAAGTATTTTGAAAACAATATTTCCCAGGAATATTGGTAGGTGGTCTCTTTAGCTCTTATTTCAGTGGTAAGCAAAACATTGAAAATAGCAAAACCTAAGCAGGACACAAAACGTTGAAGTGGTTAAGAAGGGTGTTTATGTTCTCTTTAGTCATATGAGATTTCTCTTACTGTTTCTCTGCACTCATTTAGCACTCAGATGCTATCTAAGTATTCCCACACCTTCAGATATTTATGTATTAGTCTCTTTTGCAGCTCGTGATATGTAATGAGCATATCTCAATAGCCTATACTAATAGTTATTTTGCTTTTTTTTAACATCTTAATTTAATTTTTTTTTTTTTTTGGTGTTCCAGGATTCATTGTTTATGCACCACACCCAGTGCTCCATGTAATACGTGCCCTCCTCAATACCCACCACCAGGCTCACCCATCCCCTCACCCACCTCCCTTCCAAAACCCTCAATTTGTTTCTCAGAGTCCGCAGTCTCTCATGGTTCATCTCCCCCTCCGATTTCCCCCAGTTCACTTTTCCTTTCCTTCTCCTAATGTCCTCCATGTTATTCCTTATGCTCCATAAGTAAGTGAAACCATATGATAATTGACTTTCTCTGCTTGACTTATTTTATTCAGCTTAATATCCTTCAGTACCGTCCATGTTGATAGAAAAGTTGGGTATTCATCCTTTCTGATGGCTGCATAATATTCCATTGTCTGTATGGACCACATCTTCTTTATCCGTTCGTCTGTTGAAGGGCATCTTGGCTATGTCTGCAATTGCCAAACTGGAAAGAGGCGAGATGCCAATAGTTATTTTTCTTAATTTTTACGTGACTATCTGTGATCTTACTTTATTTATTTCTTTAATTCTAGTATAATTAACATACAGGTTTTTTTTTTTAAGATTTTATTTATTTATTTGGCAGAGAGAGAGAGATCACAAGTAGGCAGAGAGGCAGGCAGAGAGAGAGGGGGAAGCAGGCTCCCTGCTGAGCAGAGAGCCCACTGTGGGGCTCGATCCCAGGACCCTGAGCTCATGACCTGAGCTGAAGGCAGAGGCATTAACCCACTGAGCCACCCAGGTGCCCCAACATACAGTTTTATATTAGTTTCATGTGTACAATATAGTGACTGAACAATTCTATACAATACTCAGCGCTCATCAAGATAAATGTACTCTTAGTCCCCTTCACCTATTTTATGTGCCCCCCACCCACCTCCCTTCTGGCAACCACCAGTTTGTTCTCTTTATTTAAGAGTCTGTTTTTTTGTATGTTTTTCTTTGTTGATTTGTTTCTTAAATTCCACGTATGAGTGAAATCACATGGTATTTGTCTTTTTCTGACTGACTGACTTCTTCTAGCATTATACTTTCTAAATCCATCCATGCTGTTACAGATGGCAAAATGTCATTCTGTTTCATGGCCGTGTAATATGCCATTGTGCATCTACAACACATCTTCTTTATCTGTTAACCCATTGGTGAACACTTGGGCTCCTTCCTCGTTTTGGCTGTTGTAAAGAATGCTGCAGTGAACATCGGGGGCATATGTCTTTTCAAATTAGTGTTTACTCACTTTATACTGTAGGTTAGGATCAGGTTGGCTTCCTCTGTCTTTCAGTTGCAGGCTACAGACTGAAGGGTGAGCTCCAATTCGGAACTTAGAAATTTTCTTCAGAGGACTAAGAGGAAGAAGATGGGTGGATATTGGTTAGGCCTCTAAAAGTTTCTCTTTGGATGTTTCACAACATTGTGTTTCCTTACCATCCCTTGGCCAAAATAAATCTCCTTGGCCAAAACAAAGCCAAACTCAAGAAAGTGAAAAATTAGAACTATTCCTGCATGGAAGCAAAAAGTGAATAATTTCAAAAAAATAATTTATACCCTATCCTTGTGGTTTCCAGAATTGTTTGATTTATATCTACTCACTAAGATGGATCTTAAACTAGGCCATGCATTGATTTCTTCCTTGACTAATCCTCATTTAAGTAGTAGTAGCAGTAATAAAAATCAGAGAAAAATAATCAGTAAGTTAAAAAAAAAAAAAAAGCAACATTGATAGTAAGAACATTTCACTTATCTGGACCTAAACTTCACACATCATCTCCTTTCCCGGTGTCAGGAACCAGGCAATAAACAAATAGATACCCTGAACAACCCAAAATAGGTGCCACCAAGATTATTCACTACACATAGTGGATTTTATTCAGAAGAAAACAACCGTAGAGCCTCTGCTAAGAACCTGTCCATTCTTACTTCACATACATTTTTGGGATTTATTTTCCCAGCCTTAATTTTATTAGGAGTATATTAGAAGAAATAACAAGAACATCGATTTGAATTGACAGCTGAGCTCCTAAAATGAAGAAAAAACTTGTATTATTAGTCCTAGTGTTTCATCCTTTATTTCCATACCATTTTCATGTGACTTTATAGTTCCTCCCTGAAGGCACGTTCTATTCCCCGCCCCCTTGACTGTTCACTTAGCTATATGACTTGCATTACAAACAGAATGAAGCAGTTGTAAAAGTGTGCCACTTCCAAACATAGGCTTTAACATGCCTTAGTATTTGTTTGTTCTATTTTGCCTCTTCCATCTACATGAAGTGAACTTGTCTCTGCTAACCCATTAGTCTAGAAAGGATAGACTTTCTATCTTTTTTAAGACTCTCTATCTTAGACTTTCAGAATCAGATACATCAGCTATGTATCTGATGTATCTGATTCTGAACAAGATCAGCACAAGCCTAGGTAACCTATGTATGGTAATTATTTTATGCCAGTAAGTATTTAGGTATACTCGTATTTTTTTAACTTTAAATAATAGTTAATAATCTTAAGAACATGACAATAATTGAAAAAAATATTCCTCAAAACTAGAGCCTCCCTAGTGTTTTACAAAAAGGTATAGCTATTTGGTAAAAGGGGAATCTAAGATCATACATGTTTGAGAATATGTGGGTTAAATAAAATTACATATTATTGACTACTGAGAGACTTTATTAGGTTCTGCTAACCTCAGAGAGTTAGCCTCATTTTTCAAAATGATTTGCTATCAGAAAACTAACATTAATAGAAATAATAGGTAATAAGTAACATCACCCTAAATGTAGTTGAAGACCTGAAGATTACCCTGGGTCATTTAACAGAGTAATTAAAAATCCCATTTCCATTTGAAATCATCTTTGTTGGATTCCTCCACACGGGGCTGGAAATGATGCTGTGTCATTAAGAACAACTAAGAAAACTCAACAAGCTTCAAGATATATAGTAATAAAAATTTTTATAGACTGTTTTTCTTCATCCCTTTAATAACAAACCAATGGATACAGGGGATAATAGGACACAATGAGAAGAAAACAGAACTGTTTTATCCACAAAATGGTGGCTGAAGTAGAGTGTAGAATATTTGCTCAGATCTCTGCTGTTTCCACCACCAAATACCTCTTGTCCACAACACAAGCCCTGTCGCTGTATTTGTCAGCCTACCTGGTAGACTTTGCAGGGGTTGCAGCATCTCAGTTTGGATAAATAGCTGATGTAATTAATTGGTGAAGTCTAAAAGTGTGCCAGAATCATATTATATAAAAGTTATTTAGCAACTCATATTCACGAATAAATCATACAGTTTTCAACAGTAACCTATTTATCAATCGGTTGAGTGTTTGAAATCAGATTATTAGGGAAGATAATTAATAACCACTTTATTCTAAGACTGAAAAATTTCTTTATTGCCTTTTCTATAGTTAGTTAAAATTCAGGTTAAGAAAATGCTCAAAGGATGATAATCAATTGATTTCATTTCTCTTTTTAAGTATCGCAAACCTAGGAATAACATCATCAAATGACATAGTATAATAATGAAAATTATAATTAATCCTAGAACCATGGGAAGCTAGAGATGTTATGTGTGGACAATTAAACTTCTTCCCTGTAAGAAACTTTTTGATTTGCGCAGAAGTACAAGGTAATTAGTGTATTGAAATTAAATTTCATTCCATTGGAAAAGGTTAAAGTAGTATATTTTTATCCTTTGAGTCATTACAGCTCATGTCCTGGCCATTTACCTTTAATCATTTTTTATCTCCTTGTACTAATAAAAAAAAAATCATTCCCTAAACTCATTGCTTCATATATTCAGTACTGTATGATGTACTGTATAAACTTCTAACATTACATGAATTATCAGGTTCATCTTAAAATACCATGTAGAATTAACTTCCTCTTTGCTTACTCTGGTTAAACTTTTCTGTATTGGTAATTAACATAGTTATCTTCATTCATGTGTATTTACTCAGTGATAGAAGACTCTTTGGTTAGTCTACAGTATCCATGGATACCAGGCAGATCAGGGCTTCCAAGCTGAGTAACTTCAGAATTGAAAGTCAACACGTCTTATCCAAACTATCATCACTGAAGTGTTTGCAAAGGCATGCCAATGTTAACTTAGCAGATTTAACCTAAAGTGTAGGGAAGAAGATTCAAAAGCTAACTTAACATGCTTTCTAAGAAGTTGGTATTTTCTCACTTTTGGAGAGGTAATTTCATGACAACCTGGAAGAAATGAAAATGGATTTGTCATTATACATTTATTTGACAAGATTAAATTGACAAATCTGTCTTATAAAATACAATCTTGAAATCAAAATTTAGAAGAATTCTTAAAATTGCAAGGTATTATAAAGAAATTTTTCTACCTCAAAAGACCAATATATTTAACACTTTTTGCTTAACTAACTGTAAGGCTGTGTGTATATACACATAAATGTATATGTAGATCTCTATTATAACACTTAGATAAATATTTAATAAGTATCTAGGAAAAAGTATGTACATTTTCTTGCACACTCAAACCAATAGGGTATGAAGAAAGCTAAAAATTAAAGTCATGCACCAGTTGAAGGTAAATTGAGAATATTTGAACTATGTTTTCAATAGACTATAGGTAAGGCACTTTAAGATTTCTCGCACTGGATTAATAACCTCTGAGAGTTATGGTATTTTGTCCCATTTATTGACAATTGGTGATGACAAAAGCAAGTTAAGGTTTTTTCTCCTATTACAGAAGCTAAAATACAGCTTCACAGCATGATTTTAAAGTCCAGCACTGGCAATAGCCAACCCTGCTAGTATAGAATAGATAGGTAAGTAGTGCTGTGTCCAGGGTGGAATATTATACAGCAAAGGGAGTGAATGGACTACAAATCTATGTATTGACATGGATGAACTGTATAAACAATACTAACCCAGCTACAACAAAATAGATGCTTTGTGATTGAATTTACATAATTTTTAAAGATTTATTTACTCATTTACTTGAGAGAGAGCACATAGGAGCACACAAGGGGGGAGAGGGGTAGAGGGAGAGGGAGAAGGAGAGAAGCAGACTCCATGCTGAGTGCAGAGCCGAACTGGGGCTTGATTCCACCACCTGGAGATCATGACCTGAGCAGAAATCAAGAGCCGGACACTCAACCAAGTGAGCACTCAGGGGTCCCTTACATAAGTTTTAAGAAAGGCAACTATGATATTTTGGGGTAAAATATACATAATGTAAAATTCACTAATTTAACTATTTTGAAGGGTACACTTCACTGCCAATAAGTAAATTCATCATATTGTGTAATAATTACCACTATCCATTTCCAGAACTCTGTACTCGTGAAACAAAAAATCCCCTAATCCCCTCATGCAGCCCCTGGGAAACTCTATTCTGCTTTTTGGCTTTATGAATTCACCTGTTCTAGGGACCTCATATAAGTGGTATCATACGATATTTGACCTTTTGTGTCTAGCTTATTTCACTTAACATCATGTTCACAAGTTTCATCTGTGCATGGCATGTTATTGGAACTTAATTATTTTTATGGCTGAATAATATTTCACTTTGTCTATGTATAAATTAAAACTTTGACATCTGGTAGGATAAGTCCTCCAACTTTGTTTCTGTGGAGGCCTGAGAGCTTGGAGCCTCCTAGTCCACCATTCTGCTGGTGTCACTCTACAAGGCAAATATGGTCTTAAATATTAGCGTCTTGGTTACCTTTGCAGAGGTTGATGGTTGTTGAGTTTGAGATTCCATATACTACTGGTGTTTCTGTTGTCTTGGTAACAGAATACTTTTTCCCTGAATGATATTTATGTAGACCTGTCACCCCTGCATTAAATTGTAGAATTGTACACATTTGTGCAGTGTTTTGGGTTTACCGCAATGAAATTTTTTTCAATTTTTTTAATTTTTATTTTTTTTAAGTAGGCTCCATGCTAGTGTGGAGCCCAACATGGGGCCCGAACTCACGATCCTAAGATCATGACCACAGCCAAAAACAAGAGTTGGACGCCCAACAGACTAAGTCACCCAGGCGCCCCAAATGAAAATTCTTTAAAAAGAATTTACTTATGAAGCAATAAAAAATAAGTCAAGCAGAGAGTCAATTATCATATGGTTTCACTTACGTGTGGAGCATAAGGAAAAACATGGAGGACATTGTGAGAGGGAAAGGAAGGGTGAATTGGGGGAAATCGGAGGGGGAGATGAACCATGAGAGACTGTGGACTCTGAACAACAAACTGAAGGTTTTGGAGGGGAGGGGGGTGGGGGGTTGGGTGAGCCTGGTGGTGGGTACTGAGGAGGGCATGTATTGCATGGAGCACTGGGTGTGGTACATGAACAATGAATCTTGTAACACTGAAAAAATAAAAGTAATTGGAAAAAAATTAAAAAAGAACTAATGATGCTTACAATAACATAGATGAATCTGAAAGCATTAGGTTAAATGAAAGGATATAGATAAAAAAGGATATATACTGTACGATTCGATTTATATAACATTCTTGAAAAGACAAACTTGAAGGAGTAAAGACCAGATCTGTGTCCCTCAAATGTTTAGTATTGTCAACTGGCATATCATCTGTAAACATTATCAAACTGAGGAGTTTCGGGGCATCAAGTACCAAACTTTAAGAAGAGTAGTGAACTCCCGCTTTTATGACCTGTTTTCTATTTTTTTACCTGTACATTGGTTGCCCTTCTTCTCATAGTAACCTCTCACAGATTCTTCAAGATAAAAGTCTCTTCTTTCTCTGTGACGCCACCCCTCCCTGTCAGGCTCCTGGGTCAGGCAGTGCTCACATGCCAGGATCTCCGTCTCTCTGCCAAATTCCCTACCCCTTGAACCCACATTGCTCTGTTCACAAATCCAGGAAGCCAGAGAGCTGGGGAATTGAAATTCTGGGCAACCTCAGCCCATGGTTTTTGTGAGTTCCCTAACAATTCCAGGGCAAACAGTCAGAGATGCAAGTTCCACAGGTTTCTCAGAATTTCACGCAAGATTAATTTCCATTCTACTGTGATACCTTGCTTATTGTCCAGTACTTCTTCTTTCTCTTTTCTGTATCCATTGACGCCCTGGTGTTCCTGCATTTTTCAAATAAACTATGTACACACATTCTTGTTTTAGGTCCGCTTAAACCAAGATAGTACTTAGCATATCCTGTTAAGGCCAAGTTCTTCTGAGTTAGTGTCAACTGAAATTGTGGTATGTATAGACCAACATTCATCATAAGAACATAAAGTCTCTTGTTTCTTCCTTTTTTGCCTTCTAAGCCCTAGGAGCAATTTGCATGTAATGGGCACTTGATTAAGAAGGCCTAATCAGTTAATCTCATGCACCTGAAACTGTTTTTCTTGTTTAAGAGCCATACTGCTTTATGGAGAGGACACTTGACGGTCAAAAGACCAGATGAGAAAGAAGCAAACTTGTTTAAAACGGCATGCAGAATCTAGGGAGAAGGATAGAAAACAGAAAGGAGGATATTCATTCTAGAGACAGATTTCAACATGAATTTAGATTTTTCGGACCTTCGAAATGCGATTTCAGATATCTGGATTACACCACTTCCTGGACTGGAGTTTTGATATGGATGTAATCTAAATGGTTAGTAGCCAGATAAAATGCTTAAATTGTCAGGCATCATCCAGATAGTCATTTCCTGTCAGGGGCAGTTATCTGTGGAGGTATTCTAACACCACGTTCCTGTGAGCAACTGGCATGGGTGTATTTACAATTTGTAATAAATTGGGCAACTTAAAATTGTATATCACGTTAAGGCAGAAAAATGATGCCATATAGATTTTTTTAATTGCACTGAAAACAAAGAAGAATATGAACATTTCTTTAAACAATGTTCTTAAAGGGCAATTCACTTTGTTTGAATGAGATTAGGTCAAAGATACAAGAGATGTAAATACCAAGAGACTTAGTGAGGCAAAATATTAGTGTGAGAGGCTCTGAAATGAAGGAGTCATGTTTTAGGATTCACCTGTTTGATCTTGAGAAAATCAGTGGGTATTGGACAAGTCTGGTGATCTAGGAGTGGAATGAGGGGGGATCCATACTCATTCAATCTGTCCCACATAACACTTTTTAAAACTGGATCCTGGTTTTAGAGCTGAGAAAAAAACACATGTGTTTTGTGTCACATGACGATACGACTTCAAACTGTTTTTGTGTTTTTAAATTTATGAACTGCTGAGTGGGCACATGGAAATAAAAAAGCAAAGTGAAAGAGACGCATACTTAAATTTTACAATAAAGTTGACCAGCTAAATTCTGCTTGTTCAAGCAGGAGAGTTGATACTCTAAAGGTTTGTATTAAATACAGTTCCAGAGAAAAGTCATTTTATGAATCACCCTTTCGACTCCATACCATCCCTCATCTCTACTGTGCTCACACACAAGAACGTATTATTTTAAATAATGTGTTCCTAGGTGTAACATAGAAAAAGTGATCCATGTTCAAATATGTTTGAGAATGTTATATATATAAAAAAAAAATTTCCCTGCATAACTTTCTGCTCCTTTAGTAAGGTTATATCAGGAGTTGGCAAACCCTGGCCAGAATGGGCTAAATCCAACCAATCATCTGTTTTTATAAATGAAGGTTTAGTGGAACACAGCAATACATATTTGTTGATAGATTATCTGTGGCCGTTTTGTTAGAGTGACAGAGCTTGTGACAGAGACTCTATGGCCTTCAAAGCTTAAAACATTTACTACCTGATCTTTTTCCAAAAAAAATAAAAAAGGTATCTGACCCCTGGGCTTAGAGATAGCATGTAATACATACTGTTATATATCTATATCTATATCTATATCTGTATCTATATACACAATTCTCATAATTACTTGAGCAGAGAACCCATTCCTCACACATTTTGTAGCTTTAATGTTCTGTGGAATAGCATGTAGAATATAGTATTCTGGTGTTTGTTCAGCTCTTTGTTTTCCTCTTTATTTTTAAGTGAGATTTGGCCAACAATAAACATGAAGTTTCGAAGAAGTGGGAAGAACATAATGCAGCACTTGTAATAGAAAATACCCTTGGAGATCTCACTAGTTTTTCAACAGTAATATAAAATAATAGCTGGTGGTAATTTCTTAGAGATGAACCCATCAAAAATATCTTTTAAAAATATTTTTATACATTTAGTTTATTTGGTTCTCTTGTGGGTTTGCATCGTGATTTTTCATGAGCCGAGCAAAAATTATCCTTGTTTCATAGAGAGATAATACTTGCTCTCAATGTGCTTAAATTACTATTTTTTTTTAAAGATTTTATTTATTTATTTGACAGAGAGAGAGATCACAAGTAGGCAGAGAGGCAGGCGGGGCAGGGGGAAGCAGGCTCCCTGCTAAGCAGAGACCCCGATGCGAGGCTCGATCCCAGGACCCTGAGATCATGACCTGAGCCTAAGACAGAGGCTTTAACCCACTGAGCCACCGAGGCGCCTCTAATTTACTATTTTTATGTTAAACAAAAGATATACTTGTAGAATACATGCTTATCTTGATACTCGATCAATTTTACGTTACATTTTATTTTTATGCCAAACGTTTTGTAAATTAGAATAAATTACACAAATAGAAGTAAAATTTGACTTTTACTGTTGTTTTGTCTAGTAAAATTTATCATTTTGAGGAAATAGCTTTTTAAGAATGAGTTTTCCCTTGTTGAAAACAGAAGGAAAATACATTAAGATTGCTTAATATTTTTCTTATTAAAATATTGTTAAAAAATAACATTTTAGATAATTAAGAAGAAAAAAACCGTCTTACAGGTTTTAAGACCTATATATCATTCCTTTTTTTTAATGGAGGTGGAATTGAAATAACATGGTTTCAGGTGTATGATGGAAGGATTCAATATGTGTATGGATGGCAAAAATGATCCTAAAAAGTCCAGTTAACATCCATCATCATACACAATTACAATATTTTTCTTGTGATAAGAACTTTCAAAAGCCACTCTCCTACTTTCAAGTATCCAATACAGTATTATTAACTATAGTTACCATTCTGCATATTACATTCCCTTGACTTAGTTATTTTATGACTGTAAGCTAATAACTTTTGACCCCCTTCACCCATTTTGCCCCCCACCACCAGGCAGCCATCAATCTTTTCTATCCATGAGCTCAGTTTTTGTTGGTTTATTTACATTCCATGCATAAATGCCATGCTATGGTATTTATCTTTGTCTGAGTTACATGTAGCATAATGCCCTCAAGGTCCATCCATGCATCCATGTTGTAGAGCTCAAGGTTTCGTTCTTTATAATGGCTGAATAATAATTGAACGGAGATACACACATATACACATGTATTTATTTTATTCATCAGTCAATGGGTATTTAGGTTGTTTCTATGTCTTTTCTTTTTAAATGAAATGTGTGTGTTTCATAAAGGTCTTCTCCGATATTAAAGTGTAAATACCTTTCTAGATCAAAATATATTCTTCAATGTTTTTAATAGGATTATTCAGTAGTACTTATTATGCTGTGCTGTGTAGTTTGTGTAATTGATGTAAACATCGAGTTTTAGTATTACCATTTCATAGATGGGACTATTAAAGCTGAGAAGTTAAGAAAAGTATACAGTGACTTAGAGCTGCTGTGTGCTATGGCTAGGAATCAGACGTAAGTCTGTAGAACTCTCAGCCACAATGTTATACTCCCTCTGTATTAATACTCCACTGAGTGTATATATTATAATCTAATGAATACAGTAATGTTGGGCAATTCAGTTGTTTAAAATTGTCCCTATTAGAAATATGAGTGTGTTAAACTTTTGTGATCTCTCAGCTCATGCATAAGCTAAGATAAATTTGTTTGGGATTCGTAGAAAATGCATACTTTGATGCCTTGATAAATACTACCAAATTATATTCTGAGCACCATCTACCAGTTTTTATACTCTCTTCCTCCATATTATGCCCAGAATTAGATATGTTTGATAGATGAAAACAGACCTCTCATTACATCTGCTTGTTCTTGGTAAGTAATTAGAGTGAGCATACTTTTAAAATTAGCATTTAGACTTAAAATTCTCTCTTCGTTTTATTTTCTACTGAGTTATTTTTTAACCTGATTAGTATGAGGTCTTTGTATTAATAAAATTGTTGTGCTTTTCCCTAATGTATATATACTTACATAGTTTTTTTTATATTTTGTATGTGATACTTCTGTTTTTATTTTTTGATGTGCACAAGTTTTATGTAGTTAAATTCATACATCACTTTGTTTTATGGAATTTCCTTTTAGTGTCGTTATCATGAAATAGTTCCCTATTGTTAAGATTTTTTAAAAAATTCTCATTCACATTTTATTGTAATATTTTCATGGATTTATTACTTACCTTAAAATCCTTAATATATACGTTATCTCCACAATTGGTTTATGTAGGGCTGTTTTTTCCCTAAGTGGGTAATAATTGTTAAATAATTTCTATGTTCCCCACTGATAGGAAATGCCATATTTATCATGTACTACCTCTATTTTGTTATCTTGAATATATGTATCTTGTTATTCGATAATGAATCATTTTACTTCATTTTTTACTCATTTAGCAAATATTGTAAACTGATTTCTGTATCTCAGGCATTGTAGTTGGAATGGTGAATTTGAAAGAAAAGGAAGCATGTGACTAAAAGAGAGCATATTACTATATAGTATGTTAGACAAATGAGTTCAGAACAGTAATTATTTTTTAAAGATTGTATTTATTTGAGAGAGAGTAAGCAAGAGAGTACGAGCAGGGGCAGAGGCAGAGGAAGAGGGAGAAGCAAACTCCTTGCTGAGCAGGGAGCATGATGTGGGGCTCCATCCCAGGAGCCTGGGATCATGACCTGATCTGTAGGCAGATGCTTAACTGACTGAGCCACCCAGGCGCCCCAAGAACAGTAATTAATGCTACAATAGAGGTAAACTATGATACAGGTAAGAGGATGCCATCTTACTGGTAGTGTGTAAGGTGTTCTAAAGACTTAGCAGGAGAATCGATGCACCATATGGCAAGTTGGAAATGTCCTTTCTGGAAGAAGGAATGGCATATGTGAAGACATGGATGTTTGAAATACCAGTCTTTACCCATGGAGCTGCAAATAACTATATATCTAGGGTGATGTCTATGTGAGTGTGGAGTGTTTAAGGGAGAGATAGAATAGATGAGGGAGAACAGGGGCAGGACAGTGAATAATTGCCTTTGGTAAGTGCTTTATCCTGAAATTCTGAAGAAGGCATTGAGTTCCCCCCCCCAAAGGATTTATATAATAATAACTTTTTAGAAAGATTAATTTGGGAAAGGGGCAAGGCTCCCTTCATGATGGCTTTTCATGGGGTCATTGGCATTTTCTGCCTCTCTGCTCTCCCCCTCTTATGTCTGGAGCTCTGACGTGGAATCCCCAATTTAGGAGTTAAAACTCTAATGTTGTGTGGCCAGATTTTCTTACTTCTTGCTCTTCTTACTTTATTTCTGTTACTGCCTCATGGCTTAATTCATTTAAATTATCCCAAGTATATCTGAAAGAAGAAGAGAAGAATGAGAAAAGACAAAAACTTGTCAGAAAAAAACAAGAGGTACAGGGTGAAAAAACCAGCAGATACATAGAGAATGTTCTAAAACCTCACCAGGAAATGAAATTGAGAAAACTTAGAGTGTGTGTATCAGGTGACAGGTAAAACCTGGAAGTTAAGTGGTGGCCATAAACTTAGGGCTGATGAAGATTTGGTGCTTGAAAATGGGAGCCAGACATCTTTTAAAACATCAAACAGAGAAGCAGCAAAGAAAGGGAACTTGCCTAAGCCTTTAACCAAAATTTCACTGTCTGCTGAGAAGCCCACACTGGAGATTTTTTTTTTTTTTTGTATATGTACAAGTTAATTACAACATTGTTTATAATTCTAAAAAAAAATAGAAACAACCTAAAGGCCTCTACATAGAATAGTAGTTGAATATGCTATTCTCTATATACCTGAAGAACCTCCTGAAACAACTGAACAAGTAGGTACTGTTGCTCTCCGATGTCCAAATGGGAGTGTCCTGAGAAGATTTTTTAAGTCTTGAAGTTCACAGCTCTTATTTGACTGGGTGATGAAAATCAGGTACCACACATCCCTATACAGCTTTTCTACTTCCTTTCCCAGAAGGCCCCTGGAAGTGGTGGGAGGCTGGTCACTGCAGAACATAGGAATAACTGTGGATACTGTACTCAGTGTGGAAGAGAAAGAGCAGAGCAACTAATTAAGAAAGGAGAACTACCTGTTCTCCATAAAATCAGTTATGCCATGACCTTACAGGACAGTAAATGATTCACACTAAAATTATGCCGTACCTTGATTGAGCTCAAGGCAGTAAACCCTATAATGTTGAGATCCTTGGGAACATATGGATATAAAGGATTAGAAAAGGATTGCTCTCTGCATATAATAGTTTTTGGAATGTGCCATCTTATAATGTACCAAATGAAAATTAGGTAAAAACATATAAAGAAAGGCACTCAATGATTTGTACTTTTTCCTAGCTGATACCATTTATCACTATGTTGAAAAGTCTTATGACTTTGTTTACTGCCTTTTCAGTCAACCTTGCCACACTGAACATTTCACAATTCAAACTCTTTAAAGTCTATTAAATAGGAACAGTTTTTTCTGTATTTCTGGAAATTAAACTTTGAAGATATTTCAAAGGTCTTTAATGTTTTAAAGTTTTTTTTGATACCTGATAAAGGGCTAGTATCCAAAATATATAAAGAACTTAAAAAACTCAACACCCAAAAAACAAATAATCCAATTTAAAATGGGCAGAAGACATGAACAGACATTTCATCAAAGACCTACAGATGACCAACGGTCACATGAAATGATGCTCACCATCACTTATCATCAGGAAAATGCCAATCAAAACTACAATGAGATATCACCTCACACCGTTTAGAATGGCTAGAATCAAAAATACAAACAGATGTTGGTGAGACTGTGGAGAAAAAGGAACCCTCTTGCACTGTTGGTGGGAATGCACACTGGTGCAGCCACTGTGGAAAACAGTATGGAGGTTCCTCAAAACGTTAAAAATAGAATTATCCTCTGATCTAGCAATTGCATTGCTAGGTATTTACCCAAACTATATAAGAATATTAATTCAAAAGGACACATGCACCCCTATATTTAAGGCAGGATTATTTGCAATATCCAAGGTGTGGAAATGGCCCAAGTGTCCATCAATTGATGAATGGATAAAGAAGATATTTATATCTTCTTTATATAGAAGATATTTATATCTTCTTTATATATATATATATCTTTATATTATTTATATATAAATAATCTCCACACAGTGGAACATTATTCAGCCCTAAAAAAGAGTGAAATCTTGTCATTTGTAAACGACATGGATAGAGCTAGAGAGTGTAAAGCTATGTGAAATAAGTCAGAGAAAGACAAACACCATATTATTTCATTCATGTGGAATTTAAGAAACAAAACAAACTAGCAAAGGAAAAAATGACAAACCAAGAAGAAGACTGTTAATTTTAGAGAACAAACTAATGGTTGCCAGAGAGAAGGTGGGTGGGGAGATGGGGGAAATAGGTGATGGGGATTAAGGAGTGTACTTGTTTTGATGAGTACTGGATGATTAAAATAAAAAGTTAAAAAAGTTAATTTGGCAGTAGAATGGAGGTCTAGTTTGTATGTATTGTCTTAAGAAGTATATTAGGATTCTCCAGAGAAACAACCAATAATATATTTTATATGTGTTTATTAGTGCTTTACACATGAAACTGTTCTTCCTTGCTTGCTTGTTTTCTTGTCACTTTCATTTCTGTGGAAAAAAATACACTTAGAGTCTATGGTAGAGACCTGGCACTGTTCTAGTTTCAGTGGATCAGTAGTAAACAACAAAAGCCAGAAATCCATGTTATTAGGAAGCTTGCATTCATATAGAGTAAGACAGACATTTGCCAAAAAAGAGAGATTGTATCTCAAATATTGAGAAGTACTACAGAGAACATGCAGGGTGAAAGGCACGTGAGATGAAAAGGGGCTTTGGAGTGATGATATAAATTTTAGAGAAGCTCCATTTCATGAAGGTTTTGTTCAGATACTGACATGAGCAAGTACCTGATGGCAGTGAAGTAGAGAATTGTGCAGAGATCAGATGGGATAAGTTTCTATGTAGAGAGAACAGCAAGTGAAAGAAGACTCTAATGGAGGAGCAAGATTCCTGGGTTAAAGGAACAACAAGAAGGTCTTTGTGCTTTACAATGAGGCAAGGGAAAAGGGAAGAAATGACACCGGGAGGTAATAGGCAAAGTACTTTGCCGCTTTGGGTGAACACTGTAAAGATTTTGACTTTTGTTCTGATTCAATGGGGAAATAATTGGAGAGTTAAAGGAGTGATATGTTCAGCCTTGGTTTTTCAAGAATAACCCTGGACTGGGTTAAGAGATGAAAAGGGACAAGGGAAGAATCAGAAAGTCTAGTTACATGGCTGTTGTAGAAACTAAACACTCCCTGATGGTAGTTTAGAAGAGGGTAATAATGATGGAGCTGGGGAAAATTTCTTTAGAGTTGAGATAGGCTTTTCTACTATGTGAATAGTTAGTAGTAGCTGAATGCAGCTTTTCCTGTAGAATTCAGGGTCCATGCTTTAAAATACCAGTTTGGCATTGGGTAAGTTTTTGGCTGATTTTCTCAGTTCATCAACATATTATCTATCCTTTAGAATGTTGTAGGTCTTCCAGCCACGTGAATCATAATAAATTGAGTCATAATAAACATTTATTTGCCTTTTTAATACATCTGAAAACTTTGAAGTTAAACAGTTACCTGGAAAAGGTATGAAGGTATAGGCACCTCGTATTTGCCAAATGGTTCAATGAAAATTCCTAGCTCTTGTTAGAGTAGATTGACAAGTGAACTCATAGGGAGTTCCTTTTGGTGTTTGAGTTCCTGGGTAGGAATCGGTGAGGATCAAGGAACTCTTAGGAGAGGAAAGCACTCACCATCCAATCAAGACCTCTCACTGTGAGTGGGACCCAACCTCCTGCCTCCACTTGACTAATTTTACAGATGCACTATTGATCTCTCAAGTAGGTCTGTCTCAACACTGTTCTCTATTCCTTCTTTTTTTCTGGCTTTATTGAGATACAGTTGGAGTGTAACATTGTGTGTTGTGTAAATTTTACAGTGTGTTGACTGGAAGCACTTATATGTTGCAAAGGCTAGCCTAGTTAGGATCTTTCTTACTGGAAGTCTTCCTCTGCATCACATTTAATCCCTATGCTTACTTTGAATTATCCATCAGTTTGTTTCCTTTCTTAGAGTATTCAACAGTAATATAAAAAGTAATTATTATGTGCCAGATGTGAAAGATATATAGAGGTCATGTTTCCTTTCCTTCCAATGCTTTCGGAGTGTGGTAGAAATACTTGCAAGGACATAAGGTTTGAAAAAAAAATTATAAACATGATGATGAAGATACCCAGAGTGTTCTATTGGGAAATCAAGGGCAGAAACCTAGCCTGACCTGAGGAGGAGTGGTAGAGCATCAGATTGTTGCTTGGAGAATTATAATCTAATCAGAGATAAAAGTGATAAAGAGGAGGTAGGTGTATTGTGGTTGAGATGATTTGTAGAATGAATCCCCTTGGGAGTCCCATTACCCGCCCCCCCCAGGAACTCTTCTAAGAAAAATACATTTAAATGCATAAAATAAAATGCAAAGGACTATAAAAGAAATTACACAGCAATAGAATATTTTTTAAAGATTTTATTTATTTGTTTGACAGAGACCCAGCAAGAGAAGGAACAAAAGCAGGGAGAATACGAGAGGGAGAAGTGGGCTTCCCACTGAGCAGGGAGCCTGATGAAAGGCTCCATCCCAGTCCTGGGATCATGACTGGAGCCAAAGGCAGACACTTAACGACTGAGCCACCCAGGTGCCCCCAGTAATAGAATATTAAGGCAAACCCTAATACAGTGATATATGTGCTTTTGTTGTATTATATACTGTATCTTGCCACTCAGATTTAATAACTCCTAATTTTGTAGCCTATAATATGTATTCTATCTATGTGGTTGATAATGATAAAATTGCAATCACTGCTACTACAAAAGTATGTTGTCTACATTCATAATTGAAGGAAGTGTTAAAGGTTAATATAAACAAAGATGTAAATTTTATCCCCATCTAAGTTTACAGATCCCTCCCTTGCAACTTTATCCAGTTTTACATGGAATTTATATAATGGATTTAAAGTAAGGAAGGCTGCAGGTGGACAGAGAGAAACTAATCTGTACTTAGTCTTGCAGTGTAATGATGAAGCCCTAAAGTTTTCCAGCAACTCTAGCATATGATGCCCTTTCCTGTCATTGAGTTCATTTTTTTTTTTTTAATTTTACTTGCCCCACAGGATTTAAGATTTAGGTCATAATGGACTTTCTAATTTTTCATCTAATTTTTAGGCCTTGCCTTGTTAATAAGATGGTAACCTTAAATCCTTGGTTGTTATTCAAAGTGTGGTTTAGGGACTGGTAGCTTTGGCATCACTGGGAGTTTATTTGAGTACAGAATCTCAGACTTTGTTCCAAATCTACGGAATCAGAATATGAAAGTCTATAAGATCACTAGGTGATTTTTATGAACATTGAGGATTGAGAAGCACTGCTCTAAGGGACAGAGTTTCTGAATTAGAGTCTATTTGCTTCCTCATAAGGCTCTTAGAAAATTTAGTCACATAATTTTTCAATACATACTTAGTTTCACAATTAAACCAAAATTACAGCCATTTTATGTTGAAAGTGAAAACTTTCCTCTCAGATTTAGAAGTAAAGGGCATATAAATCTTATTAATAATCCTGAAGTGATCTTTAAAGCAGTGGATGATTTTTCTGGGTCAATGTATCACTTTGAGCGAATAGACTTACCATAAATGGCCTGCCATTTGAACAGACACCTAAAAACCATGCATCTTTCACCTGGCATGAAATCTTGCTGCAAATGTGTATATCCTATCTACATTATGATAACAGATCATAAATTAAGAGTGTACACTTTCTCATTTCTTTATGGTTGTGAGGCATATCGTTCACATAAACTTTTAATCATTCAGTAAAATGAGTGGCTGGAGAAGGCATACGTGATAATACTTCATCATGGCATTCAGTCCCTGGCAGTGGCTTTCATTTCTTTTGAAATGTTTTATTAGGTGTTTAAGTGATAGGGAAGTAAAGAGTAACTATGGAATTGTGGCTTTTAAAGACTGCTGAATATTTCTAATAATACATCTCATGAAGCATGTGATTCCTGACTCCTAAACTATAAGGTAAAGTAAGGTGAACTAAGTTTTGGGCAAAATATTGTCATTTAACGTCACCTACTCTATGTAATAAAGTCACTGGAGCCAAACTGGTTGGGCTGGGGCTTCGAGTATGTAGGAAAGAGGCAGAAGTTGGGCTGATGAAAGGGTAAGTACTAGAGGTTGCTTAGAGCTAAATGTCTCCCTTGTAAAATGTAGCTTTGTTAATCTCCAAGTTGTATGGAATTGATATTTTATTTTATTTTTATTTTTTTCCCCAAATACTTTTTTATTTTTTCAGTGTTACAAGATTCATTGTTCATGTATCACAGCCAGTGCTCCATGCAATACGTGCCCTCCTCAATACCCACCACCAGGCTCACCCAACCCCCCACCCCTTCCCCTCCAAAACCTTCAGTTTGTTGCTTAGAGTCCACAGTCTCTCATGGTTCATCTCCCCCTCTGATTTCCCCCCATTCACTCTTCCTTTCCTTCTCCCAATGTTCTCCATATTTTTCCTTATGCTCCACACGTAAGTGAGACCATATGATAGTTCACTCTATCTGCTTGACTTATGTCACTCAGCATAATCTCTTCCAGTCAGGTCTGATATCTAAGATCTATAAAGAACTCCTCAAACTCAACACCCAAAAAACAGATAATCACGTCAAAAAATGGGCAGAAGACACGAACAGACACTTCTCCAAAGAAGACATACAAATGGCTAACAGACACATGAAAAAATGTTCATCATCGCTAGCTATCAGGGAAATTCAAATTAA
>CM052901.1:77863865-77886299 GCA_028534135.1 Potos flavus
CAGATGCAGTACAAAGAAGGGCCACATGTACCTCAATGTTCATAGCAGCAATGGCCACAGTCACCAAACTGTGGGAAGAGTCAAGATGCCCTTCAACAGATGACTGGATCAAGAAGATATGGTCCATATATACAATGGAATATTATGCCTCCATCAGAAAGGATAAATACCCAACTTTTGTATCAACATGAAATTGATATTTTAAAGATAAAAGTCTCTTGATATTTATTCTCTAAGATAGTATACTTGAAATTTTCTCTTGTATTTAAAATATTCAGGGACTGTCAGAAACCCTTCAGATAGTTGCAATTGTTAATAGTACTTTGGTTAAAAATTTTTTTTTAAAAAGGTGGGAAAACATTTTATAATAAGTGAGAAGTGACATTCTTAGGAAAATAACATATGCCAAAAGAGAAATGTATTCAGCTCTTCCTGATTTAAAAAAAAAAAATTATAAGAATGGTGAAAATCTGTACATTTCACTGACAGGCTTTAAAAAATCATATTTGCAAAAAGCTTGCAGTTTTACTACATTAACTTAAAAATATTTTATGTTATCACCTGATCATTTCAATTAAAAAATCTAGTTTTCAGATTAGCTCTTTCCATATATGTGAAGAATTTCATTGCACACACAAATCACGTGGATTTTTTTCATTTTATGTGTATTTAGGAAAACAATATTTAAATTTCAAGGGCTTAATTCCTTACAACTTTTACATTATAAATATTCCTGAGTAACCATGGATGGCTATACTATTATCAAACAGTATCAGTTTTCCCAGTTATTTATATATATACATATATATATATTTTAGTTTTATACATATTTTTAAAGATTTTATCTACTTATGTGAGAGAGAGGGAGAGGGAGCACAAGTTGGGGAAGGGGCAGAGGGAGAAGCAGGCTTCCCGCTAAGTAGAGAGTACTACAAGAAGCTCCATCCCAGGACCCCAGGATCACGACCAGAGCCCAAAGCAGATGCTTAACCAACCAAGCCACCCAGATGCCCCTCCTGTTTTTTTTTTTTTTTTTTTTTATTTTGATATATTTTTTCTTAGGGTACAATTTTTTGTATTTATTACGTGGTAATATAGCTTTTTTTGGTGGAGGGGGTAATGTAGCTTTCAATTTCTTTTTTTTAAAAATATTTATTTACTTGACAGAGAAAGAGCAGAAGCAGGAGGAGCGGAAGAGGGAGAAGCAGGCTCCCTGCTGATTAGGGAGCCCGAGGTAACTTTCAATTTACAATGCTTTTGAACCAAATCAAATGGAACTAAATTTTGTTAAACTTCTTTAGAGCAATAATCATCTCAGTACATTATTTAAATAACTTAATTAAAGGTGCACTGTTTAGAATATGCTCCATTTAAAGTCAAATAATTAAATACTTTTTAAAGAGGGCATCTTTTTGTTAGTTTTTTTTTAAACTCTTATTTAAATTCCAGTTAGTGAACATACAGTGTAATATCAGTTTCAGGTGTACAATATAGTGATTCAAGACTTCCATACATCACCTGGTGCTCATCACAAGTGACCTCCTTAATCCCCATCACCTATCCATCCCCACCATCCACCTCCCCTCTGGTAACCATCAGTTTGTTCTCTCAAGTTAAGAGTCTGTTTGTTTGCCTCCCTCTCTTTTTCCTTTGCTCATTTGTTTTCTTTCTTGAATTCCACATGCATGAAATCATATGGTATTTGTCTTTCCCTGACTGAATTATTTCACTTAGCAGAATACTCTCTAGCTCCACCCATGTCCTTGAAAATGGCAAGATTTTATTCTTTTTTATAGTTGACTAATACTCCAGTTTCTGTGTGTGTGGACACCACATCTTCTTTATCCATTCCTCAGTTGATGGACACTTGAGCTGTTTCCATAATTTCGCTGCTGTAGATAATGCTGCTGTAAACATTGGTGTGCACGTATCCCTTTGAACTAGCATTTTTGTATTCTTTGCATACTCAGGAGTACAATTGCTGGGTCATAGGGAAGTTCTATTTTTAACTTTTTGAGAAACCTCCAGGAATTCTGTTCTCCAGAGTGGCTGCACCATTGTGCATTTCCACCAACAGTGCAAGAGGGTTCCCCTTTCTCCACATCCTCAATAACACCTGTTGTTTCTTGTGTTGTTGATTTTAGCCCTTCTGACAGGTGTGAGGTGATACTTCCTTGTAATTTTGTGTTTCCCTGATGATCAGTAATGTTGAGCTTCTTTTCATGTGTCTCTTGGCCATCTTTAGATCTTCTTTGGAGAAATATCTATTCATGTCTTCTGCCCATTTTTTAATTGGATTATTCATTTTTTGTGTGTTGAGTTTGATAAGTTCTTTATAAATTTTGGATACTAACCCTTTATCACATATGTCATTTGCAAATAGCTTCTCACATTCTGTAGGATGCCTTTTAGTTTTGTTGATTGTTTCCTTTGCTGTGCAGAAGCTTTTTATTTCAGTGTGGTCCCAATAGTTTATTTTTGCTTTTGCTTCCCTTACTTCAGTAGACACATCTAGAAAGAAGTTGCCATGGCCAATGTCAGAGAGGTTACTGCCTGTGTTCTTTTCTAGAATTTTTATGATTTCAGGTCTCACATTTAGGTCTTTCATACATTTTGAATTTATTTTTGTGTATGGTGTAAGAAATTGGTCCAGTTCATTCTTCTGCATGTAGCTGTCCAATTTTCCCAGCACCATTTGTTGAAGAGACTGTCTTTTCTCCATTGGCTGTTCTTTCCTGCTTTGTTGAAGATGAGTTGACTATATAGCTGCAGGTTCATTTCTGGGTTTTCTATTCTGTTCCATGGATCTATGCATCTATTTTCTTGCCAGTACCATAACTTTTTGTTCACTATAGCTTTGTATTATACCTTGAAGTCTGGAGTTGGGATGCCTCTAGCTTTTCTTTATCAAGGTTGCTTTGGCTATTCGGGGTCTTTTGTGGTTTCATACAAATTTTAGGATTGTTTGTTCTAGGTCTATAAAAAATACTGGTGATATTTTGATAGGGATTGCATTAAATGTGTAGATTTCTTTGGGTAGTATGGGTATTTTGACAGTATTCTTCCAATCCATGAGCATGGAATGTCTTTCCATTTGTGTGTGTCATCTTCAATTTCTTTCATAGTGTTTTATAGGTTTTATAGTACAGGTGTTTGGCCTCGTTGATTAGGCTTAACCTAGGTATCTTAATATTTTGGTGCAATTGCGAATAGAATTGTTTCCTTGATTTCTCTTTCTGCTGCTGCATTGGTGTATAGAAATGCAATAGATTTCTGTATGTCGATTTCGTGTCCTGCAACTTTACTGAATTCATTTATCAGCTCTGGCCAGTTTTTGATGGAGTCTTACGGGTGTGTGTGTGTGTGTGTGTGTGTGTGTGTAATATCATCTACAAATAGTGAAAGTTTTACTTCTTTCTTAAGATTTGGATGCCTTGGGGCACCTGGGCTCAGTGGTTGAAGCCTCTGCCTTCGGCTCAGGTCGTGATCTCAGGGTCCTGGGATCGAGCCCCTCATCGGGCTCTCTGCTCAGCAGGGAGCCTGCTTCCCCCTCTCTCTCAGCCTGCCTTTCTGCCTACTTGTGATCTCTCTCTCTCTCTGTCAAATAAATAAATAAAATCTTAAAAAAAAAAAAAAAAGATTTGGATGCCTTTTATTTGTTTCTGTTGTCTGATTGCTGTGGCTAGGACTTCCAGTACTATATTGAAAATACGTGCTGAGAGTGAACATCCGTGTCTTGTTTGTGACCTTAAGGGAAAGATTCTCAGTGTTTCCCTATTGAAGATGATGTTAACTGTGGGTTTCTTTTAGGGTAAAGAAATCAAAGAACAGAAAGAGATTAGTCCATGGTAATACAGTCAGCTATGCTGAAAATGACATGTCTATCTCCTGGTGGTAAAAACATATTCACTAAATGAGTGCTTCTAAAATAATTACTATAATAATAATAATATCAAAAGAATTCCAAAATTAATGTCTCTGGGAAAAAAAAGAAGTTATATTAAACAAAGTTATGTTAGCCCATGAGCTGCTGCTGATGGGCAGAATCCTCATTTTGAGCAAGTACAGTGGTGGTATTCATTAGTATTTTTTAACTCTTTTATTGAGGTGTGATATACATACCGTAAAATTTATTCACATTTGTAAAATTCAGTGATTTTTTTTTTTAGTAAGTTGACTGAATTATATAGCCATCAACACTATAAAGTGTTAAAATACTTCCATCATTAGTGGTAGACTGTATGTTAGCTAAATGGAAATTAAATAAAAACTTTTTAAAAAGGTAAATAAAGAAAAAACTTCCATCACCGCATTAAGATCTCTCATGCCAATTTATTGTTAATCCCCTCTTCTACCCTAAGTTGTGGGCAGTCATTTACTTATTGTCTCTACAGACTTGCCTTTTTTTGAACATATATAAGTGGATTCGTAAACTATGTGGTCTTCAGGGGCTGGCTTTTTTCACTTAGCATGACGTTTTCAAGTTTCCTTAAGTTGTAGTGTGTGCCTGTACTTCATTCTTGCTATGGTGAACAGTGTCTCACCACCTGGATATATCTCAGCTTTGCGTATCCACTCACCAGTCAATGGATGCTTAGGTTGTTTTGATTTCTTGGTTGTTAGGAAGAGTGCTGCTGTTACTAGTATTAACCAGATGTGGCTGTGGTGGTGACGACTGGGAGAAACTGAGAACATCTATTAATCATGCTGCTGAATGTAAAGAGGGAGGAAGCACTTTGGTAAGCATTAAGAGGTATGGGAGTTGAGGACAGGGTAGTGTGACTAAAAAAGTATATACTTGGTTGATAGTTAGTGAGGGTTTACTTTTGTACTAGGAAAGGTACAAGTTAATACATTATTTCCAAAAGTCTTTATTAAGTACCTACTCTGTATCAGAGACTGAGCTTAGAAATTATGGTAGGATAATCAGATGCAGGGACATGATCAAACTACCAAAAACAAATCTGAACTTTGTATCTAGGAACCATAGGAGTTTTTTTTTTTTAAAGAGAAATACTGTTCAGAAGCTAAAAAAAATTAATGGAAGCAAATAATTCATACTTCACTTACAAGATAGAAGCTTCTGATAGGTTTTCTCCCCTTTCCGAAAAGAGGTGCTCCTCAGTATTTGGGTAAGTATCTACTTGAGGTCCTCTAGGGAGTCAGTCACTTTTACAGGAATGGTTCATGTAGCTCCTGTAATACAGTTGTCAATTCTGTTATTTACAATAAAGCAACCCTAAAATGTGCTCTAATGCTTATTTAATCAATTTATCAGGCAGCTTGTGTTACCTTGTAGGCTTTAAATATGACTCTTTCTTCCTAATATAAGAAAAGCTAAAGACTATCTCAATAATAGAACATGATAATGTACTTTATTGATAATTTGATTTTCAGATGATTCATTAAGCTCTTCCGGTTACTTTGTAGCTAAGCAACAGGCCTATAGAAAGACACTTGATTTACTCAAGAGAGAGAAATATGAATGCATGCTCTGATCTTGATGATATTCTGAAATTAAATTGAACTTTCCAGAACAGTTTCCCTAAAAATGCATCCCATAGAACACCAGGTCCGTTAAATGTCTATGAAGAAATAGAAATTCCTTGGTTAAGTAAGTTGGGAATGTGTTGCATAGTATATCATGTCTATAGGAAATTCACAATGTGTATTAAAGATTCTGAGAAATACTGCTGGGAGGAAGCATGTGAAACTGACCATTTTTCAGTATTTTCCAAACGTGTTTTACATACCTCTATTTTTACATATACCAATAAATATCCTTTGGAAGTAGTAAGCTGTGGAAGACCCGTGGTAAATGCTGGTCTAGACGATGAGGCATTAGAGGAACATAATGCGGCCTGAATGTTATTCCTGGGTCTGTTAAAAGATCTGTGGAGATGAAGGGAGGAGAAATGAGAAAAGCCATATCCCTCTCTCTCTTGGTGAGCAAGCAGGGTAAGACAGGGCAGTCTGGGTTCCCTGTGTAATCAGCTGTGAGCTCAGAAAGCATAGCTTTTGGGATCTGCTTAATTTCTTACATTTATATTCCCCCGTTTTGGAAAAGATTCTCTGTTAACTAGAGTATTAATCTCAGTGCTGGAATTGTACTCTGTGGTTTTTAATCCTGACTCCTTAATCTTCAAGTTGTGAGACTTTGAGCAAGTTATTTGATCATCTAAGCCTGTTTTTACTCGTTTGTAACATGAACATGCTGGGGGTGCATACCTCATAGGGCTGTTGTAAGAATCCAATGAGAGATAATGATTGACTCAGAAAGGTAGCTGGTACATAGTGAGTTCTCAAATATTTATAGGTGTCATCATGTGCTCTCATAGAAATAGCTGCACATTCTGTTTACAGTGATTAATTGTATCACCTGTGGTCCTTGTTGAAATTCATGTAAGACCTGCCCTGCCTTTAAAATGGAAAACCAAATAAAATCAAATTAACATATTCATTAACATGGCATAGAGATATCTTTACCTGAGTAAACTAAATTGATTTTTCTTTGCTCTTGTCATACTCACTGTATACTTTCTTTCCTTCCCTCTCTTTCCACCTAAATAGTGAGCTATTTAGGTCCTGGGAACAAGTCTTCGGGAACTTTGAAATAATATGTAGCATAATCCCCAGTACATAAAATGTGCCATCCATGGATTTTTTTTTTTTTTTTTAAGATTTTATTTATTTACGAGAGAGAGAGTTTGAGAGCAAGAGTAACGGGTAGGGGCAGAGGGAATGGGAGAAGTAGGCTCCCTGCTGAGCAAAGAGCCCAGTGTGGGTCTTGATCCCAGGACCCCGGGATCATGACCTGAGCTGAAGGCAGCCACTGAACCAACTGAGCCACCCAAGCGCCCTTCACCATGTATCTTAAATAAACCAGAGTTGGTGGGGGCGGGGAGGAGATACCATATGCTAATCTACAGTTGTTCTTTAAGTTTTTAAGCTGGTGTTCTTATCAATAGTTGCCAGAAGAATGAAAGTACCCCCACTTCTGTGTGTATATTGTTTTAGAAAAAAAGTAGTAGATATTATCCTGAAATCAGTATAACTATAGTACGTAGAATGCCACCTTTAGGCTGGCATCTCATCAGAGTAAAATAATTGAGTGAGAGAGAGTGGCAAAGTGCCTAATGATACAAACTGGGAAGCTAATGAACCAATGTGGCTTTTCTGCTGTTTTCTTGAAGTATAAAATTAGAGGCCATGCTCTGTACAGCTTGTGATCTTAATATCCATGGTGATTTTCTTGGATACAAGCTATCCATAATTTTTCTTGTATATAATAATAGCAATAAAAGTGATAATATAACAGTTATGGTTAATCATAACTAAACCAGAGTACCTGGCTAGCCACTTGAGAACACATTAATCCAATGAAGGATATTGGTGCATTGGATAATAATACTTTACTTTGTGGACTAAGCAACTCTTCTTTTTCAACAAATCTATTAGTGTTCTTCCTTAGAGGTAAAATTTATGTTAGAACACTTGCATAAGAATAATAAATAGATTATGAGGAGTTCTTTCTGTATGCCAATAGTTTGCCAAGTGCTTTATATGCATAGCCTTAATCAATACCTAAATACCTTAAAAGGCAAATATTACTCCGTTTTCAGATTAAATAATAGAAGTTTGGAGAAGTAACTCCTCCAGAGTCATCCAGATAATAAGTGGCAAAGCTATAATATGAACCCGAATCTGCCTAAACAAATACGAATTATGCCCTCAAATGTATTTCAATTAATGTTCAAACGGTATATATCAAACCCAGACTGCCCTGTCTTGCCCTGCTTGCTCACCAAGAGAGAGAAGGGATATGGCTTTTCCCATTTCTCCTCCCTTCATCTCCACAGATCTTTTAACAGACCCAGGAGTAATATTCAGGCTGCATTATGTTCCTCTAATACCTCCATGTCAAATTCTGACATGGAGAGAATGCTGGTTAGAACAACACACAGAAGGTATAGGGTCTTTGCCTGGCTTCAAAACCTGCTATCTTTGTAACCCTGGAATAGTAGCCTAGGTATTCTGAGCTTCAATTTCTATACTTGTAACTTGGAGGAAATACAACCTGTCCTATATATCAAATAGGGCTGTTAGAAATGAAGTTAATAATTCTATGTATATGGATGTGCATTTTATATTATGAAATTGTCAAAATTTGTTTTTAAACCTTCTTTTACTGCTATAATTTTGCTTTCTGTCAAATAAAGGAAATTTCAAAGAAGATTAACACTAGTAGTAATAAATGCCTAATATTTAATGAGCAGTTAGTATGTTCCTGGCACTATTGTAATGATCTCAACAACCAATTTAAGTTGATCTGTTTACCAGGTAAGACAAAAAAGCGGGACATGCAGCATTAAGGTAACAAACCCTGAGTTACAAGATAGTAAGGATATGCTAGTAACCCAGGCAATACAGCCCTGTGTTTGACCAGACCCTCTACTGCCAGTCTATATAAAGAAGGCGATGTGTTGGTTGGAATGATGTTTGTCATTAAGGGACAATTGCGCAAGTCCTACCACATAGATTCTGCTGTTCTTGACCTCCGTGGAAGGCCAAACTTTCTTGGGGAAGATGAGGTTTTTTCTTCACATGCAATTACTTCAAAAACTATTTGTTGAAATTAATTTCAGGAAGATAAATATATACTGAATAAAAATGGATGCTATCTAACATGGAGACACACAAATAGGAGTGAGAAAAATTGAAACACTTATCAAATAAACCTTGTGGCCATCGTAACTGAGACTTTACAGTCACTACTCCTGTTGTGTAAATTTACTATTACCGTCCCTCTATTTTCCCTCAGGTAACTGTAGTACTGTCTACCTGGTAAACCAAACGGGGAAATTCAGAATCCTCTTAAGCTTACTTTTCTCTTCCCTCATCTTTGGCACTCCAATTGCCAACAAATCTTATTAAGCTATTAATGAAATGACTCCCAAATCTAGTCTTTTGGTACTATATCCTCTCTAGCTGTCACTCAGAAAGCAGTATGAACTTCCTAAATGAATTCCAGCTTCCAGTTGGTTCTCACATCATCTTCAGTGCCATGAGGGTTACTATCTCCGAAGCAGACAAACCCTCCACCTCTGCTTCAGTCTCTCTCTCTACTCTACTGTTGTCAGGGTAAAATCCAAACTCCTTATCATGGCATGCAAAGTTTTTTTGTATTCTAGTCACACATTTTTTCTCAACTTCTTTTACAGCAGCCTTCGCAAATCTGGTGGTTGTGAAGATGTCCTCCTCGTCTGAACACCTGCCTCTAACCATCTATTCCTGCTCTTCTTTCTGCCTCTAATTCCCCTCTCTTCTGGCAAGCTTCAGTTTCTCTTTTAAAACCAAACTCAAACTTTACCACTTTTGAAAGCTTTACCTAAGGCACAAGAAAATGCTTTTCCTTGACTCGATGCCTCTGCGGGCAGATGGTCACACTCTCTTCTGAGTTTCTATGGCATTATATTTTTATATATACTTATTTTAGAGAAATTTTAGATGTTTAGAAGACTTGTAAAGCTAGTACAGAGAGTTCCCATAAACCTCATATTCACTTTCCCTTGTTAAATTCTTTCATTAGTGGGGTACATTTGTCATAAATAATGAGACACTATACATTATTATTATTATCATCATCATCACCATTAACTAAGTCCATATTTCATTCAGATTTTCCCAGTTGTGGCCACTTATCTTTTTTTGTTTTTATTCTAAGATTCCATACAAGACATCACATTACATTTAATTCTTACATGTCCTTAGACTTCTCTTGGCTGTGGCAGTTTCTCAGACTTTGCTTATCTTTCATTATCTTGACAACTTTGAAAAGTACTGGTCAGGTAGGTATTGTGTAGAATTTTCCTAAATTGGGATTTGTCTGATGCTTTTCTCACAGATAGACTAGGATCATAGGTTTTGGGAGTATATCACAGAGGTAAGTGCCATTCTTATCACATAATACCAAGGGTACCTTCTGTCATCATGACCTACCCTGTTGATGTTGACTTTGATCACCTCGCTGAGGTAGTGTTTGTCTGGTTTCTCCACTGCAAAGTTACTCTTTTTATCTTTTTCCATACTGTCCTCTTTGAGAGGAAGTTATTGTGAGCACCCCATATTAATGGAGTGAGGAATTATATTCTACCTCCTTAAAGATGAAATATGCACATAAATTTTTGGAATTCTTCTGTATGGGATATTACTCTATTTTTCCCCATTTATTCATTTATTTATATAACTTTGGAGTCATGGTTGTATATTATATATTTCTTTATATAGTTTTATATAGTTGTGCAATTACATTATGAAATCATTGTGTTTAAGTATTTCATGTATGTCTTATTGGGCTCTGCATCAGTCAGTTATGTTTTATGATTCTGGGGCTGAATTCTATGTTTTTACATTTCCCAAATTCCTTTCTTGCAGCAAAATTTATCTTTTTGTATTTACCTCTTCTAATCACAGATGTAAAGAGTTGAAGCTGAAACTTTAGCAAGGGACTAGTTCTTTGAAGTATAGCCTGGCACTCATACTGTCACCTTGTTATGGTGTAAAGAATACAGAATAGGACTACAGTTCATTTTACTGAAAATCACCCATTTGTTCAGTAATACTCATCACTTAAGAACTTGCTCATGAAAAGAAGGGGATACTATTAGTTCACAAAACGGAAAACAATTCAGTCAAGGCTGGACCCCGTGCTTCAAATGATAGGAAAGGTCTTTCTGTGTGGCTGTCAACTTTACTTACACTGATTATCTTTGTATATTGTCATTTCTCCTCTTGCCTCCCATTATATTCTATAACTCTAATACATCATATTCCCTCTTGTACTACAGCCATATTTTACTAATACTATTCAATGACTAAACAGCTCTCTGAGGGCATATTTAGTATCTCTGATTTACTGGTGTATCTTCCTTGAAGTGGCAAAAATTACTTTGAGCATCTGTATAATTTCCATTTTCTCAAACTTTGAAAGAAAAAAGTAACTCAAAACAAACAAAACCTGGCCCTTATTATTATCGCTCCCCCCCCAGAAATCAGTGAATATATCCAAGGATGTTCAGTACCCTGGTCAGAGTGGGGCATTTGGATATCCCTGTAGTTGACTGCGCCTGAGCCATACTGTATTATACAGTACTGGCAACAGATTCAAATCACAATCTCATGCAAATTTTTGGTTAGGTTTGGTGGTTTATTTTAGTTAGTGCATCCATGTTTTTTTTCTATGGCTATTTCCAAATGAAGTATTTGTAATTTTTTTTTTCTTTTAGCATGGACTATTTACAACATAAACTAAAATACCTTTTTTCTATGGCTTTAAAACAAACCATTCTAACACTTGGCTTCAAGACAACATTTATTTCTCATATCCCTGCAGGGTTTAGCTTCTCTAAGTTGGAATCATTTGTGTACCTCTGCTTCTTCTAAGTGGGCTTCTTCATAGATCTGAAGGTCATTTGGCTATTGTTTTAACTAGGCTGGCCTTGATGATTTGGATGATCTAGTTCTGCTCTCATCTTCCAGCAAGTAAGCCTGGCCATGTTTCAAGTCAGTGGTAGAGACACAAGAGAGAATAAGTCCCATGTGTAAGTGTTTTAAGCGTCTGCTTATACCATATTTGATACTATCCAGTTTGTCAAAGTAAGTCTCATAGTTGAGTGGAAGGTTAATTGACAGGGCATGTTATCCTATTCATGACCGCAGGGAAATGCAGAGTTACATAGCAAATGGTGTGGGCATGGGGAAGAGGTAATGAATCTTGGCTACTCCTAGAATCTACTACAACCAGGAGATGTAGAAAGGGAATAAAGAATCAGATCCATGACATGCCTTCAGGAAGCTGATGTTGAGCAGAGGAATAATATAAATATTGCAGGAGAGAATATGATGTATCATTAAAGTTACAAAGTAAAATTGGAGGAAGAAAGAGAAATCATGCCTAACTGGAAATAAAGACTGGAGAAAATGACATTTGGGTTTATTCATAGGTACATAATCAAAAGTTGGACGAATAATACAAAAATATATCCATCTTTAGAATACTAATCCACTTAAGTGCAAAAACTTGATTATTTGGCTTGACATATTTTACTTAGGTATCTTTAAAAAGTGAATTAAATAACTTAACTGCTAGTAGACCTTCTTTAGTAAATAAAATATTCTTAGAAAAATAACCTTTGATATACCATTTCATAGTTTATTACCTGTTGGTAACATTAGTAAGAAGTTAAAAGTACTTACAGTCAGTGGGTAATTAATCTTTTTTTTAAATTTTTTTTTAATTTTAAGATTTCATTTATTTATTTGACAGAGAGAGAGAGAGAGAGATCACAAGTAGGCAGAGAGGCAGGCAGAGGGAGAGGGGGAAGCAGGCTCCCTGCTGAGCAGAGAGTCCAATGCGGGGCTCGATCCCAGGACCCTGAGATCATGACCCAAGCTGAAGGCAGAGGCTTTAACCCACTGAGCCACCCAGGCGCCCCAGTGGGTAATTAATCTTTATGAATTTTGACACAGATTTCTTTTTTGGGGAAAAAAGTATGTGTACATTTTAGACTTGTATCTATTTGCCTTTTTGTGTGCCAGAAACCTCTATTTTACAGTTCAGTGGCACTATAAAGCTTTTCCTGAACATTCTGTGGGCATTTATGGGGCCTTCTTTTGGTACTCAACATCCTAGTAGAAATCAAATATCAAAGAAGTGGGAAATATGTTCACATTCTTTTAAGTCTGAGTGCTTTTAGTTGAAGGAGTTAAGATGAAAACACCCATTAAAATGTCTGCAAAACTAAGTAATATTTCACTCTGAGCTCTCCCTGTGAACGTTTCCTTTCTTGTGTATGATTTTCTGTCCTATTTCTAGATATCTGAAGACTGAGGTATAGCCTTAATGGAGATAAATTCCTCATTCCCCTCCTCAACATATAGTTTCTTTCTTAAATTAGGTGAGACTATTTCTAGTCAGAGACTTTTGTCTTGAATCTGAAGGTGGAAGTTCATGTATGTGTTCTGCAAAGAATACATATTAAGGGAGACCTGAAGAGGAATGTGTGATGTAACATAGTTCAGTAGGTATAAGCCTTTCTTAGGTGGAGTTACCTATGGGTGGAATCCCCAGAGGAAGTATCCTAAATGAATGTTTCTCATGAAAAACCCCGAAAAACAAAAAACAAAAATAATACCAAATAGCAAAATAGGAAGCCTGATGTATATCTTTATTGTTTATGAAACTTTATATTTTTAATGTTTCTTGACGTGTAGAAAAATAACAAAACTTTACTGAAATGATTAGATTATAGATGGTGTACTTCAAGAGATACAGAAAATAACATGTAAAGTGACCTTTTGCCCAATTTTAAAACTCCCATTCACTTTGAGAGAAATAGGCATACCAGGCATACATACATAGATGGTTAAATGTTTTTTTTTTCTATAATTTCTTTCTTCCCATTTGAGAAATGTTAAATTGTGTTAGTTTTAAATAAACATGATTCTTTCATAGATACAGGTGACATCTTTAATAATAATTTTGCTCTAAATATCTTACATGTTCAGAACAGCTATAAGAATTTGGAGAAGATGTTCCTGATTACTACCTTTAAAAGGAAGACTACCACAATAGCCAAAATATGGAAAGAGGCCAGAAGTCCATCAACATATGAATGGATAAAGAAGATGTGTGTATAACACACACACACACACACACACACACACACACACACACACACACACACACAGGAATATTATTCAGTCATCAAAAAGAATGACATCTTGCCATTTGCAATGACCTGGATAGAACTAGAGGGTATTAATGCTAAGCAAAATAAGTCAGTCAGAGAAAGACAAAGACCATATGCTTTAACTCATATGTGGAATTTAAGAAATAAAACAGGTGAACATAGGGAAAGGGAAGGAAAAATAAGAGGAAAACACAGAGAGAGACAAACCATAAATAACTCTTAACTGTAAGAGACAAACTGAGGGTTGCTGGAGGGGAGGTAGGTGGGGGGATAGGGTCATTGGGTTATGGGCATTAAGGAGGGCACTTGATGTAATGAGCCCTGGGTGTCATATGCAACTGATGAATCGCTAAATTCTACCTCTGAAACTAAAAAAATAAAATAATTTTTATGTGTTAATTTTTTTAAAAGGAAGACTAGATGCATCTTTATAATTTCTCTCTACCTTATCTCTCACACATGACTTAAAACTGAAGGTGAACCTGAACTGAGTGAAGTGTGAAGATAATAAGTATTTTTTGTCTTTTATATTCATTGCAAGAGATCATTGTTTATTACCCCAGAAATACTTCTCTACTCTCCATTCCTTTGATTTCTGGCTACAAATAACAGAATTTCAGGAAAATCTGAAGGCATGATAAACGCCTTCCCTACTTTTGTGGGAGGGAAAAAATGCCAGCAAATATGTAAAAGAGATAGGTTGAGGAAAAATTTTTTAGTAATTTTTTTTTTTTTTTTGCATTTTTTGGAACCTAAAGCTACTTGGTTATTTTTCAAAGCACGAAAAGAAGTACTTATTATTTGGTTTGCTAAATTTCTATGGTATGCATTTTATATATAAAATCATTACAAATGTAGTTGTTAGAGGAACATTGTTATAGACAGAGTTGGAGTCTGCTGATTTTTCAATGATCTACTTTATATTTTGCCGATTTAAGAAAAGCAGATTAGAACTGGAATTGAAGAACCCATCAAGATTATTACAAAACAAAGAACATTACTATGTTTCCTGGACTTGCTGCCCTTAACAATGCAGAATGCCTTTTTCAGAAAAAAAAATGCATTATAGAGAGGCAGACAGACTAAACTGATTTCATAGGAATTTTATATATGGAAATATATCTAATTATTTTCCTTCTTTTGTTAATATAAGCAGTTTCTTATGCTTCTCATGTTTTTATTTTTAATCATCTTTCACAGACTGCTGATAACTAAGCATTGGGAAAGACTTCTTCATTTGCTCACAGTGTCCTTCCCTTGCTCATGAAATAAGTACATCTTCTAATACAAACATGCATTCTTATAGTAGTTATTGTACAATAGAGAAAAATGGTTTTTGTTTTAAAAATATTTCTCTGGGAGAAGACTGTATTGGTCATGACTGTTAGTTTCTACAATAGAAATCATGCTAGCTAGTTAAAATGGAAGAGGGATTAATGAAAACATACTAGATATTTCCTGGTTTGTTCCTGGGTGGGATTAGTTGAATGTGAGAGGGACAAGGCAGAGAGGCTTTGAGGATGTGTAGTATGGGACAGTATCCAAATTGTGATTCTCTTTGTTTCATCGGAGAACTTTCTACCTTCAGAATAGAGCCTAGATGTTTTCTCACACTTGCTAATGCATACATGTTGCCTGAAATTTGGACATCTACCATGTGTGTTTCTGAAAACAGTTCCTCACCAGGAAGTGGCTTCCATGCCTTCACATTACTCTGTTAAGAATAAGACTCTTGCTACAGTGTATCTGAATGGGGTTGTTCTAACACATGGACACTGATGCTCTAGTTTCAGAGGAGGCTGCAAAGTAATTTGCTTCAACCTTGACAGGATGGGATTCATGTATGAAGTTCCTCAATTTGGGAGGTTTGTTTAAGGGGTTATGGACAGCTACTATTGTGACAAATCACTGCAAAAAGGCAAATTAAAAACATACAGTACCAGTAAGGAATACCATAGGATTCTAAAAGCCGGGTTTGTAATACATTGCATTCTAAGAACACATAGTTCCTCACAGGAAATACTGTTAATGGATATGCAAAGATGTCTGGGAAGAGTACATCTTGGTATACGTAGTGTTTGATATGTAACAACCAGTGAAAGCAGAGCTGAAATTACTCAAATACTCTTACCCCACTCAATGACTTAGTCGAGCTACAGAAATGTGGCATTGTCGTCACCCAGGAGCTTGTTAGAAACATGGAATTCTAACCTCAGTCTGATGTACACATGAGAACCTGAATTTTAAAAAGCTAACTAGGTGATTGAGATTTGGAACAGCACTGCTCCGTTAGATACTACTGTTGAGTAGCAGAATGTTTTCACCAAATCCTACATGCAAATCACATACTTCAACCAGAGATGCTCTACGTCTGTAGTTCAGATGAAGCCAAGATTACCAGTAATATACTCATCAATGCATCTGCTTGTTCCTTGGGGTGGCGACCCAGAGCATCTTTAAGAACTCCTACAGTTTCACAATGCACAGTGTAAAAAAAACCACTTTTCCTAGTGTTAGACTTTTCAGGATAAGTCTGCCTTAGGCCTACAAAATCATTGTGGTAAACCTCTGATTGAGACCCTCATTGATCTAGAAGATGTGTACATCCACCTACATTTCAGCTTTCAGTTACAGACAGGGTAATATCAACATTCTGTTGGGCAGTGAGTGGGACCAAGGGCATTCCTAAGGTTGCCTAACAGTATTTCTGGATGTCTTCCACTGTTCCATAGAGAAGGACAGATAGAGAAAAGAAAAAAAAAAGCAATTTGGTGTCCATGACAAAGTCTCAAAGGTTTAGGAAATTAATACATTTTAAATATTCAAAAATAAAACTTGTAAAAAGATCAATCATTTCAAATGATACATAAACCCAGGTTCCATGAGTAAACTTTAAAATGTTAATATAGAGGTGCTGTATTTAAAACATAATTGTACAAAATTTAAGTGTAGAGTAGGAGAAACTTCCATAAGATTAAGTAAAGACTGGAAGGAAGCTAACAACATAATAGTGAAATTAAGAGCTATGTCAAGTGCTTATAACAAAAATAACACCAGAGAAAAATTGAATCTGTAGGGGAGAGAATTGGGAAACTAATCCTTCAGGAATGCAGACAAAAAAGGAATATAAACCTGAAAAAAAAAAAAAAAAAAAAAGGAATATAAACCTGAAAGTAATGTGGAGGAGAAAAAAAAAAGTCAGAATGTTTCATTGTATATTTTTACCTTCCCGAAGACAAAACCACAACCAGCTAAAGAGAGGGAAAACTAAATTGAGCTCAGAAAAAAAAAATATTCCATAATGTTTTGAGGAATTACCCTGGTATTTTATCTAACTAGAACAAATAAATCAATAATAAATGTGTATTTGAGGACAAAAATCAGCAGGTCTTAGACTTCTCCATAACAGTAACACCAGAAAACATTGAAGCAGTGTCTGAAGTTTAATTGGTAAATAATCATAAAAGTAATCAATTATCTGTTTGTAAAGGCTGTAAACTTTGTCAGATACTTAGTGACTCAACAACTATAGAATCAATCCAGAAAAATCACAATTCATTGAAGTCGATTACAAGATAACTCAAAATGAGTGTCCTTTATTTGTAAACAAAACAAAACAAACAAAAAACACTAAACAGTGCCTTTAAAATATTCTGCACCAATCAGAAAGTAAAGTATTATGTAGCAGTGATGATGAGAAATTTATTTAGCTAAATGGTAAAATATTAGACCTTTTCTATCAGTCACTTGAGCTTTTGAGCATCTGATTCTTGATTTCAGCTTAGGTCATGATCTTAAGGTCTTGGGATCCATCCCCACGGGGTTGGCACTCAGCAGGAAGTTACTTGTCCCTCTCCCACCCCGTCTGTTCCTCCCCTCCCCTCCTGCACTCACTCTTTTTCTCTCTCTTTCTAAAATACATAAATAAAATCTTTTAAATAATTGAGGCTAAGAAAATGGAATTTATTCCAGGAAAATGATTTTAAAAGTCAAAAAGTAACAAAATTTTGAAAAATATTTTTAAATGCAAAGTACATGATGTGGATATATGTACATATAATCAGAAAAATCAATATCTAATAAAGCAATCAGATACCAATTTTCTGTTATAAAGAATATTAATAGGTGCCACCTTTACAGAAAAAAAATTGAATAATAGATGTAAAATGCTCAAGAATTCAAATTACAGAAGCAAGGTAGACAGCAAAGTGTTCATTGCTTCATTAACACAAGTGAAAATTAGAAGAGTTCAAATAGGGGAATGTTTTAGAGCTACAGTTTTTAAAGTGTTTCAATGTTTCTTAAGCTCTTCATTATAAAAAATAGACTTCAAATAGTGAAACTAATTACATTTGGCTAGTCATTTCTGAATTCCTAAACAGGCAGATTTTTTTGACACTTCATTATTGTAAAATGCTTTAGAATTTACAAATTACTTTCCCAAACATATCATTTTAGTTTTAAATCTCCCTTGTAAGCCAGGAAACTCAGGGAATGATTATTTTTACTTTTCAGATAATGGAATTAATTTACTAGGTCACATTTTTTTTTTTTTTTTTTTTTTTTTTTGGTTTCCTCTTCCAATTTTATATTCTGCCTTTCTCCACCCTGCATGCTTAATACTGGAGAGCCTGATCTCTGTAGGCTCTGTCAACAAGTGTCTCTATATTCCGGTTTCTGGATTTGTGGACTCGTTGGAAATCACTGGCAAGAGAGGAGAGGATTGGAGGAGAAAGATGTATTTATTGCTCTGGCTCACTCCGTTCTCTTACAGGGTAACAGTAGCTGAATTTTCTCTCTGTGGCCAAAACTGCTGCTAAACGGTTCCTCTTCCAAAGCTCAGCTCTCACTGGGTCTGGTATTAACGTTCCTTCCCATTATCCCTTCAGGCCTGGGAGCTGGATAAGGACTTTCTGGTATAATTAGACCCTGTGTGCTTCACAATCCTTATTGGTTAATTTAACCCTTCCCACCTTACTTCACTTATCCCATTGTGTGGTGTGCTATCTGTGTACTGTCAGGACTGTGATGGATATGGATATCCAGGGAGTTAATGGCTCTTTCAGTTATATCCTAGAAGAATATATCACAGCCAGGTTAGAGACTCTAATGTTTCTATGCTCTACTTCAGGGGGAATTTTTGCTTTAGACACTAAAGATAGGGTATCTTTTTATGAGACAAAAGTATGGTTTGGCTGTTTAAAATATCTGTGGACAGGCAGGGTTTATTATACACACCTACTAGCACAGAAGTTCTTAACAAGTACACAACTCACATTATGTTGTCATGTCACTAGTTCTTTTATATTTCTGAGATAGAAATACTATCCCAGTTGAGTGCAGTGGAAAGCCTTTGTGAAGGTGGACAACATGAAAAGCAGGGAAATGAGTGACAGAAAACTTTGGTACAATATCAATAAAAATGAACCCATCTGTAGAAAAGTGCCAGAACAAAAAAAAAAAAACTTTTACTGACAGAATTCCTAAAAAAAGAAGAAAAAATGGACACTACATCTAGCAGGAGGCAAATCTTTGAGAAAATCCCATGGAAATTATCTGTGATTATTCTTATTTTTGAGCTTTGTATTTAGTACATTTTGTTGATCCTGTATGATATGTCCTTGGTGGAGAGACTGTGGGGTGTGTTTTATGAAATAATTTAGTTTTTGACAGAGCTGGTAAGCTGGCAGACCCATTGGGTTGCTCAGTAAAAATGATTTTGATTAGTATCATAATCACAGATGGTTTATAAGTCAGAATTCAATTTAATATTTATTTTACTTAGGAGGAACCAACATGGAAGTAACTGGTAGGAGTGCCAAGCATAAAGTGAAGAGCTGTTGCATTTCATTTGGCTGGTCCCCCTCTTTCCCAGGTTCCCAAGCTGCCTCTGCAAGCCATATCAAACCCTGTAAAACATGGTTTTATAATGTAAACACCACAATCTCTGGTACATAGTAAGTGTTGAATAAACTATTATTTATTTTTTTAGTGAAGACGCAAGTCATTAACCAAATAAAAGCAGGAAGAGAAAATATAATTATACATGCAGGCCTACTAAATGCATATGTCAACTTTATCACAAGCCAAGCAAAGGAATATGCAGTCAGATACGTCTTAATTATTACAGATGTTTGAGTATTCTAGACCTAAAGGCACAGAAAACATTTCTTCTAAACTTTATACCTCAGTCTTCAAGTAGGAATAATGTAGACAAACAAGACCTCAACAGTATCTTTTTGGCACACCCAATAGGGTATTTCTTGAGGATATATCTTCTATTTTTACAAAACCAATGGGAGGACATAACACGCGAACACTGCTTGTTAAGTACAATTGTGTAGAAGAGTGAATTTTTTTTTAAACACAGTCCCCTTATGAAGGCTAAAGTTGTATTATGGTCTTTTCTTGACTAAAGGGTATTTGTACTGGGAGCTGTGGCTTGCAAGTGTGTTCACAAAAATTAAGGTCTTCTGGAGAGACTTGGGAGCTACCATCAGGGGTAGAGGGGCGGTATAGCCAGCAGAGTCAAGTGTTTTGTCCCCAGCGTGAAAGTTTGATTTTCAACTTGCATAAATATCTCACAGATAGAGGGATGGATGTACAGTACTTCATAAATACAACTTTCAACTGGGCTGAGCAACCAGTTTGAGGTTGTGTTCCTTGTCAAGTTCAAGTCTAGGATACTGGTGAATAAGTAAACCACATAAGCTGATAGGAAACTTAGCATTACTGTGTGAAAGTTAAGATAATTCTAAGAATCTGTTTTCAATGGATGGAACTTCTCATCAGTACACAGATGAATGGTGGGAGTCTCTGAGTGCAAAGACAAGGCTTTGATCAAAAACATCATAAGAGAAAATAAGTCTGGAGAGGAATTTGCTGGCAAGAAAATGAAGAGCGGATAGAATTAGGAATTGTGGTGATAAAAAATTACTGCCGTAAGAGATTGAGACCCAGAATGCGAGTAATTTTCACCTTACATGCTAACAGGAATGTGGTATGGATTTGGAAACAGGAAGTTGTGAAAGATGCTGAGTTTTTATCTAGTGTTTCCAGAAAATGTCATGATTCACCAATGGCGGAAGCCTAAGCATGTAGGACATGAGTGCCAGCAAATATGCACTAGCTGTTCCCATGGCAGACTTATTCTCTCTCAAGTTTCAGTCCAAATGCTTTGTCATTTCTTCAGTGAGGGCTTCCAAAAGGACCTTACTTAAAGTATGCCTGCCTCTAGCTTTTCTTCGTTATCATATAACTTTGATTATTTTATTCTTACCTTTTACTAAAATTACTAAATATATCAAAATTATTTTGTCTACTTGTTTGCTTGCTTGTTTACTGTCTACCTCTTCTCCATGAGGAAAGATATGACATCAGTCCTTTTCTCTTAGATCTCTGATACCAACCAGACAGCAGGACCTTAACAATATTTCTTGAATGAAAGAATGAATGAATGAATGAATGCTGTATGTTTACCAACACTGTTTCAAGTGCTACCATGGTGTCCCTTACTTTGACTAATTCTGTTATTTCTCATGAAGCTTGAATGAAACCTCATCAGGTATATTCTCTCACAAGCTGCTATTAGTTAAAATAGGGACTCAAGGGGCACCTGGGTGGCTCAGTGGGTTAAGCCTCTGCCTTCGGCTCAGGTCATGATCTCAGGGTCCTGGGATCCAGCCCCGCATCGGGCTCTCTGCTCAGCAGGGAGCCTGCTTTCCCCTCTCTCTCTGCCTGCCTCTCTGCCTACTTGTGATCTCTCTCTCTCTGTCAAATAAATAAATAAAATCTTAAAAAAAAAATAGGGACTCAAAAGTCACAAGGAGCTTTTCCCCCCAATATATTCTCTCCTTTCTAGAAAGCCCTCATCATCTTTATTGCTGTTTATGCCCTTTGATGTCGTGTGTGACTCAAAACACCATGTATGATTTCTGCATCGTTAATACAATGGATCATTTACCTCCATATTCTGCTTTTTATACAACTGGCATTAAATTTTTTGATGATTATGAAGGGATGACTTTTAACTTGGGAATAATTTATAGTAGTATCTTGGGAAGAGCTTACTTGATAACCTGGGAATTCTATATAAGACCCAGAAAACTACCATGTTAAAGGCAAAACGTCAAACATTACTGTTCCTAAAACTGTCCTTTACAAGGTTTTAACAAGATTGAAAATCCTGTAATATGTCTGTATGATGAACTAAAGTTTTCATTAATGCATGAGTGATAGATCTGGTAGTAAAAGGTGGATGCAGAGATAAGATTTAAAAAACTAATTCCCAATTATAATTCTGATTTTTTAGAATGGACATTATATACTAGCAATCTAAACAGCACTATCTTAACTCTTAATTCGATAAGACTGTAGGTTTATATTGACTGTAGAAATGGGTGGTAATATCAGTGATAGAACCCATCCACATATTAAGCAGTACACTTAAAGTAGACAGGAAATAATATTAACTGACACTCTTGTAACATTTTCTTTTTTTTAATTTTATTTTTTCAGTGTTACAAGATTCATCGTTCATGCACCACACCCAGTGCTCCATGCAATACGTGCCCTCCTCAATACCCACCACCAGGCTCACCCAACCCCCCACTGCCCTCCCCTCCAAAACCCTCAGTTTGTTGCTCAGAGTCCACAGTCTCTCATGGTTCATCGCCCCTCCGAT